>JAPDFJ010000003.1:0-627023 GCA_027569595.1 Penicillium sp. G339 | reverse complement strand
AGTGGGACAGAGGCGGACGACGACATTGCGAGATTGTTCTGCCTTTCCCCGGGCAGGAACAACTCGTTCGGGTCAGCCAGGGTAGCCACAGTGGAGGGAGAGAGGGAAACGAGTGTGGTTGGAAGTGGAAAGTAGTGAGGTGAAGTCGAGGGGCGTCAGGCCAAGAAGCAGAAGAGGGGAGAGCAGGTGACTTCGAGCGGTGGTGGTTCCACCGATGGGCTTGCACTTGTACTATGCACTACTGCACTTGCGCTTGCACTTGCACTTGCACTGCTGGAATTCACGACGATGCAACCAAAACAACCAGCACCATGCTGGAATATTGAAGATGGTGAGTTATGTGTCAGAGGGGATGAGAGGAGATCGGCTCCTCTGGTGGGGCTGTTTCAGAAGGCGCCTCGCTGAAACACGATGAGGTCTCGATTACCAAGGAATCTACGAGGATGTCCAGATAAAGTCGACAAGAGAGAGCCGTCATTGGAATGCCTACTGGAGTGCCCAAGGGACCTCTGGACTGTCTACTGAATTTGAGCCTAAGCCTGGGCCGTCAAGGTGCTGACACCGATGTGATCCAAAGTGATGCGCTCGCATTCGCATCTCCCAATCACAGCACTCCAACAGTTGGGCATAAACGGTGCTGCCTTGGAGCCGCAAACCCGCACTTTTCCACCAGCATCCAGCGTCCAGCATTTGCAGAATTGCAGAATTACATTGGTGGCGTCGACACTGCCAACGCACGGAATCCCCACTATGATTTCAAAGTACCTGCCAGAGCCCACCAAACCAGACCTGATCCTCCATCATCGATCCATCGCAACCATATCTGGCCCGAATGCTGTGGCTGATGCGGATCCATCCCTTGACGGTGGCTGAGCCAAGTCTTCCCGAGGTTCAATGCCATCATCGCATCAGTTAGAAGCCATCTGGATGATCGCAAATGCATTCCTATTGCAATTTCAACCGGCCTGCTGCTGCACCCGCTGCTGTACCTGGTCTAGACCCCACCACAACAATTATCTCCTGCACTCGGCCATCTCTTGTCTCATTCAAGGTGAAATTTATGTCCAGCCACGGCCGCACCGCCCATGTTTCAAATTGAAGTCCAAGTCATCTCTGAGACAGCCACTCGGACCACGCCGCCAGCGCCAGTGTCTCAATTTCGGGAACCCGAGTGTACAGCCACAGATCGACTCGGAGACTGAACCCTATGTAAGTGTATCTCCCAAACCAGCCACACCATGACCATCAGCCCTTGCAGACACGCCGAACTAGCCATCGACAAGATCCAGAATAGACGTCATCGATATCGACCATTTTGAATCCTGCTGGCACTTTTGGACGCGCGGTCCCATCGAGGCAGAGGCGGAGGCAGCAAGGCGTCACCTCCAAGCCCCGCGCAGGCGGACATCCGATTCCCCCTGTAATGATCTGTATTGCGAGCTAGTCTCTCGGCAGGAAGAGAAATGACCCATGACCCTGATTAATTCCAATTTCAAAGCTCGACCCTAGGACTCGGCAAATCTACGGATCTCGCCACAAATAGACTGGCGCTAACAACAGCCACGACTTGGCAGCGTAACGGCCTCCCAATGTCATCAATTCCATCTAGGTCGTCGCATTGAACATTGAGACCGGGCGAGAGAATGATTCTCAAATACATAGTTCAGACTGCGGGACAGACAATAAACCGAAAAAAAGTTAGTGCAGTAAATATCGATCACAGACTCGGCACAGCCCGGCATGACGCGTTAAATGCAGATCTCTGGGCGCGAATTCTGGGTAGGAATTTTCTGGGCAACTAAATTGGCCAAGACGACAGGGCTGAACGACAAATGCCGGGGGGAGGGGAGGTTTCAACGGGCTCACGTATGTAAGATGAGGAGTGAGGGATAGTGAAGGTTGTCGGCCAATCCTTCCGTTCGGCTAGAGAATAGCCAAATGAGCGTTTGCACGGGGTTCAGATTTTTGTGTAGGGCCAGATCGGCAGGTTAGTTCTCCTTTGATGAAGATGATCACTTCGGCTCGAGGATGTCCTTCACGCGAATTTTGGAATCAGATTGGCTGGGTCGGGTGGTCCACATAATTTCAGGACGCGGATGTGTTGTACAGTCCGTGACTCCGTGGCTCCGGCCGACTTGTCGACTTTTCTATGTTGCGTATATCCTCCGGGATGCCCCCTTTTCGCAGGAAAAGAAGAGAGAGATTCGAGGAATGATCGTTTCGATATCAGGGAGATCATTTGGATCATTTGGATGATCTAGTCTAGATCCACCGGCACTATTATTATCTCAATGAACTCTCTCCCCCTTTTCATTGATTAAGGGTTCCACAGATACTTTGGCGGCTAAACATAGCACAAAAGAAGCAGTATGGGGGGGGGGTGGTGCAAGATTGACTAGACCGGTCCAGGGATCGTTGAGAAAAGAAAAGAGGAGAGAATGAGAAAGGGGGGAAGGGGGTTAGTCAATATACATAGGTCCAATCCAACGAGATTCATGGAAAATCAATAGTCGAGGAATGTGGAGTCTGGGGGCGCCACGAGGCTATTTGAACATCGGTCTGGATCTGAGAGAAAGGACGTTCTGATCAAGATACCGGCGGCCAGGCCAGGCCCCGACTTTCAGATGCATTTGCAGTTCTAATACATACTGTCCATACTTTTCTGGAAGTGCTTGTATATCGGATGTAAGCCCCTATCGTGGAGCCTCGTCGATGACCGCGATTAAACCTTGGCAAGCAAGCCAGCAGCAGCCATTGGCCCTCGGGCAAAAGGTGTCATTCTAAACAAGCGGTCGACACCGCATCGTTTGGTCGAGACCCGACCCTTGACGCTGTCGAGGCGAGCAGGATGCTGATCCACTGCGCACAGATGCTGGCCTCGTCCTCGGTGTAACAGTGGGTAAAAAAGAAAACCAAAATTACAACCCCAAGACATGCGTGATGCCAGGGACAGGACATGGCAGACTGGGTCAGACAGACTCTCAGGCCTCAATCGTTAGCCCGCGCCCGCCCCGATCCCGATCTCAGGGACATTAGACATTAAACAAGACAGCCACTGGAAACCCTCCCAAGCCTCTTTTTGGTCCGTCTCCCCCGCTCCGGTGGCTTGGGCCCAGCGTGTAAGCTCCGTTAAGCACTTTGGAGACAGGCGTCCTAACCGTTAGGGGAGGTGGTTGCAGTTTTGACCAGGCCCGCTGCGGGGGCTTGAGGTCGCTTGAGGAGAGGGCGTTAGTACGATTTAGTTTCTCCGGATGCAAGAACAACAGAACAACAGGAACAGGAACAGAGTGATGGCAGGTTCCAACGGAGCGAATCAATCATGGTAATGATTTTCTGGGACGAAATTGTACTCGGGTGCAATGGAGCAACCAGCACAGGCAGAGGAGCGGCTCCACCGACAAACAGGATGAGTGAGACCAGAATAGAACTGTAATTATTATACCACAGTGGAGGAGGGTGGGTAATAACAATGAAAACAATAATAATACTGCTTCAAGCAATCCCCGGACAGGCGGTCCAATTAGCAGGGCCCGACGATACATCGGTTCCCCCTTCAAACTTGGTCGAGATGAACCTCCGGAGTAAGGACTTCCGTTCATTTGCGGTGTTCAGAATGATTTGGGCGTTTAGGGGAGCCGTGCCCAGCAAAAGTGGAAATCATCCACGGGCTGTTCAGGGGTAAGTGGAGATGGACCCACGGGGAACGCCCGCACTGGTGGACGCCGTCAGGAACGAGCAGTGGATCGGCGGTTGGATTGGCTGGTCGCGCGGCCTGAAACAAACACTGAGGACAGTCGAGATATACCGAAATGTCTACCATGTAGCTATGTTATGATGGTTGTATAGTATACTACAGTATACTACAGAGTATACTACATGCTCTACGGTACACGATATAGTAGTATATAGTATATACTATACGGTATGAAACCAGGCAAGGTGGACTGCGTACTGTCAAGATCGGCACACACGCTAACATTTAGCGGCTCCCAAAATTACACACCAGCTCGTCATGGCCAAACCACTCTCCCCAGCGTCTCTCGTATCCAATCATCAGTCTCCTCCTGGGGCCGCTCGACTCCAGCCGGGCTGTGTGTAAAACAATGACGGAGTCACTGGTACCTCGAGACTGCGGTGTGGACATGGCAACAAGCCGGGTCATCGGTACCCCCCCCAACACTAGCAACTAGCACCAGCACCAGCAGAGTTCCCCTTTCCCCTTTTTTTCGGGGCGAAAGTGCTAATGTTGATCAGCTAGACTAATCTCCCCGTTCATACAAAGGGCCCCTGGCTCCCCCGTGGCCTTCCTTTCCCTTTCTTCTTCCCTTCCAAGTACAATCTTCGTTGCCATCGCATCCAGTCACTCTCTAGACTTCGGTCATCCATTCTTTAACCAACTACCAACACTCTCTTTCTCACCAAAGCCTTTTTAGCTTAAATCACCTTTACGGTTTTATATTCCATAACTCAAAATGCGTTTCACCACCGCCACCATTGCCCTTTTCGCCGGCCTGGCCGCCGCCGCCGTCCAGAACGGTGCTGACACCACCGTCTACGAGACCGACGAGGTTACCATCACCTCCTGCGCTCCCACCGTCACCGACTGCCCCGGCAACCAGCCCCAGTCCACCACCCCCGCTGGCGTTGAGCCCACCACCACCCCTGCTGGTGTTGAGCCCACTGGTGTTCCCTCTTCCAGCGTTCCCACCGGCCCTGCCTCCTCCGGCCCTGCCCCCAGCTGGTCCAGCGTTCCCGCTCCCCCGGCTGTTTCTCCCTCGACCGCGGCTCCCCAGCCCCCGGCTGTCACCCCGGTCATGAGCTACAGCCTGACCACCTTCACCAGCTGTGTCCCCACCGTCATCACCTCCCAGGTGCCCGTCTCCTCCACCGTTACCCCCGGTGGTGGCTCTCCCGTTGGCCCCGGCTCCGGCGGCGTTCCCCACGCCCCCTCTTCCTCCTCCGTGGGTCCTAGGTAAGACCTCTCTTGTCTTGATCATCAAAAGATAAAAGCATTTAGCTAACAAACAATTCTAGCGGTACCTCCGCTGTCACCCCCTCCGCCACCCCCGCTTTCAACGGCGCTGGTGCTCTCTCCGGCTCGCTCACCTTCGCTGGTGCTGCCGCCGCCGCTGCCTTCTTCCTGGCATAAATGACTCCATCCATGATGGACTTCTATCTCTAATTGTGCCCCGCACGACTAGACTAGTTGTTTATAATGGTTACGGACATAGGAGAATGGAGAAGAGATTTTTGTGATTTAAACCTGGGTTCTGGTGATATACCTTGCCTGCCTGACCGATATCGTTACCTTGCTTCTGATTGGATATGTTTTATCCTCTTTTTCTCTGATTTTTGATATACATATTTATTTTTCCTATTCTTGGGCTTCCTGGATAGCTTCGGAGTTGTGTGAAGCGCTTGGTGGCTTGAGCACGACCTTAATGTAAACCATGACAGCTTTACACCCTTCCCACTTTCCAGTGATTCCCGTAACCATATTTTCTCTATTATACCAATGTATACTTACTACTTGGCTACGTCTACATCCTTTAATTAGATGTGTGAATGTCACTGATCCGAGCTGCGATTTTTTCTGAACCCATTCCTGAATTCCTTGTAAGAAAAAGCTTCAACTTTACCCCCTGACCAGAGCCTCCCGGTTGCGCACCAACTGCAACGCATGAAACCAAACCCGAGACCTAAAAAGGTCAGCATCTATCTAGAAACTGAATAAAAAACGGATGTTTGAATAAAATATATGTACATGCTTAAAACCAACATCCCCTAGCGTTTCTTGATCGATGTACTTATTCTATTATCGGGCCAAAATAACCCAATTTTGGCCAGCAGTGCGAAACAAATTCGGCCCCTTCTCATACACGCACGAGCCAATCGGGCTGGTCATTTAGTTCATCTAGATGATCCAAGTGTTAACCCTGCTAGGAAATAGCCAAGCAATTCTCGCACTAAAGCCTTACTGCAACTTGAAGTGCAAGGCTGAGAGGCCAAACGAGCGAGCTGCCAGTGGTGGCGTAGGCAATTTCGGAGCAACGCAACAACGCAACGTCGTTCTACCAACACCCAACCCGTACAGATTATGAGTAGTTCGCTCCTTGGCTAAGCTCCTTCAAGTTGGGGGTTGGGGCTATGGGGGCTGCCCAGTATCTATAGGAATAGAGGCGTTGACTTTGTGTGTTGGCTTGGTGGTAGTATGGGTATATTTTACGGCTGTATATATGTACAGCTGATGAAACGACAAAGTCGATCTATCAAGGAAAGAAAATACGCTCGCGTGAGCATGACATCAGTCAGAGCGTCCTCGGCATTGGAGTGGAGGGGCCGAAATGATCGTATTCTCTGAGCCAAGCCATTGCGGAGAAGCGCGAAGTCCTTATTCTTATTGCGATCTACACATGACGCCAAATAGGTGCTTACGGTTCGACTGCCAGTGCTAAATTTATCCCGCCCGAACCCTTGATTTCGTTTTCTTCACTATTTCCCCATCATTGAAAACTAAAATTAAAATTAAAATTAAAAAAAAGTCAAAACCTCCACATCGAAATCTAATATCACTCACGCAAAGGAAGAAGGAAGAAGGAAGATGTTAGGTCACGAGTGGAGCGGCCCTTAGGGCACTGGCATTCGATCCTACACATCTTTCTTCCACGCTAGCCTCGCACCTCTAATCCAAGTTTGACTGATCTCGGACAAGCTTACCGCGATAGCCAGTTCCGCCATTGGTCAACCAAAAATAGGTGGTCCACTGGCTCAACCCGATCGCGTCTGTACAGCAAGCCGGTCTATGCGCCAGCACGAAAGACGTGATTGCGGTTGACCGCTGAACAGCACCCAAGCCTGTCTACAAACCATCAATGAGCTAGTCGGGGCCATGGCCCCTCGACGGTAAACTGGATCTGCTCGACTCTGCCCTAAGGACCCATGTATCTTGCGTGGTTAATTGGGGGAAGGGAAGGGGGCAGGCAAGGGTCTTCTCTTCCCCCCCCACCCCCTTCCACACCCTCCCATATTGACTTTGATCAGCCCTACTACTAGTACCGAGTGGTGCAAAAGCCCAAAGGGCATTGTATTGAATATTGATCGATCCCCACTGCCAGTGCGCTTCGGGGTGGAGTGGATAGATCGATAAAGTGCCGGGTTTTGATGCGAGACTAGCACCTAATGTAGAGGATTTTGTGCATATGTGGGCGGAGGACGTCGGGGAGTCCGGCCCCAAGAAGGATTCTGGGTCGTTTTTCGAACTTCATGCCATTTTGGCACTTGACTTAGGCCGGCATGACTCGCCTAAGGTGCATGGTGCGCCGGGAGGCCTTGGGTTTACTTCCCTTCCATCCAATATGTACCGGAGTTTCCTCCTATACACGTTTCTTTCACCAGATTCTCTTAACCACTTCAACATCCACTTACTGACGGCGATACTCCGAGCGACAACAATCTCGGGACCCATCGCAAGCGTGAATTTGGGTTCGGATACGAGCCTCGTACAAACGATCCACTCTATCATCTATCAAAGCGCACATCATTCGTGTTCAAAGATAGTATACACCTGGGCATTTGAGAGGTCCTTTTAACACGGGTCATTCCCCCTCTCTCTGTGTGAAATGCCATTTTGCACGCTTCTTGCAAGGCGGCGACCCTTTCGATCAAATTCTGGTCCCCGGCCGCTCCTCATGGATCTATCATCACTGGAAGGTCCTCCGATTAACGACCCAAGGGTTGTGGTGACACCCGAGTACATGGATGAACATGGCCGTGTTCGTCTCGAGCCTCCGACCCCAGAATCACATTGTAATCCACACCCAAGTCGGTTGTGGAGGTCTCTACCACCAAGACCATCATCTGCAGAGCCCACTCCAATCTCACCACACCACAACTACCACTACCACCGCCACCACAACCATCACAATCCCCTGGCACAAGAAACGCGACCACCTCACTTTCGAGCCGATACCTCTCTCAGCGATGGCCAGCTCCGTCGAGCTCCCGCGCAGAGGGGGAGGAGAACCCCATCACCGGAGATAGACATGGACATCAACCTGCATATGGAACTACATATCGAGCGCAGACGCACCCCACACGACGAGCGATCTCGATCACCGCCACTGGCCCGAGCCCGAGCCCGATCCCCGACCCCATTAAATTTGGAGATCTCAGCATACGATCGACAGAGTGGACGCGGTCGACGGTCTCGGAGTTGTTGTCCGCTTGTTTGGGTGGAAGCTGAGGAGCGGTGGGTGGTTTTTGGACCCTTTCCTCATCATCAGCAGGATCTTCAACAGCAACAACAGCAACAACTACAAAGCCGGACGCCGGGGCCACCCATTGATCGGACACCGGATTCGTATTGGGGTCTTGATGGAAATGAGGAATTGGCGGAGCATCCGCCTACGTATGAAAGTCATGGCTTCAGTCCGACGTATGTCACGCGACTGGGAGGGCGGTGGAATGCGGTGGCTCGGCGGGTGCATATGTCGAGTGGCTGAGTTGAATAAAGTTGAATATCTCGAATGATATGGCAACAAGATGATCATGACCATGATCGAGTCATCTCTCGACCCTATCTCTGCGACCAGGATATATTTCATATATTTCAACGGGCGCTAGTGTCGCCTGCGCGGACCGAGTGCAACGACAATGGCCTTCGACTCGGCCATGTTTGACCAGACCAGCCTTCAGGATAACTGGGTGATTCTCTTCTTTCAGCGAACCTGTTTCTAGCGAGCCTGTTTCTAGCGAAGTTCTGTTTACAATACCCCAAAGCGCGGGACTTCGGAATCCCATTCTATAGCATATCCTTCCTCATCCTCTGTTTTCTCTCCTACTCCCACCTCTCCCACTGCGCGTACTTTTGACCTGCACGTAACAGTCGTCGATAAGACAGGGGATCCCCTCTTCGCGGGCCACTCCAGTCCTGACTGGCCTGACACGACCTTGGAGCAAACAAACTGCATGTCGACGGGTCCACCACCGTCCACCGCTCCACCGCAACAGGAAGCCTCACTGACTCCTCCCCCGGAACGAGGCAGGACACTAAATGGCCTGCGACCGATTGGAACTTGAAAGGGGAAAAGTGAGACCCTTGGCCATTCTCCATTGAGACTCTACCACCCACTGGACTGGTCGAGTGATCCAAGCCAGCGTCAGCGTCATCCGGCAGGATTTTCGCGACGTGATGTCTCCAGTTCTCTCGCGCGCTAACACAGACCAACAGCTCTTCCAGCCTCTGAATATTCCGCGAGCCCACCAGTAGAAAGGAAAAGAAAAGAATGGATTAGATTGTATTATAAGTAAACACTAGTCACTGCTGGCCTGCTTGGTCTGCTCTGTTCTGTTCCGGCAGCATCGCAACCGGTCGACATTAGCATGTCCATCATCATCCGCCCCTTATGTTCATGTTCATGCCCATGCCCTGAGTGAGAACTGCTACTCATAGCAACTACTACTACTACTATACTAGTACACTGTGTTACTATACCGTCTACGATAGTAGACCTACCGACCCTAGGTATCCATAGAGGATATCCGGTCTATCGCCGCTCCCAACTGAACCGGCCGATTCTACCGCCTTCGCTGCGCTTCGAAGAAAAAAAAGAGGAAACCCCGACCGCCCGCCAAATGGTCCAACTCGCCCACATCTTCAAGAAAGACAAGGACAAGGAAAAGGACAAGGACCGGGAGAGAGACATTTCCAAAGATCATCCCACTCACTCCCCCAGATCTTCTTTCTCCGCCGCGCGCAAGTCGCCTTCCAAGTCTTCTTCTACTTCTCCCTCCAAAAAGTCCCCCTCCAAGTCTTCACCCACCAAGGCGTCACCCACCAAGACTCGCTTCTCCCACAGTCGCTCGTCTTCTAACACTACCTCGGCCCCTTCTTTCAAATTCGGTCGTGCTTCGCGAGACCAGGACCTTCACCCGCTCAATCTCCCGCCCGACGAGCTACACCGTCGACTCTCGGCCATGGCGGACCAGCGGAGCTCCATGGACATTGATCCCCAAGATGTGCAGATGAAGAATGGTGTGAACGGCGAGGAGCGCAGCCCGACGCCTCCGCCGCACAAGTCTACCTCGTCTTCTGACGAGGCCGAGTCGTTCAAGTTGGCTGGTAACAAATTCTTCAAGGATGGCAACTACAAGCGGGCCATCGAGGAGTACAACAAGGGTATGCCGCTCTTCTTTTTTGTCTCTGCTCGAACAGGAGGAGATTCTCTATAATCGCTAGCATATGCTCACCATTCATTCACTATAGCCGTCGAGATCAACCCCAACTCATCAGCCTTCCTGTCCAACCGTGCCGCCGCCCACATGTCTGACAAAAACTACCTGAGTGCGCTCGAGGACATCGAGCGAGCCAACGAACTCGACCCCACCAACCCGAAGATCATGCACCGATGGTCCAAGATCCTGGTGAGCCTGGGCCGGCCTACCGAAGCCCTGGACGTCCTGTCCCGCGTGCAGCCTCCAGCCACAGCCACCGACCGAGCCCCCGCCGAGAAGATGATCAAATTCGTCAAGCAAGCGGAGGAGACACTGGCCGAGGACCGCGGAGGCTCGATGGCGATCTTCTGTCTGGATCAGGCCCGGCAAGGTCTGGGTCTGGCCGTGAAGGAGCCTCGCAAGTGGACGTTGCTGACAGCCGAGGCGCAGCTGAAGATGAACAACAGCAACTCTCTAGGCAAGGCTCAGGATATCGCGATCCAGCTGCTGCGTGAGAATAGTCAAGACCCGGATGCCATGATGCTGCGTGCCCGCGCATTCTACGCATCCGGCGAGACCGACCAGGCGCTCAAGCTGCTGAAGATGTGCCTCGGGCTGGACCCGGATATGAAGCAGGCTATCAAGCTGCTCCGCATTGTGCAGAAACTCGCCCGGACAAAGGATGAGGGCAATGCTGCTTTCAAGGCGAAGGATTACCGCCGCGCCATTGACCTCTACTCCCAGGCCCTGGAGGTCGACCCCACCAACAAGGATATGAATGCCAAGATTCTGCAGAACCGTGCCCAGGCCTATAACAGTCTGAAGGAGTACGACTCGGCCGTGCAAGACTGCACAGAGGCCCTCCGTCTGGACCCCGGCTACCTTAAGGCGATGAAGGTTCGTGCCAAGGCGCATGCTGGTAACGAGAACTGGGAGGAGGCTGTGCGCGACTATAAGAGTGTTGCCGAGAGCAACCCCAGCGAGAAGGGTATTGCGGAGGATATCCGTCGTGCCGAGTTTGAGCTGAAGAAGGCCTCGCGCAAGGACTACTATAAGATCCTTGGGGTTGGCAAGGATGCCTCTGAGCAGGAAATCAAGAAGGCCTACCGTAAGATGGCCATTCAGTACCACCCGGATAAGAACCGCGATGGCGAGGCTGGTGATGAGAAGTTCAAGGAAGTTGGCGAGGCCTACGAGACCCTGATCGACCCTCAGTAAGTTGCACCACACCGTACCTCCATCTTTTCGAACCTATCATTCTAACAATCTACCCACAGGAAGCGTGCTGCCTATGATAACGGAGATGACCTGATCGACCCCGCCGAGATGTTCGGTGGCGGCGGCGGCTTCGGCGGCATGGGAGGCATGGGAGGTATGGGTGGAATGGGCGGCATGGGAGGAATGGGCGGCATGGGAGGCATGAACGGCTCCCACATCAACATTGACCCCAACATCCTGTTCAACATGATGAATGGTGGCGGTGGCGGCGGCTTCGCCTCTGCTGGGGGTAACCCCTTCGGCGGCCAGAGTCGCGGCGGCGGCCAATACCCCGGCGGATTCCCCTTCTAAATGAACCGACCATAAAAAAACCGACGCCCTCTATACATAAGCCCTCCTCCATCGACCCGGAGAGCAACAATGAGCCTCGGGACCAAGTCATTGTTCCATCTTGGCTGGGCCTTGTTGGTGTACACCCCTGGGTATACGCGGCATCGAACTTCCCGCTGCACGAATTTTTTACACCTGTTCAGAAGACAAAAGTTGGATTGGACTGCTTGAGAATAGCATCCTGTCTTCGTCCAATCTTGTCTCATGATCTTGTCAGCTTCAAAAGAGAAGCGTCCATGATTCCCATATGATAGACCCCGTTTCCGAATTGTTCATGATCTCAACCTTCATCTTCATCTCTCTTTCTCTTCTTTTGCTGTTTATGTCTTCTTCTTCTCCTTTCTCTCTCTCTTTTTCCACCAACCCTCCTCGGTCTTGTATATGAGTGATGGTTGGAAAAGACTAAATCAGCGCGGTGCATTTGTTCTATGGACTCTCCCCTTCTCCGGTTTGGCGGAGGACATACACCAAGGCGTTTGTTTCTTTTTCTTTGGGGGTGCAGGTTGCAGGTTGCACTGCCGGAACAAAACCATATCCTATTTATGTACTCGGGGCCTTGCCTGTTTCACTCTGTTTTGGCTACTTGTTTTGGCCAGGCTTGCAAAGATGTCTCCGCACTAGATATTATGAATTGATTTGACTGTGCAGAATATTCGGATTCGCTATTGGCTGTGCCATTATTGTACTATGTATTTCCTTTCCACAAAGTGTCTAATCATGAGCTTGTGTCCCTGCTTGGAAACCAGAGATACTCGGACATTCCTCCGCCGTTAGCTAACTACCTCGGCAGCTAGACATATTACTAGTAGATACTCCTGATGACTGTCCAAAAGACTCTTAAATATGAGTAGGATATGTAACAAATTGCCCAAAATACCAATATACAACAGGAAACCGAATATAGAACCAAAATAGAAACACCACCCCCAAAGGTCAAATCCTCTTCCGCGGACCAACAAGCCCATAAAACTCCAACGGTTTCACACTAAACGCCCCATTAGAAGAAAGCGTATAATGAGAATCCGCAAACTCAAAATCCACCTCTTTGAGTATACTAGCCAGGGTAAAAACCGACAACCGCCACGCCCACATCTCTCCAAAACAAGCCCTCTTCCCATTCCCAAATCCCTTCCTCGCAGCCTTCGGCAGCGCATCCCACTTCTCACCCAGCATCCGCTCCGGAACAAAACTCTCTGCATCCTCAAAAACCTCGGGGTCCCGATTAATCGTATGCAACACGGCAATCATAGCCTGGTCATGGGGGATTTGATACTTGCCTCCGGCAAGTAGGATGGGAGACTTATCTTCACTAGGGATAGGCTCGATATTGAATCCCGGTGCAGTAGCAGAAAGTCGCAACGATTCGCGAATTATAGCTTCGCAGTAGTGTAATTTCTTCAATTGATCGAATTGGATCGAATCGGTGCCAGTAATCGAATCAATCTCCTCTCGAGCTTTCGATAATTTCTCCCTGTTTCGGAGCAAATAGTATAAAGCGTATGAAACAAGATTCGCCGACGTTGCTGCTCCAATGAACATAGTAACGACTTCATCGATAACGCGCCCATGATCCAGTTTCTGACCTGTAACGGGGTCCGCATTGCAAAGGAGTGCATGGAGAAGATCATCACGGTCCTGTGCGGGGTTTTCTTGTCGGACTTTAACGATATTTTCCGCATAGTCACGCATAATCCGGATATCACTGTCGAATTTGGACTGATACATAAGCCAATTCAGCATTTTCGGTCGAGTAGGTCTCTTCATCGCTTCCGTGGTAATGGATCCCCATGCCTCGATGAGAGCAGGCGATACATCACTATCGAGAACCTCAATGCGCTGATTAAAGAAACACTGCATAACAGATGTCATAAGAAGACGGTCTAAATCATTAGTGAAGAGGACGCGTTTTCGTTTTTGTTGTTGCTGTTGCTGGGTGGATGTCCATTTCCGCGTTAGATCTGGTATGACATTTGCCATGTCGATGAAGGCGGTTTCACTGGCTGCGGCGGTGGCGGTGACGTAGGGTTTCATGATTCGATGGGTTATGCCCCAGATGGATTCTTTTTCGTATGCAGTGAAGAGGCAGTCGTTTGCACAGGCGCGCATCTCGACGACTGGGCCTGTAACGCATTTGCGGAAGCGTTGCTCGTTGCAGATTTCTGTTAAGAGGGATACGTTGCTTATGAACATGAGTTGTTTGCCTAGGATGTTGATTTTGCAGATTGGGCCTGTTGGATGAGTTTTTGTACTATACATATTTGAGAGGAGGGGAGAACTTGAAGGAGGGGGGAGGGGAGGCTTGGTGCATACCGTATTCTTTGGAGAGTTTTATGAGTGAGTTCCATGTGTCGTTGGGGTTTATGTCGAATATATTGCCCAAGATGGGGATGCCTGGTGGATGGGGGATCTCAGAAGACATCGTTGACGAACGGGGGTCGGGTGATTCGATATAGATCTAAAGGCCGGGGCCAAAAAGGGCTTGTAAGAAGTGGATGCAGCAGTCTTCTTAAAAGGTGTGGAATCAACGCTGGGTCTCCTCGTACTTAGTAGGTATGCTCAGTCACCTTGCCGAGCTCTAGCTAAGCCCTAAATTATAGAAAAGGTAGCACTGCAGTCAGATCATCCAGAACTATATCGGGCATTGTAAAGCGATAGCTTGGATTGGTTCAGCGCAACGATTGGAAATTCGAAGCGGGGCTAAACAGAGCCTTATTGGACTTGGACAGAAGTACGGAGTACCAGTAGGGATTTCCCCACTTAGGGCTCCTAGTGATTGGAACTATGAAGATCTTTGAAGGGTGGCTCGGAATTTCAGGTTATTTGTCGGATCTTCCATACATACATGAGCAGCTCGCACAAGGTTTGAATACATTGCGGGGGTTTTAAACTGGGCTACGTCGACGTTGTCTGATGACAGATTGGTCAAAGACTACTGAAACGCCAAAGAAAAATGGAAGTACATATAGCATTTGGTAGAAACCACGAAAGGAGGGTACCATGCTTCTACGAGCAAGATAAGTCTGGAGGATCCTATCCCAAGACGGCTCGACCGATCACGAGGCAAGACAGCTAATCAGTCATTGAGCCGGGGACAACCATGCCAAAGCTTCTGCACGTTGTTGTCTCATGCATGCTGCTGTCTATGTACACCAATTCAGCCAGCCGAGCGAGATCAAATAGCCTTCAATGGAGGCTGGGGGAATGTCATAGTGGGGAGGGACGGGCTGAAGGCGGGTCGATGTGGAAAAAGCAAATCCTTGTGGAACGAGCTATGCGGCGCCAACCCTGCCATAATGACATAGTCCCATTAAAACGGCGAGAGAAAATATCGCAATTTCTCAATTTTTTCCGTTTCCCCATTTTTCGCGCGGGGAGGTTGGGGATCTACGTACACATGTATGTATACGTTTTTATTTGCGCTTGGCTGAGCTGAGCTGACCGGGCCTGTGTGATGGGCCGGAGTCGCATGCGTGAAAAGTGGACTCAAACAGCAGTTCATGCACAGATTTTGCGGTCCGATTGGTTGCGTGGGGCGGGGGTGAAGATAGTTCCGTTTCAATAATACGCTTCTTTATAGCGTGGATTGTGATGGATGGGTAGAGATCAGTCTAACTAGCATGGTGAACAATGGTGTAGTTAGATGTGACTATGTAGTGGGAGGACATAAGTTTGTGACCACTTGTTCAGGAAGCTTGTCGATTTCAGAATAGTCTTAAAATCCAATATCCTAGTAGTAATTTGTAGATGGTATCCAGTATGATCGGGTACAAGAGTGCTCACTGGGGTACCTACTGGGCTGTAACATTAAGCGGATAATTATCAAGTCTATAAATTACTCAGTCCTCAGAAACTTGAACGGTCGCTGATTCAATGATTATCTGTGCTATATACTTCCCAAATCACCATCTACATGCTGGCCAACTGTACTAACAAAAATGCAAACGCGCAAAAAACAAGGGTAAGTTCGGGGGAATCTCGAGTAACTATGGAGGGCATGGACAAAAAGCGAATGAATGTACCGTAGTAAGAGCGATGCAGCAAACTCCGCCGCTAATGAGAGAAGAGACTCAGCTCGAGAAAGCGCAAGTATGCAAGAGAAGAAAAAAAAAATATAAAACATAAAAAAGGTAACAATCGCTCAATATGGGAATGATGAAAAGAATTTGGCCCTACGGCTCTGCAGAGCCAAATCCTCAGATCTTCCCATCCATTATATATCCCTTAAATATAGCCTAGTCCACCGAGCACGCTCTTGCATTCGGGGACTGGTAGTGCCGAGACGCCCAAGGCACGGACGAGGGCTCCGCCGCGCAGACGCTGGAGACCAATGGCAAGCTTCCAGGCTTCAGTGTCCTGCAGGACAAAAACGTATTTCCGGCCCTCTTGATCGCGGATACTGGCGCGGAGAATGTGGAGGCCGCGGAACTCTGCCTGGGGTGGCTGGACCGGTCCACCGCCACTCGAGGCTGCACTGCGAGCAAAGCAGGCACTTGGCGATGCCAGTCGGCAAGTGTTTTTGCAGACCTTGAGAAGGTTTGCAGTGAAGGCGTCAGATTCCTCGTTGGTGGGCATCGAGTGTGCCGCACCACGACGGAAGGAGAACGGGTTGCTGGATCCAGATTTGGAGGGCTGTGTGTTGGGTTGTCCCAACTGGGGACACCACACCTCGGCCAACTTCAAAGTCCATGCCTTGACATCCCATTCACGCTGTCCGATTCCTCGAAGGTCGTCGTCAACGAAGAGACCTTCTGTTGTCATCCGCAGGACGAGACCGTCGCTCACCATGCCCTGTCCAGAGACTAATTGCGCAACTGGAGTCTTCATGAAGGCATTGTTGAACTGGTATACACCCTGGATCACAATCTTATCGGGATCCTGGGTGGAATACGCGCTGCGATGTGATGGTGGAGGCGTTGTGCGAGCCGTTGACTGCGAAGGAGCATATGATGACTCGGAGTAGGCAGACCCTGATCCAGATGCCTTCCCATATGGGCGACGTGGACGATCGTAGGGCCGAAAGGAATATGCATCGTCTTCGATGGTTGTTTTGGCCGTTGGAAAGGGCGGCTGCTTCTTGGGGGAAGGTGTCCTGGGTGCGCTTGTCGCGCTTGCAGGACTCGCCGGCTGCTGGTTTGACTGGCCTTTAGCCTCCTGGGCCTTCTTCTCTGCATATCGTTTGGAGGCCGCTTCTTTGAGAGCAGCAAATTTGGCCATGGCCTCTTTTTGAGCCTTCTCTTTTGCTGCTGCTTCCTTCTCGGCAGCCTCCTTGGCGGCCTTCTCCTTTGCCTCGGCGGCCAACCTGTCGGCTTCAGCCTTTGCCTCAGCTGCAGCTTTCTCCTGCTTTGCGCGGGCCTCGGCGGCCTCTTTCTCCATTCGGTCGCGTGCCTCTTTCTCCGCTTTTTCCCTAGCGGCAGCCATTTCGCGCTCCAATTGCTCTCGGCGCTCTTTAAGCTCCTTCTCCATAGCCTCGCGTTCTCGCTTTCTTTCCTTCTCTTTGGCTTCTGCGTCACGCTTGCGTTTGAATTCCTCCATCTTCCGGCGGAGTTCTTCTTTGCGTTTGGCCTCTTCACGTTCGCGCTCCCATTCAGCCTTCTTTGGGTCTTCCTTCTCCTTTTCCTTCCCCGTATCTTCCGTATTGGGAGGAGCCTCAGAGCCGTGTTGATTGCCAGCGTACTGATTGCCATAATTCTGGCCTCCGCCAAAGTTTCCACTTCGTTGTTGTTGATGTCCTGACCCATTACCACCGAAATTTGAGCCGTTGTTATAGTTGGCACCGGAAGACTGGCCGTTGGAATTGTGTCCAGCACCTCCAGAAAAGCCACCGCCGAATCGACTACCACCGCCACCATTGCCGTTGTTGCCGCCGTCACCCTTTGAATTATCTGACTGGGACAACCCAATAGCCCATCCAGCAACACCTAAGCCAAGCGCTACCACCATCATTCCCATGCCTCCGGGGCCATTGGAAACGGAAGCCATATACCAGGTCTTGACTGTGGGTGCGACAGCAGCCCATAGCAGAACCACAAGCAGTGTGCTGGCAGCGCCGGCAAGGAAGCTGTTGCGGTGACATTGCAGGGAGGGAAGGTACAGGAAGCCGCCACCGGACGAGTGCGGCGGGACGATGAAGATGTCGTAGTTTCCGGGCGGCAGGTCGGACGATTTGCGGTATTCACCATCGGTGGTGTGAGGGTTCTCGCCATGCGGCGGCGGAGGGGGCGGAGGGGCATCCATTGTGATCGCGGTTGAATGCTAGGTATATAGAGTGTTCGGGCGATGAAAATAATGCGATTCGGTGTGCCGACCCGATCGAACGACTATCGCGCCGCCGAGTATAATTCCCCCTTGGAATGCCAGACTCAGACAAGTCTGTGTCGCTTGTGCCTCGACCCGAATGATCCGAAGGAGGCTAATTGAACTGGTTGTCGGTGCGGTTGCAAGTGAATAGCCAGTTCATGTTCGTTGTGGTGGGAGATGTGCACTGAGGCCCTAGGCCGTACAGTGCTTGACAGAGCCGGTCAGACGGTAGGGCGAGAATGAAGGAAAAATATAAATAATAATAAAAAAAAGAACAAAGGCCCGAGAGTTTGATCTCCGAAGAACAACCGAGCAACGGTGGATAACAACGCGGGAGGGTTGCTACGGGGGAGTTGTTTAGGAGAGAAGTGGGAGTTGCGGGCGATCGGCGGCTCCATGCAGTGAGGATGTGTCCTTCACATAAACAAGCCGGCGCGTCCAATGCGAGCCCTCGATCGCATATCACATCCATGAGATTCCACGGATATCCGATATTTAACAATGTTGCCTTCTTCCGAGGCCACGCGATGGCAAGCCCTACTTTCACTGGAGGGGGCACAGTGGTACAGCATCCAGGGATGCTCATGCTCGGCCGATTTGGACGTCCTTGCTTCGAGCCGAGGCCATTCGAAGAATGAGGGGTCATCTGCATGGAGAGGAGAGTACAATCTACAACTATCTTTCTAACCTGTCCAATCCTGCTATTATTTCCACTGTTTGCCATTAAAAACGAAGCAGACTCGACGATTTACTCGACAAAAATGTTTGTTTTGGTTTTACCCTTTCGAGTGGAACACTGCATTATGTCAGCTGTCGTCATGGCCACCTTGGCACTCTGAGGCAGCAAGGCAGCGAGGCAGCGAGGCAGCGAGGCAGCGAGGCAGCGAGGCAGCGAGGCAGAGAAACTGCGAGGCAGTTTGGCCAGGGCGGCTGCAGTGGATCAGTTGCGGGCAGAGCAGAGCAGTGGAGTGGAGGAGTATGCCTTGTCTCAGCAAGACAAGTGATGTCTTTGGGGCTCTTTCTCATCGACTCCAGTGGCCAAGAGTCCTGCTCCCAGTAGCCTGCACCCAAGGCACATCTCCCTGTTGCCCAGCTTGGTTCAATATAGCGTCTCGAGTGGAGGCGAGAGAGCCGTGTCAATGTTGATGTTGCGGTCAAGCCGTTGGGGAAAGATAGTTCGAGCGTAGTGGGTCTGAGGTTGAGGTCAAACGGTGCTCTTACGGAACATAGCATATTCGGGTGTAGTGTAAAGCTAAGAGAGCATCACGGAGGGTGAGTCACATTGACAGAGTCGTCGGATGGGATATTTCAATGGGAATAAGCAGCCACTGGTTGACTCCTTATGGTGTGGTGGTTGTGTAGAATGGGCATGGACAATCGCAGTCCCATGACCGGGGCATGCGATGCGGAACCCTGATCAAGGCACTTGGGCACCAGCCATCATGACAACTGTAGGAGGCTCCTTTAGCCAACCGAGCAAGTCATGGTCCATGCCGGTCATAAACAACCGGGGAAAGAGGACCTCGCAAAACCGTCCCACGAGGGATGGCCGGAGAAAGAGCAGTATAACTCCAGGCGGAGCGTATCACCGCCGCCGCAACGTGACCCGCCGGCGGTGATTGGGTCGACTTTCCACTTCCACTTAAGATTCCCGTCCTCCTTTGCCTCGTTCGCTGCTGATTTTACAACCTCGGTGGAGGCTTCACTACTTGGTTCTTCATTCTCACCTCCGTGGGAAGCCCTTTCTCCGCCTCCCCGCCAACTGTCCTCTTGGCCCCATTCTCGTCCAAATTCCCAGGCACCCACCTCCCCTTCCACTCCTATGCCGCGTCAATAAGCTCGCAGAACCCCCGATCCAACCCCCTGCCCGTCCAGGGCGTTCCGACCACCATGTCCTCCTTTCAATCTTCTCACCAAGCTCACCAGGGCCACTCCGCGTCGCGCCAATTCCCCGCCTACAACCCGGTCGCCGCCGTGACTGCGCCCGCGGGGACGTTCCTCCCCGGGACTAAAGTCCAGGTGGGCAGCCACCGTGTGGTGATCGAGAAATATCTGTCCGAGGGTGGCTTTGCTCATGTCTACGTCGTGCGGTTATCCCAGCCGATCAATGGCTGGGAGACGGCGGTGCTGAAGCGGGTCGCTGTGCCTGATAAGTCGGCCCTGGCGAACATGCGTACCGAGGTCGAAACGATGAAAAAGCTGAAGGGACACCGACATATCGTCAAATACATCGATTCGCATGCCTCCCAACTTCACGGAGGTGGGTATGAGGTCTTCTTGCTTATGGAGTTCTGCGGGGGTGGTGGTCTGATTGACTTCATGAACACTCGGCTGCAGAACCGGCTGACGGAGCCGGAGATTATCAAGATCTTCTCTGACTGCGCCGAGGGTGTCGCCTGTATGCACTATCTGAAACCGCCTCTGCTCCATCGCGATCTCAAGGTGGAGAACATTCTCATTTCGGGCAAGGGAAGATCGGCCATTTACAAGCTTTGTGACTTTGGATCCTCCGCTCCTCCTCGTCCGGCAGCGAAATCCGCCGCGGAGGGTCGTCTAATCGAAGATGACGTGCAGCGGCATACGACGCTGCAGTATCGCAGTCCGGAGATGATTGATGTATATCGGAAACAACCGATTGACGAGAAGAGTGATATCTGGGCCCTTGGTGTGCTCCTGTACAAACTATGCTATTATACAACACCTTTTGAGGAGGTTGGCCAGATGGCGATCCTGAACGCCACTTTCAAATATCCCTCATACCCACAGTTTTCAGATCGGTTAAAGATGTTGATCGGTGAGTGCAAGAGAGTTCAGACCAAAGAACTTTACTGACTGGATACAGCATCAATGTTGAGAGAGAACCCGCAGAAGCGCCCCAATATATATGAGGTGGTGCGAGAAATTTGTCACATGCAGGACAAGGAAGTTCCGATTAAAGATGTTCGTTCATTTTAGCCACCCCGTTGCGAAATTTACTGACGTGGAGGTAGATCTACTCTAACCGATCGGTTTCTGAGGCGCGGAAGTATCAAGAATTGCCTCCAACACCCACAGATGCTGCTCCGGTGGGAGCTATCTACTCGCCCCCTGTCGAGGAAACCCGGACCATCCCCGAAATCGCACCTATGCGTAGAGGACGACCTGGAAAGCCTCAGTCATCACACGATTCGGCCAAAGCAAGTCCTTCTCCGTACCGTGGGGGTTCTAAAGATACCTCTAATGACCCGTTCGCTGCCCTGGACGGAGGCGCGGCAGCCCGAAGCAAAAATGCTGATGAGCTTTCGAAGCGTTTCCCTTCCTTGGATCAGTTTGATATTCTCCACGAGAAGGGGGAGAAGTTCGATTTCGAGGCGACAGTGCAGGACAAGTCGGATGATCACGATCTCTCGCAGAGACTCACAAACGCATTGGCCGACCAAGCCTTTGCTCATCAAACCCCGCCGGAACTTCCAGCGCGACATGAACTGTCCCCTCACAGAAAATCACAAGCTTCGCCTGTGCGTCAGCCTCAGGAGGTGTCTACCAGGCAGTCTACTCCGCTATATCAACCCACTCCCAAGCGGCCTGCGATGGTGTCGACAGGAACCATGACTTCGCCTGCTCAAACACCACGCTTGCAAGAGCCGGCACCGTCCAGCCGCCCAATCTATCGATTCCCTATATCCGACCAGGACCGCCCTTCAAGTCAGCCCTGGACGCAGAAGGAACAGAAAAAGGCACCTTCTCCTACTTCGTCAGGCCTGCGACCCGAGGCAAGCCCGCGTCTGTCCTCTGACCGACTGTCGAACCTTTCCAACTCCGCGCGTCCTTCCATGGAGACTTTACGACGGCCATCTGCACTGGATGCGAGCGACCCTGTGGGCCGATCTAAGTCTGCCGTTGCCAAGGCTCGGCCGGTGTCAGTGCAGGCTGGGCACTTGCCGCGGGAGTCAGAGGCATCGAAGTCTTCACTGGACTTATCGCATTACGAAGGCGGTGCTCCATTGCGACCAGTCCGAACAGAAGTGGATCGCGATTATGACTGGGCCAACATTTCTTCGGATATGGATTATCTCCGAGCGAAGGAGGAGGAGGAAAGCAACCGCAAGCGAGAGAAGCGCTCGAGCAGCGGCGCGAAGTACAGCAAGCACAGCAAGCGCAGCAGCCTGTCTTCACTTTCGCTTTCAGGCGGCAAGAACATACTCGCTGGCCGCTTCGGCGAGGCATTCCGGCGCTTCGAGAGCAGCAACAGCGCGGATAAGCCCGGGACCACCCCTTCAGGTGAAGAGGCTCCACAGACAAGCCTCATGAGCGATACTGAAGCCACAAATGACGAGATGTCGCCGTATGAGGATGTTGTTCTTGATGACTTGGACCGGGATGATATTTCCCCGGAGATGCGCCGCGAGCTAGAGCGCCGTCGTCTCTCCCAGGAGGAGAAGCGCGTTGCCAATGCTGCAGCCGAGTATAGGCGTCGGGTTACCGAGAATGACGGGGCGAAGGCAGGCACTGAAGCGCACCGATCTCGTGCTATCCAGAATCGAGTCCAGACACTCCTCAGCGAGACCAACAAGCCCCCCGTCGCACAGAAGACTGCGTCCGGGTATGGCAAGTACACCGAACCCTCTGATTTGCCGGCAAACCAGGGCGATGTAAAGTCTCCGTCAAACACAATTCCCACCTCCCGCACCGCTGGCCCTATCTACAGTGCCCGTGAAGGGACAATGGCTCCTCCAGATCGCCGAGAGGGCGCTAGTGTCCCAGCCGGACTTCCTCGAACTGTCACTTCTGCCTCGACGGGATACTCGTCTGCGCCGCGCCCGGCATCCCGGTCGACCGCACCACCGGCCGCACCACCGAAGCCGAAGAATCTGCGTGTAGGAGCACCGGATGCTTCCAGGCCCAGCACCAGCACCAGCCACGATCAGAGTCCCTCTTTCCAACCGACCCCGGCTAGCCCGGGCGAAGACTGGGAGGCAAACTTCAGCCGGCGGTTCCCTAGTCTCTCTGGAATTGAGATGGAGACGGAGATTGAGATTCCGAAGTTCCCCAAATTAAAGACCCGGGAAGTGTAACGCCTAGACGGATGTTTTATTTGGTGTAATGTTGCCGTGATATTAGCGTGTTCCACCTTGTGATTTGTATTTGATTCGGAGGTGTTCATACATATACATAGACAGTGACATATGACGAGGTGATCTGATTGAACCTCCTTACTTCGTACCGAAGCAATATCCCATACACTCTCCGCCCGGGCGTACTTTCTACAGAATCCTTCGTACTACCTACTTTCCGCCAATTCATACTCTCCGCCAAGCGTGGTGTATCTTTGTCCCCTCACAAACTCACCCCACACCGCCTTCCCACCATTCCCCAAGAACTTCACCACACCCATTCGGCGACAGGACACAGCAAGCATGGCTCCGGTCCGACTAAATGAGGTCGACGGTGAGTTGCCTCCCAGCAAAAGCGCCGGCTTGTGCTGACCTCACTAACCCCCACAGACGACCTGAAAGACGTCATCCAGCACCTCTTCGAGATCCAATCCGCCGTCCACGGCTACCTAGGCCCAGAAACGCAACAAGAGCTAGTCCGGAAAATGTACCTCAATCAAGTCTACATATCCTTCACGGTCGAATAGAGCTATCTAGCTAATACGACTCTAGCAAAAACCTCACAGTCGGCCTAAACACCCTCTCAACACACACCCAAATCCCAGACAGCAACAGCAATAGCGGCAACAGCGCGGAAGAACAACCAGACGCCAATGCCAATACGAACGCCTCAAACCCGCGACTAGCGAGTATCCAATTACCGCCAGAAATAATCGACTACGTAGACAGCGCGCGGAATCCAGACATTTACACGCGCGAATTCGTCGAGCTGGTGCAGCGCGGGAATCAGGATCTTAAGGGGAAACAGGAGGCTTTCGCCGGGTTCCGGGATGTTCTTGCGCGAGAGATGCGGAGTGCTATGCCTGAGTGTGTGGGTGAGGTTGATCGCGTTGTTGCGGTGACGGGGGGTGCCGGTGGTTCCAGCTCAAACCTCAACACGAAAACAAACCAGAATTGAGATTGGATACCTTGCAATGCGTATTTGGCTTGGGCAGTGCAGAACAGAGACGCAAGCAGTAACGAGTGAAGCAGGGAAGGGAAGGAACGCTACGATATGAGACATATCCTTGAGCCTGGATCCTGCGGTGGTGGAATTGTCTGGTGGGATCATCTTTCTTGCTTGCGACTACGTCGGAGTACGAGCACCCAACCGAAGTGCAGTACTCAGACTGGTCCAGAACGAACCGGTATATACGAGGTACATACCTGATAAAAGCCCGTTAACGTTCGGGGTGCGAGGGGAGCCTCATGTGGATAGGACGGGGCTTTTCCTGACTTCATGATGATGCAGAATTCCTGTAAGGCCACCGGAGAATTCTCATTTCAGTCTGCCTTGGCTGCGATGATGTCGTTGTTGGGGGCCAATACGACTTGCGCGAATCCGCGTGAATGGATACGAGGGCCGAGCAGGGCTAGCCCAGACTGGGGGATTGGGGGATCAGGTCGGGGCATTCCGGGGTAGTATTTTTCTTTGTCTTTGTTTTTGATGTCTGATGTCTGATATCTTTTATCTTTGTCTTGTTTCCAGGGATTAGCGAGGCGTTGGGTTGATTTCTTTAATTTGATACATACTAGTACTACGAACTAGTGACTCGAGGGTGTCTACACAACATGTCACCCTGCACTGGATATAATCATCTGATTTGGTAGACTTGATTAAATGACCGTGGGAAGCCCGTGTCTTTGGTAGCCTAGGCTAGACAGCAAGGCATGTGTTTCAGACCGGAGCACAGGATCAATTGCCGTGCTCAAAGCGACCGTGCTGGCCGTGCCCTCCCCACCGGAGGTTGGCCGGTGGCAGGTGGCAGGTGGAGGTTGTGGCCCGCTCTCCACTCTATGTAGCTCACTGTGGTACTGTACACAGGTCAAGTGTGCACATATATTGTTATTTTGTTCTTTGGTGTGATAGGGATGCAGAGCCTCTGATCTGCGCACCTGCACACCGAAAGTTGCCGGACTCGCGCTGGCCGTTGGCTGTTGGCTGCTCGTGCCGCTTGACCGCATCGAGGGTGATTTGAAGTGGGACTGGCTGGACTGACAAAACTGGGGATCCCCCGGGTTGCATGGCCAGCACACTATGTATACCCTACACTAGGTATAGATGTAGATGTATATACATACGCGTAGATATTATAGAATACTATATACACCCGTATACACCGCTTCAGTCTTGTACAGTAGACTGTACTGTGTATTCTATACCATACCATACGGTCTTACCGAGTCTCCGGGTCCCTCCCCGCCATCCAATCCATCGCCCCTTCCCCGGGTCACACCCAGCTCCTTCCCAGTTTGCCCCTGACCCACTCCACCAACTGCTCATCTCAACTCTCAACTACAGCTTCAACTTCAACGTCCTGGACTTTCCCCCTCAGTGCCACTTAATACCACACAATGACACCTCCATTATGTCCAATATGGATCACATCTGCATCCAGCTGCAATCACCAGTCGAGCTGTCCATCGCACGGCCCAGAAATAGCAACCAATAGTTGCCGCCCCCAGGCGCAGGGATCGAATCCTTCGCTAACATCCTGCTCTCCCCGATCCACCCGCCTTGGTCGGGCGTTTCCCGATCTCTTTGACTCGCTTGCTTGCCCCGGAGTCAGCCACTTCATGATCGACTCTGCCCCCCACTCGATGCCCTCGCCCAGTCCCAACCCTGCCCGGCCAAGCCCCAAGCCCCAAGCCCCCAAAAAAGCCCCCATATGAATCCTCATTTCTCACCTAATGCTGCTTCTTCCCTCTTTCCCCACCTAACCATGCCCTTACCTTCCTGACAGTCACCATGGCGAATATCACCGCCGCCGGCGAGGGCATCACCGGCGGCATCAATAATACATCGCTGCCGATGCAGATCACTATCGCGACCTTGGCTGGCGTCACCTGGTATAATGCGTTTGAGCTGATCATTCTCATTTTCGTCACTTTTGCCCAATACCGTGGTCTCTACTTCTGGAGCTTGTTCGCATCTTGCGCCGTTGGCCTGATCCCCTACTCCCTCGGCTTCCTTTTGAAGTTCTTCGAACTCACCTCCGCGACATGGTTGTCCGTCACCTTTCTCACCATCGGCTGGTGGACCATGGTGACTGGCCAGTCTATCGTTCTGTACTCGCGCCTGCATCTGGTCCTCTCCAATCAACGCATCCTTCGTCGCGTCCTGACTATGATCCTGGTCGACGCCGTCTGTCTGCATATCCCGACCACCGTTCTAACCTACGGCAGCAACCTCGCGGGAGACAAGGCGCAGCCCTACATCAACGGGTACAATGTGATGGAAAAGATCCAGATGACTGGCTTCTGCTTGCAAGAGTTCATCATCTCGGGTCTCTACATTTGGGAAACAATCCGCATGATTCGCCTCGACCCGGACCGCACTAAGCGCAAGATTCAGGTTCAACTCATCATCATCAACCTGCTCATCATCATTATGGACGTGGGCCTACTTGTCGCCGAATACCGCGACTACTATGTCATGGAAACGATGCTGAAAGGCGCCGTCTACAGCATTAAATTGAAGCTCGAGTTCGCCGTCCTGGGTAAACTAATCCACCTTGTCCACAACCACGTCTGGAAACCCGAATCCTTCTCCGTGCCGCGCGAACTCCCCGATTTCGTTGATGCAACCCGTGTCACCTCGGACCTGACTCATGCCCCAACCGCTCAAACACATACTACCACCCGTACCCGCGGTCCATCCTGGATGGACGCTGACGACATCTCTATCGCCATGTTCGAACACTCCCCATCCGCCGACCCACACAGTACCTCGGAGATTTCCAACTCGTGGAGCTCAGAGACGCACATAACGCACAATGGTGACCACATGACAATCGACTTCTCCAACCCCTGGTGTCAGTATCAGCGGAAACCGGCAAAGTTATCCGAGAAGCCCGGGTGAAGCCCTATCCTCTCCCAATGATACCCATCCACGCCATGATCTTTTTCATATATTTTTGTCATTTCACTCCTTGATGACTTACGGCTTACGAGATACGCATATCCACCTGTGATATCCCCCCACGAGCATCCCGCGCCTGGCAGATGTACCTTATCCATGCACTGAGACTTCAAGTGCCTAGGTATATGTCTCGCGCATCCGGGACTCGCGCCCTTGCGCAGATAATAGTGAGGGTTGGATCTAGATGCACATATACTGCTTCTATTGTACATAAAATTATTTGGTCAGTCTACGGACTAGTGTTGAATATGAACGAATATGAATATGGGATACAGGTGAAAATTGTAGGGCAGATAATACGAGTGCTAATTCGGTTGTCTGGCTTAGGTGCGTCGTTGTAAGCGTAGGCGTATCTGTGGCAAGAATGCGGCTCGACTGTAATGGGATGATACAAATACTTGAGGATCTGCGGGTAGATTAGTCTCATTTACATTACAGACACAAAATACTAACATGAACTACCTTGCATTTGTCTATCCTTCTTCAAATTCTCATGCGCGGTACCAACTTGACCCCCATGTCACTGTCCATGCATCATGAGCGAAACTACCTAGAAGAACTACTTGAAAAAAATCACAGAACAGTACCCAGTTACACCCAACATTCTTACAAACATACCCAATACACCCAAAAAACGACTCCGAGCCTTCCTCGTATTCATCTTGCCCGGTTACCTCATTTGGACTTGGCGCATCTATCCCCAGTCACACATAGAATGCCACCAATCAACCCCAACCCCGACACGACCTACCCTCTACGTCCCCTCAAGATACTCCAAGAAATACTAAGAAGTCTTCTACGGTACTTCTACTTCTACAATCATTCTGCAATCATGTCATATTCCATCCTACTCATGTCAACCTTCCTAGCCGCGTCCATGCTAGGACTCGGATTGTGCCGATTCATTGCTCCGGAGTATGCTTACGCTCTTTTTGGTCTCCCGCTACCACTGGAATCCGATACCTCTCCTTCGCCCTTTATATATGCTGCCGGTGGTCGTGAGCTAGCTTTAGGGCTGACTTATATACTTCTTGGAATGCAGCGGAATCGGGCTGGACTTAAGGCTTTGATTATGGGGACGGTGGTAGGAAACTCAATCTTTAGTAAGGAATGTGCGGATAGTTACTTATTTTCTTTAAATATTTTATAGGTTGCTGCGATGGTGGACGCATTTATTGTTTGGGTTTATGGGGGATTGGAGTTTGGGGGGTGGAGGGGGAAATGGTTGGGTCATTTCTTGGGTGGGATTGGCCTTGGATTTATTGCTTGGAAAGAGCTGGGTATTTAATATTTCAAATCTTTTGTGAGTTGAACTTGAATGTAGGAGATGTTGGGATTGGACGTTTATCGAAAGCTCGGGTAGAAGTGAGGAGGCAGTCATCTCTGGTCTGGGGCGTGTAGCCGATTTCGGGTTTACTCTCGCTGCTCTGGCATTTTGCATTGGGGTATAATATAAATGCACAATTTATATGCTCCTCATACTAGCTACTTTAATAAATACCACATCAAAGATACTATCCACCGGACTAGTCGGGCAGTGCCGTCGGCATGCCTATTCCTGGCAAAATTTCTCCGAGGTATCGCAATTGCCGAGCTTCTACTATCGGCATAACTTCGGCATTCTAGAAAATATATCTTGACATTTACGCTGGCGCATCTTAGATCTGTGTTCATGGACCTCGTCTACGCCATTGAAGAGCTACAGTTTACCCCACGATGACATTGACCGGCGAGAGGTGGACTACCATCCCACCCTCGGGTTGTACAATACCCCACTGGCAGGCCACACAAATAAGGTCGGGCCTTTTCGTGTTAGACATCAACCACTGTAAAAAAGGGCATAGAAAAATGTAGCCAGCAATGTCAAGCGCGGAGAAATATCGGGCATGTCAAACTTTCAGATTGAATTACCCCACAACCCCCGTGGGGAGGTGACCCACTTTTCACATATCCCAACTTCTTCAGGAAGGTATGTAACCGTCCATAAATACGACATAGCCGATCCATGCCTATTTAAAGATCCCTAAATCCCTCTCTAGAGACAATTTATCAGATCAGATCAGATCATGAAGTTTCTACGGACCTTCTGCCTCCTCGGTGCTCTGGGTGCATCGGCAAGGGTGACGGAAAGTGATGATGCTGTAAGTGGCAAAATATCACCCCCTCCAAAAACTTCATCTTAAGTCTAATGGAGTACACCCAAGACCATCAATACTCGATCCAGTCCTCCTGAATGCCTCAATCCAGCTTCAAAACTATCACTGAGCGATCCACCCTACGAGAACTACTTCTACTCAGACTGCAACGTCGCTGCCCAGGCAGTCGTCACCAGTCCCCTCCCAGACAGCAATCTTTCTATCATCGGACCACGCCTCATTATAGCATGGCCAGCCGGTGATAGCGGAGCCTGTGCCTTCTTCGAACCACAAAAGGGCGAAAACGGGACACTGTCGATTCAACTCATCAATTCTACCAATTCCCACCCCTTGTCTCCAGTCTACAACGCATCATCCGATGGCCCACCTCACGTCGGTATCCAAGGAGTCCTGCGTTTCAATTCATCTGCGAAGCTCACAGTCCCCATTCTGGGAAGTATCCGTACAATTCGAGACTTCGTCGAAGGCCCTAGTCTTCTCTACCCAGAGATACAGGATGCAGTCAAATTCTCTTCCCAGAATGATGGCAGCGTCTCAGTCCAGCGTATCTGGCTGGATAATACCACAGTGACAAGTCTGAAATTCCAGCCTTGGAGTACTTCTACTTCAAATAGTGAGAGTGTCGTGATTGTAGACAATGGTACCGTCACTTTCGAAGCGGGCGATTATCTCTTCTCGGCGACGATTAATTATCCGCAGCTTACACAGTTGAAGCCCGGTGCTGTGCTAAATAATGCATCGAGTGATCTGACTTCGTCCATGTCAGATCAGACGACTGCGCTCTCGTTCTTGTCGTATTCGGAGAAGCTTCTTGCGGGAGCGTGGCGCTTCCTGACATATTTTGGTCGTGATTCGATGATTGCAACTTTGCTTCTGGAGCCGGTTTTGAGCAACGGGGAGGGAAGTGCTGTTGAGGCTGTCATTGGAGCTGTTTTGGAGAGGGTTAATCGGACGGACGGAACTGTTTGTCATGAAGAGACGATTGGGTGAGTATCTTTGAATTGGAATTTGAGGATATTGACTAACTTTTGTACAGAGACTACGCGACTTGGACGAACGCACAGGAAAACATCACTAGCTCTGCCATGGGCTGTGATTACCATATGGTAAGTCTGTTTTGGGAAAATTCCCTCGTGGGAATAAAATACTGACTTTTCTAACTAGATTGACTCGGATTACTATCTCCCTGTCTTGATGCAACGCTATTTTCTGGAGAATCCAATTGGCCGCAAGAGAGCTGCCACGTTCTTTAAGTAAATGATCCAACTCAATGAAAAAACGAAATGATATACAGACAATGTCTAACCATCAACTAGTACCACTGCGGGCTCAGTCAACCCGGCAAACAAGAATTTGACATGGGGAGATCTAGCCCTCACCAACGCGGGACGAATTATGCGTCTTGCTGGTCCTTTCGCGCATAATCAAACAAAGGAAAATCTCATTCATCTCCATGACGATCAGGTGGTTGGCGAGTGGAGAGATAGCACTTTTGGTATGTTTTATCTTTTAATTGAGAAATTGATTTCTCACTGATGACATCTCTCCAGGTCTCGGTGGAGGCCGCATCCCATATGACGTGAACACAGCTCTTGTGCCAGCAGGTCTCCGATCAATAGGAGCACTATCTCGCGAGGGAATAATCCCACACAAAAAGCAGTGGGGCTCTCTCGCCGACAAATATGCCAAAGTCTGGGAAGACAAAACACTAGACTTCTTCAGCGTGACAATCCCACAATCAAAAGCCAAGTCGCTAGTCACCTCATACGCAAAGGACAATTTCGCAGGCCCAGATCAATCCTCCACCATTGATACAGATGTTTCATTCCATGCTCTCGCCTTGGACGGAAATAACAATCTTTCCAAGGTAGAGGTAATGAACACGGATGATTGTTTCCGACATTTCCTCCTAAACACAACAAACGACGCCCAACTCACTCCATTCCTAAATAACTCCGCTACAAATATTCGACGAACTTTCCCAGCCGGTCTTATGACTGGTGCTGGTATGATCGTCGCGAATCCCGCATTCGGTGGTGATCCCGTCTACTCGCAGAACTTCACAACAGGAGCATACCACGGTACGGTCATTTGGTCATGGCAGCTAGCTATGATGGCCAAGGGACTAGAGTTACAGCTCGGACGATGCGAAGTTTCTTCGAATTTCTCTGTTAGCGCGGGATCCGTGAAGAGAGGCGATGGTTCTAAGGCTGTGTTGCCCACTCCGGACTTCTGCACTGATGATTCTGTCTATGAGAACGTGCGCGGGGCGTATAATACTCTTTGGGACTCGATTGAGAAGAATGAGGATCAGCTTTCTTCGGAGGTTTGGTCTTGGGTTTATCGGGATGATTCGTTCAAGGTTACGCCATTGGGTGTATTGCCTGCGCCGCCTGGAGTTGGAGGTCAGACTGGTAGGTCATACCCTAGTTTCTGTTTTCCATTCCTTCGTTTCACATGAAATATTTTGCTGTTACCGTGCTGTTGCTGATACTAATGGTCTTCAGAATCAAATATTCGGCAGTTATGGTCTCTTACATTCCTGGCTGTGACTAGGAATGAAAACTTTAGATAGGCGGATAGAGTCATTTTTCAAATGTATGGACAGATTGCCTCCTCTTATATTTTCGCCAATACATCACGTATATCACGCAAAACTCCGATGTCGAGCTTGATCGATTCGGCCTAGATTCCTTCTTTCAGCAACTCGGTCATAACAATTCGTGAGACCCACCCGCTCAAGAGCCATAAAATGAACGAACCCAGGCACCAGAACAAGTGAGAGAAAAAAAAGCACATTAGATCAAAACATCTCTCTTCTCTATACATATTGATCTCAGTTCAAATCCAAGAATCAATCGATTCGCCAAATATGGTCTTCCGCCTCCATCTCATCCGCCACGCGGAAGGCACCCACAACCCAAACCACGACACAACAATCCCAGACCCACCCCTAACAGAAACGGGAATCCGACAATCGAAGAATTTAAGAGATGACTTCCCTTACCATGCGAGTGTGGGATTGGTGATAACTTCACCTTTACGACGAACCCTTCAAACAGCATTACTTGGTTTTTCCAGCTGTCTAGACGGGAAATACTACAATCGTCCAACAAGTATAGAGTCAACCCCAAGCGAAAGTGGAAGTGCACAATTATCTCTGCAACCAGAAGTCCAAGCACACTCCTCCCGACCCTGCGATATAGGCTCAGTGCCAGAGATCCTACAATCCGAATTCCCAGACCTCCCTTGGTCAGAAATCGACCTGGATATATTCCCGGCTAAGGAGGGGAAATATGCTCCGGACGCTGAGAGTCTAGAGCAGCGTGGAAAGCGAATACAGGCAATATTACTGCGGGAATTTAGGAGGTTGGAGGGCAGTGGTACTAGTGGTAGGGGGGATATTGTGGTTGTCAGCCACGGGGGCTTTTTGAGATATATTTCTGGATACCGGGAGGGTATCCCGGCTGCGAAGTGGCGGTCCTTTTTCGTGGAGTTTGATGCTGAAGGGAAAATTGTTGCTAGACCTGTTCAAGTTGAGGAACTAGTTGCAATATTGTAACACGCTGGATATTGCCCAAAAAAAGAAAGAAAAAACAAAAAAAAAACATTAGTTGCTTAGTTCATACGATAGAGGTACGGAGGTCTTCTATAAGACCTGCGTCGAATAGCGGCGTTCAAAACCTGTTTCCGCGCTGCAAGCGCAAGGGGTCGCACCGCGCCCTTTATTACTCGCAGCTCAGTTGCAGCGGGGCACGTTAGTCGAGCTAGCTTTACATATGTACTTCCGTCGAGCTTCCCCTCACGATGTAAGGGGGAAAGCTCTAGCTACCTGCATATATTCTGCGCCGAGGCAGCCACAGGAATTTGATACGGTGACGGGTGTTTCGAGGCCGCCAGAAAGAAGAAGTTGAATAAAATCGTATAGAAAATATTGATTCTGAAGGTAACCAAATAAAAACGTGATATGTACAAAATAAGGTAGGTTCTTTCTATATTACGCTGTCCAGCAGCAAGTCAAACAGAGCAAACCCAAACACCGTGTCATATGTAATACAAAGGGGAGCGGACTAACCCAGTCGCAAGCGACCAGGTACAGCACTGCCTCCAAATAGTCTCGTGATCCCACCTTCCTCGGTGGTGTTATTATCGCCTGACATCCAACGAGGGAGGCGAGCATTTTCAATCCACTGGGGCTTATTGGTAGTTTCGAAAGTGTTCCGTACGCGGTGGGCGAAGGATTGGAAGAAGTTCTCGTCTTCCTCATCGTCGTCGACGACTTGAGGGGCCGTCATGGGCCTTTGAGATTGGGCGGGCCGGGGGGATCGAGAGCCTTCCGCCGCGGGAACCCGCAGTCGGGATGATCCGTTGGTGCCATCGTCGCTGCGGTCCGATGCCCAAGTGGATCGGGCACCACGGGAGGATACGGCTAAGGAGCCGAAACCGTTCATCTCGCGCTCGATTAGATCACGACCTTCGCGCCAACCGCCCATACCGTACCCGGATGGGTTATTTTCCACGTCATATTCATCTTCATCGGAGAGACCGAAGCCGAAGATCTTCTTGATACGGCCATATAAGTTGAACAGGGTTGCGCAGATGGGGAGGAGGATGAAGATCGGGAAGATGAAATCGAATCCTTTGCCGAGGGGCGTGAGATTGATGAGGCGGCCGAGGAACTCGTAGAATGTAGTGCTCCTGCGGAAGTCCTTGGGTAGGAAAGTCAAGAAATTGTACGCGATTGGAACGGTCAGTCGGGCCACCAGGCTAGCGTACCAACACGCACTCTCGCCGTAGGTGTTGCGACGAACGAGAGCCCGGTTGCCCCAGACCTTCACATCGTTCACGCCGACAAGTGCGGCGGAACACATATAGAGGAGCCAGGCAGATGCAGTGACCTGGCTGCCGAATCCAACCGGTTTTTCATCCTTCCAATTCGGAACCACGGTCAAGGTGACCGCTGATACTTGCGGGGCCAAGGACTTGATCAATTCAGACCAGACGATACAACCCGACACCACTGCGAAGAAGGCTCCAAATGCAAGTCTGAGAGTTGGGATGACATTGGAGTATAGATGATAGCGCATATAGGGAGTCAAGAATTTCACGCGCGGCAAGTAAGAAGATCGACGCGGGGCAGCGCCAAAATCGAGTTTCTTTGACGCAGCGGAATTGATAATTGACTGGAGGTCTGCTGCGGACTGAACTAGACGATCCCACTCATCCACAAAGCGAGCCTTCATGTGTCGTGCGCGCTGCAAGCGTCTCGTCAGGTCAGCCAGGTAGCGCTCTGTGATGACCGAGGGCACGGTGCCGGAGGTCTCAGCAGATTCGAGGATAGGAGCGCGGACATCGGAGCCACCGGGGTTTTCGGAGAGATCTTCGATCCATTCTTGGAAGTCGCGAGCTGTTCCAGTTTTGCGCTGCTGGAGCTGAGCAACCTGGGAATTGAGGCTTTCCAGCTCGTTAACCGCATCCATCAGGCGATCGTGTACCTTGGGGGCATGCGCTTGAATCCGTCGCAATCGGCCACTGACGTTGGCGTTGCGGAAGAGGTTACGCGGGATGGCGACCAGCCCGTGTCCCATCAGGTAGATAGCAAGCACGAGACCCCAGACATAAGCCAAAGCCATGATGAGACCCTTGATCGAGGTGAAATCGAAGCCATTGGAGATTGAGACGTAGACCAGGCCCACCGTTGCACAGACCAAAACGATCAATTGATAGCGAGCGTTCGAGCGGAGGGAGTACGTGATGCGGGCTTTGGGTTCGCGGTATCCGGAGTCGACATACTCGCCGAGGAGAGGAAGGATGGCCCTGCGATTATGCGTTAGCGGAGATGAGGCTTGATGAAGTCGCGGAGATAACGCCTACCAGGTAAGCACGAAGATCAACCAGTATGCAATGCGCCAGCACACGAGAACCACGCGGTCCGGCAACCAGATTGCCTTGGCACCGCTGCCATCCCGGGAACTTGAGGCTAAATCGATGGGCACGAGAAGTACAACGCTAGCGGGGAGAGCGAGGGCGAAGAATATCGGGACGATTAGGTAGGCAGGCGTGGCGCGGATGGTGAGGAAACGGCGTAAGAGGAACAGGACCAAGATAGAGATAAGGCAAAGGGCGAGGGCGAAGAAGATGTTGGAGCCGACCGAGACGGTCGGCAGGGAGACGGAGATCATTGTGGAGGGGGGACGATCAAGAAGAGAGCAAAGGAAGCCGTTTAACCGTTTCTCATGGCGATGTGGGAGCGTAGAAGAAGAGTGACGAGGCAGAAGTCGAATATAGAAATGGAAATGGAAATAGAAACAGCTGACGTTTCCAGGGGAGTGCCGTGCCACCAGTGGCTGACTTAAGCTTGGCCGGGAGAGAGCGGGGGGTAGCAGGTACTTAAAGTGACACCTACTTTGTGTATGGACACAAGTACCAAGTACCTCTGGTACACTTAACAGGCGGACCAATAGGTGCGGCCGGATCAGGCCAGGACCAAGAAGTGTCGATCGATGGGGCTGGAAGATGATCCATCAGGACTGTAGGAACGTAGCAAGGCGTGGAAAAAGTAGGTGATTCGAGAGCAGAATTGACAATTTGGATATATTCTGGCCAATTCCTAAGATTGACGGGGTGAAGATGGGAGTACTGGTGGTCGTACAGGCAGCTCTTCATTCGCGTCTGGGGTGAAACGAGATCCACAATTATGACGACGCCTGGAGAGGCGAGGCGAGGCGTTCAGATGGAAATGGAGGAGCTGGATGTTATGTAGATGCTAGGTAGATACAGATATTATTTGCAGACTATAGTAACTTGTATATGTATAGTCACTTGTAGAGTACTTACTTATACTTACAGTACATACCATACGACCCCGTGATCACTCCCGTGATCTTCCTCATCCGCATCGAGCATCGCCAGTACCTGAGAAACCGCCTGCCTTGTGACCTCTTCTTATTCACCATTCATCATCCGCTCTGCTTTGCGAGTCCATTGCTTGTCGCTGATTGTATCCCTCTAGCCTACTCGCCATCTTTTTGTCCATTCTCCCCCTCCCCCCTTCTCCACCCACTTTTCCCTTCTCTTTTCCCCCTCCACCAGATAGAGAGAGAGAGAGAGAGAGAGCCCTGTGCGCTGTACACTTTGAAACACTATCCCTGTTCTGGTTGTCCCATCTTGCCCTCCTCATCTTCCCTCTCATCCTTTTCGTCCCTTTTATTCAAGTCGATCAACTTGCACCGTCTTTGGTCAATTCGTCTGTCCTCTTCTCCAGCCAATCCTCCTCCCAACGCCCACGCCCGTTCGCAGCCCTCCACAGACCCCCGGTGCGACTTGACAAGCTGCAGCATCCCTGTCACGGATCCCATCCACCCCTACGATTGCGCCCGTCGCCCTCATTCGCTCCAAGCCACACCCAGGCTTTCGTCAGCGAACTGCATCCAATCGACGCTGCTGCCCGAACGCCTTGCTTTCCCACCGTGCTGGTCGCTCGTTGCTGTCCTCGCTCTCGCCCTCCGTTTGGGCCATTTTGAATTCATCCCCACCCCTCCCTGATCGCCTCGACTCACCATCGGTTCCACACCAGCACCGGCGTCCTTTTTTTTCCCGCCGATCTGCGACCTTGAAGGATTCCAACCCTGCATCGTTCGCAACGAGCCGTTGTAAATCTTTTTCCTTGTCCTTTACCTCCTCCCCATTCCGATTCTCCGATTCCCGACCTTCACAACGTGGCGACCCGGCGAATGCTGACCGCAAAGAATCCTCTTCGCGGTCTGCTCCCTCCCCATTGATGGGGCCTCTGTCATGAATCCCGCCCAGTTTCACAACCCTGGCGGGGGCATGCCCGGGGTCGTCAAACCGAACATGCCACCGCAACCCAACAAGGAGAGCGCCCAGGTCATCTTGAGCCATGTTGCTCAGGTCCTCACAAACCAGGGCCCATTTGTCGGATGGAAGGCCGAAGTACCCATCAAGACTCGAGCCATGAATGTCTATCAGATGTACGTTGTCATCTCCATATGAAAGCCTGGCCGCCTCGCACGCTTATTCTTTGTTTCTACATCTTGCTGACCACCTTTTTTTTGCTCTCAGGATTACCTCCCTTCGTCTGATTCAGCCGCGGATTGATCTCAACCAAGCTGCCCAGGCGGCCCTCAGCTTCGAGCATAGAGCCTTTAAAAACGCGACAGAGCAGGTTCGTCATTCGTCACGTCCCCCATCCCAACTACATTCACCAACACTATCCTCATCTCTCCTCTCTCCCCCTCTCCACAACCACCTCCCTGAGATACGTCGAAGCTTCCCTACTGACGTTTATCCTTTCTTGTGCAGGCTGCCTACGATAAAGAATGTAAAGAGAAACTCCTCCACATCAAAGACACTCGGCAGAGACAGGCCGCCGTTGCCATTCAAGGCGGCATGATGGCTCAAGGCGGTATGCAGAACCAAATGCAAGGTGGATTTCCTCAGATGAACCGAGGCTTGCAGAATTCTCCCGTCCCTGGCCAACCTCAGATGGCTATGGGCATGGGCATGAACGATCCAAATCAGCAGGCCATAATGCAACAACGCCAGCAGCAGCAATCTGCAATGCTTCAGCAGCAGCAAGCACAACGGGCGCAACAGCGTCCCGGTAATGCTCCCCTACCGGATGATCTGAACAATCTTTCTGCACAAGAACTCGAACATGTATCTCGACTCGCGACTCAAATGCTCTCGAAGACATCGCCGGAGGATATGGAGAAGATCAAGCTCAACCTGTCGAATATGAACCCAGATCAGCAGCAATATTTAGCACGCAAGAAGATGGATCCAATGACTTACTTCTTCCGTTCCCAAGCCCTCACTCAACTCCGACGTCACAAACGTGCGAAGGAGCTGGGCCGCGCGGCGAATGGTGGCCAGGATCCCAACGCTATGATGGGGGATCCCGCTATGATGAACCAACAGCAGCGACAAATGTTCCAGAGTATGATGAACCTCCAGCGCAATAATGGATTCTCTGGGAATCCCGCCCAGGCTCTGAATCAGAACGCCTTCATTGGCAATGTCAATGTGGAAAACATACAGGGCCAACAAGCCGATGGTTTGCGTTCACAAGAAGCTGGTCAACTGGTGGTTCCTGCTAGCTCATCGCAAATGAACCAAGCGCCGTTCCCCAACAACCAAAACATGTTTCCGCAGCAGATGGGCCAGGATGGCCAAGCGAGCATGAACGGCGCGGGTGTCGATACCCAAATGTTCAACCCTCAGCATATGCAGCAGACAGGTTCCAATGGTCCTCAGGGCCGGATGCAGTTTTCGTCCCAACAATCTCAACAGGCCCAAGCCCATGCCCAAGCACAGGCACAGGCTCAAGCTCAGGCTCAAGCTCAAGCTCAGGCTCAAGCTCAAGCGCAGGCTCAAGCGCAAGCGCAGGCCCAGGCCCAAGCCCAGGCACAAGCTCAAGCTCAAGCTCAGGCGCAAGCTCAGGCCCAGGCCCAGGCTCAAGCGCAGGCGCAGGCGCAGGCTCATGCCCATGCTCAGGCACAGGCGCAGGCTCGAGCTCGAGCTCAAGCAGCGCAGAAGGCTCAAATGGCGATGTCTGGCCATAATCCTCAGGCACAGTCCCATCTTGGCCAGGGAAGCCCGGCCATGAATATATTGAACCAGCCGATGGCACCTGGCCAAATGTCTCCAGTTCAGATGCCCGCTCAAAATCGACCTCCGTCCCGGGCCCCCAACATGGGCCAGCATCCCGGTGGTGTCCCGGGTGGAGTTTCCCAACCATCGATGCAAGGTCGACCAGCGCTCCCTCCCAATCTTCCTCAAGCCATGCAGATGAAACTGAAGACGTTGTCCGATGATCAACTTCGCGCCTTCATGGCGACTGGGCGCCTTGCTGCTTGGGTAAACAATATGCAACGAGCCAACAATGCCGGTCAACAGCCCGGTGCTCTTCAGTCGAATCCGTCGCAGCCTGGTCAGACCCAAGGGATGTTCAATGGCCAGATGGCGAATAATCCGCGAATGCGTAACTCAATAAGCATGCAACAGGGCATGGGTGCTGGGGGCCCACAGCAGCTTCCGGGTGGCCAGCAGTTGACTCCTCAACAGCAGCAGATTCAACGGGGACAGCAAAGTGATATGTCCGGGTCTCAAGGGACACTGCCAGCGAACATAGAGATCCCCGCGGAATTCAGAGAAATGATGGATAAGAAATTTTTCCCACGGTGGATTCTTGCCAACGATTCTCAGAACCAAAATCCGGAACTAGAGGGGTTGAAAACTTGGGCCCAGCTCAAAGAATGGGTTGCAAAGAACCCTCATCTTTCGCAAACTATCCAACCGAAGTTACCATACTTCCAAGGTGCGCACTTTATGCACCTTTTCAAAAATCGAAATGCACAGGCTCAAGCTCAGGGGCAGCCGACAAATCCCTTCCAACAAACGCCTCAGGGCCAGCTGCCGAATACCCAGAATTTCCAGCCCGGTCAAACTGCCGGCATGCCGGCCATACAGCCAATTACGGACCAAGACGTTCGTATGGCTCGTCAGCAGCTAGGAGCCCAGGCATCGCAGCTTACGGATGATCAAATTCGCACAAGACTCTTTAAACATCGGAATCGAAACACCCTTATCGCGACTGCGCGCCAGAGGGCCCAGGCCCAGGGTCAAATGGCTGGCAATGTACCTCTCGGCCAGAATCAATCATTCCCCCAGCCCCAGATTTCTATACCTCAAAGCACCCAGCAGGTTAAACAACTTAATATGCCTCAACAGCCGCCTGCAACTGGGGGTGAAACGCCAGCATCGACAACAAAGCCTCAAGCAGGAGCATCCGGCGGAAAGGGCGCCAAGGCCGCAGCTGCTAAGCAGAACTCGAAGAAACGCCCAAGTACTGATGATGCCGGAGCTGCTGCGGCAGTGGCGGCTGCTCATCAACAAGCTCAGCCTCCTGCACCTCTTGCTATGACTCAGGCCCCTAGTATGAAGGCCGCGGAGGAAGCTTGGAACCAGCTTCCATCCAAAATCCTTGACACCTATAATGAAATCTCCAAGAACGCACCGGTGCCAAAGTCCATAGAAGAGGGATGGAAATCACAACACGATGCTATGGCTCATGAGCTTGAAAATGCTAAAGATTATTTGGGCCGTCTGGATCAGTTGTTTTCAAAGGGCTTTGACCATTTGCCGCAGCTGGTGAACTCCGGCGTACAGAACAAACTCCTCGCAATGCGCGTTCAGTTGATGCGGCAGTTCAAGCCAGGGGAAGACTGGAAGGCCAAAGAGGAAATTACTATGAGCCCTGAACAACTGAAAGGCACCATTTTCTACATTCAAAGAGTCTTCCAGATTGCTCGGCCAGATTTACAAATTCGGGCCAACCAAGTTGCTGGCAACCAGGCGCACCAACGCAACACCTCCCAGCTGAATGAGTCTAATCTTCAGCAATTGCAACAGCAGGAAGAAGCTCGTCAGCAGCAAGCTCGCCGTGCTTCCAGTCAGTCTGCAACGCATCCCCCCGCGCCATTTGGTGCACCATCACCCTCAGGAGTTCCTCATGCCTACGGACCTGGAGGAGGTCTTGTGGCCGAGAAGCTCAAGCTTCCACCGCCCAAGAAGCGGAAGCAGTCTCATGCTGCCCCTACTGCCTCGCCTGTTGGAGCCAGTGCTGCGCCGGCCGCAGCTGCTAAGTACAAGCAGGCCGTGGCGGCTGCGAAAACCACAGCTCCAGCCAACGCCGGTGCTTTTAAGTGCAGTGTAGTCGAATGCCAGTATCATTTCCGAGGCTTCCCGACTCAAGCTGCTCTGGACAGACATGTCGAGGAAGATCATCAGCCAGAAGAGGAAGAGAATGTCGCAGACCCTCTCCAATACTATATCGACAGCATTTCAATGGGTCTTGGCTTAGACGCAAGTGGCCAGCCGATTAAAGCGAGCGGTATTACGGCCCCTTCCACTGCCATCAACAAGCCAAGCATTGCATCACCAGCCAAGCATGGTCTTGCTACTCCAATCACCGCCAGTACTACGCCCATGGCTCGTGCCACCAGCCAACTCGGCGCCAAGGGTGCGTCGCCGGCGACCCCAGCTCAACAGCTTACACCCAATCAACCTGCCAAGAGCCTCAAGCCTTCACCGGGCAAAGACGCTCAAAAGCAGGCTGGCCAAGATGGCTCGGTCAAGGATGCATGGGCAGAGTGTCCGATGTCTTTGAGCAATGTCCACGACTCTTTCACGCCTGTTTTCGCGGAATGCAGACGGCGCGGTCTTGGCTTCGATCCTTTCGACGAATTCATGAATTCAGACATGTTTACTCAGGACCAAAGTGAGGATACACCCGACTCGTGGGATGTTGCTTTGGCAACCTTGACACCAAAGGATGAGGAACCCAAGACTGAACTCAAAGACGGTCTCGCCTGGAACGACTGGATGCCTTGGGATGAGGACTCAACCCAGGCCACTGCCGACTGGATGAATCTTCCACCTGAGATCATGCTCAGGAGTGGTCCTGACTCGTTCCCTGGCGTGCAGGTCGACTGGGAAAGCCTCGATCGCCAACCGAAGGACGGAACCAGCTTCGGTCCTCTCCCCGTTGCCCCTGCTGCATAAGGGTGGACCATGCTTTAATGGAAATGTCTCTCTTTTCTCGGGATGGCGATGGATTCATATCACGACACTTCTTTTCCTTTCTCATTGCGGCGGCTCTTATGGCGTAAATACGGGGGATTTGTTCTCATTTCCATTCTTTTTTTTAAGAGGACGAAGCGTGTGTACCATACCCAACGCGGGACTCCCGTTTTCTTTTTTGTGCTTTTCTCTCTCTCAAGCGACAGTCTCAATCGGTTTCGTTTTTCTTTATTTCTTTCTTTCAGCTTTTTTTTCTTTTGTGATTCCCATCAAGCTGGACCAGCGATGGCGTTCGTGTGGGGAAAAGATGGGACTTCTATTCACTGTGAGCCGCCGATTAGGATACGGACCCATTTCTCAATGTGCAAATGGCATAATACCTGTTTGTTAATACAATAGGTCTTCATATGGATTTCTCATTTATCGATTCTTAATTTAGACTACCGAGGCTCCTTGCTAGAATGTTCTCCGACTGGGCCTTCCCTACCAGCTGGTTGCTGCTCTGTCGAGGACGCTCAGTTAGACCCTATTTTCTATTCAAAGATGTAATCCCGTAATTTAGACTCATCTAAGCTTTGATGAGTTTAGCAAAAGCAATTGGCCCTTTGCAAAAGCAGGGTCTAGGGTATAGGGCCCACCCATGATGCAAACTGAGTAGTGACGTAAATTTCCAAGATTGCATTTCAACTCTGACAGCCCTGGAGTTCCACATAAATTTGACAACTGTGACCGTAAAAAAAAAGTTTCTTTTGCCAACATTTCCTTTCCGTCTCTCTGGTGTGCTCTAGGGCTATTTCATTATAATGAGTTCTTCAAAGGATGGTGGCCAAAACAGCGCGGCTGGCGGTAAGCTGAAACACTAAATAACCTTATTGAATTACCCACTAAAATCAGCCGCAATAATCCTTCAGATGATGATTATCCGGAATACGAAGCGCCCAGTGGTACCCAAGAAGCTGGAAGTAAAAACGAAGGTGCTGGCAATAATCCGACATTCAGTCTAGCTGGACCCGGTGCCCATAACCCTGCTAGTAATGCATATATTGGAGATCAATACATGCAGTATAATCCTCAATATGGAAAAGAAAATGAGAACCCTACGTGGAGTTTGGCTCAACCACTTCCTCACATCGTCCGACCAGGCATGCAGCACGGTGCGCTGCCCGAAGATCAGAAAGAGGATAAAGAGGTTATGAACAATCGACATGAGCCCAATTCTCAGGATAAGGGAGATGGGTTCTTCAATACGTGGTCTAGAATCCGCCATTATCTTCGAGAGCCATTAGCTGAATGGCTAGGGGTATGTTCGGACAACAGTTTACACTGAAACATTTGCTGATCTGTTTCCCCATACCACAGACAACAGTGGCAATGATAATCGGGCTTTGCGCCACCCTATCGAATTTCACATCATCCGGACAAGCAGGAACATATACATCCCAAAGTATCGCATGGGGCTTCGCATTTATGGTAGCTATTTACATTACCGGAGGAATATCAGGAGGCCACTTAAATCCAGCCTTCTCCATCGCCATGTCGGTATTCCGAGGCTTCCCCGCTCGAAAATGTATTCAATACATAGCTGCTCAACTCCTTGGAGCAATCACAGCGGGCGGAATTGCCTATGCTATATACCATGATTCGATTCTCGAGGTCGTCGCAATTACAAAGTTACCACAGAACACCAGTGTCGCCGCCCAAGCCATGATAACAGCGCCTAAATCATTTGTTCATCCTGCAACAGCATTCTTCACGGAATTTCTTGGCAGTGCGATCCTTTTTGGCGCTATTGTTGCTCTGGGTGATGATTCCAATGCTCCGCCTGGAGCGGGCATGCAGGCTTTTATACTTGGGATTTTGATTTCAATTGTTGTTCTTTCTTTGGGATATAATACTGGAGGGTATGGATATTCCCTAGCCATGTTCTAACCCCTATATCTATCCAGACTAACACGATATTTCTAGTTGCTTTAATTGTGCAAGGGATTTTGGGCCGAGACTTGTTGCCCTCATGGCTGGATGGGGTGGTCAATTGTTTCGAGAATATCACGCGTGGTGGGTTTGGGGTCCTTGGTGTGCGGATATTAGCGGTGCATTGTTTGGCGCATTGGTTTATGACATGGCGATATTCACTGGAGGTGAAAGTCCCATTAACTATCCCCCACGGCGGCGGAAGAGGGCCCTGCGTACGAGAACGGTTAATCTGCGGAAGAAACTTGGTCTGGGGCATAGGAAGAGAACTAAGGATCTTGAGAACTCTGTTTCGGGGGCTGACAGCTAAATTGGGTATTCATCGAACTTGGTTTGGATTTCTATTCGCTAGGAAAAACGTGTGCTTAGAGATCATGCAGTTCCAATTGTAACTAGTCACCTTAAAATCATATGTTATTACTAGATTGTGAAATTAAAGCAGCCTCCTGTTAAGGGTCAAGAATGTCTGACTATCTAAGCCTAGCTCTGCTTCACCTGACAGCCGTCAGGTTATACTTAAATGGTCCTTTCTGTACATTTCGGCGCCCCCTTCCATATTGAGTAATCAATTCCAGGAGACATCTCTTACTCTGTAAAAAATATAAATGGAACTTTGATGTTAGAAGTTTGGAATGTGATGCTTTTCTTATTGAAGAATCCAAGTGCCTTGTTCGGTTGCGAGAGGAACTCGATGAGGTTCTCGACGAGGGCGAAATCGTTACGCCGTACGCTACAGTGAAACATCTCCCTTACATCCGCGCCTGTATTGATGAGAGTCTTCGGATGCTCCCATCAGTTATCTTCGCACTGCCTTGTCGGACTCCTGTTGAGGGAATGGCTATCTTGAATGACTTTGTGGCCGGAGATACCTCAGTGAGGATGTCGGCCTATGTGGTTCATCACCAGGAGTCGGTCTTCAAGGAACATGATACATACAAGCCGGAGCGATGGCTGGGAGAAGAGGGCAAATCTCTACAACCGTACTTTGTCCCATTCAGTACTGGTGGCAGAGGATGTATCGGTCGCAATATCAGCTACTTGGAGCAGCTAGTTTTGGTTGCCTCTTTGATCCATCGCTTTGAGTTTGCCTTGCCGTCGCCTGATTGGAATCCGCCTGTGAGGGAAAGGACGAATTTGATCCCCGGTCCAATGCCAGTAAAGGTGTGGAAGCGGGTGATTTGTGAAGAATAGCTTATCAAAGAAACTTGGACGTATGGGGTTCGTTCGCTAGCGTGGATCTATAGATTGTTGAATAAGTCTGGTAAATGTGATGAACACCCGTGATACTCGTACCCATTCCAGTGCGTATAAAGTCGAGAGTCAAAGCCCTTTCCAACTCCCTACTAACTCCTACCTGCACAATCCTCCTTGAAATTCCCACCTGTCACCTGCACCTCCGCATACTTCGGGTGATCCTCAGGCGCCCCGATAACGTCAGCTGCTTATCTCCCGGGCTTGGCGCCCCCCGTCTGATAAGCTTCTCCGCTTTGTTCCAACCTCGCCTCCTCATCTCTCCTCGTTCTTCGCAACAAGGACACCATGGCAAGCCGCGGTCTTATCCCATTCCTGGTCACGATGATGCTCGTGACCGGGGTTTGCAACACCATTCTCAACAAGTACCAGGTGCGTATCGGGGACCCTGAGGGCCTCGACGAAGACGACCCGGGCCTCCGTAACTAACGTGATTGACTAAAGGACATGCAATGTGTTCGCGACTGTGACACCAATGATCCCAAGCTATTCGAACAGCCGGTTCTTCAAACGTGAGTGCAACATTCTTGCTGGGCTGTTTGACCAGCGTATATCACAGTCGGGGTAAAGCAGCTGACAATTGCTTCTTTGAACAGCGCGCAGATGTTCATTGGTGAAATGGGCTGCTGGCTGGTCCTCGGCCTGTCTATGCTGTACAATAAATCTATCGCCCCCCGTCTCTCCCGTAACCAGTCGCCCCTCCTCGCGGGCGGGTATCGACCCGTACATGACGAAGACCGCGACCTCGATGATGACGAAGACCGCACACTCGACGGACCCCCTGATCAAAGACACGCCAAGTCAGTCCACGAAGAAGATGACAGAATCCCACTCCGCGGATGGAGAATCTTCCTCCTTGCTGCCCCGTCTTGCTGCGATATTACCGGCACAACTCTCATGAACGTGGGCTTGCTCTTTGTCGCTGCGAGCATTTATCAAATGACTCGAGGAGCGCTGGTCCTCTTCGTCGGTCTATTCAGTGTCCTATTCCTCCGCCGCAAGCTCTATCTATATCAATGGAGTGCCCTCTTCGTCGTGGTTCTCGGCGTGGCCCTGGTCGGTCTCGCCGGTGCGCTGTTCGGCGATGACAGCGGCCATGACCTTACCCAAGATGATAGCGTTTCTTCCCAAACTGCCGGCACCTCCGAAGCAGTGCAGACCGTCATCGGTGTTCTTCTTATTGCGGCAGCGCAGATCTTTACCGCGTCGCAGTTCGTATTGGAGGAGTGGATACTAGAGAACTATGCCATGGACCCGATCGAGGTCGTGGGCTGGGAAGGCATTTTCGGATTCTCTGTCACGTTTCTTGGTATGCTGATTCTATATGCTGCTGTTGGAAGTACGGACGCCGGTCAATACGGTTACTTCGACATGAAGGAAGGCATTTATGAAATGGTCAGCAACCGAGCTGTGGCCATCTCCAGTATCTTGATCATGATCAGCATTGGGTAAATCTCATTCTACTTCCCCAGCTCAGTAATTACTTTACTAACCAACATAGTGGCTTCAACTTCTTCGGTCTCTCGGTCACCCGCACCGTCTCCGCTACCTCTCGCAGCACAATCGATACCTGCCGTACCCTATTCATCTGGCTCGTCTCACTGGGCCTGGGTTGGGAATCTTTCAAATGGCTCCAAGTCGTTGGCTTCGGTCTCCTCGTTTACGGCACTTTCCTCTTCAATGATATCATTCGCCCCCCTCTCAAGGCCTGTCTCCCGCGTAACGCAAGAGAAGGCGAGGTCTTGCTTCCACAGGAGCCGATCGAGCATTACTAATCATTTTCATGACATACTGCCCCATACCTCGACGACTCTCTTAGAAACCATTCAGACTCGATCTGCTGGTCACGAGTTGATTGGGATTTGAGCTCGAGACTTTTATTGCCTCTCGACACGACCTTGCATTCAGTTACTGCGTTGGACGTTGGAGTTTAATCACGTTTTCTTTTTGGCTTTTACGTTTGGTAAATTTATACCTACATTAGGTCTTCTGCTTTTTCCGGCGGGTTTGGTATAGAGCCACAGCTTTCATAGTCTTTTTTTTTTTTTTTTCGGGGTTTCTTGTTTTCTTTTTCTTCTCTCTTTATGTCCTAGTATTTCGTGCTCTCTTTGAAGCCTGGATATCTAGCACGGGCATGAACAGAACCCAAGCATCTCATGGAGAAGTAAACATCAAATCTCACAGTCCACCGTAAATCTTAATCTGAAAAGCGAGACCTGCCAACTACATACAAGTTCATAATCCAGCCTAAAGATGGACACAAGTATCCTACAGCAGGCGACTAAGTTTCCCTAAAATACTAAGTTCGAATAAATTGTTTGCACTATGCAACACAGGCAACACGCTCTCTTACTCATGCGCTAATCATCTGCTAACGAAACATGTACATGAAAACCCCCCACCCTCCTAGCGAATCAAAGCAACAAGAAACTAAGAAATAAAGTAAACTAGAAGTCTAGATGAGGGCAAGGGGCTGGGCGGGAAAAGTAAAAAGAAAAAGAAAGCGGGGGGACTAGGATGTGTATAGAGCAGGATTGTGTTTTGGGGCAAGGGTAAAAAAGCATTAAAAACATTTGTCCGTCTGAGAAGACTCAAACTTTTATGGGCTCTATTGAATAATTCACATCCCCATTGCTTAGATACGATCGATATCAAGGCCAGGCGCTATTGGAATATAAGCACCCGGACCAAGGCTAGACATGGACAAGTTTAGAGTCTATGGCTCGGACCAATCCACTTGGTCGGTGACTGGGTCTGAGTTATCCCGGGAACAAGTGACTCGAAGACGGAGGCGGAGCTTAGCCGGCAAGGCCTGGGGTAATAAGTTAGTCATGGCAAAATATGTGATAAAAAAAATGAGAAGAAAAAAACATACCCCATTAAGTGCAGTCACGCGCAACGTCTGGACACCCTCATCGCCAGCATCCAGATCAGCCTTACTGATAGCGCTCAGCTGCAATCGTTGACTCTTTGGCACGGCAGCTTGCAAACCGACATTAGAAAATTGGTCGAAGTTAGACTCATTTCGGAACTTCGCAACAATTTGAGCAGTAGAACCGCTGCGCTGAAGTTGAAGAGCGAGCGTCAGACCATCCTTGTTGTAGACTGCGTGTGCGGGAGTCGAAGCAGAAACGGGAGCAGGCGACATAGAAGGCGAGGGCGCCGAAGCACCCATTCCACCTCCTAGCAGGTCAAGCCCGGACGATGATTGCTGGGATGGCCGGGGAGAAGGCGAGGCACCGTTCGAGTTCGAGCCAAAGAGATCCATGATATCATTCTTGTTCGAGCTACCTGCGGCCGCGGGTGCCGGAGCAGGCGATGACAGACCCGAGTCTCCGCCAAGAATATCTGCCAGCAGATCGGCGGTGTTTGAGCCGTTGGACGTCGGGCTGGTGACAGCGGGTTCAGAGCCGCCCATAAGGTCAAGAAGAAGGTCGTGGTCGGCAGGCTTGGCCGTCTTGGTAGACTTGCCGCGAACAATCTTGCTCTGGCGCTTCTTGGTAGTCGGGGCACCGAGCACACGCTGTTCTTCGCGGATCTCAGGAGGAGGCATGCGTTCCAAAACACCACGGCGGATTTGGTCATATCCGAACAGGTTAGTATACTCGACGGCACGCTGCTGGATTTCGACACTCAAGTCTGCAGTTCGGCTGCTTAGGAAACGACGCAGACGCTCAATTTGGGAGGCGTCTGACATGCGCACGGTGAGTTTCATGGATGCGGTAATGATATATTCGATGACGATCTGAGAGGCGTAGGTGCTGTTGAGGATGTTTGTGAACAGGTCGACGAGATCACTTTCCCGAACCTCTTTGACCAGTTCCTCCTCCTCGTACTGGCCACCCTGCAAGAGGCTATCGGCATATTCACCGATTGACCAAGTCGCAGCGAGAGTCAGGCCCTCTTGAGAGATATCCTCTTTCAAGGAAGAATAGAGTTTCTGAACAGCATATGTCTGCAGTTCGGGGGTTGTCGCAATTAGACGGACAAAAGAAGAAAGAATCTGCTCCTTGACGTAGTTCCCAGCCAGCTTGAGAACTCGGAGAATAGTGTCCATATGCCAGCGCTTGTTGGGCGCAAATCGGTCAGCGGCAATACCAATTTGAGTCGTCATGGCGGGCTTAAATTCGTTATCGGCCACTTCCAAGAAAGCTAGAAGTTCCCGCACGAGCACGCGCACATTGCCTTCATTAATCAACATGAAGCTGAGATCGAGCGCTCGCCGGCGAATGCTGATGTCAGGATCCCGCAGACATTCCAGAATGGTGTTACGATGTCTTTGCACGGCGTTCGGTTCGATTGCAACAACCTTGTTCAGAGTGTTCAAAGCAACATAGCGAATATTGTTATCCTTGTTCGCTAAGAACTTACCCAAGATGTTGACACCCAACACCCTCAGTCCCGAGTCGGCTTCGATATCCAGAATAGTGAGCACGGCCTCATATAAGATGGAATTACCGACGTTCTTTGATGAGTCGGTGTTGGTAGCCACCTGGGCCAGAATATCGTTGATCATTTCACTGGTAGCCGAATCTCCTCGGGCCAAAACCCGCAGGAAGCGGAGGATCTTCACCTGAAGGAACGGGTCTGTGATACCGGACACATCGTGCTCTGGAGCGTATCCCGATGTAGTCAGACCCTTGAGGGCACGCACGAGGCCTCCGGCAAGCGGCCGGAACATTTCGATCACGCCCTCCGGACCCTCCTCTTCCTCCTCCGCCTCGCAAAGATCCGTCGCAAATGTCAACCCACAAATGAGAACACCGTGGTTCCGATCATTGAGAAGGTTTTTGGCCTTCTCAAGGAAGTGTTCATAGAGATCGGGGACCTTGCGACATATCCGCATGGCACAGATAGCCGCTTTCCGTCGAATGTAGGGGTTCGCCGTGGACATGAGGTTTTCGACTTCGGGGAATAGGTCACGAGACATCTCGATGGAAGCGATGTTACCGAGGGCGCAAAGGGCTAGACCGACGATATACTGGTTTGAGTGATTGAGATCACTGTGTGCTATTAGCAACGAAAGAAAGAAACCCCCCTTATCGATCCCACCGGGATTCTAGAGCAACTCACTTCTTTAGGGAATTCGTCACAAGTGTCAGCACCTCCTGATTCTCATCCAACAGCAACATCGTTCCCAGGTAGCCTAGTCGCTTATCGGCGAATCGGTGCGAGGCGAGTAGCTTCAGACATTCGATCTGGCCAAAATGAGTCCGCTCTCCGAGGGTGAACAGATAAAGCAATTTGGCGACATTGTTCCTTCTGCAGCGCAATTAGACATTGGCATTATCACCGGGGAAAGAAGGTTGGTTCTACGAACCGGATGCCAGAGTCATGGCTCTCTTCTCGAAACGAGGCTCGAATCGCAGCGCTCTCTTTCTGGATGACAGCCCGCTCATCGGCAATTGTCTTGGAAGAGCGGACATTTCGAATGAATTGCTTGACTGTTGGAAACGGAGTGCATTAGAGCTGACCAGCTTCAGCTTCAGGGGAGGAGGGGCGGCGGGCAGCAAACGTACGGGATGACATGGCGGCCACAACCCCCGGCGGGGTCAGGGGGGAGAAGTGGTCAATGAAGTGATATGTGAGAGGTGATCCGCGGAGGGATCTAAGGAAGATGAGAGTTGGAGCACGCGAGTATCGTGATCGTGAAGCAATCCAGCGTCCGGTCTGGATTGTGCTTTATTATGGCCCGTGACTTGGGTTGACCTGGCTTCTTGGCAAAGGTGCGCTAGGCCCAATGGGGGATGGTGGGGGATGCTGACTGCGCGGGCGGTCACGTGAGAATAGACACCGGTTATGTCATCTACTGCCATGCCTTGTTGCCTGAAACTTCCGGCCATAAGGCACCAATGACAATGTGGCTTGAATGACTCAGCATACTGTCAGTGACGTAAATTACTTGCAGACTTCTGCAGAACCGCGGCAAGTCGGTGTAAGGGCTGTACCACTCCGAATAGCCAGACATGTACATACATTAAAAAACCAGGATACAATGCCATACAGCCCTCAGCTAGGGTGAAATGAAATCCTGCTTAGTCCTACTGGGATGCATTACCAAAGCCAAGCCGATCAGCACGTCTGTACATTTCCCGTACGAATCACCTTAAGGCTGTCCATTGACGTAGTGTGGTTCGGCCCCATTTTTCGGACTCGGCGACCTCCCCCTCAAACATCCCGTTAGTTCCGCCGTACCTAGATATAAACACAGCCTCTCTCTCCCTCTTTCCTACACGGGGATCTTTAACAGCAACTTCCGATGTGAACCCATCCCTTTCGTTCCTCAATTCCATCCCTTCGCCGGAAATGTCCAGCGCTGTCTCGCATAATGACTCGTCCGCGCTGCGGCCTCGCGCCGTTCCACTCCAGTCCGAGAAATCGGACTCAAGCCTCAGCACTCCGGTGGACAAACTAGCCACAGACAATAGGTAAGTGGATATCTATTCTCCGACATATCTTGCTATACTGCATAGTACAATGGCTAATGCCCGCGCGTCGCACCGTTAGTGGTCGTTCAACCCCCGTTCCTGAAGATGCACCTCCGTCGGCGCATTCGATCGCAACTGCCCGCAAGCAGGTGAGGGCTCGGAACCGCCTCTTTTATACGATCGATTATGTGCCACGGGTATCTCATTTCGATCCTGATAGCGACTATCAGAACTTTCGAGGATTCTTCGTTCTGTTTTGGATCAGTCTGTTTATCATGGTCATGACGACTGTCTTGCGCAACGTCAAGGATACGGGGTACCCGCTGCGGGTGCGGGTCTGGAGTTTGCTATCTATGAACGTGGTAGAGCTTGGTCTCAGTGACCTAGCTATGGTGGTCACCTCGAGTCTTGTCCTGCCCCTACAGAAGCTCTACCGCCGCGGTCCGAAGTGGCTGCACTGGTCCCGCGGGGGTATGATGATACAATGTATGGGTGAAATTCTGTGGCTTGCTCTATGGGTCAAGTGAGTTGGTTTTCGAATACTGATCCTCTTGAATGAATTGCTGACGCATACTGGAACTTTAGCTGGCCATTCATGCGCCTGTGGACTTGGACCGCTCAGGTCTTTTTCACCCTGCACACCTTGACAATCCTAATGAAGCTTCATTCATATGCCTTCTATAACGGTCATTTGAGCCAGACAGAGAGCCGGCTTAATTCTCTGGATGAGACCGGGTCCGTCCCACCTAGTCCTCCTACCGCTGTTCACTACCCAGAGCCAAACCGGCGCCGGCCGTCAATGAAGCTACAGCACGATGATACACTCCCCAACGAGCCACTACTCCGTCTACGTGAGGACCTAGCTACGGAGCTGACTTCTCCACTGGGCAATATCTCCTACCCACAGAACCTCACAGCGGGTAACTACATCGACTTCCTATTTTGCCCAACACTGTGCTATGAGCTTGAGTACCCTCGTCGCCAAGAGCGCCGCTGGGCAGAGATCGGCTGGAAGACCCTAGCTGTCTTCGGGTGCATCTTCTTGTTGACTTTAACCAGCGAGGAATTCATTCTTCCCGTCCTAACCGAGGCTCATGATCAACTGCAGGCTTTCGAGAGTACCACCGACAAGGCGCTCATTCTGGCGGAAACCATCAGCATGCTCCTTTTCCCCTTCATGGTAACGTTCCTTCTGGTGTTCCTAGTCATTTTCGAGTATATCCTGGGTGCCTTTGCGGAATTAACCCGGTTTGCGGACCGTCACTTTTACTCCGACTGGTGGAATTCCTGCGATTGGTAAGATGCACTGCTCCATTCATCTCAAACTCTATCTAACGCAAATTCTTTCCAGGCTCGAGTTCTCGAGAGAGTGGAATGTTCCTGTTCACCACTTCCTCTTCCGCCACGTCTACTTCCCGTCCCGGTCTCGCTTTTCCCAACCCGTTGCTATGCTCATCACCTTTTTGGTGAGCTCTGTCTTCCACGAACTAGTCATGAGCTGCATCACCAAGAAACTGCGTGGGTATGGGTTTGGGGCTATGATGCTCCAGCTGCCTATCGTCGCTGTTCAGAAATCTCGATTCTTCAAAGGACGGACCACCCTCAATGTGAGTTTTGCCAGCTTGATCGCGAAAAAAAAAACTAGTACTGATCATCGCGTAGAATGTCTTCTTCTGGTTCTCGATGATCTCGGGCTTATCGATTGTGAGTTACTCTTGAAATCCATTTGTCATCTAACAAGCTCTAACCTTATGCCATTGTAGATGTGCGTTTTCTACGTCCTGGTCTAAGCTAAGTGCCCCTTTGCTATATACCTGCGTTGGAGAAATCGACCTAGGTCGGGATTAGGACTGGAGCTGGTTGAATCGGGTACAAGTCGAACAGACTCGATCGGACGATGGGTTTATTTTGCATATGAAGCTGTTGTTTGGAATACCCCCCTTGACTATTGGTCATCCTTACTCTGCCTGTCAAAGCTCTGTACATAGCCGCAGATATCTCCAATTTGATCAATATTGTCATTTATAAAGTTCATTGACTACGTTGCATCCGTCAACGCGAGTTATCGTCGAATAAGGACCTTCCTCAAAAATTCAAGTTATTACTAGAACAATGGAGTTTCAACATAGATAAAGAGAATTCTATTTCCGACTCACAATTTAGTTATTAGCTATTTTAACGAAATACGAACTTATAAAGCGCCGCTATATCAACTTGAGATGAATCAGAACAGATCTATAAGAAGGATGGTAATCCAATTCATGCAAAACTACCATCCAATTGCAGAAGCCAAAAAAAGAGAAACCAAAGAAATCATAAGGTCATCAAATGAAGGAACGTAAATTCGTAATAGAATTTCCCAGTGAGATTCAAGGGAGGGTATCTAGTTCATACATCCCGAGAAAGTAACCGAGACAAATCGTAGGTGGCAACATTGGGAACAGTGAAACAGAAGGAAAACATAAGAGAGAAGACAGAAAAGAGAAAGAGAAAAAATGCGCCAGTCAAGTGTGTATGTTGATATGGTTAAATCATCCCATTCCATCTGAACCCCGAACCCCTCATTACGCCGACGACTGAAGAAAAAATTGCAATTCCCAGCTTCTTGCTCTTCAGCTGGGTGAAATGTCCCGGGACCGAACTGGATCGAACCGAACGAACCGTCCCAATGCTCAAAGCAGGAGAAGGATGTCTCATTCATCACTACCTGAATTCAACCCCATTGAAGCAGGAGTTCAAATAGCATCGTAGAGAGAAGCAGCAGCAGCAGCAGCTTATCGCCACTACCGTTGAAGGAAACAGAGAAAATCATCTCTGAAAGGAACCGCGATAGGCAGTTCGAAAGTATCGACAAGAATAGAAGAGCATTTGGCAAATGTCGTGATTGATTGTAGGGATATAAGACAAGAAGAAAAGGAAAAGTGCACGGTCGTGATGAGGCTGTCGTTACTGAAATTTGAAAGATTAGGCGTAGGCAGACTGTCGTCTGCTCGGGGGAGGATGGCGGTGATCATCGTAGTAGGAAGATGGAACCTTCTGAGAATGACGGGCAGGAGAGTAACTAGCATCGGTAGGTCGGATCTCCTTGGCGTATTTCACATCACTTCGGCCGACGGGCCGGGTGTATTCCACGTCTGTGAAGGTTCGAGAGGGTTGCACGGAACGAATCTCGATGCGAGAGGGTTCGGCGAAGGTGCTGGCTCGCTTGGGCATTGTGCGGGAGGAACGATCACGATCTCGCTCGCGGTCTCGATCGGGCGATGCAGTCCGATACTTTGATTTTGAGGGCTCGATGATGATAGTTTCCGGGTCTATTTTGTATCGGGCTGTCACCTTTGGTGAATGGCCGCGTTGCGGCATCTCAGGGGTACTCGAGCTCGAATATCCCGAATCATTGTTTCGGAGCTTTGAAGAGCGCGAAGGAGGGACTTGCTCGCGGGCCATTTTGTTGAGAATCGATTCATCGCGACTGGAGCTTTCTCGCTTAGGACGGGTGAAAGCAGAGCCAGAGGTGGTCGCGCGAGTGAAAAGGGAGGGCCGTATGGAGGACTTCACGGTAGGAGAAGTGGTCGCGGAAGGTATCTTTGGCGGTTTGAAATAATCATCCCGGTCGATATGTTCGTAGGAATTATTACGAGATGAGGAGCGATCCTGATCCTTGGTTGAGCGGGAGGATCGTGCCGAGCGCCGTGAGGCGGACGTTTCTGGTTCCCGCTCCGCAGAGTCGTAACCACCCGTGGCACGGCGTCGTGGTGGGGACCGGGATAACCGTGGTCGAACATCTCCTTCATACTTCGACCGGTGGATATGCTCTTCAGCCTTAGACTGCCAGCTATCATGCTTGCTGTCATAGCGATCAGAATATTCATCATCATGGTAGTAGGGATCACCCTGTGGACGGCGGCGCGAGGACGATTCAGGCCGGCGTGAGTCACCAGTCCGGCGTGCGGAAGACGGCTGCCTCGTTCGAAGAAAGATCTTAGGATCAGCAAAGTCGGAGTCACTATCCGAAGGCACAATTCTCGGACTGTAGGGGTTGAATTGATCTTGATCTTCGTACTTGGCTGAGGCGTCGCGACGGCGCTCCCGGTCAAGTTTCTTCGCCCGATCGGCTTGCGAGGCTTTCGTGGATTCGCGAAGATCTTTCGCCGCGCGATAGCTACTCGTTGGTGTACGAGACTTCTTCCTTTCGTCAGTAGGCTTTGTCTTTGCTCGACGACCGAATTCTTCGTGTTTGCGACCCATCGGATTGGGCTCGTCCGTAAAGCGCATCGCTTCATCGAGGAAGGTTTCCATCGGGACACGTTCCTCCACAATATGACCGTTTCGCATCTCTCTCTCTCGCGGTGAGCTATAGGAATCGGTTCGTCGATGCTCGCGCAATTCTCGTTTTAACTCGGCCAGTTTAGCCTCCTTAATCTCCTTCGACAGGAAGTTGGCCCGTCCTTGTTCGTAGGCTTGTCGGCCGAATTTGCTGGATAGAACTTCGTAGGCTCTCTGGACCAGATGCCATTTCTCTCGATATGGTTCCCGTTGCGACTCATCCGTGATCTTGTCGGGGTGGATTTCCAGCGCTAGCTTTCGATACGCGGAGCGGATCTCTGAGACGGTGGCCTCCTTTGGGTTGGTGACGGTCTTGTTGGGAAAGTTCAGGGCGGCATAGAGGTCAGTGCTGTAGTCTTTGGGACCCAAGCCGAGATTCTCGATCTCCTCGCGGCGCTGATTGTCGGCGCCATAGTCTGGTGGCATCTTGAGTGGGGGAGGGGAAATGGACGGGGTTGGGGACAAAGCATTAACGTAGTGAAAGGATCATGGATCAAACCCCCAGGAGGGAATTGAGTTGGAGAGGGGAGATGGGAAGGAGGGGGAAGAGGCGGTGGAGGTGGAGCTTTGTATGGAATGCCGTGACGAGGTGAGTGACGGTGACGTTGGAAGAATCCACTTTCATCGAGAACAATCTGGAGATCAGGGGAGGCGAGGCCAGATTAGAAATAGGAACGGAAATAGCAATCGCGTCGGGTCGGACAATGCGGCCGTGTAGAGTAGCGTAGTGGTGGAAGTGGCCAAGCAGGAGCAGCCCTGGCGAGGCCGAGAGAGCCGAATCGTGTTCTCGTTGGAGACCCTGGAGGAACTGAAAATGGAAATGCAAATGCAAATACAATTGGAACATTCCACTTCGCCACGCAGATCGGAGAACGCGGTGGCGGCCTTTCGAATGCGCTGGGGCAGAGAGCAGCAACTACGCAGTACAACCACAACCACCACAGCAGCCCAACCCAACTCTTATGAACTGCCCACTTCCCCCACGACCCTCGGATGACTGATGACCAGGACCAGCGGCAGTTCTCTCACCCTGACTGGCCTTCACCTCTTCACTCTTCACTCTGCACTCTGCACTCCCTCCTTTTCGGCCTGAGCGTCTCATCCGATTTGCCCATGGCCCTCCACCAATGGCTGCCTACATTCTGACACTGCCTATCCCCGGCGGGGCCATCAATCAACACGAGGGCGAGGGCATTTGGCATTTCTGCGGTGCTGGATCATGGAGACTAGCCTAGTGCGAGTGAACCTTGAACCTTCGCCCCCTCCCCCCTGGAATGATCCATGATTCGCGCCTATCCTTTCACTTTTGCCCCTGCGCCCTCCTCAATGCGGACATTCGGGCCCTCTGCCTTTTACAGTTGGAGGGAGGGCCTGTCCAGCCTGTACAGCCCCCGCATAGCGCGGGTTTTTTTTCGCCTCTCGCCTCTCGCCTTGTTTTTTCCTTTTTTCTTTTTTTTCGTCACCTTTTTTCTTTGCCCTTTTCCCTTTTTTCTTGCTCTTCCCACGTTACCTTGCGACTCAGCCTTGACTTGGTCTTGGACGCCCGATTGGGTCCCCTGGCCCCAAGTCACCCAAACTAATCAAATAACTCCCTTCCTCGCAACCCACTCCCAATCGACCTAGACTGTAGCCTCGCGTGGAACCCCGGGCGGTTCCGTGGGCCTTAATTTGTGGCTGTTGTCGAAGAATCCATAATCCATACTCCATCATCCATCATCCATCGGCCTATATTTAGCATCCACGTAACAACACAGTCACCGCCATCTTGTCCCCAGGCCAACCCAACAGTGGGGAGAAGAGACTGGGTACCGACATGGCTGCTGTGCCGGCGAGTCAACTGTACATACCTACACTGACACTCTGTACAACTATCCTAGGTCAATGGGAATATTCGGTCGACTCGATCGCCTGCAACCAATCCCAGCCAATGCCGAGAGTCTACACATTCACTATCACATCGCCTGTCATCCCGGTGATCATGATTATGATCATGATCATGATCATGATACAGCGTGTCCCTGTACTTCTCCACCCGAACCCAACTAATGTGATGTACATGTACTAGTACCACAGGACAACTTGACAAGTGTCGGCCTGTCATCTGGACCCGTCACTGCGGTCGCGGTCCGCGCGGCCAGAGAGTTTCCCAAGTTACTGCGAACTCATCCATCCCATCACCTGGGACTACTCTGCAATAGTGATGTTGATGGAATCGGATAGGCCAACCGGGCCTGTCACAATAGCCTAGAGCCCTGTCTAGAGCCTTGCTCTTTCCTTCCTCCACCCATGTGGTCTGAGACCAGATGAGACAACACGACGCCGGTCATTTGACGGAGTGTGATGGTAGCTGCAGTGTGCCCCTCCACAACTAACGATTTGCACACCTTGCAATCCCAACCACCGCAAACAGTCAACCGTCAATAGTCTTGTCTATGGTCTACGGTCTACCCACCATGCTGAGTCTCATAATCCTCCGATCTTATCACATCCGCTCCTTACGTCGTACAAGACGGACCGACGGACTGACGGACTGCCGGACTGACTGGACTAGATTAGACTGGGTTCTAACCTTATCCACCGGATTTCCCCCGCCCCTTGCAACCCCGCGATGATCCGCACCGGCAAGAAGAATTGCGCATGTCGAACCGTTGGTTCGTAGTGTCGTCCGTAGTTCGTAGTCTGTAGAGAAAGTACAGTACATATAATCAATCAATCAATCAATCAGTTGGAACCTGGCTGTCTTCGCCCAGCATACAAACAGAACTACCTGAAACGCACTTCTTCACATGGAAAGCGGGGAAGTGAGAAAGTGAGAAAGCGAGAAAACGAGAAAACGAGAAACAATCACACCGGAAGCTCTGCGTCATCGATCATGTTTCAGTCCAAGCTCGACTTTCCAACCACTCGTTTGTACCCGTCTACTCGTGGTTCTACTCGTCCTAAGCCCAAGCTCAGAGCGGCAGCTATTAGCTGTTTTGCATTACGAGACCCGGTCCAGTTCTGGCTTGAGCGATCTATCCACTCGCCCTGTGTGACTCCTCCAGACATAGGATAGAATGCAAGTCACCAGCAAATCATCAATAATTGATCAGCCTCGCATGGTCACACACAGTTAGAGATGGATGGCAGAGTCGCGCGTTGGTTGGTTCTCATCCCCGGGGTTTTTCTTCTTCTTTTTCTTTTTCTTTTCCCTTTCCCCAATATCCAGATGAAGCAGCCACTAAGCTCGGCCGTGCAAGCGCCCAGACTAGTGCTAGTGCAAGGTGATGGTGGTGATGGTGGTGTTCTGGAACGCTTTGAGTTCTGCTATGCTCTGCAGATGACTTTACCTAGTTTTCCGGTGATATCACTTTTCGGTGGAGAGATGCGGCATTTCGAACATGTCAGATGAAATTAATTAGTGAAGTATAGTAGGGTACGTAGTACGGACCCCCTTCAACGTTTTATGTGTGTGCGGGGTTGAGCTAGAGTTGGATACGAGTGCGAGAGAGTGCGAGCGAGCGGTCCTAGGCAACCCTCTACTCCGGGCCGGGTGAAAGTGAGCAGAGAAATACACACTACAAGGCTAGACTGTCGATCTGTCTGTGTCTGTTTCGCATGGACTAGTGTAGGATTCCTCGTAGGTCACCGTGTCTCGGGAGATACCAGATATCCAAGTCCAAGTACGTACGTACCTAGGATATCACCGGAGGATCATCAAGCCCTCAGCACGGGTCAGATCAGCCAGTCCAACGGGAACCAATCCAGCAGCACCAGCCTCGATTCCTCGACGAATTCCTCTACTCAGTCCTCCTACGCACGAGCACGACCTCGGTCGCGTTTGAATGATGTAAGCCAAAGCGTCTGACAGCATCGTGATAGTCCGAGTCCGGCATGCGACAAATCCCAACGCAGACACCCATCAAAGCGACCAACCACAATCAGTGCGAGGGCCAAAGCTCTAGCGATCATGCATAGTGGTGGGAATGTCGTGAGGTACTGGATAGATATCTGCAAGCCACAATGCATGGAAAAAAAGGCGCACCGGGCGAAGGACTCGGGGGCGCACCGGACCGATCAGCTCTGCCAGTGCTCTACATACGCTGTACGCTCTACCGTCGGAACAAACCTCCTTCTCCAAATAAGGCGTGATGACAAAAGGAGGGTCGAAATTTGAGAGAGTTGTGTCAGATGCACTGTAAATCAACTAGCCCGCGAATGCGACACCTGTCCCGTCCTGCCATTCGGGTAGTTCAAGGTCCACGACTATAGGCGCATTGAACTGCTTGCCTCCCCGGTGCGGCCAGCTGGTAGCCATAATCGCGGCATTGATGATGCAGGTCTCGTTTCTGGGTAATGCCAAGTACCCGAGATGATGGGATTTGGAGCTTAGGGACGGCGACGGCGACGAGTTCGCCTTCGCCTGCTCTTCATGGCCCTTGCCCTGCTCAGGCACGACGTCTGCAGCTGACTCGGCATTGTCTAGTAATGGTAACATCGGCTCCATGCCTAGAGTGGTCTTAGACAATGGCTGCAGTCCAGCAATCTCACGCGAAAATGAAAACCCATGATTATCCAGACGGTCTCCCCGTTTGCCAGTCAAGTCGACTAGATTCATCTTCTTGCTTTGTTTAGGCGGCAGGGTACCGTAAAAGACCGGGTCAACACCAACACCACCATCCTTGATATTAATATCGTCAGCATCGTGCCCCGTTTCTCTACCCACACAACACCAACGGACTCTCCCATAGCCTCGCCCTTCATGCACATGGCCACAAACAGCCAACGACGGCCTAATGCGGCTCAAAGCCATGCGAAGCGCGTCGCACCCAACGAACGTTCCATCAGGCTTCTGGTCGCAGTAAGACCGTGGCGGCGTGTGAGTGACGACAACATCCACATCGCGGGGAATCTGGTCCCAAAGCGATACAGCTTCGCCAGATTCGTATCCAAACGCCCCCCAAGTACCCTTCGCTTGGGAAAATGGGGACCCGAACACCTTGAATACCGTACGCGGACCACTTTCCCGGGTCAAGCGGATCGCAACGGTCTGGTGCTGAAGTAGGACGACCGAGGGCGCTGCTCCCGTGGCAATGTTCATGCATTGCTGGGGGTCTTCCTGATTCTGGCTGTGTCCGTGCTGTGCGTAGAATTCGGGATCTAGCGAGATGTCGTGGTTCCCTGTTTACACCAGTGGTTAGTTGTTTCGACTGCCAGTGCCTGGAATGCGGCTACTTTCGCTGCGAATGGGCAGAAGCAGGCAGGCAGGGCAGTGCAGCATAATATAATGGTTATATAGGGGCGGTGGAATGGGTATCAGTTTCACGGTCACCATTACTGCATGCGCGAGCAGGCCCTTGGGCATTTTTGAGACAGGACAATATGTAAATGGAAATCGATTTGGACTAACCCGCCACAATGAGTTTGATTTCAAAGTCAGCCTTGGAGATCCAATCCATTGTCCTGCGGAGCTCAGACAGGCTTCCATTGTTAGTCAAATCCCCCGCGTGGATCAGGACATCGCCTGCCGGCAGTTTAAACCCTGCCTCGGAGGGTGTGTAGCCATGTGTATCCGAGACGCAGACGAAGCGTGTTTTGCGGAGCATGTTTCAAGCTCGATCTGGACCTTGCCTCTACTCTCGGTCGAGGTCGAGGGGTTGGTATTCGAGGATTGTGATCACGGCTGTGCAGAGTTTCTCGTACTACTTGGCGGCATTGCAGCGAGCGCGAACGAATAGGCTGAGGTGGAACTCATAGGGCGTCGGCATGGAAGCGAAGCACGTTGACGACTTGGAGAGTAAGAGAGAAAAAAACATCAGATCAGATTATGGTACAGATTAGTCATCGGACCCATTCACGGATCATTGATAAACTGAGGAATGAGGAATTCAAGGGCACTAAGTCCCCGGATCTAGAGGTTGAAGATTTCCCCGGGTGCACCCTGGGTGATAGTCGTGTTGAGATAATTTACTATAGTTATGTGATGAGTGGTACAAAGGGGTGGTCACTTCATCATATGTATAGGCAGCCTAAAAATGGTTGTATGTCAACCACCGTGGACCTCTCCACACTAAATCCGACTGCTGATTGCTTTCTAGAACATTGCACATCTTGATTCATTGGACTCGTCCAGCCCTAACGGCCTGCCCTAAACTCGTAAGGGAGGGACCATCGGAGAAGCCACGACCCAGTCACCGCACAATTGGAAGGTGCTGACATAACCCGCCAAGTCCGGCGGGGCGGTCAGGAATGGGCAACAGGCATTGGCCAAGCTTAGGGCTGCGGCCCTCGCCACTAATCCACACACAGTAGGCCCTTCGGGGCTCGCTTAGCCCCTTCGCCTCTCTGCGATCCCATCCGACTTCGTTGTGTGCGTTGACTTGACTCCAACGACAACAACCGCCGACAACCACTCAACCTAAAGGACATTTCCTTTTCACACGGTGACAGAGCAGGATGTCCACCTTCGAGAACGTAGTGCGTTCATGAATTCCGATCTTTTTGCAACTGCAACCTCCCCCCGCCACCAATCTTCAAATCTTCAATCCTCAATCCTCAATCTCGAATCACCCGCTTGCAACTTGGAGATCTAGACAAATCGCTGACTGAATGGCTTTGGAACAGGTCACCATCGACGGCAAGGGACACCTCCTGGGTCGCCTGGCCAGCACTGTTGCCAAGCAGCTGCTTAATGGCCAGAAGATCGTCGTTGTGAGATGTGAGGCCCTCAACATCTCCGGCGAGTTCTTCCGCGCGAAGCGTACGTTTACAAATCCCCCATCCGATCTTTTCTCTCTGGCGTCGAATTTCAGTTGCAACGGAAACAATGGATATACAAGAGGAGGAATTCCGAGTGGTCGCCTGCCAAATACAATACATCCCCACAGAATGCTGACTCGCCTCGACCTACAGTCAAGTACCACGCCTACCTTCGCAAGATGACTCGCTTCAACCCCACCCGTGGTGGTCCCTTCCACTTCCGCGCTCCTTCCCGCATCTTCTACAAGGCTGTCCGCGGTATGATTCCCCACAAGACCGCCCGCGGTGCCGCCGCCATGGAGCGCCTCAAGGTCTTCGAGGGTGTCCCCCCTCCCTACGACAAGAAGAAGCGCGTCGTCGTTCCCCAGGCTCTGCGCATTCTGCGTCTCCGCCCCGGCCGCAAGTACTGCACTGTTGGCCGTCTCAGCCACGAGGTTGGCTGGAAGTACCAGGACGTCGTCTCTCGGTGCGTATCCCAATTCGAATTCAGATCGAATCCACCACATACGAATAACTATACTAACGTCCTGACTATAGACTTGAGGAGCGTCGGAAGGTCAAGAGCAAGGCTTACTACGAGCGCAAGAAGGCCTCTCGCCGTAACCTTGCCAAGGCGGAGCAGAGTGCGAACGTTAACAGCAAGACTAAGACCCAGCTTGCTGAGTACGGCTACTAGATACCTGATAAAGTTCGGCCGGTTGTTGTGAAGTGATGAAAGGTCTGGGTTGAGATCGCGGACGGTTTTGTTACAGCGTATTTGAACGGCAAGCCGATCGACCTTTTTCCATGGGCCCCCTGGTTTCTTCCCTTATCCTGGTCCGCTTCATGAATACCACGATCTTGCCGGTTGTGACGGACATGGGTGACCGGGACGGCGGGAGACCCTGGGTGGCTTCGGAATTTTTTTTCAATCAAAAAGCAGAAAAAACGGAGTCGCGGGATGAAAGGTTGTTCAAAATAGCTGGCTGTTTGTCTCGCGCCGTGGCGGTTTAATCCAAAACAATTTTCAAGAGTTCAACATGATCTTATGATGATGCAGTCAATCCTTTCTTTGACTAGTCTTTTCCAGTATGGGTATTGAGTAACTTGAAAGTAAACTAGAATCCTAGACGGCGAAGGTAGTACGAAAAGCTCCCTGGCAGGCCGCGTCGTTTGGTGCGGCTGGATAGTCATAGCTGGATAGTCACAGCATTAACGTTTGCCTGCAGCAGCTACTATCCATGGATATGTACATACTCCAGGGCTCCTGCAGTGTTAGTTGGAAGAGTAGAATCCATCGTTTGTTCAATTTGTTTGCTTGACTTTGAATTATTTAAATATTTAAAACATCTTGTCACTCCGTAACCTTACATCCTCTCCTCCTATGCCATCCTCTAGTTATCACCAATTCACCATTCTACCCTACTACACATCATATCTCAACAATCGAGTTCTAAAACAACAAAACACTTCAGGGACCAGCGATAGCATCAGAGATCGCACTCTGTCTCACTAGTCTACATTATTCCTGTAGGGCTAGTGAGACCGAGGGCGACCTCCTGAATATAGGTAACATGCATCAGTGTCACGAAGGCGTGGCGGTCGTAAAATTTGGCGACCGCCACGCCTTCGAAACTTTGATGCATGTTCTCTATACGCAGAAGTCCACGGTGGGCCCTGTGTCGTTCTGGCGATATCTAGAGTTCTCGACAGTCCATATCTCTAGATCGTCGCCAGACTTCCTATCTAGAGAACTTACTGGGTTCGGCCCGACGACCCCAGAGACTTCGCAGTCCTCAACCCCCGCCCAACTTGACTGAATCCCGAACTTTCTCATCTAAATGTACATAATTCCCCAAAATGGAGACCCTGGATCATCCGGATGAAGGGAAGGGTTTTTTCTGGGGTACCTGGTACCTCGGCGGTTAAGAGCGGTCCCCGAACGGAGTTGGTCCCTAGTACTTGAAGAACCCGAGCCGCCGCCTGTGATCCGCCATAACCTAGGTTAACCACATTACTGACGCGGGAGGTACCCCCAACCCATTTCCCCGCATTTCTCCAACACCCCAATCCTCCTCTAGCTTTCCTACTGCATTCTCCCCTCTTTTGCACCTCATCGCCCTCCTCGACTTATCCGTACACCTACATTCTACTCAAGTCGTGTAACCCACCCTTCCGTATCCTGCGTCGATCATCCGCTCTCCCCCGCATACCATGTCCAGCGTCAAGTCCCGGCTATCGAGTCTACTAGGCCATTTCTCGACACCGGCACCATTCGAACACCGATTTAACAATCATACACTCTCTCCAACTTTCTTTTTACCCCGTGCAGCTGCAATTGAGCCCGAGGTAAGTGTGTTAACCCGCCAATTGAAGTGTACCAATCTAATGAAGGGATGTACCGCAGGCGGAAGCAGTATACCACATCACTGCCAACAATAAGATCCTCCGCAGGTCTTATAGCGAGCTCGCCGATCGTGCTCGTGGATTGGCATATTATTTGAAGAAGCATGGGTTCAAGCGGGTGGGCATCTTGTGCCCGAACACCCCGGCATTCTTAGAGTCGATCTTTGGCATCGCTGCTGCAGGGGCGATCAACCTTGGTAAGACTCTCATTGGAAGGAATTTCCCCCATTTTCTTCAATGCAGGTACTAATGCGAGCTGAATTAGCCGTAAACTATCGTCTGAAGAAGGAAGATATTGCTTACATCTTCGACCACGGCGATGTGGATGTCATTATCGTGGATAAAGAATTCGAGCCCCTGCTCGAGACATATCGCTTAGATCACTCTGATACTCCGATTATTGTTGATACGGATACAGATGCGACGGAGGGGCAGCTGACTGGTCCGTTTGATGATGCTGTGCTTGAGGGATTGAGGCATGATCAGGAAACGGGGGCGCTTGGCTGGGAGGCGCTTGAAAGCCAGGCTGCTGATGAGGAGTCTCTCATTGCGCTTGCGTATACCAGTGGGACTACTGCTCGTCCGAAGGGAGTCGAGTATACCCATCGAGGTTGCTACCTTGCGGCTTTGGGCAATGTGGTTGAGTCAGGCTTGAATTTCCATCGTGGGCGTGCAGGATATCTCTGGACGTTACCCATGTTCCATGCGATGGGTTCGTCAGTCTGAAAATTTCCCTCCGATCTTGTTATTCTAACCATTTTTACAGGATGGACATTCCCTTGGGCAGTTACTGCCGTTCGTGGCACCCATTACTGTCTACGCAAGATCGATTACCCCCAGATCTGGAAGATGCTAAAAGAAGAACACATCACCCATTTCAACGCCGCACCTACTGTCAACACTCTCCTCTGCAACGCCAAGGAGGCTGAGAAACTCCCCGAACCTGTCCGTGTCACGGTGGCAGCAAGCCCGCCGACCGCACACCTCTTCGAGCAAATGACTGACTTAAACCTCCACCCAGTTCATGTCTACGGCTTGACCGAGACCTATGGACCCATTACGAAAGGGTACTACCTGCCTCAGTGGGATCAGATCCCGCTAAAGGAGAGGTATCAAAAGATGGCCCGACAAGGGCACGGCTTTATCACTAGTCTCCCTGCGCGGGTGATTAAGACCGAGGTTCCAGAGGGAACTGTCACGGACGTGGAGAAGAATGGCCAGGAGATCGGTGAGATTGTGTTTGTCGGTAATATCTGTGCTCGGGGCTACTTCAAGGATCCCGATGCAACCCGGAAACTCTTCGCAGGTGGCGTCCTGCACTCGGGGGATCTAGCGGTCTGGCATCCAGATGGAGCGATTCAAATTCTGGACCGGGCGAAGGATATTATTATCAGCGGTGAGTCCTCGAACCCCGGTACGTAAAGGGGGTGCTCCAGAATTATACTAATACCTATGTGAATTATTTTAGGCGGTGAAAATATATCCTCCGTAGCGCTGGAGTCTATGTTGGTCACGCACCCGGATATCCTGGAGGCGGGTGTGGTGTCTATTCCTGATAGTCACTGGGGCGAGCGACCCAAGGCATTTATCACTGTGAAACAGGGTCAGCAACTCGAGGGGAAGGATGTCATTGACTGGGCCCGGAATGTGAGCGGGATCAGCAAGTTCATGATTCCGCGCGAGGTCGAAGTAGTTGCTGAGCTGCCTAAGACTAGCACAGGTAAAATTCGAAAGAATGTGCTACGAGAGTGGGTGAAAGGGCCGGATCGGAGTACTAATAATTAGACTAGAAGGTTGGCTAGTCTCGCTCGCCTTCCAAAGGGTTAAATATACATTTGCATATGATAACTATAACCTATACTTGGTCCACTCGCTACTAGTAGTACTACAGAGTCTCTACCTAAGACAGTCTCATAATATGCAGAATTAGTCAACACGTGTATGCAAGTTTGTATTTTTAAGTACCTGAACCTACTATATCGTACTGAAACCATCGTCCATGTGGTCTATATTTATGTACTTAAGGTACTAATACCTAGGGCATCCGCTCACCGGACCAGCCTCAGCAACACGGGACCGCATCAGTAGGGACACACGAACCCGGGTGATCGGAGTACACAACCAGGTCACCGCAACCTCCTCTCTCAGTTTGTCCCTTTGATTTCCCTCGAACATCAAGCTTGGGAGCAACTAGTACTACCCTAGGTACTAAATACTAAACACCATTTGGACAAAGCAATTCCCCTCTTATCACCTCGATAAGACGGCCCTTGGCGCCCTCCGCGCCTGTGAGACCGGCCCCCATTGCCTCATTGCCTCATCCACCCCTCCATTACCGCCTTGATCCCTTCTCACACATTCGCCCTGCATTCAACACCCCTTCGGTTCGGCCAGGGGTCCTGCAGTCCTGGAGCGCATGCAATCCGATCCCATCCAACTCCGCCGCACCCGTTCCCCAACAGTCAAAGTCGCCGCCTTCGCTATCCGCTCAGCTTAAGCGCTCAGCTCACATCGCCTTCCGCCATCACATCCACCTCCCAAGACCGCGACACGTTCGGTCCTTGGACAAGAAATCCATTCACTCCACCCCAACTCATTCCCTCTTGATTCTCTGCATCCGGGCTCCGGGGACCGACTCCTCGCATGAGATTCATCCAACCTACGCCCCTCCACCAAGTTCAGCTTCACCCGCGCCTACCCTAACGCCCAGCTACCCAATCTCCAGCTGCATCGCCCATGCAGATATCTCCCCGGGAGTGATGAGACTTCGGCCTTGCGAAGACCCGAAACGAAAGTCAGATTGGTCAAACTTTGATTCTTCGCCGGCAGCCAAAATGCCTCGCCCACGACCCTCAGCTCGTCAATCGAGCGAAGTCCCCTCCGAAACCTCCTCCTCTACATCCCCGGAACGAGCCGCCGACGATGACACCGATTTCTTCATGGCCCAGGCCAACGACTCGCAATCCTCTATTGGTGTCGCCAACTTCCGCGACCTCCACATGCAGAGCTCGAGATCTGTCCCCGTGCCTCCGATCGGCCGCCTCCCTCCCGAGATCTTGATTGCGATCTTCTCGAAACTCGCCCTGCCGAAGGATATGCTGGCCTGTATGCAGGTGTGTCGCAACTGGGCTGCCAACTGTGTCGGCATCCTCTGGCATCGGCCATCTTGCAATAACTGGGACAACCTGAAGAGTGTGGCCTCCTCTGTTGGCGAGCCAAATAGTCTATTTACCTACGCAGAGTTGATCAAGCGGCTTAATCTGTCTGCTCTGACTGAGGACGTCAGCGACGGCACGGTCGTCCCTTTCGCCCAATGCAAGCGCATCGAGCGCTTGACGTTGACCAACTGCTCTAGACTCACTGATAAGGGCGTCTCGGATTTAGTGGATGGGAATCGGCACTTGCAAGCGTTGGATGTCTCGGACTTGCGGTATTTGACCGATCACACTATGTATACGGTTTCAAGGAACTGCCCGCGCCTACAGGGTCTCAATATTACTGGATGCTCAAAGGTTACGGACGACTCATTGCTTGTCGTTTCGCAGAACTGTCGTCAAATTAAAAGGGTATGTGACTTTTCGTGGCAAACTTCTTTAGCCTTTGGCCCTTCGTCTTTTAACCTTTACTAACCGGATCTAAAGTTAAAACTTAATGGCGTTGTACACGTCACAGATCGGTCGATCATGTCCTTCGCGGAAAATTGCCCAGCTATCCTGGAGATTGACCTGCATGACTGCAAGCATGTTACAAGCCCGTCAGTAACGTCATTGATCACGACGCTACGACACCTTCGAGAGTTGCGCCTCGCTCACTGTGCCGAGATCAACGACTCCGCTTTCTTGAGTCTGCCAGAGCATATGACTTTTGACAGTTTACGCATCCTAGACCTAACAGCGTGTGAAAATGTCAAAGATGACGCGGTCGAGCGCATTGTGAACGCTGCTCCTCGTCTCCGAAACCTGGTCTTGGCCAAGTGTCGTTTCATCACAGACCGTGCCGTATCTGCGATTTGCAAGCTGGGCAAGAATCTACACTATGTCCATTTGGGCCATTGCTCCAATATCACGGATCCTGCAGTCATCCAACTGATCAAGTCGTGCAATCGGATTCGTTACATTGATTTGGCCTGCTGCAACCGATTGACCGACAACAGTGTGCAGCAATTGGCTACTCTCCCCAAGCTCCGGCGTATTGGCCTGGTCAAATGCCAGGCTATCACTGATCGCAGCATTCTCAGGTTGGCAGACCCCCCAAGACCTCATCATCCAATGGTTAGCAACCTGGAGCGTGTGCATCTCAGTTACTGTGTCAGGTTAGGCATGGACGTAAGTTTGTTTCTGGATCCTGTACTCTATATGTTCTTCTTCTAACACAATTCAGGGAATTCGACCTCTAATTAACAATTGCCCGCGTCTCACTCACCTCAGTTTGACCGGTGTGCAAGCCTTCCTAGATCCAGAACTCACAGAATTCTGTCGAGAAGCACCACCAGAGTTCACTCAGCAACAAAGAGACGTATTCTGCGTCTTCAGTGGCGACGGCGTAACTCGACTCCGCGAATATCTGAACCAAAAACCACCCCCACTCCAAGAGGAGGCCACCATGTACGATGACGACGAAGAGCTGGACGAAGACGAGGGCCAAATGACTGGCTTGATGCATGCAACGGGCATCAGTGACGACGACTATATCAATGTGCCTGCTCATGACTGATATGATACCCAAATTTCCCGAATTCATCCACCGCATTCTTCATTCCCCTTCATGTCCATCGTGACTTCTGTCTATTCTCTTCTCCATACACGATACAGGCGGCCCGCATCTTCTTCTTTCGCATCCCTTGCTTTCCCTCTACTGTTTTTTTTTTCAACCTTGCTCTCAGCTTCGCACCCGGAGTCGGGATCAAAGCGCCTTTTCATATTTCTACCCATATGAGCGAAGATTACCCCCTTCTACCCTTCGGTGTCTGTTATTCTGGGAGATGCATTACTCACTAGCGGTGATGGAATTTCTACTTTCTCTGTATGTGGAATGCCATGATGTTTATGTACTGTTCAGTTATGTTTGTAGCTGTGGGTTGTAAGTACATTCTGTAGAGGAGGGAAGGGCTTATAGTTAAAAAGTGTGTTAGTTGGTTTTTCTTATGACAAAAAGCAATGTGTGCTGGCATATCACCAGAGAAAGCCCGTAAAATATCTCGTGAAGTGTAAAGGTAGTTCTGTTGATTGGTTAGCTGCATGATCCCGGTCAGAAATTCCGGAGAAAAGAAGGATCTCAAGAGATATTATCCGGAGATAGAGATTCGAGCGAGGGAGAGACAGAAACTGGGCTCGCCGTATAATTTGGTCAGACCGAGGAATTTTTTAGTCCCCTCGGGAGTATGTACTGTTGCGCAGGCGACTGATAAATCGGCCTCGCTCAGCTTTTGTGCATCCACATCGTCTGCTGGATCGCCGTGGAGAATAGTTGTGGCAGCTAGGCAGCGAGCTAGCTAGTCTAAAGGAGTTTCGGAATATCTGATAGGAATGTTGCAATTTTAGCCATTGACAAGTGTATAATTTAACCTATTTTAACCGTCTGTTTCGCCTTCGAATTTATTTTTGTGGTATAGAAACCAGCAAATATGCGTCTCGTTCTAAGGTTCTCGATGCTTTTCTTTGGTATCACGATGGCTGCACCAGCTAAGGAGACATTAGCTAAGCGTGAGCCTGCGGAATAGTTGAAGATGGTGCAAGTGATTATTCTGAGCTGAGAGTGATGGGTACCTGGATACAGAGCTGACGCAGACAAAATCAACAGCTTCCTTACATTGTAAGTGATACATCTAAGGGAGAAGGCTACCTAGATACAGAACTAGCGCAGATGGAATCTATAAATGTAAAGCTATTGAGTTTCAAGGTTCTAACTTCTAACACGACCCCTGCTATACTGGTCTTATATTATGTTGATATAAGCTTCTAGCTTGAGAACTGTTGTACTCTGTGATCATGAAATCACTTCATGGAAACATAGCAGAGCCAGGGCAAGCAGGTTTGGCAAGTGTTATGTGATGCGGAACGGCCATTAAGGGGGGCTGTCTTTCTTTTATGTATGCCTTAAGGGTTTTGACCTATGTGCATTAGGTTCCCCCGTGTTGTTATGTAAATACAAAGGCTACAATATCACAGCAGTCAGTATGCTCAAACGAACATCATGAGCAGTAACACTATCTTGCCTGCATATACGTACCACCCAGCATTGTAGCAAATTTCTTTCCGACCCATTCCCTGCTCGATCCTCTGTTTCTGAATATCGGGACAACGACAATCCGTGGATTCAATGGCTGGGATGAACGGCAGATTCTAGTTGTAAATAGAGGTTATGTACAATGCAGTCAAGGCCTGGGCCATGTGTGTATACTGTACTATGTAAGAATTATACCATTACCATGTTGTAACCGAACAGGGAATCAACAGCAGTGGAGATCGAAATTATATTATTAAAATGTAGTCCCAAAAGATAAATTCTAGTTGACTTAACAATCATCCTAAAGTCTACCAATAAACCACGATGTCGCCATCTGTCGTGCTGGCGATGCATCCTGCATTGTATGACATTACGGTAATGACCGTATATCCGAAGCTCTCCCCGCATTCTTGAAGCAACCTCAACTCCTTCCACACCACCTCACCCGTCGGCAACCCCTGGCGATGGCTCTCCCCAAGGCCAGGAACCCTCTGGCCTTTACGCCGTGGCCAGTCACCATCATCACGACGCTGGTGTACCTAGCCCTACTCATCCCCATCTTAGTCATCGACACCAACGTCCCGGCCGCACCGCGCTCCAGTCCCAAGGGACTAAACCTCACCGAGGCATGGCAAGACCTGCAAACGCTAACAAGCGGCTTCCACCCGTACAACTCGCGCCGAAACGACAAAGTGCGCGCGTGGTTGCTGGAGCGTGTCGACGCGATTACCCAGGCCGCGCCGCCCGCGACAGAGTACCAAGCCTACGACGAAGAAAAGCCCGACGTCTTCGTCTTCGACGATCTCGCCTCGAACCTGACCTCGCTAGACGGCCGCTTGGGCGTGTACTTTGAGGGCACCAATATTCTCGTCTATATTCGCGGCTGGGAAGATAGGAAGGAGAACTGGTGGGAGGTTCCTGGGAGAACACCTGCTGGCAAGGGAGGGGTACTGGTCAATGCGCACTACGACAGTGTTTCGACCGGGTACGGCGCGACTGATGATGGCGTCGGTGTTGTTACTTGTCTGCAACTATTGAAGTATTTCACCACGCCTGGTCATGCGCCGCGGCGCGGGCTGGTGGTGCTGTTCAACAATGGCGAGGAGGATTATCTGAATGGTGCACGTGCGTACAGCCAGCACCCACTGTCGAGATTTGCTCACACTTTCTTAAACCTGGAAGGTGCTGGGGCAGGGGGTCGGGCGACGCTTTTCCGCAGCTCAGATACGGAGGTTACGCAGGCGTATGCGAAATCTGAGCATCCGTTTGGTTCGGTGCTTAGTGCCAATGGCTTTGAGAAGGGGCTTATCAGTAGCCAGACGGATTATGTTGTTTTAGAAGGTATTCTAGGACTACGTGGTCTTGATCTGGCTTTCTTTGAACCCCGTGCGAGGTATCATACTGATCAGGATGATACAAGACATACCAGTCCGGACTCGGTTTGGCATATGCTGTCGGCGTCAGTTGCAACGACCCAAGAACTTGTTTCTGATTCCAGTGATCGGTTCGATGGACATCTTAGGGATGATGGCACTGTTCCTAGTGGTACTGGTACGCGGGCTGTTTGGTTTGATCTCTTCGGCACCGCATTTGCTGTCTTCCAACTGCATACGCTCTTCGCTTTGTCGGTTACCATTTTGATCGTGGCGCCCTTGACTCTCCTCGTGACCAGTGTTGTCCTTTCTCATGCAGATAAGATGTACTTGTTTCGGTCTTCGGTATCCTTTGATTTCAGTGATGAGAAATTCGCGCTCCGAGGCCTGCGAGGTTTCTTCCGATTTCCTTTTTTGATCGGTGTGCCCACTGCCGTCGTGGTGGGACTGGCCTATATGGTGACTAAGCTCAACCCTTTCATCGCGCATAGTAGCAGCTACGCTGTGTGGACCATGATGGTATCTGCCTGGGTATTCTTGGCTTGGTTTGTGTCCTGTGTTGCCGACTTTGCCCGTCCCTCGGCATTCCACCGCATATACACCTGGACCTGGCTATTTGTTCTCACCTGGGCTCTGTTGGTGGTTGCTACTGTCTTTGAGAACGAAGAAGGCTTAGCTGGTGGCTATTTCATGTTCTTCTACTTTGCCGGTACATTCTTGGCGACTTGGATCTCGTACCTGGAGCTCTTCTCCCTTCCGACTAAGACTGAATACATCAGCCGGTTTGCTCATGGTTCGCGACAACCCAGCAGCTTTGGTAGCCGACTTGGAACTGCATCGGAAGAAGGACGTCAAGACGACGACGTTGAGGAAGAAGTGACTGAGTCGACATCGCTTCTCCGTAATAATCGCCAGAGGGCTACGTTTGCAAACTACGTCAATGTCTCTAACGAACACTCCGACCAAGAGGAGGATAATGAGGAAGAGACTGACCCGAATGTATATGGAAACGAACAATCATGGAGTGCATCGATGCCACGCTGGACCTGGCTTCTACAGCTCATTCTCACCGTCCCCATCATTCTTACACTTGTCGCCCCGCTTGCTCTCATCCTCACCAGTGCCCTCCATCAAACCGGACAAGACGGCAGTTCACAGTTGTTCGTGTATTTATCCATCGCCATCCTGACCGCCGTTCTCTTTGCCCCAATGCTGCCATACGTCCATCGATTCACCTATCACATCCCGATCTTCCTGTTGCTCATTCTTATCGGCACCCTGATCTACAACATCTTCGCATTCCCATTTTCAGACTCAAATCGCGTGAAGATGTTCTTCCACCAGCAAGTCGATCTGGACAATGGAAACTCCACCGCCTATCTCACCGGCATGCAACCATATGTGGAGGAAATCGTCCGCGGCCTTCCCAGCTCTTCAGGTCAAACCGAGTGTGCCGATTTCATCAACCGCGTACAATGTTCCTGGACCGGCCCGGAACCACACGTTGTCCCAAGCAACAACAACTCCAAACCCTCCGGCCCTTCATCAGACTGGGTCTCATTCAACATCTCATCTCCCAATGTCGAGACCCCTTCGGCCCACTTCGATATCGCAGGTCAAAACACCCGCTCCTGCCGTATCACAATGGACCGCCACTCGATCAAAAACTTTAGCGTCGTTGGTGGTTCTACCCCAGATAAGCGCTTCCGCCACCCATCCAGCGAAGGTCTGAGTGAGGTTCGTCTCTGGAGTCGGACGTGGGATGCGAAATGGAGCGTGGACGTGGAGTTTTCTAAACACGATTCCTCGCTTCAGGAAGATGAGAAGCCCCTTTCACTTATCAAGGGCCGTGTTTCTTGTATCTGGAGTGATGACAATACCCCCGGTGTAATTCCTGCTTTGGATGAAGTGAGACAGTATGCTCCTGCCTGGGCTGCTGTCACGAAGCTGAAGGACGGGCTGGTGGAGGGATATCGTGAGTTTGAAATTCCAATAATGCAAGGCGAGTCGGTGTGAGAATGAGTGGTATTTCAGCTACTTTTTGTGTCTTTACCTTCACCTGCTATCTTATGGATTGTGGAGTTTGTCTTTTTTTAATCATTGTTTCAGGCTACTTTGTATCTTCTCCTGGCGGCAGTCTGTTCTAAGTATGTCATACCATACAAACATTTCAAGATCAACTGTGTCCTCGATTTACTACACATCTTTTTCATGTAGACATAGCATGTCATAAGAAAACATTGTCTAAATGTCTGTCCATAATACGGGCCCGGCAAACCCTGGGTATCGTTTTGGAAGGTCATACCATGTCAATTGTTTGCGGATTCCTCCATGATCTCAAGAAGATGGGACGAAGTTTTATTGCACGGAGTGGAACCCTTTCTAAATCTTTCAACTCTCGATATAAAAGACGCCTCTCTTCACTCCATCCGCGATTCTCCTTTCTCTCTTTTAACCTGTTGGTTATTGACAATCATAACAATATTCTACCGCCCACTTGATAATTACCGGCAAGTATGCCCCTCCCTTCCTCGCGCATCAATCACATTGGGCCGTACGAGATTACTGCCAAAAGCGCACCGTCTACCCTTTCCCCGAGAAATTATGGCCGACCTCGACAGCGACAGGGCAGGAGGGGTGGAAATAGCCGGCGTCGGCCTATCTGCTGGACCTGCAATACTCCAGGACATACATGGCGGCGATGCCCGAACCTGAGAGAAGACGTAAGTCAGGCCAATAACATCATGGGGTAATATCATTCAACTTATTGAAGATCACTAAGTCCAAGCCGAAAAACCACATCACCCCGGCCGAACAATGTCACAAGGTCAAACAAGAGTCAAACGAGGTGATCCCACCGAATAGGGGGCAGAGCCACAATCATCCCTCAGACTCCCGATCCCGGGCAAGCGAATCGCTCAAGAAATACTTTGCCCGGATTGTTCGGCGGGGCATCGAAGAAGCAAGAAAACAGAGCCAGATGGCCAGTCCGAAAGACGCCCCGGGTGCTGACTTCCAGGAAACAGCAGTCAATTTGATCACGGAGGGGCTGACTCATAGTTGGATTGGGGTGCTTTCTAGTACTGTGTTGGTGAGTATTGGGGATGTGATGGACGAGTAGAATCTTAACGTTGAGTTTTGTGTAACATTTCCTTCTCCTACCATCTCGCCTTTCAAAAAATTTTAGAGAAAATATCAACTATTGGAATACTCTTAAGTGTTTCTTAAATGTCTGGCAGTTGATTGTTTTGGACTTTATTAGAAATCGAATAATAGCAGCTTATCTTCTGATATACTTCACTCTCTCTTTTGGGAGTTTTATGACACAAAATGCAGATTTGATGGTTATTGGAGATTGCCAGTCGATAACACTCTTACACTAGACCTAAATCTCGCATTTCATAAAATAAATAATGAAAAGGGGCTGACGGCCCCGACCAGTCCTGTCTGCGAACCAGGAACGGCCACTGGGGGTAGTAGGTAATAGAGAGAGAACACCTAGAGGTTATTTTGAAGAGAAAGAGGTGTCTGAATTGCTTTCTCTGCGAAGGCCAGCGCTAAATACATCGCGTATACCCTATCTTATCTCACACCGCTATTTGACAGTTCACATATCCCCCACTACAATAGGTATTATACAGTACTTCCGGAAATCCGTGTCACCACCTACACTCTTTCATTGTCTCTCGAACCATAGCGCCAAGATCCACTAGTCTGCATTAGGAAATCAACCAGAATATCAATATTTCCGTATATCACGAAAACTGGTGATGCGCGCTGTCGCATGCTGTAGCCCTGAAACGAAACAAGACGAAAAAGTGAATCATAAAAGGAGAGGTAACATAGAAGTCGAGCGTATAGTTTTGATAAGGAACCGGAAAGGTACACACCTATGTCCTAGGATCAGCCAATTATATGCATACCGAGTTATGAAGCAAAGTACGGAGTAGGGTGTGATGATTGGGCGAGTATGGGTGCAAAAATATATGAAAAAAAAGACGCTCAAAATCGTGGTAGTATTGATCACGAGGGGCATCCGTCATAAGACGAAGCCACACCTGCCCTACGCTCAAAATAGCAATGCCGTTATTTTTTTTTGCCTTCAAAAAAAGCAAGGAAAGACATATAATAGCCATTCTATGCTGATGCTCACCTAGCGCCTATCGCCCGGTGATGGGCGGCTCGCCGCTTTATGCCCTCGGGCTTCAGGCGGCAGTTCGCCCAGCTGAATATTCTTCACCCAGAGGGGTGAAGCCCTGCCCTCAAACGTGCTTTTGCACATTTTGATGAAGGGAAAGATTTCGCGACGCAGAAGCAGACACCATGTCCTTGTTTTTGATGCAGTTGCCGCCAGTTACCCTCATCCCTTTTCCACACCTCTTCAGCTTCTCCCCCATCCGCGGTCATGTCTCTTGCCTAAACCTGATCGCAACCATGATGGAAAATGATCCAATACTGGCTTACACCTGTAACGTGGTAAATATCAGCGACTTCGATAGCTCCGAAATCAGAAGGGCAGTCCTGCCGCGTACAGAGCACGACTATGAGCGTGTACTAAGAATCTTCAACAAGTTAGTGTCTAGCCCTCTATAGAATTCCATAGATAAACTATTTTCTAGGGTCCTTGAGCTGTGTACCGACGCCAACCCCTCCGAACCTCCAAACCTGTAAAGGCTTCCTTGTGAGGGCTGCTAAAGGGAAACAAGGCCGAATTTGAGCCTTTGTTCACTGCGGAAACTAGACCTCGGCAGATCCCATAGGACCCATCTATGGGAATTCCATGAACGCATATGGACCAGAGATGGGACTGAACCTGATGTATATGGACAGGCGGGAGGGAACTGTCCATGGACAGAATTCCCATGGGAATTCCCATGGGACTGTAAACAATGCAAAAAACAATGAACCCATGGAGTTATGTAGTGTCGAGAAAAGTGGTAGTAAAATACAACCGGAATGGTTTAAGTTTCATTTGTGTCGTGATTTCTTTGTTTGTACTAGGGGATTCTCGACACTCCGAGAATCGGGGACTTTCAACCCACTTTTCCTACTCATGTGGGCAAGGACCCCTTAGTTAACTAGTAAGCAAATGGATGCACTAACGACAGTCTGAGCAAAACAGACAGGTCTAGGCACAATAGGATATCACCAAGCAGAGTAAGCAGTGAGAAAGATAACCACCTACCAGAGGGGAGCGCTCATCTCAGTTCGGCCGCTCAGGAAGCACAGGGGACAGAAGAGATAGAATAATCTGGCTAAGAAAACCGCTTCATCGCGCAGGATCCTTATTTACGATTCTCAATTACATCATCAACAGCGCCCTAGCCCCTGGCCCCCAAAACTCCAGTATTGGAACCCAGCAGATTTACCCCCAATAAACCCATTTTATAACCCGCAAATCGTGTTTGTGTACATAAATTGTCCTAAATAGGAAGTTTTTGGCTTATCTATACCCCTTTATGCAAAAAACGGGTTATATATTTGACCCAATGCGGGCTTCGGGTCGAGGGTACCAGGCCGTTGGCGAGGCCTACCTAGTTGCAGAGGGCAGTCAGTAGCTTTAATTAGCTCCGGCTAGTGAGCCAAAGGATCTAAATTTGAGCAAAAAGCATAGTTGCGGCATAGCAACCTTCTTACCCGAAACGGCAATCGAGGAGTTGCTCCAATCATCACGTCGATCGCAGCGGCGCAGCCTTAAGGCTGAGGGGGCCGTGGGGCCGTGGGGCCGTGATGCCGCTTTGCGTTCTCAGCAATGGGTGAGCTAGCATTTTACTCTACTACTTAACGGCCATGACGTCCCGTATAGATTTCTTTTTCATCTTGTCAGGCTTATACAGGGCATGAGACTTGGGTGCCGAATCATTGTTTACCTCTTCATTATTTTCCTGGTTCCTTCACTAGGATCTCTCGTTGGAGAGAGATAAGTCTTCACAAAATGCCGTCTCGTTCACACTTTAAAAAGCTGGGAGCTCTGCTTTCCGTCATTGGCAGCGCCTGGGCAAAGACCGTCACTACCACAAATGGAACCATTGAGGGCGGCAAGTGCGACGGTTACGATGTAAACTCTTTCCTGGCAATTCCATATGCTCAGCCTCCTGTGGGAGACCTTCGCTTTGCCGCACCAGAACCATATAACACGACATACGATGGGGTACTGAAGGCCACGTCTAAGGCCCCCAACTGCCCTCAGTTTACCACCGGCGGCGAACTTGTGGAAGGGGCCTTCTCTGAAGACTGGTATGCTGATTTGATTCCCGAAACAGTCTGCCCCGTATATGCTGACCCAGAGCTCTGATAGCCTGTACTTGGACATCTGGGTCCCAGCGGGCGCAACCAAGACCTCGAAGCTACCAGTCAAAGTTTGGTTGTTCGGTGGCAGTAATAAGGGCGGGAGCATCTCAATGGCTCTCTACGATGGTTGCCCCTCGGCTAGAGATAGCATCGTTGTGTCCCTCAACTATCGCCTCGGCCCCCTTGGATTCCTGGCGTACGAGGATGCTGGCCTTAGAGGCAACTATGGTATCCAAGACCAGCTACTGGCACTGAGCTGGGTTCAGAAGGAGATCGGCGCCTTTGGCGGCGATCCGGACAAGGTTCTGTTATTCGGGCAGTCGGCCGGCGCCTACGACACCTACGTCCTCAGCTCTCTGCCCCAGGCACCCTCTCTTTTCCGCGCCGCGGCCATGGAGTCTAGCGGAGGACATGACTCGCCAAACCTAGCTTGGACAAAGCCATTTTATTCGGAATATATTAGCGGAGTTGGCTGCGACCTGGATGATCCTGACTCCATCACCAAGTGCCTGCGCAGCACATCCATAACGGCTATGAACAAGACGTGGCAGGCCGAAAACAACGCCGGCCCAGACGTCCCTACTGTAGGCACATTATATCATGGCAATGGCATCGGTAGCGCTTGGCTTGCCGTGGTTGACGGCAAGGTCGTCCCCGAGAACCCGGGCAAGGTTGGTTCTCGCGTTCCAGCCATCTTTGGCAACACGGCCAACGACGGCAGCATGGACGTTCTTACGCAATATGGCACCGGCATTGTGAATATTACCGAGGCCGATTACGATGAGTTTTTGTCCTACAGCTTTGGATCGCTTGCATCCACCGTCAAGAAAACGTACCCTTGGAGTGCTTTTAAGGACTCGCCTTATCCCGGTTACACGGCCATGACAACTATTAGCACTTACTACTCCGAGGTATGCCCTAATTATCGTGCCCTAAAGCTTGCTGCCAAGAACGGTATCGATGCCTGGGCCTACAACTTCAACCACACCGACACCTGCGCGTGGGGATTCGATGTGCCGCAGTCAGATGAGATTCTCGCGATTCTCGGTCCGACGCACACGAGCGAGATCCCTTTTGTCTTCGGACAGACCAAGGGACTACCAAGACCTGATGGAAACTGCAGCTTCACCAAGGCTGAGGTCGCCCTCAGCGACTTCATGGTCGAGGCATGGACAAGCATGGCGGCTAATGGACAGCCAGCTAACAGCAGCCAGTGGCCAGCTTGGACGCCTAGTGAAAGCGAGGGCATCACAATCAACGATGTGGTAGATGTCGGACCGCTGGACTATAAGAAGTGTGAGTTTTGGGACCAAATCCTCGAGGCCGCGCTCGCACTGGATGCCAATGGCACCACCACAAATGTATCTACAAGTGCGAGCTCTACGACGACATCTCCAACTTCTTCACCAACGTCGGGCAGTAACAGCTTCTGGGCTCCTGGGGGAACTATTGCCTGCTTGTCTCTCCTTCTTGTGACCATTTTGGTCAATTGAGAATCTGTACCTATCCCATGGGGATCTGAGGGGGTGCGACGAGCGACTCCATCTGCTCACCCTTGCTCACCCCTCTGCTCAGTGAGCAGGTGAAATGATTTTGAGCGAAAAGTCTGGGGGGTTGCAGGTATTAGGAAATGCACGTGACCAGGCATTCGCGGAGTTCCTAGGAACTTGGGGGCCATCCCAAAGCTGCGGACCTCAAAAAAAAGGTGGTTGCTAGCTGGTAAACCATGCGTTGTTTCAGGGCATATAGTAATTTACTGAAATAAGGTACATACCTTGTGTCTCATAAGTGTATGGGCGATCCATGATATATGATACTGTAACCGTGTCCTTCGTTTTGTAGTTGTTCCACACCTGTCGTTGGTGCCCAGGTCCCAACGTAAGCTCCGCCCTCAATATAACTTTTCTGTATACTATGCTTCTAACATGCGCAAGAACATGCGGTTGTTCGGCAGTACCAGGTCCCCCAAAACCCCTACCGGTCGGCCATCAACCATCATCGAAGTGATGCTGGACGCTTTATGTGACCATCTAGCAGAGTATTTCGTCCACTTATAAGGAGTGGAATTAAGCAATCAAAATCCCCTCTTGACGTGCCACAAAGCCTGAAGCTACATAGATAACCTTCGAAGACCTAGCTATTAATAGCTAGAAAGCAACATAAGCGTGGCATCCATGGCAAGGGCAAGCTAAGAACTGATATAGGTAGGCGGGAAACAGTCCCATGTATCCCTGCGAACTACCTAGGGAATATTTGATACAAGAAATCGTGAAGTTGTTATCAAAATTGGTGAGATTCGAGAGCAGCTCCGCCAGAAAGCCTCGAGAAAAGACGATCGCGAGGCAGACCTCTTGAGGCCCGGACGGGCTGCGTCTACGTTACAGCAGTTCAGAAACTACCCTCTGGTGATATCGCTTTGATAACTGATAAAGCTGCCGGGGTCATGACATTAATTCCGGGCGCTATTCCATCAATTCTAACAACTCAAAAGTGTTTCTATCATATCATGTTCATTACTTTTTTCAACGTTTGGAGGGAGACTGGTTTGATGAGGTAGTCATCTAAACCCGCCATCTTCCCCTCCTGTTGCATTTCAACAGAAGCGACACCGGTGACAGCCATAATGCAAGAAGCCGGTGCACCGGTCTCCTTTTCAAACAATCGAATGCTTTTCGTAGAAACTAGCCCATCCATGACAGGCATAGAGAGGTCTGAGAAAATTAGGTCAGATAAGTATCCTTGAAGATGATATGAGAACAACTCACCCATCAAAATGTATGTGAAGGGTTTTTCAGACTCCTTGTACTTGTTCAAAGCAATCAACCCATTTGAAGCTGTTTCGTAGCTGCAGCCCATTTTACGCACGAAGGTGGTCAAGATCTGTACACGGAATAATCAGCATGTGAAGATAATGTGAAACGGTATAGACATACTTTGAGGTTGATGTTGTTGTCGTCCACAATCAAAACGTGTATTTTATCATTCTTTTCAACCAACGGCCGAGGCGCTTCAGTTGCAGGGATATGAGGAGCGGCAGCGGGCGCGGGTTTATGCTGCATCGGACTTTCAGGACCAGACGGGGCATCTTCGGTGGTATTAAGCGCTTGGTTTGACTGAGTCTCGGTCTCAGGAGGTGTGGCTGAGAACTTAGGATTCTTCAAAGCTGACTCGATCGCATTGAACAGCTTGCGTGGGCCGTACCTAGTAAAGATTAGCTGTGAAACCACACAAATAAGATCAGGGTATACCCACGGATGAGAGACGTGAACGAAATTAATTTTGGAACAATCCCCGGGAATTGATTTTATCTCGCCCAGCACGATGAAACGCTGGATCTTAGACTGGGCCAGTGCCAAAGCATCAGTCTGCATCAATTGCTGCAATCTTGTGTCTTCAATTATCGCGATATCGCCGTCCGCTTTCTCCAAAGTCTCTGCAAATGAAACGCTCCAATTAGGCTGGGTCAAGATGACATTACTAAGAGAACTTTGAATCGATAGCTTCCGTTTTGCTTCAGTGGTCAAGATACCGGTAGGAACTTCAGTCAGGTCTGGGAATTCGTTGAAACCAACAAGACATGCTCTAATGGCAGGCCTTGAGTCCGGAATCTCGTTGCAGGAATCTGTTTCCAAGCCATCCTCGTCGCATGGATTGATAGGAATGTAGGCGTCCACTTGTGTCCCTACATTCAACTCACTTTTCACATCAATATGACCCCCAAGAAAAGTGACAAGCTTGTGTACAAGACTCAGTCCAAGCCCGACGCCTTCCGAAAGGGGATTTTCCTGGGAGAACGGGGAAAAGACCGAATGCCTTAGATAGTCTTGAGATATGCCACTTCCTGTATCTGTCACTGACAGATGGGCAAGTGCAGGACCAGAGCCATCGGTCTTCATCCTGGATAGAGATACCTCAATAAGACCATATCGAGCCCATTTCAGGGAGTTTCCTACAAGGCTCATGGCAATTCTTCGCCATGCTCCCGCGACTGAGCGCACCTTCCATGCATTCTGGTCTTCTATTCGGACGACAACGGAGAGTTTTTCTCCGTCTTTTGGAACTTGAAGTTCACCCGAAGCACCTAAGGGGTGTTGGGGTTCAGATGCAGAGCTTTTCTCCCTTTGTGGCGTTTGTGAAGTGAGCATAATCTCCATCACTTCCTCTAGTAAATTACCCAGGTCGAAATCGGTAATCAGCCCCTTCGTGTCAGTGTTGAAGGTATCGCTGCCTTGAGAAACCGGTGTTGTCAAATGATTGATTTTGGTAAAATCCAGCCTGGTAGATTGAAACTTAGCAAGGGAGTCTAAAAAAGAATTAACAGAAACTAACAGGTGGTTCAGAACATCCAAGAGAGTTAAACCACAGGCTTCAATCATCTTAACCATGTCATTTTGACCTGGGTCAAGAGCAGTGGCCCGTAATAGCTCGGTGTTGCCAAGGATACCATGAAGTGGAGAACGGAGCTCATGGCTGATGGATGAGATGAAGTTTGATTTGGTGTTCTCCGTATTATCCCAATCAACCCTGGCAACCTCTGAGATGATTGAGTTGCTGAAAGCCTTAAAAAACCCGAGCTCCTCCATGCCCAAGGCACGCTGCATCTTGCTCGTCCAAAGTAGGGTCCCGGCCAGCCAACGTGATTTATTCCAGTCCCATAGCGGGAAGAAAAGAACCGAATCTGCCTCGGGGATTTGGTTGGCTAGCTCACAGGTAATTTCGCGAAAATTATTGAGCTCGGTTGTAGAGCCTTCCTCTCCGCTGTGGTAAGAGAGGTAATAGCTATCAATAGCCCGATCACCCAGTGTGAAAATTTGACCAGAGGGAAAAGTGGCTATCATCTTCTGTAACAATTGCTCAGTCAAGACGATCTCACGGCCGTCCTCACCAACTTGCAAGGAGCTTGAGAAAGCCTGCCCCAAATTCTCGCACGGTTGGAGTTTTTGCGGTGGTGTTTCACCATGGTAAACGCCCATTTGAATTGAAGCTAGATCGGAATGAAAGCCGGAGTGTAATGGTCTTGGAGATGGCTTCCAGGCACCCGGTGGTCCTGGCGATTGACTACGGTTGTCAGTTAATGTCACCAGATAGGGAAGAGAAGGGGATACCACTAACGTTCCTGAGTTGCTCTGATACGCATCCACAAACAGCACCCCGTCAAGGTCCATAGAGTCTCTTAAAATAGCACTAGCGCGTGAAAATATGGATGAAATAGACCGGGAAATGGCTTGGCTAGAACGTAAGTTCGTCCAAGAAATGGCATCTTTTTCATTCCGCCCAACCATCTCGTCAGCATTCCAGGCCTCGTCCCGCAAGAGGACTGAGGTATTTTCAGTAAAATTGGACTCTTCTCTTTCCAATGATAACAAGGAAATTTTATCCGTTACCTGCTTTGAACTCTGGTCTTCCGTCTGCACCGAAGTTGTCCCAGCATGCCCATCCTTGCTATTCTGGTCAGACTGAACCGCAAGGCTTGTGGAGGGATATGATTCTTTGAGCTCGGCTTCAGGGTCTGAAGGGTTTGCGACAAGATCGGTAACTCCTTTCACAAGTTTCTCAGCCCGGCGGTGGAAATGCACAATACGAGCGTTTTCGAGATGATGCGCCACGGCATCCGCGATTTCCTGCAACAACGCAACTTCGGTATCCCCGAAAACCGATCGGGGTGAGTCGTCCACAACACAATAGGAACCCAATACGTGGCCGGAAGGGCTGAACAGAGGTACCTCGGCATAGAAACGCATATGAGGCCAGTCGACCACGTACGGGCGATACTTAAAACACTCTTCATTGGCAAAGTTGCGGATAATGTATCGAGTGCGATTGGCGGTAATATTAGGGGTATCGAGTTCCAGCGAGGTGTCTTGGGCCGTGAATAACTTTATGGTATGAGGGCAAACCCCCCAGGAAAGATCCAAGGTTCTGAAGCCTAGATATATGCCGTCGTCTGGTAGGTGTTGGTCCTTGTGTCGCAAAGATATAGAAGCCGTCGTTTCGGCGACGATGTGTTGGTTTTCGCCATCGATGATAGAAATAAAAGAGCGATTACACCCAAATCGATAGACACCTAACTGTGCTAGGGCATTGAGTGTGACATCGGGAGAAAGGTAAGCGGCTCCAGGCTGCTCATCTTCCGTCGGCGCAGCCTGGTTGGATGACTCGTCGGAATCGGAATGGCTGAAGGTGCAGTAGTACCTTTTTGCGGATAATATCAGTATCAGTATTATGAACGAAAGCCTACAGCATATGAGACCATAAGCCCAAGTCATTAGACGCACTTTGACAATTCGCGGATGCGATCTCGCTCTGCCGCTGATGTTGGGGGATGATTCGGCCCACGGGCCGCGTATAAAGCCATGCTTTACTATAAGCCGTTTATAAAGTGCATTTGTAAATAAGAAGGAGCACGCGAAAGCACGACCAATGCGCCCATTCTGTGAGACCTTGCAAAGGTGTGAATTAAGAAATCGAGGAGAACGGAGCCAAACTGGTTTCCTGAGGGGTGGCAAGCAGGGCCATTCATTGGCTGGGGAACTGGACTGTATTAGTCAGTATCGCATATATTTCCAAGAACCAGACTTCCGTTAACGGGTTCCAGTCGACCGAGGCCCAAAAAGTAACGTGACCGCCCCATTAATTTTGGGCCCTGCCATGTATATGTAAGCAACTTTTAATTGATTTAATTGGCCACCAACGACCTGTTGTATTATCTAATATACGCTAAATACATATTTGTAGTATAACCTCAATTTCCTGCACTTAAGTTTTTCATATGTTGTTAGTATATCTCAATTATGGTTTTCCAAACAAAAAAGGGGCTCAATGGCGGCATTCACAGTTGGACTTTCCTTTCAGCTCGCAGTCAACCCGTTTTGGGTAGTTGCCTTTAGTGAATGCACACAAAGCCCGTGATATATATCTCCACAACAACAACGCCTACCAACGTTTTCCTTCTCCTGACCCTCCCCATCTTGATTTAGCTAATATATACAATCCATATGTAACCTATATGTCAGAGATAACTATACCCTGTAAAGTCCATGTACTATCGATGTAAGATCGTTAGTTGCGGCTGATCTTGCAATTGCAGCATTTCTGCGTTGCCAAGCCCCTGGCGGATATACTGGTAGATCCATAATAGAGAGGAGAGTGTGGTATAAGAGAAGAAAAACCGAGGAATAGGGGTAGTTATTACTAATTGACGGTAGTTGGCACTGAAATTTAGTGACCAGGGCCCAGAATTTTGGGCCCTGCTACACTGTAAAGCTGAGCGGGGCCCAAAATTAAGTGGGGCTGTCGCTACTTTTTGGGCCCCGGTTGACAGGGTGCCCGTTAAATACTCAGTGAGCCCTTCAATATGTCTTCATAATCTTACGCCTTTTCTGGGTCTCCCGACCTGCTTAGTTGATCGCTATGACAGTTTAGCATACTAATTCCACACCGGACTGTATAGTATTAGCGGTCAAACGCGATCAAATCCCACTTCTTTGTTCTTTCCTTCCTCCCCATAGGTTAATATCATATCACCCTCACTTCGCCGTATTGCCGACAGGCTGGAGTATCTCCACTGCGTTTCGTCTTGCGTTGTCTACACGACTCCTAAGCCCGATGACACGTCCATTATACCGCGGAATAACCCCGGTCCTGCTGCGGGGAATAGGGACTTTGGCGGTCGGTCTGCTTGTGATACTGTCTTCTTTTATGGTTGTCAAGGTTGAGGCCGATTCTGCGGCCGATTTAATATCATCAGGCTGTAGCGTTGGCATTTCCTTCTGGCTGGCTGGTCCCTTCCTTGGCGGTGGGGAGGGGGCATGGGGCGTTCCTGCCGTTGTCATGATCGCGACTACGTGTAAAATTATCTGAGGCTTTTTCGGTCGAGGATCGGTCGGTCATGAGTCTGAGTACCGCAGGGCATCCTGATTGATGCCTAACATCTTACGGTTAAGTAAAAGCTTCCAGGCAACTGTGTAGTACCATCACGTATACGACCACCATGGCTCCCCCCTACCAGACCATAGAGCAGACCAATGATCAGACTATTCAGGCGCCACTAACACCTAAGAATCAAGCCTCTCGTGATAAGCGCATCGCAGTGTGTACACTATACGCGCAGGGCTACAGTGGCGACCACTATCGCCTTCCATGCCAGAAACAAAGAGAGGCTCTTTCAAACCTAAATTACATGATGCGCTAAACTTAACATGGATATCGCCTAAATTACCTATGTTTCGTACATATACGGTAATAAATACTAGTCGTAACATCAGTACGAAAGATACGAGGGTCGGGAACATATGTCCTATCGCAAGTTGACCTCCAGCAAAGCTTATTTACGGGCGTCTCGGAAAAAGAGTGCTCTGGTTGATCTGCACAAACTCGTTGACAATTCCGACGACCCAAGAAGCTCCCAAAATGAAGTCACTTGAGACCCATCGGATTGAAACGCACCCTTGTCACTGATTTTCTTCCGTTCAGTGATACAGCTGGCGATGGTTATACTCCGCCTCACCCCGAGGGAGTGTAAATTCCGACTGAGTGGCGCTATGGCTGAAAAAGCCCATCATCATACCCTTCGAAGATCTGAGGCATGTTGGCCCTGAAGGAAAGCACTTGAGCAGTTGATCTCGTCTCTGAGCACAGTGTCTCTCCCCAGTACCAGAATCCATATGAGGCAAGAAGTCGCTCAATGTACTCTCTAAAGTTATACCGTGTCCTATAAAGTTCCTCCCCAAAGTGGTGGTATGCGACATGGTCTTCGGGTATTCCACCTGGCGTCTGAATGAAACACATGCAAGCCTCAGGAATAAAGAAGTCAAATGGCAGTACTCTGCGATACATAAACCTCCACTCATCATCTAGTCGTGGTTCTATGTGATCCGGTAGAGGGAACCAGGTAATATCGCGCCAGTTGTCACCAAAAGTTTTGGTGATGGGGAGAATTTGGATGTGGCCCGTAGATGGAAGGTCCCCTATGGTCAGTTCAGGAGACGTATGCTCCCATTCGAGAGCAAAAGAGCCGACTTGGGAATAGAACTCCTCGACGCCGTCGGGCAGACTACCATTAGCATATTCTTTTGCCTGATCTATCTCAGGCTGCGGTGTAGGCGGATCCAGTCTTGCTTCCGTGACTCGTATGTGTGGATGCTGCTGAAGAGTTAAGATCATTCGTTTGAGACGTCGTTGAATATCGGAATCTATGGCCGTATCCGGGGGGACACAGAGTGATAAATTAAACTCTTCACGTTCGGTAGAATGTGGAGAATCGTCGTCTGCATGGGACGCTCTTGGTCCCTTGCTCGGCGGGAGGTCTCGTGGCTCGAGCTGAAGCAGGCCCGACTGCTGAGGTGAGATGGGGCCGGTTTCAGTTTTCGCCTTTTCGAGCTCCTTTAACCATGCCCTATAAGTATCTGAACAAAAATTTGTAAATACGAAGGCTTCTCACCAACAATGGATCAGGCAGGATTCGCCTTGCCAGAAACAAAAATATTTTGATTCGATTGTAGCCTTCTTTGACAGATATATCGTAGTACTGAAGGCCCTTTTCTCGATGGAAAGTAATCGACACAGGACCCAGCCTCCTGTAAGGGAGATCTACTTTGTTGCCACACAGGGCGACGGGGAAATTTCCCTTTTCTATAGGGAGCTTGTCTAGGGTGAGTCAGTTGAAGATAGTGCCGACGTGCGAATTGACATGATAACTATACCGTACCACAGAGGGATGCTGTCCAGAGTCGATGGGCTTTGCAAATCGAACATCAAAATTGCAGCATCCGCGTCATCGACGTGTTCCCTTATTGTGTCTGGGGAGTCGACTTCACCGGGCATGTCCCATATGTCGAAATTGATAGAACCACGATTCTATCAAGCGATTTGTGTCAGGGTTGCGCAAGGGCATAGGCAATAATGGAGAATTACCGTGTGTATCAACAAACGATATACGGATGGCTCATGACTTTGGGAGTACTGGTCTGTATATCCTTCGGATTGGCACCACTTTGCGAGGGACGTCTGGCACACAGTCAGCAGTGAGGAGACTCAATACTGAGCAGGGCTAATGCGTGCAAAATATGGGAATTCCAACCTTTCCCACATTGCGGTCACCAAGAAGGACAACCTTGAATGCCTTGCCAGAGTCTTGGTGTTTCGCCATGAGGACTCGCTTCTGGCAGTCGTGATTGAAAGTTCTCGAATTAAAGACACTTTGTACAAGACGGTTGGAGGGTGATTATGTACTATGAAGAAATCTTGAGACGCGAAGGTCAGAGGTGAAAACAGCGGCTGTCGTGAGGCACGGCTGTGAATGAAACTTCAATTGTCCAGTCCAAAAAAATTTTTCATTGGAATTTTGAGCAGAAATGTCAGCAGCGCGGTCCGAGCAGAGCCCAAATGACTTTTCGCTGAAGGAGCTTGAATAAGACAGATCACATCAAACTTCTTGTCTAAGAAAGGGGCAGCGCCGGCGGGGCAAATGTGTGGGAAAGCACGTGTTGGGGTGACATGAACAGCATCGGTTTATTTTTGGAGGCGTAACAATACATAGCCATACAGCTGTTTACTCGTTTGGTATATTACTACAGTGACTGGCCAAAATAACTCGTCTGTCTCCAGTTTCTCACCGCTATCACCGCTCCTTTGAGCTAGCTAAGTATGTACTAGGGTGTCCTTAGTGGCCTATTATATGTAGCCCTCTAATCAAGACCAGGCATAAAATGGGGCCTTTCCTGCCGGCAAAACATTATGTAATACTATGGAGAAAGACGAGTTATTTTGGCCTCCCACTGTATTCAATCCCGGAACACATATTCAAATACCCGAATAACCATATCTGGATTACCGCATCATGTGATTAGGGTTTGAAAGAGCATCTCTCTGTTTCTGAATATGGAAGGCGATATCGGTCGCCACTGTATACCTAGTTGGATGTTCTGGGATTCATTTTATGGCAACCAGAAGGGACCTTGTCTACTGGGAACATGGGTGGAGCACAACTAATAGCGTACGATAAACAGAACGTATTGTGCCTTTAATTGATGGTACGGTGACAATGACTCGAAATATGGATATCTATATTATTGTGATGTAAGACGATGCTAGAGCTGAAGCTTCCTACCTTCTTTTATTCTCTTAGCCTCCAGTCCAAGAAAAGCAGAATATCAAGCCGACAGCACAAGCGAGAGATCATAGAAAGATATGCTTGATTACTCCCCACTCTTTCGCGCAGTTTTGACAGCCCTCCATTATATATAGAATTATTCCCCCATTATAGACTATAACGGAGGCTAAGAGAATAAATAAAGACAGAAGGCCACTGCTCCATACTTTGACTATAACCCCAAAAACTTTGAATGTCTTCAAGTCTCTATAGCCGAAAATTTGTGAGAGCTCATTCATCAAATCTCACTCACTCCCAATCGATATTTCATTCCAGACCATGAAAGCGAGGATTGCTCCTCTATGGCCTAGAATGCATCGAGAGAGAATGAAGAGACTATTGTTGAGACAGCATGTTGATATGATTTTCTAGTAACTATAGAGGTAGTTGAGGGCTCTTTTATACCTCGATCCTAGGTTAACCCGGGCCCGAATAACCCGTAAGGCATACGTCAGCTCTCCTCCAAACTTCAACAAAGCAGAGCCAAGAAAAACCCATCTCCCAAGCCACTACCTCGACTCCTGCCTAATGTGGCCACAGAAATCAAAGAAGCATGTAGTACGTGTGGTCTGTGGGCTCAATCTAAAGAAAGAAGAAGACAGTGAAACCGAGATAAAGCCATCTCTCACGCCACTGCCTCGGATTTTGCCGAATTTTTTCTAAAATCAAAGAAGAAAATAGTACGTGTATTCTGAGACCTCGCAATATTGAAGAAAGAAGAGCCGAAACAAAGCAGTGTCTGGAAAGTAGAACCGAGACTAAGCCATCTCACAACCCAGTTCCCCAAGCCCAGCCAATCCTTACAGGATCACGAAAGAAACGCTTAAGCAAAGAAAAAGCAAGATTCGAAAATTTGAACTTCTTTTGTCCTAAAACGTTGGATGTTTCGCGTGCTGCTTTAAACCTCGATGCAGCCAAGGTTTCCAACCCTCTGAAAGAATCAAGGGCAAAAAGGACCCACCCCCGCTTCAGCCACTGGTCAACAAGACAAAGAAAAAGACAAAAAGAACCTGCCCCCATCCAGGATCGAACTGGAGACCTCAGGATTGCAATTCTGTTACCAGAATCGTCATATGACAAGATATGAGACCTGCGTCATAGCCAACTAGACCATAGAGGCTCGGTTAAAGTGCGCTAGCCAAATTTAGGCTCCTCCAACTCATCCGCCAAGCTTGCATACTTTTGGGCCACGTGATATGGTGAGCCCTTAAGTTGGTGAATAAGGCTATATTGTTGGACAGTGTGTTTGCAAAGTAGCAATTTAAAGATCGAAAATATGCAGACGGTTGTAAAGTCTTTTGATGTAATGGACTCTCCAGAGATTGGATACTTCCGGATTTGCGAGGCCGTTGGTGACGGCAGAAGATGTGCGCCAGTCCAATTGCTTCCGTTTCCAAAGAGCGGGGTCCTGGGCATGAGTTCAGCGGAAAAAAAGTGAAAAAATAAAATTATGCAAGAAACTATTAAGCGATATTAACTATTAACTTCTGAACTCCCGACCAAGTAGATCTTTGGCCCAGCAAATGGATGACATTCTTGAGATCACATTATGCCATCCCATGGGTCCTGAAGGTCCTGAACCCACGTCCAAATAATCGGTGGCTTTCAATTAAATCAAAAACCCCAGTTCTAATTAGATTCTGCTAAATAATTGCACTGGTCCACTGACTTGAGATGGTATATCTTCGGCATATACTGGGAGTTACTTCCCTCGAGAATAAATTTAAGTGGCTAATTTGTTTGTATTCAATGGGATTTCTTTGGCCTTCTTCGGCGTTTCTTACTCCTTATATAGCATTATCTGGCCAAGGTGACTCTCATCTCTCCGGGCGAGGGCGGCCCTCCGCATGTCTCATGATCGTAGTGAATATGGGCTTAGCCTTGGCTGGGTTTAGCTTATATCGAAAACTAAATCATGCCATTCACCCAGTATTTTGTTTCTCTATATCAGACTTCGTTTCCTTATCCTGATTATTGGCACTTTACGTGTGTCTACGGCTACGTTAGCAGGTGTCAGAGCAATTCTGATGGTTCCAACCGGGGCGGCATAGATCAGGTTTGCAGGAAATTGGACAATAACTAGTGCTCAAGCAACTGCACAATTGGGAGTTTCGACTGTATAACATACCAGTACACTCCAGCAGGCACAGGCGATGTTGAGTCCTATAACAAGTTAAGCAGCAGGCATGTCTTGCTACGGTCAATTGTTACTCGCTCAAAAAACTGGCAAGTACAGGTTTCCGGTTGCTTGGAAGCAGCCACTCTCAGACTTCTTCCTACACGCCCTCCGCGAACTGACCGACCTACCATGTACCAGACAGTGAACGAAAAGCCTCCATCATTGTCCGATTCTCTCGAGGTCACCAAAAAGGTTATGATGATTCGTCAACCCAGGCCTACTGTGGATATTCCCACAATCACGGCTTGACAATACCTCGAATGATTTTAGGAGCCATTTCCAGGATTGTATTATCAGAAACGGGAATCGGTTCGGGCAGAATATCGGTTGTCCGTTAAAGAGTAATGGTTATTTTGGATCCGTGGGGAACTACGTCAATCAAAAATGTCCATAATGGCAGAAGATGGATGCTAGTTCGACGAAAACGTCCAGCTCTTGAGGAGTGAGGCGAGGCAATCTCGGGGATGTAGTGAAGCGGGATTTTATGCACCTTAATTAGGTCGAGAAGAATTTAATTTCGGGTTTTCAATCATAATTATGTCCATTTTACCATTTCCATGGCGTATCTTGCAACACATGAGGGATTATGGACTGCAAACGACGTGCAGCAAAGTCCGAGCCACCGCTATACATAGCACTAAACCCTGAGCTTGGATTTCTTTATCTGGGTCCATTTAAAATTCGGATAATTCCATTCGTGTTCTGCACCGAATTTTAGTGTATGGAGCATGATACTAAGCATTAAATACCTATAATTCTTATCTTTATGTTCCGTCAAGTCCTTCTAGAGTCTGATTGTCAGGAAACGGACGTGAGAGTGCGTTAAATGAGCTACACACTAGGATGGAGCTACCTACCTCAGTAAATCCAGGGTAGGCGGCACCGTTCCCTTTTTTTGCGTTTTTCAATCATACCCTATTCTCCTCGGTTCGTAAAATATCAGTAGCAGCCACGGTAAAGTTTGCGCTGTTAATGTCTCGGGCGTCTCATTCTACCAGGATTCCAGGATGGTTGGCTTTGGACATCAATAGGTAAGATAACCTTCGCCCGACATAGAATATAATATTCCATATAACATTTCTGATATTGCGGCTTTGCTCGTAATACTTAGAAAGCAGATTAGACCGGCGGGCTCAGGGGCGTGCTCAATTCTACTCAGTGAGTAAAAAGCAGCAAGGTCTGAGCACTAAACGGAACGGGAACGCTAAGAGTAGATACTACGTAGTAGGCTACAGGATAGTACGCTAACTAACTACCAGTAAGTAGTACTTAAGTACTTGTAGGTTACTTTTCCTTGTCAGGCTCATATTACACAACTCGGCGCCACAATCCATACCGCGCCTCTATGGTCTAGTTGGCTATGACGCAGGTCTCATATCTTGTCATATGACGATTCTGGTAACAGAATTGCAATCCTGAGGTCTCCAGTTCGATCCTGGATGGGGGCAGGTTTTTTCTTATTTTGTCCTTTTGTTTCTAAAATTTGCATTTTGTCCTTCCCGAGTCTCTTGATTTTATTTCTATTTTTGAGTGTTTCTATTTTCTTTCAAATTATATTTCTATGTTGGTGCAAATCCCGTCTCGACCGTTTATTCGGGTGGAGTGACCAGTGTTGGTGAACTCTCAAAATATATATTGACTCGACTTTAAGTAGGTACCTAGGAGATATAACATGGCAACACCGAATTGAAGAGATGCAAATCAACATGCCACCAGTATTGGCACATTAGTTCAACCCGTACCTAAGTAGACGATTATAGCAAGTTCCTGTAGCACCTGAAAAACGGTGGCAAAGAACTTAGACGCAGTAGTAATGATTGCTATTCATCAAACACATGCGGGCGGGCGCCCAGGGTTCCAAATAGAGAACCCCGTTACTGACCAGGAATTTTGTATGAATAGCTTTTAGATTAATAGACTACTTGTTGAAAATCCCTATTCTCTAGAGATACTAGTACTCGGCAAGCCGAGACCAAAGTCAGAAGTATAAAACTGCCTTGGACGGGTCACAGGACTCCACGCAGGCAGCAGGAACTTGAACACCAGGCACCTGCACCCACTAGAGCATTCGAACGCGATCACTTGGAATCCAACTTAGTCACGGGTCCAACATATGCACAGTAATACGTACCATTACTACTGGGGCAGCTGGGCGAGCCCCACGGCAAAAAAAGGGCGCTCTCCGCCTTGTCAGCCTACCTTGGGAGGCCTCGGGCGGGCATGACTTCACCACCTCTTGTCCTTTTCCTAGAGATCGATGACTCTCCTGCCTTCGCCCCTCGCTCAGTCCACATTGGGCGAGAAGTGCGCTGTCTACCTGGACCAGGTCACCGACAACATCCCGGGGTTCCTGCACTCCCTCCGCCCCCGACTGGATCCGTATCTGACACACCTGTCGCTCACGCCCTTTCGCTCTGTCGCGCAGGCCCTCCCATTCGACGCCGACGAACAAATCACCGCTGTCTGCGCGGCTATCCTCACCTGCCTGCTCGCCATTGCCGCCATGAGCTGGAGCAACCCCCTTTCCGGCTTCTGGCGTCGCTCGCCGAACTACGCCTCTGCCCCACAAGTCAGTGATGAAGACTTTAGTTATATCACACCGGACTCTCTCGATCGGCCAGGCCCGCCCCCTCAACAGAGTCAGAGTGGCCAATATACTGGCAACGTGGAGGACAATGAGCCTGATATCATTCGTCTGCGCCACCGCGGTGTCATTCACCCCCTCCACTTTCCCGCATTCGCCATCGATGACGGCGTGTTGACCGTGGGTGCGCTTCGACAGAAGGTTGCGGCGCAGGTGGGCGCCAACCCGAACCGTGTTCGATTATTGTACAAAGGAAGCCTGTTGAAGGATGACTCTCGGCCGTGTAAGGTGGAGGGACTGAAGCAGCATTCGGAGGTGCTGTGCGTGGTATCCGAGGCCGATGCCAACACCCCGAGTGACCTGTCTGACCGCGGAAATGGCCAGCTGAACGAACCCATGGCCCGTCCTGGATCATCGTCATCTCGCATCGGCGGGGAGGAAGACGGAGAGGAGGGATCGGCCTCCAAGCCGCGCAAAAAGTCTAAAAAGAAGAACAAGAGCAAGAAGGGCAAGAAGACGACGGAGAATAGTACTCCTCCTCGCGAGGAGTTCTTGGGGACCCCCTCCTCGGCCCCGTCCCGTCCCACTTCATCGGGCCCATCATATATGCCGCCCGCTTCACCTAACCTGAAGGGACTGAGTGCATTGGAACAGGTATCCGCACTAGCCGGATACCTCCAGCAGGAGATCGTTCCACTTTGTAACGAATACGTGGCGGACCCGCCCAAGGAGGCGAAGAAGCGGGAGTTTGAGCATAAGAAGCTCAGCGAGACGATCCTGGCGCAGATTTTGTTGAAGGCGGATGGGATCGAGCCGGACGGTGATGCGACGATTCGCAATGCGCGCAAGGCTTTGATCAGAGAGGCGCAGGCGAACTTGGACCGGCTGGACCAGGTCGAGAAATAGAGCCCCGGACCATGTGTATACCTCTGACTGGTTTTTTTTTCCCTTTCCCTTTCCTCCATAATGCGGGGAATTGCTTTACACATAGACTATTTGCATACGGGACGCGAGAATTTGTGATCTATGGAGCTGTCAACATCAACAAGGGCATTGCATGGATCGGCGTTTCTGAGGAGTCAAGCGCTCAGGCCTCGTCAGTTTCTCTCGTTGACTTGATCGTAGATATTATGTTTATGTTATGTATAAGAATAAACACTATTAAATAGGATATCTAGTTCAAATCCGACTGTGTGGAGGCACCAAGTCCAAGACGAGGCCAGACTCGCATCTCGCAGGGATCAGCGTGGTTCAGGGGCAGCTCCACCCGTCATCAGCCATCACGTCTCAGATAGGCACAGTAAAGGCACCTGTGGTAAAGACTTGGTAGAATAGAGTAATTAGTCTGCTGCAGGACGGGCCATTCGATTCAATTGATCAGTCAATAGTCCACAGTGACGGGCTGGTGGCGTGGACGAAGAGGGAAAAGACCAGAGGGAAAAGAAAAAAGAAAACGGGGCTATTCCCAGCCGGTTCTCGTCCGTTCGAACGGTCCCTGTGCTCTTCACTCTTCACTCAGTCCAGTCTGCTTTGCTACTTTGCTGCTTTGCTCTGCTGTCTCGCTAGTGTCTGGTGTCCGCCTCCGGTGGTGTCTTGTGTCTTGTGTGAATTGAACTGCCTGCTCTTCCCCCTCGACTTTCTGGTGGGAACCTCACGATCTCCCAACCCCCTCCACCTCCACCCCCTCGTGGCTCAACCTTGCGTGCACCACCGCCAACTCTCGACTCGACCCTCGCTCTCGACTTCGATCGTGTCTCAACTGCGCACAATCCAGACTTAATCCAATCCACCTCCACTCTGTTGCCCCGGCCAACTCGTCTCGCCCACGGAACCACACCGCGCCGGTCCCATCGCTCATCCGTGGCTCGCGCGAACCCCGATCTTCGCCAATCTACCTAGGGTACCTGGTACCTTCAAAACACTGCGAGCTGCGACTCGCTGCACCTCCAACAACCCCCCTGCAGTGCTTGGGTATTTGCAATTTACTTCTTTCGGCCATCGCCTCGGTGTGTGCGGGACCCTATTCCCCTTACCACCGAGTCCCCTCATCCCTCCTCACTCTGGTTCGTGTCGGCCTTCGGCTAAGCTCTGGCATGGCTTGATCGAGACACACACGGCACAAGCAGACCTCGACAAGACCTCCCCTCCTTTCTTGTAACCATTGAAGTGGGTTCCAGCTGGACTGGCCTTATTCTTCTCTCCCCCCCAACACCGATAGACTCCCTAATCCCTGGGAATGGCGGGCGTGGCCACGGCGTATTCGACTGATGCCCTGCCCTCTGGAGGCGTGGAAAGTGAGAAATGGGAATTCGCTGTACCGCTTGGTAGTGATGTAGGTTCCCATCCGAAGCATGCTCTCTCTCTCTCTCTCTCTCTCTCTCTCTCTCTCTCTCTCTTTGTCTGTGCGGGAGAGCGGTTGAGACGAAAGAAGAGAGAAGGGATGAATTGGCGAGGAAACATTTTGACTGATCTCCTTCCTCGCACAGGGCACTACCCAGCATTCCTCGAAACCACGGACCTCCCACGACTCCAGCTCCGTCCGTGCGAGATCGACTCGGAATCGAAACTCCAACGGTTCGCGAAGCTCGTCCGTTTCTCGAACTGTCCAGACACAGCCACACGATGGCCCCTATTATTCCACCCGCGGCCGACGAGACCCCAGTCTGAACCGACATGGAAGTGACCTGAGCACTATGCGTGATACCTCCGGACAAGACCCTTCAAACCACCAAGAGGCCGACGGTGAAGAGTCGGATGAAAAGTCTCCAGTATTTAACAGCGAGAGCTGGATTCACCGGGACAAACTCGCCAAAATCGAGAGCGAGGAACTCCACTTGGCAGCGATACAATTCCAACGGCGCATGAGAGCTGAGAGCAAGTCTAGTGCAGGACGTGAACGGAGCCATGATTCTCAGCAGAGCACTACGAACGGTGGCGCTGGCACTGCGGTGACATCGCCCAGTGCAGAGCACTCGGAGCCCTGGCCTGAATTGCGGGAGGAACATAAGGGTGATGGTGCAGGTGATGGACAGGAAGAGGATCGTCAACATTGGGATCTTCGTCGACCTGAAGAGATTGCTGCAGACGAAGCAGCAGCCAGATTCTATGGCCACCCCGGTCTCCGAAAGAGCTCCTCCCGAATACCAATTTCGACCACTAGCCCCGTGCCACTCATCCCCGGCCGCGATTCTCGTGGACCCCGCAGCCGTGCGGCTACGGATGAACTTGAAGAAGACGATCTCCCCCGAGGCCGTAGAGCCAGCGAGCCTCTCACCATGGACGCAGAGCCCACCACCCCCTCCCCCAATAGTCGACCCAACAGTCGCGGATTCAGCACCACCCAGAATACCCCCGCGAAAAAGACCCCGGCTAAGAGTGCCGGATCAGCGAATCGCAAGACTTCCGCTCCGCCAGCCAACAGAAAGACTTCAACCGCAACAGCGAGATCGCGTGCGGTCTCAGGGAATATATCGCAGCGACCGACTACTCGAGGAGGCGAAAGCCGACCTACAACCGCAGCCAATCGCCCAGAGGGAGACCCGCCATGGCTGGCTACAATGTATAAGCCGGATCCTCGCCTTCCGCCAGATCAGCAGATGCTCCCCACCCTCGCCAAGAAGATGCAACAGGAGCAGTGGGAGAAGGAAGGTCGGACGCCTACTACATATGATCGAGACTTTGCGCCTCTAGCGGTTCATCCCAACGATATTCCCCCCGTTCCACCAAAGACAGAACAACCCGTCGAGCCATCCCAGGAGAAGGATTCGGAGCCCTTCCTCCCTCCCAAGAGTCCTGAACCACCGAGACCGAACACAAGCACCGGCTACAGTACCATGCCAAAGGTACAAGATACGCCCCCGCTGGGGTTGACTCCGAATCCGAACTGGAACCCTCCAGTAGTCTCTGCGCAGGAGCGGCCGAAGAAAGAGAAGAGCTGCGGATGCTGTATTGTGATGTGATGGACGTCCATTCCTATTATTCCCTTGAATTGCTTTCTACTTAAAAGACAATCCTGTTGTCTCGTGTTTGATGTTATCCACCGCCTCCCCTCCGAGATACCTTTGATATATGCCACACCACAAGCTTGCCCTTCAAATTTTCCTTTCTCTGTTAATTCTTACTGCCTTTATTCCCCTCCTCTTTCTTCTTTTCTCTTTCTCTTTTCTCTTTTCTTTTCTTTTCTCTACCCTTGCAGCGGACCCGACGGGATGGTGTTTACTCGGCTTCTTGCTTTCCTTGCCACTCAGCTCGTCGCGGAGACAAAATTTCCCTTTCACTTTTGAATTAGGTTCCCGCATTCTCACCGGAGCATATCATTCATCCTCTTTCCATATGCATCCATTCCTTCATACAATTTTCCCTTTCTTTCCCTTCCCTTCTCTCCGCTTCTCCTGTGACAAATCTTCCCACACTTCCAGCCAGAATGGTAGGAATCTAACAAAAAGGATAATTCGGATATTTCTTCGAATCGTCGAACGGGGTGACTGACTTAGTCCCCCGTGTATATCTTGTTTACTTGTTTTACTTGTTTAGCAGAGAGATCCCGATCTGATGGCTGGGAACTCAAATCTTATCTCTCCCTATAATCTCTCCCATTCTGTTCTTTCATCTTTTTCTCTTTTCCTCTTTTCCTTCATCTTATTCCTTCTCTGCTCCTTTGCGCACATTTGTTGCCAGCTTTGCCATATTCCCAATCCTTACGAGCGTGTATTGTTTTTCTTCTTTTTCTCGTCTAGTGTTCTTTTAACTATTGAGATTAGCGAGCATTTATAGCCGTTCTCATGAATCAAAATTTTTAAAAATCTTTCTTTGGTGCTTTATATACCTAGTTTATTGATACCTTGGGCTCTCTTGTAATTCTCACTTCCATCGGATTGTTGTGGTTGTGGTTGTGATAAGGCTGTGTTCTAAATTCGCCGAACTCCGCGCCTCCGGCTGATGACACCGCTCTAACCACTTTCAGCAATCGGCTTGAATTTTGATTGGTGGTTTCGAGGATTTATAGTGTAAAGGCTCTTCTTTGAATATTGGGTCCAAATATAAGAGCCTTCAGCGGAAGACATCTGGGGCCGGGGCCGGGGCCGGGGCTGAGTTGCATTTTAGTTTGATGACACAGCTCTAACCACTTTCGGCAGATGGATTTGACATTCAATTGGCAGTTTCAAAGAAGTCATTTTGTAGAAGAGTTCTTTTTCACATCTTGGGTCTGAATATACGAGCGTTCAGCGGAAGACATCTGGGGCCGGCCCCGAGTAGCATTTCAGGTTCTTCCGAAATCCGAGATTGAGAGGGTATATATAGATAAGGTAGACTGTTCATCTCTACTATTCAATAGCAATCCATCTTCAAAGTTTTAGATACTTCATTCTATCTGCCACAAGCATCAAGTTGCCAACTCTTTCATCATGTTGGACACCAATACAGTCTGGTTCGGTGAGGACATTGCATAAGCTCAACACGCAAAGACATACTGATGAGTATAGTCACCGGATGCTCCTCAGGAGTAGGCAAAGACCTAGCAATTTCCATAAATAAAGCAGGCCACACCATCATCGCAACAGCACGCAAACTCGAAACCCTCTCCTACCTCCCCGACGAACCAAACGTCCTCAAACTTGCTCTGGATGTCACATCCAAAGACGCAATCCTCCAGACACTTTCTACAGCGACCCAGAAATTCGGACATATTGACGTTGTGATCAATAATGCTGGCTATGCTCTAATGGGAGATACCGAGGCAATCGCAGAGTCTGACGCAAGACTACAAATGGAAACTTGCTTCTGGGGCCCCGTTGTGATTACTCAAGAAGCAGTCCGTATTTTCAGAGAAATTAATCCTGCCGGCAAAGGCGGGACGGTCGTTCAAATCTCTTCTATTGGTGGTTACGTGACGTTCCCCGGAAGTTCATTCTACCATGCCAGGTTAGTTAAAGATCCATCCATGCAGAATATTCAGAAAAACAACTAATGAAGGGTGGCGGCAAAAAAAAGCAAATTCGCCCTTGGAGGATTTACCCAGTCCTTCGCCAAAGAAATGAATCCAAATTGGCGTATTAAGTTCCTGGTCGTCGCACCGGGAGCAATCAAAACGAACTTTGGCACAAATATTCAATTCGCGAATCGGCATTCTGCATATGATACGCCGGATGGTCCTTTCAATCAGATGATGAAGTATATGATGAATCCGAATCTTCAGGAAATTTTCTCCGACTCGGCGAAGTGTGCTCAGGTGCTTTTTGATGCGGTTGTGCGACAGGATGAGCGGGCTTTACCTGCTCGTCTTTTGATGGGTGGAGAGACTATTACTCTCATTGAAGGGGAGAGTGAGAAATCCGCGGGGGAGATGATCGCTTGGAAGGAGGAGACTATGAGTTGCTCTCCGAGTGGGGCTGTTAAGGATCTTCCTAAGTTCTGAGTGAAGATAGTTGGGCAATTTAGTCATTGGAGGGTGGGTATAGATGACGTCGAGAAATGAAAGAAAAGCAAAAAAAAAAGGGAATAGGAATTCTTCCCGTGACATTGCATAGACTATCGGTACTTGCTATAGCAAATAGGAGAATCAACTAAGTGATCCCATATGTGTTTCCAGCGGCCGTAGGTAGATCGGAGTTTGAAAATTGGGCCATGAAGGTTAGTATTTGCGTGATCGTGAAAGAAGTGAAGCCTCGGTCCTGGCCACCCTCATTCAATTGCAGATATTACAGTATTGAAACAAAATAAAACAGAGTCATCCACAGATCATAATGATGGCTCATTAATTGACACATTGGCACAATAGCACAATAGCACAAGTGTTGCTTTGTTGCTCTGCCTAGAAGTATAGTTTCCTAGTTCTATGGACGATGACAAAGCATCACCTGACATCATCGCACGCGATGACCGAATCGAAAGGCGGCGGCAACCTCCACGCCGCAACCGCAACGAAACAACCCATTTTAAAAGAAGCCGCATCCCTCGGTTTCTTTCACCACCCCCGCCCATCATTTATTACTTCAGACGCCTCTTCGGCTCCTTCGCCGCTACTTCTCCCGCCGCAATGTCCGCCGCAAAGACCAAGGCCCAGAGCTTCATCGACGACAACGCCGTCGTCATGTTCTCCAAGTCCTACTGCCCCTACTGCTCCTCCAGCAAGCAGTTGCTGAGCAGCCTCGACGCCAAATACACTGTGGTCGAGCTGGACCAAATCGGTGAGCCCCTTTCTGCTTCTTTGATTTATCTTTTTGCCCTCTTTGCCCTCATTGCGCCGCTCGGGAAGGGATCTTTCTCGCGGGGTGCTGTGCTTGCTTACACAGCCTGCTGGGGTGGCTCACTTCCCCGCTTCACTATATCGCGATGCAATCCCTGCATGTGATGCGATGTTAATATTATCGTGGTTTTTCGAGAATATCCTTTACTGACTGATCTATTTCCACCCAGCTGATGGCTCAGAGATCCAGGACGCCCTCCAGGAGATCTCCGGCCAGCGTACCGTTCCCAACGTCTGGATCAAGCAGAAGCACATCGGCGGCAACTCCGATCTCCAGGCTATCAAGGAGCAGGTTCCCAAACTCCTGAAGGAGGCTGGTGCTCTATAAATTCGAATCCGGATACTTCATGGACATATATAGACTTTTCCTCCAAGGCACAGAGCGATGATCATCGGAGAGATGACCGATGATTTTCGAAATGACTTTCTAGTTGTTTCATAAATGCACAAGCTTGGATTTACCTTCCATACTTCGCAGATCTTAAACTCCGCCGTAGGCGATTGTTGTAGTTTAACTGAGTTGGGAGGTAGAAATTCTCCAGCGTAGCCTCCGAATCTAAATGCGCTACTACAATACATAAATGCGACACAAAATGATGAGAAGACATCAGAAACAAGAAAGAGAGAAGATCGCCTAATGGTACACAAAACATTCCAATTTTAAACGACTCGCTGGACGATAGTTCCAACAGGCCGCTCAACGACGGTCATCAGACCATCAACAATACTCTTCCGCGCACCCTCACTGGAAACAGTCTTTCCAGCCAGGTAGTTCAGCCAGACAAGACGACTAATCCGCTCATCAGTCACCCGGCCCATCCAGTTCATCGGCTTGGCAGGATCCGGCTGGAAGAGCGCATCCAAAGCACCCTGGGCATTACGCAGAAGGACAAGAGTCTGGCCCTTGGGCACATTCTTGCGCTGGCCACCGCCGAACACAGCCTTGAAGTCATTCATGGAAGTTCCAAATTCCTTATCCTGGAACTCGCCCAGCTCGGTCGAGCCGGGGGCAGGTTTTTTCGCCTGCGCGCGAGCAGTAATGCCGCGGACCCAGCCATCACGGAGATGCATGAAATCAGTGTTGCGAGTGGGGACAATGCGGAAGGCAGTTCGGATTCCATCATCCTTAATGATGGCCGTCCAGGCGGCGTCACCGGTTTCGGGGTCAAGGAGGAGCTCCTTTAGTTGTTGGCGTTCTGGCGGGACGAGGGAGGTAGCTGCGTCGGCGCCGGCGCCGGAGATGGCTGCGGGATCGTTGGATGGAGGGTGGACGGCGGTGCGAACGAGACGTTGCTGCAACTCTGTGATATCTGACTTGGCGACGTACAGACCCACGACGTAGACCTGGATGGACAAAAACGAGACGGTACGAATGCCCAGTCCCAGGAGCTGGTACTCGTCCCCGTCAGAGGTAGATAGGTCGTCACCGGCTTGTTTCTTCTCCATCTCTGTACTTGACGGCAGCCGGATTGTGGTGGGGAAATATGGCACCGAGCTGTTCCCCGTCGCAACCTGGTCAACAAGGTCTTGACCCTGGACCGGGATAACCGGAGGGCCACCGTCACTTGGGAACCCGGTCGGACCGTCCATCTTCATTGCGCCGTTGTTCTTCGGGGCACCTTGCGGTTTCTCTTGGCTATTCGATGCCTCCTTGTCCTTCAGGGCGTTCATTCCGAACACGTCATACGTGATTAGTCCGTACATCGTCCCCGCGGTAGCAATTATACCCAGCACGGAAGTAGCGAGCGACCGCTTGGTCTTTGCGTCATCTTGGGCATGCTTTGCGCGTAGGGGATTGCTGACATTGCTGGATCGGAGGGTGGTTGTGGAGAGGTAGCGGGTGCTGGGAGAGACGCGGGATCTTTGACGGACGAGGCACTGGTATGCCCGCCAGGGATTTGTGCGAAGAGGAGTGGCCATGCTGTGTTTATGGATTGTGTTGCGAAGGATAGCCGCAGGCAGTTCGCGGTGGAGTTGGCGTGTGGGGATACACATGCACGTGATATGACACGATCTATAAAACCGAAGATGTCATTGGATACTTCTTCTTTCACCTCGCACATGCATAACTAAACGTATACAGTTTTTGGAATTCACTTCCAACGAGTCTTTTTTATGATGAATTGGTTGATTAGGAAGCGGTAACTTTTATCTATATTATGCATCGGAGAAGCATTGAGGCCCTGCACCGCACTGAAGATTATGAACACTATCAAAGTCCAGAAATTGTGTACTGGTCTGACAATTCTGAGGAATGTGGATGGCCCCGTACAGATACTGGATAAGGCTCCTGATCGGATTGAGAACAGTGTCATAACGAGTTCATATCTATGGAGCAATGTGTCTTGATTATGTGTAGGATTTGAGCTAATTGACAATAAATGTGTGGGAACCACCCTTTTTCATGACAAAAGTAGCTGTAGAATCATGATAAACCACATCAGTGGTAATCCTTTTACCGTTCATAGTAATAGAAGGCCTTTTAGATGAAGTGACAAATGGCAGAGTAAGATTCCCAGTTGTACCCTCCGGGACCGAGAAACTCAACGAATACCCGCCAGAGACCTTCTTCCAAGAAGCTTGAAACTTTCCAAGGGAAGTCACAAACCCAGCCTCAGCATATTCCAAGTCCGCAAACTGCGGAGCAATATTCCAAGTCTTACCTAACCGCGAAGTCACCGAAAGACCAACAACATACTCCGTCAACGCAGATGTGGGGCCCGCCGACCAGCCATGTGCGTGAGAAACATACGAAGGGTCATAGCCATAGCCACGACTACTTCTGTACCCGAAAGTTCCGTTGGCCAGGTAGCCTTCGATAACTGTACTCTCTGTGCCGTTGGGGTTATTGATGTACCAGCCCCAGCTGCGGCGGATCAGATCCAAAGCACGAGTGGAGTTTTGGACGACGAAATGACTTTGGATTTCGAAGGATGAAATGAAGGAGACTATGTTCTCTGGTAATTCGGGAGCGACTGCTCCAATTGGGGTCCAGTTTTTGGTCAATCTCTCGGATATTCCCGCTGCGCGTTCGGAATCGACAACGTCGAAGAGAATTGCCATGCTGTTTGCGTCTTGTGGGTGAAGCGTTGTTTCTGTGGCGTTGTCTTTGAATGCACCGTAAGATTCATCCCAGCAGTATAAATTGATGGCTTTTTTAAGAGATTCGGCTCTTGAATTCCAAGTGTCAGTCAGATTTGTAGTGTCGCTAGCCCATGTTGCCAACTCGGCTCCGGTTCTTAGTGTGTGATAAAGACCGCGATAGATTAGCATGATACCCCAAGAAGAATTCAAGCGAGATTCATCACTGTACATCATCTGAGCTTCTGTATTGTTATATCCCTGTTGCCATCGAGCCCAGTCTCGAGTTCCTGTCACATTCAAAAGGCCGCTAGGATAAGTCACTTTGCCATATATGAACTCCATGGCAAGAAGATATCCGTCCCAGTTCTTCTCCAGAAAATCTGTATCGTTGGTGAATAGCACGTAATTGTACGTGCCAATCATTGACCACATGTGGTAAGTGTCTGAATTTTTCTGACTGAGCGGTGGTCCCGACTCATCGAAGGCACCGGTAGACTTGTCCTGCTCACAAGTTAGTACAGCACCAGATATTTCGCATGACACAGAGTACCTACCTGAGTGTTATACATAATCTGCAGTGCATTCTTAACACTATCAAGATACCCCAAACTAACGAAAGCGGCCGTAACCGCAATGCCCATATCACCAGGCCAGACTGCACGATCCCGCTTGGCACCATCAACAATGATCGTCTCGCCGGGCCCAAGAGTACCATTATTCAACCAGCCAGCAGTCACACCTTTAGTGATGCGACCAGTGTCGACTGGGACCTCATTCGTCTGCAGTGTATAGGCCCCACTATACCAAATACGGTTCAACAGCTCATCACTGCAATGGAAATATCCCTGATACGCACGTAGATTTGACCAGGTAGGCTGAAAAGCAAGCTCAAGGCTGACGTCTTTCAGATGTACAGTGGCAGAGTCATCCGTGACAAGGAAGAGCGTCAAGTATCGGAATCCGCCACGAAGGTACTCATCAGGCATGGTATAGGAGTGGTCTCCAGCCGATGAGAAATTTGAATAGAGAGCGCCATCATGATAAAGTGCACTGGAAGAATCAGACCATTCTCCAATCCAGTTTTTGCCCTCAGTGAATGCGAGTCCTAAAGCGCCACTGCCGTTTGATGTGTATTGTAGATGGACGATGCCACCTACTTCTTTACCAAAGTCAAAGACCACGAGCGATCCATTTCCATAAAATTTCGCTGCGGCCGGATGAGCCGGTTCTGTGCTTGCATTGTTTTTTAAATCGGAAAGTGTTGAGACAGGTCGGACAGTTCGGGATGCTGGGGCATAGATGTTCTTGTCCCATACTCCGCTAAATGCGCTATCGGTTGGACCAGAGCAGGAGGTATTTCGCCAGCAGTATTGTGCATTAGAAAGAGTAAAAATTGAGTAGAGGCCTAAGAGCAAGCTGGGCCAAGATATTGCCACCATTCTGTTCGATAAACAGTATTTTATGTACTACTATATTCTGTGAAATGTCAACTTTATGAAGACCCCATCAGGAGGGACAGTGGAAGTATTACATAGTGTAAGTAAAGAATTTCTCGGGTTTGAATAGAGCGAGCCTAAGTAGCTTGATCGTATACATCAGCGTGGGGTAGATGGTAAGCCATGCAGTGGATTTGCACTCATTGGTGGAAGAATCATCGTTGAGCCGTATCAACCCCTGCAGCATCAACCGGGATCAGGGCAGTGATCGGCAGACAAGCAATGCGGTGGCTTCGGTGGCTCTGCCGGCACCAAAAGCAAGTAGTATTTGAAATTCGCTTGGAATTTTTAGTATGTTTTAGTATGCTTTCCCCCGCAATCGGTTTTCTCCGGATTCCCCGGGCAGGAGCTCGGTCCAAAGACACCCGAAGTGCTAATCACCAGGTAGGTACATAGTGTGGGGTATTTCAGATAGTTCCGTCTAAATTTTCATCAAACCTATAGCACAGAGTTAGCGTGACGATGCGGGCCTTCGACATATTCGCCGCGGCGCTCCATCTGGGGCCGCTGTTTTCACCCGTTTTCGCAACAGGGACGAGCTCAAGACCAAAAGTTTGCACCGTCAAGGCTAATGGAGGCCAACAAGACGATGTCCCCAATATTCTCAAGGCTTTCCACGATTGTGGAAATGGGGGCAAGATTGTGTTTCCAGAGGATCAGTCTTACTGGATTGCTACTCGATTGAACCCGATCCTCAAAAACGTGGATATTGAATGGCGTGGAGAATGGACAGTGCGTGACCTCCGACGACAAGGAGATCTAAACTAACTCATTTGCTTCCAGTTTTCCGATGACCTCGATTACTGGAGGAACAATTCCTACCCTATCGCGTTCCAAAACCACGCTGCTGGATTCATCATTTCCGGGCATAATATCAGAATCAATGGATATGGGTCCGGGGGTATTGATGGCAATGGAAATGCCTGGTATACCGCCGAAGCTGGAGAGACTCAACCAGGACGACCGATGCCATTTGTGTTTTGGAATGTATCTGAAGTGATCGTGGACAATTTCTATATCAAGAACCCGCAACTTTGGAGCTTGAATATTATGAACGGCAAGAACATGCGCTTCAACAATATCTACGTCAATGCAACTGCTGTCGATGCGCCGTACGGCGAGAACTGGGTCCAGAATACAGATGGATTTGGTGAGTGCATCAACTTGAAGAACAATGGATGTAAAGTGGTTGTTCCCCTCCTGACGTTGATTGATTAGATACAATGGACGTAGACAATGTCCAACTCACCAATCTAATCTACCAAGGCGGAGACGACTGCATCGCAATCAAGCCGCGCTCATACAATGTCAATATTCAAAACGTCACTTGTCGAGGTGGGAACGGTATTGCAATTGGTAGCCTGGGACAATACCTCGAAGACTCGAGTGTGGAGAACATCACCATCGACGAGGTCAAGATCATCCGATACAACGAGGACATGCACAATACCGCATACATCAAGACCTGGATGGGAGGTCTTGTACCTCAAGATTCATACGAGAGTGCAGGACTCCCTCGAGGAGGAGGCTGGGGCAGAGTGAAGAATGTGGTGTTCTCCAACTTTGAAGTCAACGGGGCGAATGCCGGGCCGGCAATCACCCAGGATAATGGGAATAATGGCTCATACGGGGGCACGAGTAAGATGAGTATTTCGGATATCTCGTTTGTGAACTTCACTGGGTATGTTGAGACCAGCTCAACCAAGCTGGCGTCTGTCTCATGTTCGTCGGTGCATCCGTGCACTGATATCAACTTTGATGATGTCGTGCTGTTAAACTCGACGGGGATTGGGTCGTGCAAGTATACAGCCGAGAATGGGGTTCACGGTCTTCAAGGGTGTTGAGCATTCTGCATTCTGCGTTCTGCATTCTGCATTTGTAATTAGAGTACTGAAGTAAAGTATCGCAGAGATGAAAGAAGAAGAAGAACCCACATGGCAGCCCCACATTGTCCTCCACATGGAGACTTGATACCTCGCGATGATATAATGCAATCCCCCATCCTGCTGCGAATTATCAATTCATCCAGACTGTCTTCTCAATTCCTCAATTCCTCCCATCCACAGGAATCATGTCTGAAACTGTCCGTCCAGCATTTGCTGACCGCGAGCGCCCACTACTTTCCCACGGCCTCGCCTTCCCCACCGCCGCAGTCCGGCATGTCAGAGAGACCTTCAACGCTTCACGCGTATACGTGATCTGCTCCGGCTCATTAGCCCGAAAAACCGACTATCTCGACCGACTGATCACAGCCCTGGGCACAGAGAAAGTGATCGGACGCCGCATCGGCATGCAAAGCCACACACTATGGTCCGAAGTCCTGGAAATAGTCGAAGAAGCGCGAAACGCAAAGGCCGACCTAATCCTCACATTGGGAGCCGGCAGTTTAACCGATGGAGCAAAGATTGCTGCCCTGGTACGTGCCAGCCACTCCAATTCATCTTGTATCGAATAATCCCATAGTCTAATATCAGCTGACAGGCTCTCGCAAACGATATCCACACGCCGACTGAACTCGAAACTCTCGCCGAAGGCCCGAATAAAAGAACCGATATCAGGGAACCAACTGTGCCGATTATTTCCGTCCCAACTTCACTTTCTGCGGGCGAGTACTCCAATTTCGCGGGTGGTACTGAAGATCGATCGCGGCGGAAGTATAGTTTTCAAGCACCCACGCGCGGGCCCCAGTTGATTATTCTGGATCCTGAATTGGCAGGGGAGACGCCCGATTCTATTTGGATTAGCACGGGCGTGCGTGCTATTGATCATTGCGTCGAAACGCTATGCGCGATTGTCGGAACGACCCCTGCGTCGGACGAGATGGCTGAACGAGCTCTCGGCATGCTAGTTCCTGGACTCCTTGGCTGCCGGAAAGATCGGTCTGACCGTGATGCTCATCTAAGTTGCCAGCTTGGATCGGTGGATGCGATGTCTGCTTGCACCGGTGGAGTGCAATTGGGAGCTAGTCATGGTATTGGACATCAGGTATTACACCACCACCCCCAACACTGTCTATATCTACAGTCTACGACAGATAAGTGATGAGTGATCAAGAACGATAATCTAACTATGTATGTAGTTGGGACCACTCGGCGTCGGCCACGGCGAAACAAGCTGTATCCTCCTCCCAGCCGTGTGCAAATTCAACGCAAAGCACAATGCCAATCGAGATCGACAAGCGCGAGTTCGGGAATTCCTCATTCATGATCCTATTATATCAGAGGTCCTCCGTGATCACTCGATCAATACCGAGAAAGCCGATCTGGGCGATATTCTCGACGCCGTGATTCGAGAGCTCGGTATGCCGCGGTCTCTGGCTGATGTGGGCGTTTACCTGAATCAGCAGCAGCTGCATGAATTAGCTGAGAATAGTCTACATGACAGATGGTGCCAGACGAACCCGGTGCCTTTGAAGGAGAAGGAACAGGTGTTGGAGATCCTGGAGATGGTCGTCTGATGTGATATAATGTTCTATGATGTTGCGAGTGGGGGATCTCCTCGATTGCTAAGCAGCCCCGCGCCCCCCCCACGGTCATTTCCATTCCATAAAACGGTGCGTTGTCTGTTCTTTAGATTCAGAAATAGCACATTTATTAAATCAAAATCACATTATAATGGCCAAAAATCTCCTCCTTTTCGGCGCGACAGGCCAAATCGGCTCCTTCATCTTGGAATCGATCCTCACTGCGCGCAATTCATTCAACCGCGTGGCTATCTTCACCTCCACCCGAACTGCCGAGACCAAATCGGCATATCTAAACAAATTGCAGCATCATCAGATCGAGATCATCACCGGTAACATCGAGGATGAGAATGCTATCAAGGCTGCATACAAGGGTACAATTAAATTTACACACAATCATCACCAAGCTCCAAGCTAACCAACCCTAGGAATCGACACCGTAATCTCAGCCCTAGGCCGAAACACCCTCGCCCAACAAATCAGTCTGATTCGTCTAGCAGCCTCTAGCCCAGACGTCAAATGGTTCCTCCCATCTGAGTACGGCACGGACATCGCCTACTCTCCTGCATCGGCGCAAGAGAAACCGCACCAGCAGAAACTTAAAGTCCGCGCTGTCCTCGAGAATGAAATTTCTCGCAATGACCTGGACTACTCGTACGTCGTGACGGGTCCATTTGCTGAAATGTACCTTGATTTCACTCCCGGGCTGGAGGAAGCGGGTGGATGGAATATCCACGAACGTAAGGCCGTCCTGCTTGGGGAGAAGGGAGCGGCGAAGGTTAGCTTGACTACGATGAAAGAGTACGTATTTCCTTTTCCTTTTCCTTTCCCTATTCTACTGCCTTGAATTGCATTGCATTTCATCATAAAGAGGATATGGATTCTTGAATGCTTTGAACAAGCTAACTAATACCTAAATAGCGTTGGGACCCTCGTCCTATCAACTCTCCTCAATGCGACCCCCGAGTCTCGCAACCGAGCTCTACGCGTGAACTCATTCACCACCAGTCCAGCCGAAATCCAGGCCGAGTTTGAGCGGCAGACGACCGGGAAACCATGGGAAAATGTCTCGGTGACCTCACTAGAGCGTCTGCGCGAGCTGGAGACGACCGCATGGGACTCTGGCAATGCAGCCGCGACGGTGCTTACTCTGCGCCGCATTTGGACGGAGGGTGGAACTTTGTATGAGCAGCGGGATAATGGGATTATTGGAGAGCCCCAGATGATGAGCTTGCAAGAGGTAGTTGCGAATGCGATCCAGTAAGTTGTCGATTTGTAGATAGAGGAAGTGGGACGGGTAGAAAGGAACGTTGGAAATGTATATAAACCATGAACAAACCTTGGGAAACGAGTCCACCCATCTACATCCATGATCTGAGATATAATTGAAACCTCGGGAATGGGTCATACGGGGGAGTGAGAGGGAGGGAGGGAGGGAGGGAGGGAGGGAGGGAGGAAGGAGTAAAGAAGAGGGATATGAAATTAACGAAAACATTTCAGGTCTTTCACTAGCATCGGATTCACATGGCCAAGGGGAATGATTAACAAAAGAACAACCGGGACGGGCAGAGTGCCACGGATATAGAACAAATCCCGAATTCTCTACTTCTCTACTGGAAGTACTTGCGCACGCGCTCCTGGTTGTCTGGGTTGACGCCCGCCAGGATCTGTTCGGCATTCACGCCTGTCGCGGCCACCAGCTGCTTGGCTGAGGCAGCGACGCGAGCGGCAGTCTGTCCCTGCAGAGTCGCGGCATCGAGAGCCTGGACGATAAATCCGAACACACGATCCGCCTTGCTGATAACGGCCGGGTTTTGTCTAGGGTGAACATTAGCGGGGGGTGTCTGTGAGAAAAATGAAGGGGTATATGAACGTACTGATCAATCAGCTGTGCGATAAAGGAGTAGGCGTAAGGGGCGGCCTCCTCGTCGAAGATGATGGGCAGGGTTTCGATCCAGTTGACAACAATGTCCTGGGCACCCTGCACCTTGGAGGCGTTATAGTGCAGGATCTTGGCGATACTGGCGGAAGCATTCTCGGTGGCGAAGACGTGCTCCTCGGTACGCGACTGCGGGTGCTGGGTCACCTGGAAGAGGCTAGGAATGCTGGCGGCAACAAAGTCGCTCCAAGCGGCACCACCCTTCTGGGCGGCAACACCAACACCATAGGCGGCAGCCTGGCGGTTGGCGGCGTTATCATCGGTGAGACCAGATGCCAGAGGCTGCATGATGTGGTCCTTGTAGGTCCAAGACTCTTCAGAGCAGAACTCAAGAACATCATCCATGATGCAGAGGGCCCATTGCCGCTGAGTGGGATCTTGGCTGGTGATAAAGTTGTCGTAGAATTGGATCAATTGTTGCCAAGCGGGCAGGAAGGAAGTACCCTGGTTCTTGAAGATGGTGTGGAAGGCCTTGTTCATGTCGCTGAGCAGGTTCTGGTCATCCTCGATGGCAAATTCGTAATCCAGGTTCTCTTCGTCACCCTCCTCAAGCTCGGCCTGCTCCTCCAGCCGTTGCTTGACGCGCATCTGGTAGTCCTCGAGAGTAGACTTCGCGGAGTCGATGAACGCCTGCATGTGTTGAGGGGTGAGACTGCCGCTGCCAACAACCTCCACAGATTCGTAAAAGCATTGGTACATCTCGGCCAGGGTGTCGACAGTGGGCTCAGCGCTGAGCACCTCAATGATCTTCTCAGCAACCTTGCTCCACATCTCAGCAAATCCGGGGGACTGGCCACCGTGTGCCTTCTTGAAGGAGTTGAGCAGTTGCGGGATGAGTTTGGCGGCCGAAACACGGACGGGGTCGTGGAAGAAGAAGGCAAGACCGGGGACAGCAATCTTCTCCATGGTCTCCAGAACGTAAGGCTCGAAGGCCTCTTCCAGGATCTGGGCGTAGATTGTGATCAACTCGATGGCGGTGTTCTTGTCCTCCAGAGCGCTAGTCTTGATACCAATAATTTTGCCCTTGAGAGGAACCAGCTCCCAGCCCTCATCTTGCTCAACCTGCTCAATCTGGTCCTCGTCATCCAAGAGCTGGATGTCGGCCTTAGCAGCAGCCACGGTCAGCAGAGGCGGCATAACACCGGGCAGGTAAGGAACGAAGTCACGGCCAAGGACACGGCACATGCGGCCCCAGCAATGGAGGAGGTACTGCGACTGAGGATCGTCGGCATCAGTGATGTTCTGTTGGATGTGGCCCAAGATATTGACCAGGTTGAGAGCATCCTGGCCCATCTTTTCCTTTCCAACAGCGAGAGCAATAAGAGTAGCACACTCCATGGCCTTCGCGCGCAACAGGCGGTACTCTTTGCCCTGCTCCTCCTTCAAGACATTCATCAGCAAAGGCATAAGGTTGTTGTAGTACTGGCCGAAAGCGGTCTCAGCAGAATCCGCGATGGTAGCAATGGTGGAAAGAGCCTGCTCCTGAAGGTAGCGCTTAGGGCTCTGCAGAAGTTCCAAGAGGCGAGCTAGAAGGTCTCCCAGGTAGGGCTCCAGAATGCTGCGCTCTGCCTCCTCGCAGAAGTTCACCAGAGCAGCGGCAGCATGGGACTGCACGCGGGGCTCGGGGCAGCCCAGCACAGGTATAATGTTGTTGAGGACGATGCCGTGGTATTTCTCCTGCATGGTACCGGCAAAGTCGGTGCTCATCTGGCCGAGAGCGTTGCATCCCGCATATCGCACACGGGGGTGGGGGTCACGGAGGGCGGGAACAACAAGAGCGAGGACCTGGTCGAGCTCGCCGACCATCAGGTCACGGCAGCCCTCAGAGATGGCGGAGATGGCCATCAAAGCGGCGTGACGATCGCGCCAGGCAGTGGAAGACATCATGCGGGGAATCCAGGAGAATGCAGGCTGGAGGATAGCTTCGCCGCCCAGCTTGTTAGCCAGACGGTCCATGCATTGCTCACCGGCAATGTGGTTGAGATCGCTCTCCTCGGGCTCGAGCTGTAGAGAGTTAGTAAATTGACGAAAAGCCAAGGATACTTAATAAATACTCACATCCTCGGAGGCATTCCACTCTTCAGCGTCATCATCATCAGCTCCAACATCGGTCATCAGACTCAAACACTGGGTGACCATTTCCTGGGCAAAGGTTTGCTCCTTCTTGCACATGTTAGGTGCGTAGTCGGCAAAGGTAGCCATCAGTTCAAGCGCATTCTGGCGGACCTGGTCGCTAAGCTCCTTGTCAGCAATAACGCTGATGCTGAATTTGACCAGATCGCTGAACGAAGCCTTGAACATCTTCGAGCTGATCTCCGCGAGCTCAATCAAAGCAAGGAAAGCGGAGGACAGCTCCTCGCTCTCGCTGGATTCCTTGAGAGGAGGAAGGATGTGAAGGAGGGCGGGAGTGAGGCCAAAGAACTTGCTCTGGGACTTTTTGCTGATCGAACGGAACATCGCGGCGAAGGCTTCCATGGTGGCAATTCGGACCTAAGATAGTAATTAGAAAAGCCAAGGTCATCTCGCAGAAAGCAGCCCATTCACGCTGCAATCCAACCTACAGAGATATTCTCGTCCTCGAAGCCCTTGGTGAACACACCAACCACGGCATCCTCGTGTTGCTTCTCAATGATACCGGGGGTGGTGGTAAAGATTCTGAAAGCAGTCTCTCGCAGACCGGCCTCGGGAGACTGGCTGGCCTGGAAGAGAACACCGAGAAGTTCGGGCCATTGGTCGCCTGTATGAGGAAAATTGAGCGTGTCAGAGCCTTCGGTAGATCCCACATTGTATCAAGGGTGGTTGTCGCATACCATTGTCGGTGTATTGGCGGGCCACCTCAGCCACGGCATCGCCAACCTTCTTGCGCACATCGAGAACCGATTCGGTCGTGAGGCATGTGACCAGTTTCTCGCGAATGGCGACTCGTTGCTCGTTAGGCAGGCTCAGGAAGACCTCCTTCACCTCGCCAGTAGAGGGGTCCTTGCGGGTCTTGGTTGCGATTCTTCGGAAAAGGACAGCGGAGAAAGCACGCGTCTGTTTTGGAGAGGGTTATAGTCTTAGCAATACTGTTCCATCTGCTCGTTCAAGCTGTTGTGGAGGGGGTGCCAGCCTCCGCACTGCAGTGCCAGTTCTTTTTTTTTTTCATTTTGGCGGTCTCCTGTGTTCACTGGCTTGTGGCCCCCCCCCTCCCCTAGGGCGGATGTGGACTCACTAATGTCTCTTCAGCGCCGCCAATCTGCTCAGCCAGGCCCATCAGAAGGACATCGGGCTTATTCTGCACCCATTCATTGTTCAGCTGTTCTTCCGCCTGGGATCGAACGGTGTTGTCGGGTGTGCTGAGGGCGCGCAGCAGCTGGGACAGCGCGGTGTGGACCTCGGGAGGAAGCAGGGACATGGTGGGTGTGTCTGTTCCCAAGATCCAACAGACAAAAGCAACCCAGTTCGTGAAACCCTGATGGTGGGATGTATGGTGGGGGTGAAGAGGGGTGGAAGAAGGGAGGAGTTTTGTTTTTGGTGGGGCGGGGAGGAAGGAAAAAAAGATTGATGATTAGGGGATTTGATATGCGATAGCGCCCACTCCCGTTCTGGGCAGCTCTAAGGGACAATGGGCACCCTAGGTGAGTAGTAGTAGGAGGTCGCTCGAGACTGGGAACATTGAATAGCTACTGGTGAAAGAGGGAATACTGAGGGTTTGAGTGTCGTTTTGTTACCGCAGGCTGGGGTGATCACCTTGGCCCCCTAGCAGCAATCCACAGTTCTTACCCCAGCCGCCAAACTAGACCTGGAGTAGATTAATCTACTCTAGTGACGGAGCGGCTACTGGATACTGGACTGACAGGGGTCGCATAACTATTACTTTCCTCTACCTAGAGTATTGATTGGTGCGTTCATATTCAATCATTTCACTTGAAAGGAGTTACCGAACGGTTTTACATTATGGTGAACATGAGTGCCCTTGTACCACAGCACCTACCCGAGCAACTTGAAGCGGATATTTCGGGAGCATCTACAGATCAAGACATTCTAATCCATGAAACCTCGGTGCTCTAAAGAACTATTTGCATTGAAGGCTAGAAACTAAGGCCGCGACTGATCATTAATTGAACAGCGGTATCTGAAGGCGGCACAGAATATCGATATTAGAAGGGGGTATGCACTCTCAAAGATCACGAAAACCAAGATCGAGCTAGGGAGGTCCGTCAACCGGAAAGAAACCATAGAAAGGCGAAGAGAGGAATGAGACCGAAGAGAGATGATGAAAGAGATGTCTAGAGGCGGGCACTTAACGACCGGTGGGCCGACTAAGGATAAACACACCCGCAATGACCGCGGCCAGAGTGACAATAGCTCCAGGTAGGAGCAGATCATTCGGAACACCGGCGATGAGTTGCTCTTCGGGGTGGCGATGCGAGGGGAAGGACTGCTGCTGACGGAACTTGCTGACGGGCTCCTCGGACGGAGACTCCTCGGTGACGGGGCTGCTCTGTTCCACCACAGGGGTTGCAGGCTTGGCGGGTTGCGGCTCCAAAGTGGCAGGTATAGGGGGCTGACTAGGGTCGTGGACGAAGAGATCAACTTTGTCGCGGCGCGTATGGCGTGCAAGGGTGATCGCATCGAGCATATCCTGGTCCGTTGTGATTGAAACGGTATCGCCTTCGTTGTCCATGTAGCTGAGAGCATAGCCGGTGTTGCTGAGACGGCCTTCCTCGACCACAGCCTCGCCACCAACAGCTTCCAGCTCAGTACCGAGCTTAGCGGTCACCTGTGTTACGAGGTCGACAACACCTGCCGTGGCGAGAACGTTCACGCGGTGCACCCGTCCACTGGGGGCCTTGAACTTGAATGGGAATGGGGCATCCTCCGCCGGCTGTTGGTTCTGGGGTTGATGAGATGCAACCTCGGAATGTTCTTCGCCGCCGTGGTGGGAGGCGGACTCATTCGGGAGAACGCTGTTATCGTAGGCAGACCGGGTCAAATCAGGGCTCATGACAGAGCGGTGTGGCGTATGTGGTTGTTGACTCTGACTGCCAGAGACCATCGAATCGGATTCGTGGTCCATGGAAAGCCAGAATTTGTTCCACGCAGGGCCCTCGTCATCTTGGGTTGACATCGTGTTGATCTAGGACTTCCATTAGCTATGATTATCAAGCCAAATTTGCGGTAGGGAGTAGCACCTGTTCAAGAGTAGCATAGGTGAGCTTCAATACATCGACCATGCCAACGATCTCGCCTGACTCGTTCATAACAGGCAAATTAAGGTAGTGGCCGTCTGTTTGCATATTAGTATCTTATGAGGCATAAACTTCAATCTGCTAAACTAACCGTGCATTTTGCGGAGAGCAGCTTGAATGCTCATATCGGACGGGGCGAAATCGGGGTGAGGAGTCATAACACGGACAACGCTGCAGTTGGCCGGGTCAAGGCCAGGGGCAATAACACGGAGGACAATGTCCTTGCTGGTGAAGATACCGGTGATGGAGCCCTGGTCTTGGACGAGCAGAGCAGTGGTGTGGTGCTCTTTCATCAACGCAGCAGCGTCCTTGACTGAGGTTCGGACGGACACAGTAACTGGGGGCATGCCGTCGAGGACGGTCTCAAGGGTCGGACCAGACATTTTCGATCGCAGGGCCTCGACATACTGAATGACCTGCTGAGGTTGACTCGAACCAAGCTCAGTCTGAACACCCTCCAACGCGTCATACAATTTCCGAGAAGAGCTATAAGCCCGCTCCAATTTCTCCATCGCATCGTAGAAGCACTTAGTGATATCCAAAACACCCGAAATGTCCTGGTTTTCGTCCATGACCGGCAAATGTCTGAAACCCTTCCGCACCATCAAATCAAGCGCATCAGTAGCGCTGGTGTCCGTCCGGGCACACAGTGGGTTCTTGGTCATGATCTCGGCGACAGAGATCTCACGGGCCTTCAATCCCATTCCGATCACACGGAAGGCCAAGTCCTTTGCGGTGAAGATACCGGCAATGCGCTCATCATCATCGGTAACCAAAACACAGTCCTCACGCTTGGCAGCCATCATTTGTGCAGCCTCCGCGATGCTGAGGGAGGGCTTGATCTGGAGAGCCTGGCTTGGCTTCAGGGCCAGCACAGTACCGGGAGGGGCCTTGCGGGAGTTTCGAGCCTTGGCCGGGTTATGTCTCTTTTTGTTGAGGTCGGCCTCCATCTTGCGTCGAATAGCCTGCAAAAATCCGACGAGTTAGCCGGCAAGCCGAAATAATCAAGACGGGTAGGTGGATGCGGCATGCTCGTGCATGTCGATCCTATGATCACGCACCTCATCACGCTTGGACTGGTTTTGTCGTTGTCTGGTGCTGGCGGCGCTCATGGTGCCGCTTCCAACGTCGCTGGACGGGGTGTTGGGGGTGGCAACGGATTCGGGACGGTCTGGACGGGGACGGGGGATGTGCGAACCACTCGAGTTGTCGAAGTCGGGCAGCCTTCCTCTCCCGATAGTCTTATTGGGCGTTCCCCTAAAGGTACCTGTATGCGACATAATAATGCCAGGAAGGGGGAAAGACACAATAATAAAGGGCGAGGGAGGGGAGAAGGAGAGAGGGGGGGGAAGCAAACAAAAGAAAACGAAGAGCTGGTATGAGAGAAAAAGCAAGGGAGTTCGTCCAGCTACGGAAGAAAAAAGGGCAGCCGTCGGACGATCCTCGAACAGGGGGGTCGGGATGCCTGCACGGGCGTAAACAGAAGGATGACTAAGATTTATGTCGACGGTTGGTTCCGGGCGCTAGTCCGCATTGGGGCGACATAATAACCACGTGATGCGTCTGCTCACCGCCAGGATATCCAGGCAGCAACGAGGCACTAAGGCAGAAAGATACTCAGGCACTCAGGCTTCTCACCGTGGGTCTCGCTTAAGGGCTTAGGGCTTCCCACACAACCTCCTTGGATATCCATTCCGGCAGAGTCTCTGAGTGAGCGCTTCGACAACCCACCCCCGACAAATCAACCGTACGCTACCCCCCCTTTCCTTCGACGATATCCAGATCACACCTCTGACCTTTCACAGAGAAATCCGTCAAAATGGTCAAGAAGCGGGCGAACAAGTAAGACCTATTCCTCCCAATGATTCGCGATCCCAGTTTCCCATTCGACATCTCCGCAATGACGCCGACGCCGATTCGATAAACTCTCGCCGAATACGCTGCAAGTCGACGAAGAAAAATAACGCGCATTGTCGGACGACAGAGAATGGGGAACTGGGGATACTCGCACAACCTACAAAAACCAGGGAACATAATGACTGATTGATTCTTTAGCGGTCGTAACAAGAACGGCCGCGGCCACGTCAACCCGGTGCGCTGCTCCAACTGCGCCCGTTGCGTTCCCAAGGACAAGGCCATCAAGCGGTTCACCATCCGCAACATGGTCGAGTCTGCCGCCATCCGTACGTGAACCCTCTCAACATTCCATTCAATCGACGCATACATACCACCACGAGACCTCGAGGGAATATACGACTGTTAATGCCCTCTTGGAATCCGGCTGGTTGCAATCACGAAACCTCTCCAAAGACATCTCAAATCTAACAAACGTTCAATCTACAGGTGATATTTCCGAGGCCTCCGTCTTCGCCGAGTACTCTGTCCCCAAGATGTACCTGAAGCTGCAGTACTGCGTTTCCTGCGCTATCCACGGCAAGATCGTTCGGTATGCAATACCTCGCTCTCCAAAGTCACAACCTCTTGATTTGATCAACTTTCTAACCACTCTACAGTGTCCGTTCCCGTGTCGGCCGCCGCAACCGTGCTCCCCCTCCCCGCATCCGCTACAACAAGGACGGCAAGAAGCTGCAACCTACCCAGGCCGCCAAGGCTCTGTAAAGGAGAGGAACGTGATTCAACGAACAAAATAAAATGGAACTAGTCTGAAATCAATTCTTTTATTTTGTTTCCTTTCCCGTGCTCTTGCCCGACGGATCGCAGTGGTGTTGCTCGGGATGGAATTTTTCGACAATGCCACTGTGCAATCAAAAATGGATAAAATGATGGCACCGGTTGACCAGTGAAAGGCGGTTGGAGATGAGGATGCGGAGGAAAGACAATCGTTCTTCCTTTCGAACACTCCATTTCGACCTATCTTGTGCCTTTTGACGAATTGAGCCAAAATGACGATGGCTTCTGCATGACTGGAGGGAAGGTCGAGTCCGTATTTTGGGCTAGAAAATACCAAAAAATCACCCTTTATTTTCTGGTTGCATCTAGTAGACGTAATTTATTCTTGACACACTGCTTCAAGTTCGACTTGGTTGAATCTCTATCTACAAATATCAAGGGTACAGGTATCCCTTCTCAAAATAGTTGCCATACATATCCACCGTCCCAGTGCGACCTTTTGGCGTCGCATTCCGCACTACCTTGACTTCTCCCTTCCAATGGCCCTCGACAAAATGCGCCATGGAGATCTGCGCCGCAGACATGGATACAATGCCCGAGATACCACTGCCAATCGTGCTGCGTCGTCCTCTCTCCCGCCGCACCACCTGCTCATACTCGGCTTTCTTTGCCCGGCGAAAAGCAGCAAGTTCGACAACAACGTCAACGTTTTGGACTAGCTCGCCCTGTGGGCTTTCACCGCTACCTGATGGACTAGGAGACTGCCCCGGAACAGAGGTCATACTCCGTTGCGAGATATCACGAGGTAAGGGAGATTCTTTGCCGGAGTGGGTAGAGTCATCGTCCGAAGATAGGAGCGAGACTTTCTCGTTGAGTACGGCCATGGGAAAATATTTGCCAGGGTCGTTTTCGGGAATGCCGCACTCTTCTTCGCCGAAGAAGCTAAAGTCATCTGTTGCTGCCGCCCAGAGATTCTCCGAATCACGATCACCGGTACTTGAATTTGATATACCGTTATGTTGGCTGGCGGGCTTCCAAGTTGTAAGACGGGTGGTGGTGTCAGTAGGCGTAATTTCAAGAATAATTCGTCTTAAGCCGAAGAGAGAGCGAGATCGTTGCTGCTCTGCTTGTAGCCGTGCTTGACCCGGTGGAAGCGAGTAGTCGGATCCAGCTTGTAATGTGGCGAGCAACGCTTCATTGGAACACGCTGTGATGAACCGTTTGAGGGTGTATAGTATCGGGGAGTTAGGCGGGATATGTGAAGGCACGTCTGTCAGGACCAGAGTTTCCAGGTGTGAAATATGGGATGGATGAAGGTAAGGGAACCGGCTTTCTTTGCCGCCGCGAAGAGGAATCGACTGGTTCCGTGGACGTTTTGAAAGAAGTTCCTGTATTCTTTGTGCGCGAGAATCATCGCTTGACACTGGCGAGTTGCACTGCGGCATTGGTTCAAAGGAATCGGGGGCCAGTGTTTCGCCATAAGCACTGGTTGATATCGATGACACTGTGTTTTCTCGTCTCATCTGCCAGCCACTCGAGCATATTGACGCACTAGGGCTCAAGATCATAGAATCATTATGAATACCCTCGCGTGGGCTGGATGGGAGAACTTCCGGAGCAAAAGCGGATCCTCGTCTGACCGATGGCAAGACTTCATCATCATAAGAGGGTAAATGATGAGGTCGAGCCGGTGTAAGAGTCTCCTTGGAACTTGCAGCATCCGTGATCGAAGTGTCTGCCAGTTCAAAAATGGGTAGCTCTTCGCCTGGTAGTTCATGGACTTCTTGGGTGGCATCTAATTCGACTTCACGGCCTATATCATCAGACGAAAGCTCCGGTAGAAAGTCGGCCGTTGATCCAGCATCCCTCGCCGGCGGCTCTGCAGTGAGTACTGCATGATTCGCTCGAAAGTAAGTCAAGTTTTCTCCAGCAAAGTTGCCCAAAAGAGGTACGAGTTTTTCTGCCCCGGGGTATTTCCCAGCCTTTGGTGATAGTGTCTTCTTGTGTATGAGATCAGCAGTATTCACTGTTCCGGCGTCTAGGGCATAGAGCCTGGAACTAGCTAGAAGGCTCGCCACGCCTTCGACTGTAATGTAGTTATTGGCAATATACAGATGCGTGATTCCGGCATGCGGCAGATCCTCGACCCAGGAATTGTTCGAAATCGGCTGAACGAGGAGCTTGAGAATCTGCTCATCCAATAGCGGGGATTTCAAGAAGTCTGATTCACCCATATGGATTGATGATTGAGAGATAGGGTCGGGTGAAGTACCGGTTCGCCTTGAAGGCTGCTGTATCGGTCGACTTGGTGAAGAGAAAGAAGCTTGCAATAGAGAGCGGACCGACATATCGGTAAGTAAATTATTCCTCAGGTCGAGAAACCGAACGCGAACCCCGATTGCATTGGCAAGAAACTCAGCATCGTTATCCTTTAGTCCGATACTGCGCAGCTTGAGGACTTGTAGATGTTCTAACTGAGAGATTGAGGACAGAACATTCCGATCCCTCGCTGACTTAGTGTATGAGAGATCCAGATAGGTCAATAGGGGAAACCGTAGAAGAGTCTCCGCGAGACCCGAAGATGTGGTATTGGGTTCATGGTCTGCAAGCAGAAGACGGACGTTATACTGAGTGTACTGGTGGCTCTTCAGTGCAACCATGGCATTGTGATCGAAGAATGGTAACCTCGACACCATTAAGCACTGCAAACATGGCAGAAACTCTAGAATATCGCGTAGCCAGCCCGGCCGTGGGCCGCCATATATTTCTGACAAAGCAGGTGGAAGATGAAGCGTATGTGTCAACGCTCGCACTTCTCGTCTCGCATATTTGAGGGTTCTCCGGAACCGCGTGAGCGCCACTGTCAATTCCTGTCAGCTTTGGAGTCTTTAATGTATGCAGGGGAATTTCGGGGATGTACCATAAACCGCATCATTGTCCGTACCAAAATGGGACGCAGGATCACCCCACAGAAAAGGCACAAAGAGATCGTGCCATCGATGGCTGACCAGGGAAGCAGCGCACAGATCACTGGATGGTATGTAGTGGGCGATTATCACCCATGCATCTCGGTCGGTGGCCGACTTGTACGACGGGGGAATCAGATTCATCGTTACTGAGTGGGGCCGGGTCCTTTACGAGGATGACCTGCATTATTTATAGCGGAAGGACGATTTCTTGAAGCCAGTTTCTTGCTGTTGACGTTGGATGAGTTGCCCGGCTCCGCCACCATTGATTAACTGGGTGGATGACCTGAGCGCCCCGCGTCGGGCGGGTCTAATCTTGGCGGCATCATTTCCATCCCCACCGAATGATGATCTATTGAGGCAGAATCAAGAACATCGAATATTTTCTGAATATTTGAGTTGCAGAAAAGAATGCCATAGTATGTCCCGAAACTGGTGGACATGGGATAGCTTGCCTGAGCAGGTGAGGCTACTATCTACTACCTGCTATGTTTCCCCAACCCATTTCATAGTTAGAGAGGCTAGGTAGGCACATCACTATGACTGGAAGAAATCCACTTTGGGTGCTCATCATTGATTCCAAAAGAGCATAGTATAAAAAAACCCGTAGAAGGACTTCATCTAGATTCCCATCTAGTGACGGATTAAGAAAATCAACCTAATCTGGAAGACGGTTATCATGTCTGACACTAAGCTTTTAGCGATATAATGTTCAATATCTCAGATAAAATAGGTACGATTTCGAAATGAGTATGAAGTATAACAAAATGAACTTCCGAAGGCGCTATGATCAGGTCCGACGTGGTGCGAACTTGAATTGGTCAATTTATCGTGGCGGGGTGGGCAAGCTGCAAGCTGAACGACGAGTTAAGGTCTAATATATCATCTCCAGTTGCACATCTTTATTGACATATATCTTGTCTCTGAGCTGAAGAAGCTTGCATTTCACAAGGTTACAAGAAATTTGCAAGATACGAGAAAGCCGGAAAATAGCAATGACAAGATTGCAGTCATTGATTGTCTTGAGTCGGCATTTTCAAAAATCCCTCCCAACGACGAGCTCCCAGGATGGATGGCTCGTTATGCTGCTTGGTGCAAGGCAAGTTCCTTGATTTGTTAATTCAGCTCCTGTCTGATGGAGACGTTGAGCCCGGCAAAGGACTTCTCCTGGCCCCCCAATCCGCTTATTATTCACCACCCATCCGCCCCCCGCCCAATATGCCTCCTACCTAAGGTACAAATCCGCCGCCCGCTAAGCTGTATATAGGAGATTCTCTCCAGTTAAATGATCGGGAATCTTCTTGATAATTCAGATCTCTGATGATTCAGATTCAGATGGAGGAGAAAGAGAAATATGTGGGATTTTAAACAGAATTTGTACCTCGAGTTACATGGCAGTTATTATTTTCCGTTCGAATGCATCTCTTGTGATCGTAATCAATCATTCCTGCTCCATTTATATTTTTAATCATGTACACACGCCTTCGAGCTATATTCAAAATAAAAGTGATGTAATCTCAGACCACGATAACTAATTTGATATCATGACCGACTTGAGATCTTTGTTTCCGATCAGAGAGACAAGCCGACGACAGCGAAGATATTTTGATTAAGCAAAACGCGGTAATCTAAGTAGCTACATAGCCTGTGAGCATAGGGTTTGAAACAACTGGCAATATGATATGTATGTTTATATAGGCAAAGGGTGATTAGATGCCAGTGGTGATGAGACCCACCTTTATCAAATGAGTAGCATGGAATTTGCGTAAAGCATTGTCAAAATCTACCATAATGTAACAGGCTGGGATTGCAATGATCTAGTATATCGGTTAGAGTACGTCCCGAAACTGGTGCAACTGGCTACACTCTTCGAGTGATTCTCTAGCCCCACCATCAAGAGACACTAGACTATACTAGGAATAGCTCCGGAATATTAATATTCCTATACTAGTCTTAGTACCGTAAATTACTTTGATTAAAATATAGCGCCTCGTCTTATAACTATATTAGCGATCTAAGAGAACTAGAATTTTCTATAGGGATAGTGTAATTTCGAAATTAACTACCCTATTTCGAAATATTGAAATTTCAATTTTTTATTTTTTATTTTTATTTTTTAATTTTGGTTTTATTTCAAAATCTCTTAGGATTAATAAGTTATCATTCTCTTATTTAGGTAAGCTAAGGGATAGTTATTCTTGCTACCTACCGCTATATAAAGTCGAAGACACTTAGTGTTTAATTAGTTAGTATAGCAGCAGCCTTAACTATTTAGGGCTAGTTGAATTTCAAGATTTTAAGGCCGATCTCAAATTTTATTTCACAAGGCCAAATTTCAGGAATTATCTACCGTTGATAGGTATTGCATACTGACCAGTGAGGAAACTACTACTGTCACATCAATAACCTAGTACCGGCAAGATAGCTAATGTACTTTTGTAACCATAATGATTCCTGTATGACGTCACTAGAATGAGATTTGGGTATGTGAACTGGATACGTAAGTCGACGGATATATAAAAAGTATATTTCGCACTAAAGACATTGTTCTAGCCTTGTCTATAGAATGCGAGACCCTATAAGGCGCGCTTCGCCATTCATCGAAATATATGGGTTAGCTGTTGGCTGGCTACCAGACTATTAGGATAATCGTTTCTAGCATCATGATGATATGCGAGAGGTAGGAAAATCAACGTAAATTCTAAGTTGAAAACTCTATCTGTATTCTAGACGAGACCTCTAACACCAACTAACTTGGTGCGGTCATCAACCCTTGCGCTGAACTTATCTGAAGCCGATTTATACGCATCGGTTGCATTCAAAGGGAGGTTGTTTGTACGAAACTGCAAATCATCTTCTATCTGATTACAGGATTCGAATATCAGGACAATTTTTTCTCAATGGCGGATGATAAGCCGCATAGTATTCAAATGACTGAGCTCCCAGTTGGAGCGCGCTCATCTAACAGCGCTTCACTGGCCCTAATTTCCCAAGAGTCGAATAACGGGCGGAAAGAAAAGACAGTATTCCTTAAGCTAGCAGATATACAGCCGAAGAATGAGGTGAAAGAAAAGGAGGCTTTCCTCAAGCTAGCAGATACCCTTTTGCCCATTTCAACATTCTCAGGTGCCTTCACCTTGAATGCATATTTCAACATTCGTTGTCCCGTCAGCTACACGGCTACTTTCCTACACTCTTCTTCTATACTCTTTCTCAGCGCTCCACTTGGCCTTTTAATGATACACTTATTACTAACCGGCCTTAAAGAAGGCAAGGGGATTCCACGAGGCCTCCGCCGCGCTGTCATGCTCCAACTTGAGGTGACTGCTCTCATGCTTGCAGTTGCGATTTTGTGTGTCTCTCTTGCATTCTTCTTTTATTATGACCAGTCTCACCGGCGTTTTCTCGGAATAGGAGGTGTTATGATGATGGGCTTTATGGTTATTGTGGCCTTGATATATGGCATCGTGGGTACCATTGATGCCTTTATTACCATTGGTGAACAAGTGCGCGTCGACGACGTCGAGAACTCGATAACGACCACCCCACCACAAGAAGCACCTGAGGGCTCGACGCAAAATACCTCAACACACGACGCGCCTGAGGATTCGACGCCAACATACGGTGTATCTAAGTGTTGGCGATTCATCATGCGGAAAGTTCGAAGTGTGTTCCTGAAGCCCTTCAACTTCGTGAAGAGCTTGGATTTATTTCAACCGGAGTGGAGCTATCTTCACGTACTCGCCCAACTTTTTGTTATGACTGAGAATGTGGTGTTTTATATTTTTATTGTTCTGACTTCCTTAGAATTGAGCCAAGCCTCGAAGCAATGTAACATTTCATCTAGCTAGAATTATCTGGCGTGGAAATTTTCAACATATCGATTATACTCTCATGCCCTACTGTAAGCATATCGACAGTAACACAAACCTTTTCTAATTCGAGTAATATAAACATTGTTACTAGGAACCTAGTAATCCTCTCCTATAGAATTGGGTATAAAGCATCCTGGTTAGGACTTTCCTTATATAAAGGTTAAAATTTAGCCTTGGATTATCTATTCCATGGGACTGAATAGGCTAGTAAATATTCGATGCTATAGGGGGAATGAAAAATTTATATCATTCACTAAAATGTTCGGAGATTTTGGGCCATTTAGAGTATCGAAAAACACTGCTAGTAGAGCGCCAAGTAGCTCGGTCACTATGAAGCTCCCCCACTTGTAGGATGGGTTGTCTTTTGAAGTGGACTATGAATGCAAAAGTGTATCCAATTTACTATGCGCACTGATACCAAAGAACTCAATATAGGCGCTGCCAGAATCAAAGAGCCATGTCACATCTTGTATCACAGCTTTCATCTCGTCAAGACCATTAATAAAATCACAAAGGTTACCGATGCTAGATATAGCGAATTGTTTGATCCCAAGAGCACTGACGGTAGCTGAAGGGATCCATATGCTCTAGAAAGGAGCGGCAAACTGTTGAGATGCTTCATATTAAGTCGAATGCAGGGTAACTCTATCAAGACATCAGCCGGGTGCGTGGAGGCGATCACTATCGCTTGTGCAGCCCAAAACAAAAGTGTGACTATAGAATAATGGCCGCAGTGCAGTTTTGGCGCCAATACATTAGAGTGAGCGGATTTGCAAAAAGAGAATCACTCGAAGAGTGTAGCCGGTTGCACCAGTTTCGGGACGTACTATATAGAGAGTTGAAACTATCACTACTCGAAGCGTATTCAGGGTTGCCAAAATATAAAACATGGGCAAAAGATCATCGATCACAATCTTTTAGCCTTGGGACTTTCAAGACTCGCGCTCAACATGCCACTACTTTCATTAGCCACTACCTCATAATGCGAAGGACAAACTTACCATCTTCCATGGCGCATTCCATGCCAGCAACAAAGGTATAGCTTTTCCATAGGCCTCGCTCTTGATCGATGTCTCGAAATGCTTCATACTGTCCCAGCCTCTTACTACCAGAAAACAATTGGTCAATTCTCCATTAAAATTCTCGTGAGGCTGCTCTCCCTCCAGCCAGCCAGATGTCCAGCCCCGGCTTCCTGTCGCAGCAGGGCTGTATATCTCATCGAACTTGAGGAAGTCACCCTGAACTTGCTTTTGAAATTCTGGCGTGATGCGCGAAATGGGGAAGTAAGATAGCACATATTCTACTACGTTCGCCGTAGCAAGTCCAGCTGGCCCGAGCACCGGATGCTGGAGATTGACGTGAAAAGTATCGAGTGGCGCACCGCAGAGAGTGCCGATGATTTTGAGGGGGGAGCTGGAGTCCAATATAAGCTCATTTGTTGGATACTCGACCGTGATTTGAATAGTGTTTTCATTTTGGTGCTGAGTGCCAAGAACAAATTCAGGACGAGGATTCAATTCATTGATAGCTCGGATGGCCTTCTGGATTTTCTCATTATAAGTCGTAGGCGTGTCTGCATCGAGAAATGAATTTGCGTCAAACTGAATGATCTCGAGGAAGGGCATTTTGAACGATGTTATCAGAAGCCAATAAAAGAAAGACTAGAATGATGAGTGAGGTAGTGATCAGCGTAGAAGTATTTTGGAGCGGCTCGAAAATGCTTTAAATAAGAGGAAGTAATAGAAGACATACACCAAGGCCACTCTAATTGTGCTTCCTCGAAGACCAACTCATAGTTCGGTCTCTACTCAAGTCCGAAGCTGCGTGTGTTGATATTGTTTCTTTACTAATCCGGGTTTTGCCAAAAGCCGAGCCTCTTCAGCCCTCTACAGAAAGGAGGAGCCCCCGGGCCATTCAATTTGTCATTTATCGGAAAATATATTACTTGAATAATAATATGTGCCGATATTCTTTTAGTAGTAGAGAAGGCTACCAGCGAGCGTGCTAGTGGAGTAATAAGCAGACGCGCGACTTGCGAGCCGGGTGATGCCGTCCCAAGGGGTATATGGCGCACTTTCATAGATTATTTGGCACAATCTGAGATTTGTAGAACCCCTGAAATTTTGAGACTATGTATGCTAGGATACATCCCGCTAATATGTTCATGGTCTGATCGCCTAAAGGATACCAACAGCGCCGTTTCCACCAATAAGGGGGAAGCCTAGTTGGCTCCGCATGGCATTTTGGAAGCCACTATCCTCTTCGAAAGAAACACCCTTCTCACTCAATTCCATCTTGCGAAGTCTCGCCTGGAGCACAGCACATGTCTCAGCCCACGCACAGACATTGCCCGCAAGCCCCTCAAATAAGGAATAAGGGTCATCAGGCATACGATACTCCTTACTAGTGGTCGCGGGTGCACTGTTATATGGACGAGTCTCACGGGAATGCAGCATAAGTGCCAGGGCTTTTGAAAGGAAGAAATCCGGTATGAGCTTCTCGCTCAGATCCGTGTCTGGCAGAGATGAGATCCCACTTCGTTGTGTGTACGCGCGTCTGGCTTCGTTGATGTCTTCGGAATGATATTCAAAGGCGTCATGCAGCATCAGCCACGGCCATGCGTTCCCCGAAATGCCGTGGCACAGACTGCCTCCCTTGGATAAAATGCCTTCCTCCCAGATACGCTGAGTGCCCAGATAGATGGTCTGGTCCCAGTCTGGGCACCAATAGCCCTGCGTCAACGGCTTGTTCTTCAAGACGGCAGCGAGAAGAATTAGCATTCCGGGACTGCCATGACAGAACTGAACGAATTCAGAGGCTTGACCATAGCTCATTGGAGGAAGGGTCATCGGAAGATGTCCGTTAGTAGCGTTGCTCAGCTTGCAGAGTGCTGTTACGGTGGCCCCAATGACGGGTAAATGCTTCTCAAGCTCCTCAGGCTTGCATGAGAGAAGTATGGACAAGATTCCGGCTGTAGTGAAGAACAATGATTAGTAGGTCTGCAAAGAGAAAAGTGATCCCTGTCGAATACTGACTAATTCCATGAGCTCTGGTCAAAATAGTGAGCATTGGATTTCTTCAAATCAAAAATAATGTAACTCACGCTCCAAAGCAGTATTTATCTTCCATCCAGGGATACATCAAGGGATGTGCGTTCGTATCTCCATGTTTTTCAATGTAATCCTTCGCACCTTGCCGGCCGGCATTGATTATCACGTCAGTCAGTGCAGGGATTGTATCAAAGACCGGAGAAAGAGCCTTCTGGGTGTCATCATCGAATGTATGAGATCGAATATTTACCAGCACCCATAGAAGTCCTGCTCGGCCATACAACATCTCATCTCCTCCCATCTTCCGATCATCATGGGGGACCAGATGCCCATTTTGAAGCGCCAGCTTTGTGGCATTAGAAAGAAAGTTGATATCCTCCTCAGCCAGACTTAGCTTGGAATCAGACTGCCAATTGGCTTTTGCTACCGCCGACAAGATATGCAACGTAGTAGCAGTTATCGGAGAAAAAGAACCGGCTGGGGACAGGCGAGATGGGAGGAGAGGACAATCTGGGAAACTGGAAGGAATCCGCTGCAAAGCGAAGTCGCGATAGTCCGGAGAAGCCTTACTAGAATCTCTCAGGACAGAAGATTGGTAGTCAAGACGCAAGAATGCAAGGGCGACACCTACAGTAAGTGATTAGCCACTTGCCCCGCATTAACTTGCCTATGGACGTGGCACCGGCGAATAATTGTAGACATGTTGTGCAATCATACCTGGGAAATGCTTGAACATGCCACCAACAGACCATTTCTCCGGCACCGTTTCGTTCGCGTGAATCAGCTCGGAGCCAACGCGAACGGCATCGCGGAGCTCCTGAAGAGACTCGGCTAGCGTCGCCGAATTGACGGTGAGCGGAGTCAAAGTGTTCTCGTAGTATTGCGGTGGTTGCGCTTCTCCCATAATGAATATAAGCTCGTGAACAATGCACTGATGGCGTCTCAAATGCCTCTGTGGCGTGCTCAAATCCTGGAGCTGAGGGGATGGCTGAGACGAAGCCCCTCCTCCAATCTGGACTGGTGGGCAGCCTCAGACGGCAGAGACTCCGTCATTTCCTGCAGGTTCGTTTGAACGAGCAAATGTCTGTGTCGGATTGAGCTCCACTGGAGGGGCTGACGGGATAGATCGAGCTCCCAGAGGCCTGCAGAGTTGTGGTGGGGCTTCGATCGGTGATTGTTGCCAGTTATCTCAGGCAGAAATATTTTGCGCCTGACATAAAAGGCGTGAAGGCACCAAGGCATCGAATGACTAATCAAGGACGACGGCTTCCACAACTTGCGTTGTAGCCATTCCGGACTCCAGAATACCCACGCGGTCCTCGAAGTGCAAAAAGGGCTTCTAGAAGCTGTACAGAATGTCAGTGCTCCCCCTGTCGTTGAGCGTTGCAATGTGGTGCAATGCTGCTGCTGCAATCCTGCAATTTGTGGGGATGCTGCGATACCCATCGCCCTTGTCCTTTTTATGCTTCCCGCGTAAAATAATGAGTGAATGCCCCCGGTAGACTAATATGGAAAGCAGTCCCGTGATCAGCGGCCAACCACATTATGTCTGAGGTTCAAGGAGATGCAGATGTCGTGCCAACAGGGCCTGAGCTGGAATATCCTGCGCTGGCACCGCGACAGGTGACGCTTAGGGACCGGGTGACGGTGGCGACCTTGGTGCCATTCGCCTCGGCGGATGATGTGCCCCGGCCGTTGCTGAAGTATCTCTCGGATCAATTCAATAAGGAAATTGAAAAGGGAGACACTTATGCCATGACCGAGCCAATTCCGTTGGCGCAGTTTGGTCGGTATTGGTTTTCTAGTTTCGGCGTGGTGATGTTGCTGGGTGATATTGAAAGTGCCGAGCAGACGCACTCTATGGACCGGGCTGGTGCCAATTGGACCAAGATTTGTCTCGGTGGTTTTCATATTCGACCAAATTATCCTGGCCGGAGTAGCCATGTTTGCAACGGTACCTTTATTGTCACGGATGCTGCTCGAAACAAGGGTGTTGGTAGGTTAATGGGCGAGTCATACTTGGAGTGGGCTCCTCGACTGGTGAGTACCTTGCAATTCTCTTGCCATTGACCCTCCACATGGGCTAATACTCCCAATAGGGATACACATATGCGGTTTTTAATTTAGTTTACGAGACCAACGTTGCGTCTTGCCGGTTGTGGGACTCGTTGGGCTTTAAGCGGATCGGCAGAGTTCCTGGCGGAGGCCAACTAAAGTCCCAGCCGGGCGAGTATGTTGACGCGATTATATATGGCCGCGGTCTCAGCCTGGATGGCGAGGATTCAGTCTCGCAGGATCGATTCGAGAAGATTCGCTACTACCTGAAGCATTCGAAGTATCCCCGTGGTGCTGATCGAGCTGAAAAGAGTCGGCTCCGTAGTGCTGCCACTCATTACAAGCTCACTGGTGGAGAGGATGGCGAGCCCGAACGACTCATGCTTAAAGACAAGGAAGTGGTATCGGACCCGCAGCAGCAATATGATATTGCACAGGATGTCCACTTGAAGCAACATGCCGGAATCAACAAGACTACCGCCGCCATTGCGATCAAATACCACTGGGTCCGAATTAAGGAGACCGTCAACCGAGTGATTCGAGACTGCCCGCAATGCAAGGAGACACTCAAGCTGCCGCCAATTCCGGGCACTAAAGAGGAGGACTCGTCTCCTTCCGTTGCGGTGTCCGATGTGGCCGAACAAAGTACGGAGGATGATCGCTCGGGGCAGTCGATTGAGATACCGCAAGAGATGGATGAAGCACCCGACGAATCTCCCAGCCATCATCCTTTCATGAACCCACAAGCCCCTGCGAACGTTCCGCCAGCGGTGCATCCTATGGCGAACTTCAACCAAATGCCTCTGGATCCTCAAATTATGCTTCAGCAGCAGGTTCGACGCCAGCAGCAACAGCATCAACACCACCAGCAGCAGCAGAACGCTATGGCCGGTGCATTTGCCCCGGTCCCACATATGAACATGTCCAATTTTGATGATTTAATGCGCTACCATACGGCCAATAATGCCTATCAAATGATGGTTGATGACGGCTCCGACCCCTTTCGACAGGAGGTTCTGGGATTGATGAACCCGTCCTCTCACGATTTGCAACACGATGCCGAACTACTCGCTAAGTACGAGTATGGTAGTCCGTCGGAAGGGAATTACGACTTCACCTAAACTGGGTTCACTTCTCCCCCTCTCTTGTTCTATTTTGTATCTCTTTGCTCTTTGGCGTTGGTTGGATTTTGAGCCCTTGGATACCACTGTTTCTATACCGTGACGACTGTATTTGTGGAAGTATTGGGCATACCGAAATTCGTAGCATACTCTGATCATAATTCCATCAGCATGAGAAATTATAAATGAAAAAATAAAACAAAAATCAAATCCCTTTTCCATGCCTATTATATTGTAAAATCAATTTTATCAACACTGCGCTGTTGTGTGCCGTCACCGCCTTGGGGCTTCGGGGGGTTTTGAGGGGAACAGAAGCTCTGGGAAATTTTGGCGGTCGAAGATCAGCGAACCCCTCCGAGCCCCCGTACGACCAGGACCACCTTCCTTTGTCTTCTAATCCCCCTTATTGAAACGGTCAACGGTCTCCAAGATTTAACAATGGCCTTCGCCGGCCAAACGCCCACGATCGTCGTGCTGAAGGAAGGTCTGTGTTCTCCCCTCCCCCCCGGCAGTGGTCAGTTGAGTGGGATTCCACGAGCCATGCTAACCATTGTCGCTTTGGACGTATAGGCACCGACGCCTCCCAGGGAAAGGGTCAAATCATCTCCAACATCAACGCTTGCGTTGCTGTGCAGTCCACAGTCAAGAGCACCCTCGGCCCGTACGGTGGTGACCTCCTGCTTGTTGACAGCAATGGCAAGCAGACCATCACGAACGATGGAGCCACTGTGATGAAGGTGCGGATCTCCTCTGACGACGGAAATTGGATATCGAGTGTCGATTCTGACTTTTTGTGTTTTCCTGATAGCTTCTGGACATTGTTCACCCCGCCGCCCGCATCCTCACGGACATTGCCCGATCCCAAGATGCCGAAGTCGGTGACGGTACAACCTCTGTCGTCGTTCTGGCCGGTGAGATTCTAAAGGAGGTCCGCGACCTCGTCGAGCAAGGTGTCAGTTCGCAGACTATCATCAAGGGTCTGCGGAGATCTAGCGCCATGGCAATCAACAAGATCAAGGAGATTGCGGTGGACATGATCGAGTCGGCAGGAAGCGAGGACAAGAAGATTGAGACTCTCCGGCGGCTAGCTGGAACGGCCATGAACAGCAAGCTTATCAAGCGGAACCAGGAGTTCTTTACAAAGAGTGAGGAAGCGTCCCTCTGGATCCCCTGAATTTCGGGGTTGGATTTGTGGCATCGGATGGCTAATTTGAATAATTGCTATAGTGGTTGTCGATGCGGTGCTCTCTCTCGACCAAGATGATCTCAACGAGAAGTTGATCGGTGTGAAGAAGGTGACCGGTGGTGGTCTTCAGGAATCCCTTTTCGTCAACGGTGTCGCCTTTAAGAAGACCTTCTCCTACGCCGGTTTCGAGCAGCAGCCCAAGTACTTCACGGACCCCAAGATCGTCTGCTTGAACGTCGAGTTGGAATTGAAGAGCGAGAAGGACAATGCGGAGGTCCGCGTGGAGCAAGTCTCCGAGTACCAGGCCATCGTCGATGCGGAGTGGCAGATCATCTATAACAAGCTGGAGGCTGTCTACAAGACTGGGGCCAAGGTTGTGCTCAGCAAGTTGCCCATTGGTGACCTTGCCACACAGTATGTATCCATTTGGTCCCAAGCATCTATATTCTGCGTACTAATGGCTATTACTTAATAGATACTTTGCGGACCGTGACATCTTCTGTGCCGGCCGTGTCGCATCAGACGATATGGACCGTGTTTGCCAGGCCACCGGTGCGGCCACTCAGTCGACATGCACCGATATCCAGGAACGTCACCTCGGTACCTGCGGTGCGTTTGAGGAGCGTCAGATCGGTGGAGAGCGTTTCAACGTCTTCTCTGAGTGCCCTGCGGCTAAGACCTGCACCCTCGTCCTGCGTGGAGGTGCTGAGCAGTTCATTGCCGAGGTGGAGCGCAGTCTGCACGACGCTATCATGATTGTCAAGCGCGCCCTGCGCAACACCACCATCGTTGCTGGTGGAGGTGCTACCGAGATGGAGCTGTCAAGTCACCTGCATGGCTACGCCGACCGCAATGTCCCTCACAAGCAACAGGCTGTGGTCAAGGCGTTCGCCAAGGCCCTGGAGGTTATTCCCCGCCAGCTTTGCGACAACGCTGGCTTCGACGCCACCGACATTCTGAACCGCTTGCGTGTGGAGCACCGCAAGGGTAACGTCTGGGCGGGTGTGGACTTTGACAACGAGGGTGTCCGTGATAACATGGTCGCTTTCGTGTGGGAGCCTAGTCTGGTCAAGGTCAACGCCATTCAAGCGGCCGTGGAAGCAGCATGCCTGATTCTCAGTGTCGACGAGACGATCAGTAAGTGACCTATCATCCCTCCCATCCTCCCATCCTATTTTCTTTTTCCTTCCTTCTTTTGCTTTTTTCAATTCTTCCCCTCTTCCGCATCGTACCTGGCTAATGCAACTTCCACCTACAGAGAACGAGGAGTCTGCCCAGCCTGGCGCTCCCCGGGGTGGTCTCCCGCCGGGTGCCGCGCAGCGTGCGCTCCGGGGCCGTGGCCGCGGAATGCCTCGTCGAGGATAAACGAGTTAATGCCACGAGAAGATGAAAGGTCTACGAGACTGCAGCAAAAAAGAACGCGCGCAGGCTTCTAATGAAACGAGCCTTGCTGGGAGGAGGGAGAGCGACCTGAGGGCATGCATCTACCGGTGACTTTGTGTGTTGTTACGAAGGGGCCTGTGCGATATGAAAGCATGAAGCACGGGGAGAATAGAAAAAGGTGTAGACATACTTTGAACTTTGACATAGTCTCTCCCACGGTACATAGGACTCGCATTGGCTTTGCTTCTTCTTCTACATTCCCGATCATTTATAACTGGAATGTCGTAGATTGCCTGCAGGCGATGGATCTAGTGCATATCGGGGCTCCGCCTTTTATCAGTCGAATCGGCGTGCTTCACTGCTGCTCCTTTCTTTTGCTCGATTTCCCTGTTTCCAGATCCCTGGGTTCAGGTTTCCACTGTGGCCTTTGTATGCATACTATGTACTTGCAATGCATATTCCTTCCCAGCCCGATGTGGGGTGGGCCACTGGGGATTGTGATGTATGTCGTGTGAGTGGATTGCCTCTTGACCCCTGTGCAACGCAGCCGAGATTTATGCAAATCATGACCCCGGCCAGATTTGGTAGATTTGGGACTATTTGTTCTACTTCCCACCTCAGCCCAGCCCAATCCACTTCCTTCGTTGGCGTTTCTTGGGCTTTGGGCTGCAGGGGTGGGCACTCGGAGCGGCCGATGGAGCGTAGCCATAGGCATGTCAGATATAAAGTCAGACGCGAGCCTGTGTTGCGTAGTTCTTTCTTTTTCCTTTTCTTTTTTTCACCTAGTGTCGCATTTTATCACAGCCTTATAGGGATCGACTCTCGTAATTGTTGTAAGTGGCAAGGTTCTCTGGCGGTCGATCACAGTTCGCGCGCGCCTTAACCCGCTCTCTTTTCCCCTCGTTCCTGCATTTCATTTTTCTTTTCCACTCCCCTAGATATATCCTTTCATTGATTCATCATCACTATTCCCCCCGCCCTCTTTCCCCCGCGGATCTGCTGCATTCGACGCATCTCGTTCAAGTTGTCCGAGGCTTGGCGGCCTCCGCCCTTCCGGTCTGTTTTGCTTCGGATCGCCTGTCTCCACATCCAAGCAAGCACCAACCTCTCCCCTTTGCTTCTGCTTTGCGCCATCCTCTCGTGAGCTTTCGAGCTTGTGAACTTTGACCTTTTACAAGATCTCACCCTCCAAGTGATGTCTTACTACCCGCCATACCAGGGCGCCCCGGGAGGCTATCCTCCGGCCCAGCCATCTTACCCTCCGCAGCAGTATCCGTACGCGATCGCTTTGTCTTTGTCTTTGACTCCAGTCTCTGGATGAAACTGACCCTGCTTTTTTCTTGTCGCAGTCCCATGCATCAGCAGCAACAGCCCTCCTATGGGGGCTATCCCGGCCAGTCCTATCACCAGCAGGCGCCCCCCTCCAACCCCTACGGATATAGCCATTCCCCTCAGCCGCCGCAACAACCCTACGGGTCGCCCGCCCCGCAGCATGGATATAATGTACGTCCTCGGCTCGATGGATATAGTTTCCGGAATATGATGGGATGCAAAGAAAGAGAGTTGACAATGGTTTCGCATTTAGCACGGTCCTCCCCCGTCCGGATATCAACAGCCGCCCAGCGGCCCGCCGATGTACCAGCAGGGTCGCCCTCCAGGTTCGCATATCGCTCCATCTCTACGCCTTCGCATTCTCCGAGTTGCGCGCTGACATCGGGTCCTTATAGCAAACAACTACCCACAAGGTGGCCGTCCGTCTGCTCCTCCTACTGCTCCGGTCGCGTTCGGACACGGCGCTCCGCAAGGTTACAACTTCCAGTACTCACGCTGTACTGGTAAAAGAAAGGCACTGTTGATTGGAATCAACTATTTCGGCCAGAAGGGCCAACTGCGAGGATGCATTAACGATGTTAAGAACATGTCGACATACCTCAACCAGAACTTCGGATATGCCCGCGAAGATATGGTCCTCCTCACGGATGACCAGCAGAACCCCATGAGCCAACCGACCAAGGCCAATATCCTCCGCGCCATGCACTGGCTGGTCAAGGATGCGCAGCCCAACGACTCCCTCTTCTTCCACTACTCTGGTAAGTTGGCTACGGCTCCGGGAGGAACGGACTTTGATCTGAAACTGACATCTACTTCAAGGCCACGGTGGACAGACACCAGATCTTGACGGAGACGAAGATGATGGATACGACGAAGTGATTTACCCAGTGGATTTCCGTGTTGCCGGCCATATCGTCGACGATGAGATGCACCGAATCATGGTCCAGTCGCTGCGCCCTGGTGTGCGTCTGACAGCCATCTTCGACTCCTGCCACTCCGGCTCCGCGCTGGATCTGCCCTACGTCTACTCCACCTCTGGTGTCCTCAAGGAGCCCAACCTGGCGAAGGAGGCAGGTCAGGGTCTGCTGGGTGTCGTCTCCGCGTACGCTCGTGGTGATATGGGTGGTATGATGTCCACAGCCATGGGATTCATTAAGAAGGCCACCAAGGGCGATGATGTGTACGAGCGTAACCTCAAGACTAAGACCAGTCCTGCAGATGTGGTCATGTGGTCTGGTAGTAAGGACGACCAGACTAGCCAGGATGCCCAAATTGCCGGTAAAGCCACCGGTGCCATGTCATGGGCCTTCATCGCAGCTCTTCGGAAAAACCCTCAGCAGAGTTATGTTGAGCTACTGAACAGCATTCGTGATGAGCTTTCTACTAAGTATAGTCAAAAGCCACAGCTGAGCTGCAGCCACCCTCTGGGTAAGACCTCCCCCGCTGTTCTGTTTAGTATAATTAGATTTTCTTCTTCTTTTTTCTCGCTAACGCTTTGCCTTACAGATACGAACCTCCTTTATGTGATGTAAAATTGGGGGACTGCGGCCCTTCTTAAGGCAAAATATCTGCTCCTTTCAAGTCATCGATGAACTCTGATCTTCTGCGTGTAACGAATCGAACTGTGTATGTAATTCATTGCTTGGTGTCCGTGTAATGCTACTTGGTATGGATGAACTGGTTGCACGGTCTGTGATTTATCGTTTTGAATTTGTGATTATCATTATCAGTGTCTTCTATTCCATGAACTGGTGACGACAGGCATTGGTCTTCCTGACATCATTGTAGACACAAGAGATCACATATCCCGCATATCCATGCCAATATGCACCCCCGAATAATCCAAATGATAATATTTGTACAGTGGAATTGAGTCAAACTCCAGCAACCGAAAGAAGTCCGGACCGGACACAGGAGCATGGCTACTGGTATCAGGGAGAAGTAGGACTCAGCTCAGAAGACCGAGAGCCAGACAATGGTACATAAATCCCCAATTTGCTGTAAAAGAATCACCGATCCAAAATATTCGAGTTAAGCTACAGTTTGAACAACCATCCATTCCTATTGGCGGAGTAGCACAAATCTCAATAGTCTAACATAAGACAAATAAACTTGCTCGAACCGATGATCGGGTCGGAGATGAAACTGCTAGCTTCAAATCGGTTGGCTGGTGGACGAGAACCAATAGCAACGTCCATAATGCATCGCTAGCTATGACCTCGAGGTGCTGTCCTCTTAGAGTGAGGGGTTACTCACCGCAGGCAGTGCTACATAATCGCACTGCGTGTTTTCCCCGAAGATTATAAAATGGCAAAGAACTTTATTTTAGTGCCTGCCCAGTTCCTCCCAGCATTTGAGTCTGCTTTATCAATAGCCCGGTCCGACCTTGATGCTCGCCATGACTTTCATGTCTATACCAACGGCTTTGGCACTAGTCCTTGCGTACTTCGTTGCGCGCAGCACGTACCGACTTTTCTTCCACCCCCTCTCGAACTTCCCCGGGCCCAAATTCGCTGCCATCTCGTATCTGCCCGAGTTCTACTACGATGTGATTAGACGTGGTATGTATATGTGGGAGATCGAACGGTTGCATCAAGAATACGGTGTGTACAATCATCACCTTATGCTTGTAAAAGGAGATTTGCCGAGCTATCGAAGGGCCTATCATTAGGATCAACCCGCGGGAAATTCATATCAAAGACCCGGAATTCTACGATGAGATATACGCCGGCGGCAAAAGAGTGCGTCAAAAAGATCCCGCCTTCACTGTTGCTCTCCTAACTCCCGGCGCAATGGCTTCAACAAATGATCATGAACTACACCGACTTCGACGCGGAGTACTGAGTAACTTCTTCTCTAAACGATCCGTAATGAATCTTGAGAGCGTAATTCAGGAAAAGGTCGACATGTTAAAAGAGCGTTTCTCGAGAGCGTTCCACGAAGAAACATGCTTGAATCTACCACCTGTCTTTGCGGCGTTGACGGCAGACGTGATTACGCATTATTGTCACGGCGAGTCCCGGGGGTATCTCATCGCACCGGATTTCAAGAATAACCACATGGAAGCGTTGGATTCTTTGTTCACTCTCATCCACATTAATCGGTTTTTCCCTCCGCTAGCACGTCTACTGACGAGACTGCCTTTGGAGTTAATGAAGAAGTGGGGTATTCTCTCTGGTACACTTGGGGAGTTGGTTGATACAAGACTTCAAACCCAGCAACGGGCCACCGAGGCACTAGAAACTACCGAGAAGAAGACTACAGGCCCGGAGACTCTTTTCGATGCGTTGACTGCAGACAGTGTGCCGAAAGAGGAGAGGACAGTGCAGCGACTTGAGGACGAGGCATCTGTCTTGTTTGGAGCTGGAACTGAGACGACGGCGAGAACTCTGTCAATTGCGGCATTCTATCTTGCAAAAGATAAAAATTTGATGCGGAAGCTGCGTGATGAGTTGATTCAGGTTATGCCTTCGCCTGGTAGTCAGCCGACATGGTCTCAATTGGAAAAGTTGCCGTTCCTAGTAAGTTTTTTCCCAGTTGATCGTGGAGGGGAGATTGATTGACTTTGCCAGGGAGGCATTATTCAAGAAGCCCTCCGGTTGTCGTATGGGTTAAGTGGTCGCTTGGCTCGAATTGCACCAGCAGAAGCATTGGTATATAAAAACTACATCATTCCACCAGGGGTAAGTCACTACATCATTGGAATATATTGCTGCCATTTCACTAATTTATTGTAATAGACTCCAGTCAGCCAAGCGACATATTTTGTCCATCACGATCCGTCTATTTTTCCCGAACCCGAGAACTTCGAACCAGAAAGATGGATACGTGCGGCAAACGATGGGATCAACTTGAAGAGGTATATGGTATCTTTCAATAAAGGAAGCAGACAATGCTTGGGAATGAAGTATGCTCTTCCCTTAAACGGCCACAGGATCATAGCTGACCATGTATAGCCTTGCATACGCGGAAATGTATATGGCTTTGGCTATGTTTGCCAGGAACTTCGATATTGAGCTGGTCGATACGACAGAGGAAAATATTCGACTGGGAAGAGACATGGTACTGCCATATCCATATGAGGGTAGATTTTCTGCGAGAATTAGAATTGCAGGGTTGGTTACATATTAATCAGATGAGCTCAGATGAATACAAGCCCAAAGTTCTCTCAGATGTTATGTTTGTAATATTGCTCGTCAAAGAAAGTAGAGGTAGCTTAGATGGGAGGCAAATATCACATCTCTCCGCTGTTCCCCCACTGCATACTCACCCATCCGGGAAAGTCAACCGCCCCCTAGTTAATCGATGGCATCAACGGACAAACTTACCAACACCCCTCATCTCCACATCTTCATCTATATCCTCCTCTTGAGCATCCCCTTAGTTACTTATAATAGGCATTGGTGGGCCAGTAGACATATAGAGTGTTATTTTCTAGAAGAAGCAGTCTTTTTCAAACGCCCGCTTTAAAATTTTGAATTTCAATTGATTTGAGCATGCGTTAAAAGTGGCAATCCACAATTGTACCCCTACTTGATATTTCCTGCTGCGTACACTAAGTAGATACGGCTTGCATGTTCGAACTATCTATACTTAATTAGATATTAAGCAAAGCCGCTGCTCACAACCCAACTAACGTCGTCATTAAATGAAGTGGCGGAGTCAAATGTGTGGACACCACCGTTGCTCGCTGCGTAGAGGACGTTGGTATAATGGCGGAAATAGCGAGTGGGATAACTCCAAGATCGAATCGAGCTACCCGTGCCACTGATGCCACTCTGTGGGCAGAATGTTGCGTCTTCGTTGAACTGCTTCGTGGAATCACTGGCATTGAGCACGAGCGCGAAGTCATAGTGTCGAATATAGCTGCCGGGTGTATCGACAGACTCAAATGAAAAGCAGGCACTATTGGCAAGACCAGTCCGAACCGTCCAGCTAGCCTGTTGCTTGAGGGCGGTGCTGCTAGATGACGAGACGACCTGTGTGTTGATGGTAGAGCCGGTGTGTGCTATGTAGCGCGTCGTATATCCGGACGTGGTAGCTTTCAGTGAGATAGAGGAGCCGACAGTGAGTGCTGTACCGCTAGTCAAAGAGGTAGTCGCGTATTTGGCTGCCACAATGTTGGCCTGCACCGAGTTCTCGGTGGCATCTGACGGATATCCAGAAGTCATCACACCCTCGTAGAAAGTACCTTGAGCACCGTTACTGTTGTCACCACCAATACCAAGAATTATGGCACCCTCTTTGCTCATAGGGTTATAGCCTGACGCGCTAGGGCGTGCGCCACTGTAGTACGTCGACAGTGAGCCGGACGCAGCATTAGCGCCTCGAATTGCCCATTTGTTTGGACCACCCTTTATAATGGAAGTAAGGAACCGGTAGGAGATGGATGGGTCGCCAGAATTGTAGGTGGAGCTTGAACCGGAGAATAGACCGTTCTCAAGATCGGCCATGATCCAAGGTCCACTGCCAGCGCCGTAACCCCAGCCGGTGTTGTCGCCAAAGTAGATAGCCTCCATGTGGCCATTGCCTGTGTCAAGGCTGTTGGTCTCAGCATTACCGTAGTCAAAGCAGCAGGCACCGTTGTAGTGAGTCCCATCAAGGACAGCGTACATGCCCTCCGCTTCGTCGTCGGTAGCTGTACCACTGGCGGCATTGTTGCGATATCCAGTTCCGGGCGAGACAAAGACACCATAAGCCTTCTGGCCATTCAGCGTGACGGGAGCGCCAATAGCACCGGCCAGATTGTCATAGCCATTGGATTCTGGGCCATTGAAACCGCCTGGAGGAGCCTGGGTGAGATGGTTTCCCTGACCGGACTGGTCGTAAATGATCGAAATGAGGCAGGTTGTGTTTGCGCAGAAGGTGTCTTGAGCGGCGGCGTTCGCGACACCACCAGCAGACAACGGCGAAATATCAGTCGTGGTACCGTCAGAGCCACGTTTCACTTGGTAAAGTGCGCCGCTGTAGGAACTGTACAAGGCGCGGGTGGTGCTGTGTGCAGCAATGCAGGGGGTGCCCCCGGATGAGTAAATATCGCAGGGCCCAGCAGCTACAAGGGACCCCATAGCAACAAGGCTCAAGGCCAATGCGCTAGCGCGCTCGACACTTGGTCTTGACAGCATGTTGTACTTTGACGGCCTCCAGGAAGTGAGAAATTGACAGTAATGGTGACAAGTTCAAAGCCAGCGATGAGATGCTTAAGCAACCACTTGACAGTAATAAACGTAATGAAGACCGTGATCAGCAAACGTCAAGCTTCTCCTTTTATAGTCCATTCTCATGCTTTTGAATATGTCCGTTCCCTAGATGGAGAGGGGCATCCGCTGAATGCGCTAGGGATTTCCCTCCAATAATTATAGAGTCGTATCTTTCACAGAAGAATATAAGCGAGTTTAAGGTTTGAGGGGCTCGGTTAATACTTAGAAGAAACAGAATACCAAATTAAGCGATGGTATCTAAGCTACTCTACTAGAAGGTGTTCAGCCTTCATAATAAGGTTCAGGAACAGTTTGAAGGTTCCATGGGAGATGAGGAATTCTAAATCGGAGTATATTAACAGACCTACCATCGATATTTCATAAATAGAATATACTTTTCTGAAAAGTCTATGGAAGGTCCAAAAAATAAAAGGAACTCTGAAAATACGATATTTTGCTTTAAATACTCGTTGCTAAGCCCTCGCGTTTATATTTCATTTTGCAGGACTCTTATACAGAAAAGGAAATTTAATTAGCGCACTAATGCCCTTTGAATTTAGAGATGGCTCATCAATATTCTGCTATTCAATTGAACAAAGCCTCAGATCATTACGTCCATGGACGACATCGGGTCTTGAGTACAGCCGATGGGATTCTGCAGATACAGCCTGCGGAAAAAGCGCGCTAGCGAAAGGGCGGGGTAATCTGCATCTAAATTCGTCTTAGTTGCGGGGAAATTAAATGCGGATTTCTTAGACGATGGTGATTTAATCCGACGGAATACGCTGTTCCGCTCTAGTTAATCCTGGTTGAAATTGTCAGCAGACCTTCTCCTTGCACCGCTAGAGATTAATAGTCATCTTTTGACCAGGTTCTCCGGCCGCACTGAGCGTCCCCTGTATGGTGATAGGCAGTAGCAGCAAATGATACAAGACCAGAGCGCAGAACTCCATGCACGTGGCTAGGGTGGGGGGAGGGGGAACGAAATGTCTTGTGCCGCCGGGGTTTTGCCAAATGTACATATATCATGAAGACAATTAACCGAAATGAGCAACTAAACTGAAGATTCGAGCTCTGCGATCATTGGACTGGAAGCAGGGAAATATAGACAGCGTAGGATTGTGGCGCACTGACCGACCACTTAATACTGGAGCTTAGCGCTCATACGAGTCTCATTAATGAGATCAATAACCCTGGGCCGCAGAAGAAAGGCACTTGCGTATTCGCGCTGCTACTAGTACAAGTAACGATAAAGGAGTTGTAGTTCCGTTCTAGTGGCAGTGGGACAAATTAAATAATATTACCCGGGGCTATGGGTGAGAAAAACAGAGGAAATGGGGCAGCAGGATATACAAGCTGTGATTGAGAAAAATGATCGATTTCAGAAACGGGAAATTGGCTCAAGCCAGGGGGTGCTGGAGTTACGTTTTGAAAGGTTTTCATTTTTGAGATGATCGTATACTTCAAATTTTGGGCTAAAAGAAGTTGCTGGTAGATCAAATAAACTCTCGGCGTTCATGTTACCGGTGACGAATCTTGATTTGCGCCTGTGCTAGCTAGAAAAAGTTGGGTATTTGTCCAGTCTTATTACCATGCAAAATGTCAGAAAAAGTCGTTCAGTACATCCGCGATATCCCTAGCGCCCCTGTCCTTCATGATTCTCTTTTCACTCTTCTTTGGCTCCGCCGATGATGACAATGGCCGTTTTTGGCTCGAATTGGGTAGCCGAGTGAGAAGTCCGATCGATTTTGCGGCGTACTGTGCACGAATTTCAACCTTTTGGCGGTCATTATTATCCACCGCTGGCAATCCAAACTCCATGAGCGGAACATCGGTCCCAAGAGAAGGGGGGATGTAAGTTTTGTCGATACTGCTGGGGATGTCAGGAGCATTAAGTGTACTCCGATAAACATCCAACAGCGGACCTAAATACTGCATGGTCTGTTCTTCATCGGTGGCCTCCTGAAGGGCCCAATCAAGCCTGAAGGCATTCCAGCCCTCAATCGCAAACCTGGCAGGATTTTGCTTTTGATTTTGCTTTTTTGCGCAGCGAAAAGCATCTGTGAAATGATCGCATTGTGAGATGACGATGAGTTGAAGATTTGGTAGCTTTTTCAAATACTGGAGTATGGGAGGTGTTATCATGGTCTGATGATAAAGACGCAAAACACGGATATGCTGTAACGATCCTGTAGATTCTGCCAGGTCAACCCAGGTGCGAATGATCCCATTCTCTAACTCGGTTGCAGGCGGATTGATAACATCCGAATATTTGCTTGAAAGCCATCGCGTTTGGCAGATTTCAAGTGCCACAAGATTCTTCATGCTTCCAATTGCTACTAGATCAGCCACCGTGGAATAAGCAGTTGAAAGAGAGAGAACCGCTCGCCAATGGCATTTTGCACTGTTCATTATATTGATGTAATTTTTCAATGGCTCCTTTGGGCGATTTGTCCATAGACAATAATAGGAGCTAATGGTGTGAAACTCGTTGGGGTATGAGGCAGCCATGATTTTCCACATATAGAGTGTTTGTTTTTTGCTGGAATTATCAGTTGTAAGTTCAAAGCAGACTATATTTCAGGAGCCTGCTTACCAGTGGCCCAAATACTCCCAAAGCTCCAATGCGATCGACCAAGGGATATTTTCAAACATTTCCTGTTTCAATGCTGACTGGTCTTCCAGCGCTTTTTGTCGGGCGGCATGTTTCAAGGAAGGGGCTCCGAGCCCTTGATGTTCCTCCCAGCAGTATGGCAGAAATGGACTTTCATGGTACCAGTGGGGACCTCTCTTAAAGTGAGCTTGAGGCCCAGAGGAATGCAAGATGATGGACATAGTTTGAGCGCCCAAGAGTGTTTGGCTGGGGAGACGGGGGGCGGTGTTAGGGAGACCTCCGAGTATCTACAGATAACTTGAAGCTGACTACGTCAGCTCCAACACCCAAACACAAATTCACATTCTGTGAAGAGGGAAAAGTCGCGAGTCGCGACTTGTGCCTACCTAAATATTGACATCACGTGCCATGCCGATGCACGTGAGACACCCAGCAGATCTTGCTGGCTTTATATAAAAGTCCAGGAGCAAACAAAAAACTTTGTAGGATTATATTATATACATACTCACTGGCAATTTCATAGAAGAAATAGGGTCAAAAATGTTTAGAAAACAGTCAACCTAGGGACTTTTGATGGGGGTAAACATGCTGACTTAAATAGGCAGCCCATTTTCACTACATAATGTAGCTTAGCGTGGTATCTATATTACAAGGTCTACATGATCCAAGTTATAAAGCTCTTTGCATACTAACTTGAAGAACCTGTCTCTCAACAAAGTTGGAGACAAACATTTTTCTACCTACTGTAATTATGTGTAATAGCTTCACTCTGTGATATAATACATACCACGCTAAGTTTTATAGGGTCTAGATTTCACCATTGTCCTACGGGTATCACATATATAGTCTCAGAGGTTGAAGTATACATGAGAATGCTTCAGCATGGCCATTTGAAACTGGTGAAGATCCGCTGTAGATCATGGAGATAAGCAAAGGCAACAAATACATTGAGATACATATAATCTCGCTCTTATTGGCTGTATTAATAAGTACAGCGAAGTACCTCACCGCCGTTTGGCGATGACATAAGCATATGATGTCAGGGACCGCGGGCGCGCTGATTGGCGGCAACAGCCAAACCCCCGCGTCCATCACCTGATGCGCCCTTGACTCTCTCCAACTGCTCTCTGTGTTCGCTGCTTTGGCTACTCATTGCTATGGCCGACCGACAGATCCCCAGAGAAGGCTCCGATTCCTCTCTCAACGCACTCGCAAATCCGGGCAACGGATCAGACATTCCCACCCCCCGATCCAGCACTGATTCCCGCTCCTCATCCCGCAATCACAACCAGCTCCGCGTGTCACATATGCCCCCCGCAAACCATCAGCATCGTCAAAGTTTAAGTGAGACACTCCGCGGTCCTCCAGGATCGCCGCGTGCTCGGCGACAACCTTCCTTGAACCAGTCCGCCATCCAGAGCTTGATCGATAACCCCCCGCCTCCGAAGAATGTTGACCCAGCATTCATTGGCCGGGATTGGCAGCAGATCTCCATTGGAGAGCTTGTTAGTCCCAGTGACCTGCGTTTTGTCGAGCTGGACACTGGCATCGAGGAAGCAACGAACGTGAGTCACTTAGTCGCTTTGGAAGAGATGCGGCGCAGCCAGTGGCGAGAGAAAACTGACACAATTACTATAGATATTGATCGACTCGGGTGTCCCGGTCTTGCTTATCCGCGAATCCCCAGAGAAAACCTCCGCCGTGGCTACATTTGACTACTCGGATCTAAACACATACCTGCTCCTGGCAGCAGGTCTAGCTGTCCTGCAGGAAGAAACCCGGGCATCCTATGATGAGCTTGCCAAGAAAGCACGCGAGGGCGAGAAAATTCCTCTCAAAGATGTGAAAGCCCTGGGTATGGAGAAAGAGCCGCTGGTCACGCTGCCGGCATCGGCAAATGTGCTAACCGCCATCGAGACGTTTGGTGGTGGAATTCACCGAGTCGTGGTGGTTAAAGAGTCGAATGACCAGGAAGTCGTAGGCATCTTCAGTCAGTTTAGACTTGTGAAGTTTCTCTGGGAAAATGGACGCAGCTTTCCTGCGATTGAGCAGCTTTATCCGCAGGCATTGGCTCAATTGCGGATTGGTTCGCACAATGTGATCTCTATCAAGTGAGTCTTGCATATTCTAGATAAACCAGAACTATAGGACGCTGATCACTTTACCTTTCAGCGGAGACAAGCCTCTCACCGAAGCTCTTCAGCTGATGCACACCGAGGGAGTATCGTCTCTTGTTGTGGTAGATAACCACTTCAATGTGATTGGGAATATATCTACCACAGATGTCAAGGTACGTAACATAAACAGTCGAATTTATACAAAGTCTTACAATTGCGATCCAGCTCTTGACCCGCTCTTCATCGCTACCTCTTCTCCAAAATACTTGCGCACATTTCATCTCTGTGATTTTGTCCACTCGAGGACTGATCGAGGGACAAGACTCGTTCCCAGTCTTCCATGTTAACCCAACATCTACATTGGCGCACACAGTTGCGAAGATTGTCGCGACAAAATCTCATCGGTAGGTTCATCCATGGAGATATGCTAATTCTAGACGCTGACTGTGATAGTCTTTGGGTGACCGATCCATTGTCGCCAGCCTCCTCAGGACCGCCGACCCCTTCTCACTCTTCCGTGCACATTCCCCTGGCTACTCCGTCGAGTACAACCATTAGCAGCTCAAACAACGCCATATCTCCTCCAGCCTCTCCTCTCCCTCAACCCTCGACCTCTGTACCTCTTCCTAGCCATGCCACACCCCATCTACCAACGCCGCTCCAGCCTTATACCAACTCCGGCCCAGGAAGTGGACTAACACCGCCTCTTGCGCCGTCTATTCCGGCATCTTCGCTACCAGGTGCTCGTCTCTCAGGATGTCTCGTTGGCGTTGTGAGTCTGACGGACATTCTGAACTTGCATGCTCGCGCCAGTGGATTGAGTCCCGCAGACCCAGCCGAAGTCCGGCAGCGGCGGCGCAGTAGTTCCTCCAGCATGAATGTTCGTCGCAGTGGCGAGGTTGGTCGTGAGCTGTTCAGTCGTGGTATTTGAGCAAGGAATTCATAGGTGAGAGAAAGCGATGACTTTCGAAACCATTGAGAACCCAGAGATCATGCAAAATGATGGCATGCTGTCCTATTTCTGGTTTGAAATTCTGACAAATTGACGCCGCCGCCTACGTCTTGATGCACATGCTTCTACATTGTTGTACGTAGTGCACACAGATACACTACTCGTCACACTTTTTGGCTCATAATTATCCCGAATGAGGGAGGCAGGATTACATCTTTGGAATTCAAAAACGGGGGGATAGCCCTCACCCTGTCATCATGGATACATTTTTCGCATTTCATTTTTTCGACACTTTACGCGTAGTCGAGCACATGTGTATGTGTCATGCCAACAACGACCATCTGGTCCGAGTTGTCAATGGCTTATCCATAACCATAGCAAATCCAATAGCAAATACGATCCCCAATATTCACAAACTCAGCATCAAATTAGTCTACCATTCGGACAACCCGACTGGAAATGATCTCAGCCCAGCCCATGCTCAGCGCTCGCTACCTAGCAGGTAGTTAGCAAGAGTGGAGGCAGTATGCCCTCATCCGCCTAAACGGCTGTTAGTGCCACTTCGGAGGTGGGCATGAAAAAAGTACAGATCTGTTAGTCCCCGATATGTCAAGATAAGTGGTGGGGAGAATTATTCCCGAAATCCTGAAATTGGGGCGTCGGTCACAACGGCTCCTGGAGATCTTAGCGAACATAGCTCAGCAGACACGTCCAGATCAACCTTCTTCCCGATCTGGCATATCTCACGACTCACCTAGTATACCTAGGTATCCATCATGCACTGGAACCTGCTCTGTCGCGATCTAGATTCGTGATCCAAGGCCCCCAGCCAAGCGCTCGCTATCTCTACCAAGTCCCCATTTTTATCACCGAAGAATCGCCATGTGCAGAGTTATTGGCTCGTCAACATGCAATCCCTTCCTTCACTCAGCGGTTGAGCCCGACAACAGGGTCCCCATGACTCGCGGCCGTCGATCGCCACGGTCATCTGCCCTGTTCCCCGTATACCCGTCCACTAATATCCAATGTGGTCTATGCTGGATACCAGAGTTTCTTCAGCGGGTCCTGGGAAACTCGCCTCGGTAGCAAGGATGATCTGAGTGGTTGAATAGCCGGGGTAAAAAATTCTCCATTTCTTTAGGCCCTTTTTGCCGTTTTTTTCCAGTTTGGTATGAGGGAGCCGTCGCCGGATCCGGAGGATCATTTCCACTATTTTATTTTATTTTAGTTTTTTTATTTTATTTTTTTTGCTCAGGCCTGGTGGGTAAGTTTTTGATGGTCTGTAGCTTACTCTATGCAGCTCCGAAGGATCTCAATCTGTGCACCCGCGTGTTGGCATTGGTTGAAAACGTGGAGAAGTGAAGATGATTTCCTCTTCAATCAGCTATGACATAGCACCGATCTGACACCGTCGATCGAAACGTCCTTATTCGCAAATCTATAGAGCCAAGGCGACATCCAAACAACATTCCCCTCCCCGAAATATTGATATGAATCTGTTTTCAAGGGGGCCCCCGAGGTCGCCTATGGTTGTGGTGGCCAATCTAAGCATCAAAGCACATCCTTAAACAGGATAGTAGAGTTGAGAGGAGTGGATGGGAACCAGGTAAGGCACGCAAGCCACCACCGCCACCACCCGAAGAAAACCTGGGGAAACATGTTCGGGTCCTAAATGACCCTTGCGAAAATCCTGGTTCCACCAGTCCAGCTCAGTCCAGCCCGGTCTTTCTCGAGCACCGAGTGCATCGGACTACCGGAGAGAGTTGCCCCTGGCCCAGGCTACAATGATTGGTTAATATTTATCTTTAGGCGATTTCTTCTGAGATTTGGCTTTTTGCTTCGTGTACGGGCCTCAAGGAACTATCTCAAAGAGGAGGTTTGAAGAGAAAAATCAACCTGATACATGGTTACCCTGCTTCGTGATTTCTTTTTCGTAATAGCCAAGAGTATACGCGAGCGGGTGACATGACAATAAACGGATACGCAATTTGTACAATCGATTTGTCTAGTTCGCGATAAGTCGTGATCAAAGTAGTATATTCGCACCGGGCAGACTAAGCGAAACAAGCGAAATCAAGGTCGCGGATAGCTGCATACTGCATATGCATGTGGCTACGCTAAAGCGATCGCTGGCCATTTCGAGCAATCTAGGCCAGCACTTATCGTGCGAACATGGGCCGTGCTGTACTATCTAGTCAGCATTAGATACCTAAAGATACCCATGTGCTAGCTGTAGATGACCCTGACGAGCCCCGAGGAGCCCCGAGGCAGGACCCAGAGGCACACCTAGACCTCGAGCTGGCACCACCCGAGCAACGATCAAAATATTTCCAAGGCAAGCTGAATGGATGGGCAAATTATCGATCAGACCACACTATGATAGTCCGGGGGACCATCCAGAGGAACCAAACCAATGATCTGCACGGATGCGTGCACGGGGTTCCGATCGCATCGATTCCACTCGGCCGGCCAGGACTGGGTGACCCAGCTTGTTAAGCCACCAGTAGCTCACTGCTAGTCGGCCACTGCCAATCCGTGCCACGGTGCGCGGCTGCGCAGTCGTAACAGCGCTCCACTCGAACCACATAGGCTGGAATAAAATAGCCGATAAGTTCGAAGTCTGGACGAGCCATTGGGCGACGGCGGGCTCGGTGGTTCCAAGGGTGGGGCTGGCGTTAGGCCCGATGCGGGGTGGTCTGTGCGGAAGCTGTAACCTTAACCCCGCAATTTGATTTGCAATTGCAGTGGCATTGACACTGGTAGCCCTGTTTTCTTCCTTTGCTGCAGAACGAGGAGGAAATACTTTGCAGTGCGAAGGGGCTGGGATTTTAGGAGGGAGCTGGGAATATCTGACTTTTTTTTTATTGAATTAAATGTTCGTCATCCAATATGAGCACAATACTTATAGACAGACACCAAACTATGGATGCACTGTCACACAATCCAGACAAGCTATGTGTAACACAAACGTCTCCCATCAAATCCCTGTAGATCGATCAAGCCGCGACCCAGCAGCCTGGTCCCAAAACGCCTCATCCAGCCTCAACCAGTCTATACTCAAATCTACACTGCAAGGTACTCAGCTGAGCTATCCCTGACAAATAATCAGCTGACCAACTCGCTGAGGGGAACCCCGCCAAACTAGTCAGAAGAATACATGAAAGTAGTTCGAAGTCAGCCAGGAAATCCCGTGCCGCGTATCGATAAGCAAGGTCCAAGCACCAGCTAGAACCCAAACCTATCCGTCGAATCCGGTCTTCCCACTTACAATCTGTCGCCGAGCTTCCCCTCACACGAGACCTTACGGGGAAGATAAGCCGGCACTAAAACAACCAGAGTAAAAGAGACGCAATTTCTTGGAATTTATTCGCTAATTGGCGTCTTCTTACGTGCTAGTGCTGATGACCGATGTCCACTTAAACCCTAGTGCAAAAGTACCTGGACTAAGACAAACCTACTAAGTGACACGATCGTGGCGAAGTGAAATCATATTCCAGACTAATAAATCTGACCTCACAGACCTACCCCCGCCCTAACCTAACTAGTCTAGTCTGCGACTCCAATTGGGGCATTCACCATGTTAAGTGGGAAGTGATGTACTGTGATGTCAGGTGGGGAGAAAAGTAAATTGCCTCGACCATCAGGCAGGGTTGGACGTCATCCGGTTAGTTGGGGTGTATAGCCAACAGCCCGCTTAACGAAATTTAGCCCTAGTTTGCGCAGAGTTTCAGGGAAGAAACTTAATGGGGGGAAGAAGAGCTAGCTCCGTATTCCGCACACATCCTCGCCAATAAATGTGAAATTCAAAACCTGACAGATAGCAAAATCGTCATGCCCAGGGTTGATGTTAGAACAAGATGGAAAGCTCTTAGCTACATAGCTGGCACGGCCCGCTGAGAGGTGCGGGGCAGAGTAGAGAAGAGCTGGATGGCGTGGATCCCCCGTCTCAAGAACCTAGGGATGAGAGGACTAGGATGGGATAGTGTGAGCTCTGTGAAGGGCGAAAACGCCGGAAATGGGAGTAAGTGTGGAGTGGGGATGAACTTCAAATGTTTTCGTCTAATGCAACGATCGATTTTTTTTTCTTGCTCCACTAAGGTAGTTCTGTATGAACTTTTTAGGTTCAGCTACAACCTAATGACCAAGGGTGGTGGGGGGAAATGTTAAATTTTACTAATTGCTTCCTCGACTAGAGAGGGGAACAGAAGGGGGGGTGGGTTGATTTGAAAAAAAGTATGTTGAATTGAACTGAAATCGTTTCTCGTGATGGGAGGGAAATAGCAACGTGGATCCACTGTGCAATCAATCTGCCCCGAAACCCTAGTTGCAGGGATAAAAATTCAGAACCAGGCAAACGATGTCTGTCTGAGCACTGGACGCGCTATTCCAAGTTCCAACCTCAACCCCAAAATTCTGCCGATCCAACAGAACGCCTACCACATCCCGCTAAGCTCGGGTTATCAAGACATTAAAAAGATCAAATATCGAAATGGCAAATAAAATAGAAAGCTATGGTACAGGAGCAATGTACAAGCCAGCGCAGTCATATACAGTGAGGGCGGGGGGTAAACAGACCACCTGGGAATCAAGGAAGGACAAAGAGAACATAAGACAGAAGAAGAGAAAGAAGGTGCTAGTAGGATCTTAGCATGTCACGGTGCCAAAGTCATCCAGCGCAACGAAGTCGTCGAAGCCAAATGGCTCGCGCTCGGACAGAGATGAGTTGCCCAGTCCCAGAGCGAACTGGCTGAACTCATTATAGTCTGGATCCAATTCCTCGTGAGAAACCATCACAGTCTCGCTTTCCTTATTGGTGGACATAGTAGTAGGCATCACACCACCGGCAGAAGGCGAGAGGGGGGTGTTTGGGGTAGGGCAGAAGTCCGGAGTAGACTGGGTTTCTGCGGAGAGGGACTCGATCTTCGGCGAGCTGGTATTGGACGGGCCCATCTGGGACAGGTGAGTGCCCTGCGTGAGGAGGTGCAGGCTGTGGGAAGTATTAGTGGGCTGCGAGGAGCCGCGTGAGTGGCCGAGTCCCGAATGGCCAGTCGCAGTACCAGTACTAGGGCCGGAAATGGATGCGGCGGGAGCAGGTGGTGCGGCGCTCGACAGCGGTAGTATTTCCGGGGCAGAAGCAAGGCGATCTCTGAATTGCCGCATTTGGATTGCAGAATCGGTGGGCATCTGCGCTTGCTGCATCATTTGCTGCTGCCACATGTGCACGGCTTGGGAGTCTGTGGGAGTCTGGTTGGGTGTTGGCATTTGCTGCGGCATGGCTGTCCATTGCATCTGTGCTGGCCAGTGTGGTACTTGGGGATGCTGGACATATGCAGGGATCTGCGTCGACGGGGTAGATGTCGTTGCAGGTGCAACCATGTTGGAATAGACAGAGCCATCAGAGCCATCCATGCGGCCCATGTACGACTGGGCGTTCGAGTCGAAGTTTGTCGAGGGCGACATTGCGTACCCATCGCTAGTAGTCATGGGGCTGGTCATAGAGCTTGAATCCATGCCGTGGGGGAATGGAGACCGTAGATTCGAAAGATCTAGGCTCATTTTCCGCGACGAGCCACCGTCGATCGAGGTGCGCGGGGTCATGCTTGCTCGCCGGCTGGCGAGGGAAGAGGCCGAGCCAGTGCTGTTAGCGCGAGCCGCAAAGGCAGCCAGAAGCTGGTGGTGGAACTGCTGCTCGATCGCGAAGTTTTGCGTCTGCAACATACGAAGGCGCTTCTCATGGTAGCGCTCGTCGAGTTCTTCGTACATGGCTTCTTTCTCGACAATATCTTTGGTGATATTGAAGGCCTTGCCGGTGCGCTTTTTATGCAGCGCGGAGGCACGGTTGGCTGATTCCAGCCGCGCATCTAAGCTGCGGTCCTTGCGCCGAGAGGCAGCAATGAAGGCTCTGTGAGGAAGTTAGCGAGAGAAGTAGGGAGGAACAGTAAGTATGATAGAACGTACCTCTCCTGGTTCTCCTCCCGAGACCGGGGGATAGGAGAGATATCCTGATCTAGATCGGAGCCCATCTCTGTAGCGCAGATGTCAAGTATAGACAGAACAGTATACTGATGTAGAGGCGCAGATGGGGTGAGGGGCAGTTAAATAGAGAGTTTCGGACTGGAGTGGAAAAGCTGTCAGGCCCTGCTAGGCCCGGTCCCTCTTTGCAGCAGAAGCTTGCTAGGCGGAACCATGGGACCCGCAGCGATCGCAGCGTCCTTGGAAACGCGCGAAAGTCTGCCTCGAGCCATGGGTCCCTCTTCACACGGCGAGTCCGTTCCAAAGCGCCACAGCCCGATACGAAGATAGGTGGAGGAGGGCAACCAGTCTTTCGTGGCCGGAGACTTCTTCCTGCTGCAGCAGCAGAAGGGACGCGGTGAGATTGTGCTCTCGTTGGGAAGTGCTGCTGCGTTGGGTCTAGACCAAGGTGTAGTGTTGTAGAGAGGTTGTTAGGTTGGCAGGTTGGCCGGGTTGCTGCTGCTACCATCGGGACTTCTGGTTCGTCTCCCCACAATGCGACTATGCCCAACGCCCTTCCTGAAGCGGTGCTCGATTTGCGCGTCTCTGCGAGTCTCTGCTCCGATTCTCGATCGCGGTCCATTCTAGCGTCGCATATACATGGTTTGGTTCCTGCAGCGATTTTCTCCTGTGTGCTGGCTCGCGCAGACAACGGGGATCGGCGCGATTCTGAGCTCACATTCGCTATTCGACGTAGCCCATCGCGCACGCGGGCGTAGATACGGCGCCCTATCACGAACGGTGATTGGAACTCTCTCTTGCATGGTACTTCGGAGAATTTCCACGCAATAGGAATACCACTGCGAATTGGCCGCTGGCCTCAATAATTGCCCCTCCCAGTCTAGAAGGTGATAATATCTTTTTCTCTGCCGATAGACCGATAGACCGATAGACCATGGCGCCCGCGTGGGATGCCTCCTCGCCACCCCCCAAGTTGGCCTGTCCGCCAGGCCTAGGCCGAGCGATGGTGTGTGGTGGGCGTGGGCGAGTTTCCGGCCGGGCCTTTCCCTCTTTGAGCATGCCAGCCTCGCCACTCGGGTGTACCTTCACATGTGCCATCGAATTTGTTTGGTAAATACATTCATTGCCCCGGCGAGAATTTGCAGAGTCTGGTATAGTTCACGGATGGGAGAGAAATCCGCCCATTCTGCGTTTTGCGCAGTCCAGAGCGCATTTCGTTTGGTCTAAGGTAACACCACTCGGGGGCCGGTTTAGACGTTGCACGAACAGTGGGGATGATCTACGTCTCTCCACCCTCAATCGCAGATAGGCCTCGCACTAAGAAGCACTAAGCACAACGCAAAATCCCGCGAGGTCGATCCAACGCAACGAAATTCCCGACAAGGCTGAATCAACCAACGTGATATGGCGTCGATAGAGATTCGTGCCGGCTCAACCAGGCAAGATTTCATCGGCCGGGCGCGCAAACTCGGGGAATCATCGGCGGCTATCGCATACCTCGGCAAACGAGCCATTATCGTAAGCCACCAGAACCCTGTGCAAGACATTGTGCATGCTTGAGTAGGAATAGTCTCCGTTGGACCGGGCGGAGGACGTGCTGTGACGCTCAAAGATGAGCCGTAACCTTGACCAATCCCTGCCCGACCAAACTGACCTGCTGTGCTCCTGTGCTGCTGGGGGGGTATTCACGGTCTGATAGGGCACCCTTCCCCAGGGGAGATTGGGTGACAGGGTCCGATTCCAATGCTTAGCCCATATCTTCGCCGGGGGGGGATCGAGGGGGATTTCCAGTGCGAGCACCGGATCAGCAGGATCAACAACACGTCTTGGCCGGAACGGCTACGTTCCTAGTATGGGAGTGCGAGGTGGTGCGCGTCGAGAAGATGAGCGAAGATCTCCGTTCGATCCGATCGGTAGATCATCAATTGGCTTTGTACAAGTGCTTGAGTTTGCGTTGTGCGGGTGATCTGCATGCTTGGAGGGTTGTGTTTGGATGAACGGGTGGAGGCAAAGCCAACTTTGAACCTAGGCATTATTGCTTGGTGGCAGCGACACTCGGGAGTTGAGAGATGACAGCGGCATTGGAGACGGCACTGACTGAGGTACGGTCATTATGGTGCATGACCAATTGTTACATGTAATAATGATTTACCTCTTAGGATTTGCACTGGATATTGTTCCAAAGGGGAAGAACAGGCTTGATTTGTATCGCAGATGCGCAGGTCTTTATAAACAACATGAAGGGGGACGCTAAGTTTTCAATCAAGAGAACAGACAGCAGACAACAGACAGTATAGCAGAGCAGAATGTCCTGCTTCAGAACATCCTCTCAGGGTCTTAGCGGTTCCAACGAGCCCGGAGCATGAGCGTGTCGGCCGGCCGAGAGGCTTTGCACAGCCTCATCTTGCATCAGACCACCGTCCATGGCAATCCCTGGACCCAAAGCTGGGAACATATTCACGCAGAAAGGTATTTCACTTTTCCACAAGACTTCTAGTTCACTCCCAGAGGTGGCACCATCCCCTGTTCCTCCCGGGCCTCGTTACCAACCTTGTAGGCAACCTTGAACCGAATTTTGACGGAGTTTCCCTTGCCCGAGTCAATTCCGTCCAGTACCATCTCCTGTGAAACGCCCTGTTGCTGCTGCGGAGCAATTTCTCGACCAGACTGGGGCTTAAGTTGCAGTGTATAGGACTATTCTTGTTAGTGGCATGCAACAACTCATAGAACAAGGGAGATCTTACCTTCTCCACGGCAACCTGGAAATGGAGATCCCCAATCGGCTGGTTGGTTGGGTTGGAAAATACGGCCTTCACAAAGATCTGGCGGGGGTAGGCCGGCACTCGCTGGACGAGGAAGTCGACACGAAGCTGCGTGTTCAGCACCTGCAGTTGGCTCTTGGTGGGTAAGGCATTGCTGGTCGGCAGCGAGGATGCAAAGGTCCAGTCATCATCTTCGGCGGCGGGCGCTGGTGCCTGCGGGGGCGATGTCGTGCCGCCGGCCAAATCTAATAAGGACGAGGATGCAGGAGACTGGCCCTGGGAGGGCGGTTGGAAGGCACCACTAGCCGGGCGAGGACTAGCAGACACCAACGAGGCAAACGGATCGGTTGCCTGAGGTGGTGTCGCGGTCTGTCGAACCTGCGTCGACGGTCCCGGGGCCGGGGTAGAAGATTGCGAAGTAGGCCGCGAGGAGTTCAAAGACGCGAGAATATCATAATTTGGCTTGAATCCAGCAGGTGCCTGCTGGGGAGGTGTTTGCGATACGGCCGAGGGAGATGGGCCGGTCGAGATCGGAGGAAAGCCCACTGCTTTGCGTTAGTCTTCTATGTCGATAGAATTGCTGTGAAAACGGTAGACTTACCAGGACCTCCCAGGGATATACTTCCATGGACGGGGCTCTGTTCGCCCAGAGACAGCCCAAGCAGGTCATTCTCCAGTGCATTCCCACCACCCTGAGACGCTGCAGCAGCGTTGCCATTAGCGGGCGCGGCCTCGGGTTCCGGATCGAAATCGATAAGCGAGAGTTCGTTGTTGGCATTCTTCGACACGCCAGTCGTGGTGCCCAAAGTGCCCTTGGGAATCTTCGATGCCGCATCCAGGTCACCCTTCTTGACTAGCTTATATCGCTCAATAGTACGGTGTATACTGTCGTTAATCTCGAGAAGCTTGTGAACGGCCTCGGGATCGTCTGATTCCTCTTCACACATCTTCTGGATCTTGGGGTGTGCACTTTGAAGCGCGTTGGCAAGTTCCTGGTGGACCACACAGTCAGTAAACATACCCACCTCCATAGTTTGGGGAATACCGACCTCAAACACATCGCCTTCTGGCGCACCATCACCAGATTGTTGACTCTGCAGCATTTCCTCGAGAATCTTAGCCTTCTGTTGCACCTTTGACACCTCCTCGGCTGCCTTCGCCCGGTAATCCGTTTTATGTCGGTTGTCGTACCCCGCCATAACCTTCATCAACCGGTTGGCTTCTTGGAGGTCCGCGGGGGTGCCTCTTCGGATAAGCTCCTGGAGCTTGGCGGACTGCGCTTCCTTTTCTTCTTCCTCCATCTCGTCGGCGGACCGGAGGTTCTGCTCAAATTGTTAGCAGCAGCCAGACAGTCCACATACAATAAACACATACATCACTCGGGTTCAACACCGCTGCATCCTCTCGACGAACCTCCGGGAATGCATAACCCTTGTAGAGAAGCAGCCGATGCATGTCCCTGATGAATCCCAAGTCCTCTTTGTAGCGCGATGTTTGGCAAATAGTCTGGCGCCATTCCTCGATCGACTCCAAGATTCGATGTTGGACCCGTGAGGGTCGCATGGGCGGCCGCTCAGGGAATCTCCGGACCAATTCATTAAGGAATTCTTTCGTACTGATCTGGAGGTGGAAAGGATATCCGCAATTCTTCACACAGATGTCTAGGAGCTAATTGGGTCCGATGTCAGTCCTGCCCGCGCCAGCTGTCATCTCTTGGGTCGCATCACATACCGCCAACGCCAACAGCGCGACATTCTGATTCCGGTTGTTGATGAGGTGAACAATCTCAACGGCCGACTCACGAGGGCTAGTAGGATATGGCATCAGTATTGCGCGACATGGCTAAATCTCGGTATGCCTCGCGGGGGGAGCACTCACGCAATGCCTTTCTTGGAGTTGATCAGATCCGCGACTTCGAGGTTCAGGGCCAAGTTAGGCTCGTAGTTTTGGGGGTCGCAGGCGTTTCCTGTCGGAGCCAATAGGTTAGCAAGCTTCTCTTGATTGATCTGAACTGCCAATGATAAAGTGGCCAACTCACGGATTGCCCGCTGCAGCGGTGATAATCCCGGCTCAGCGTAGACACCGAAACGGTCCCTCGCCGCCATGCGTGCGGATGCAGCCTCCAGGGTGACGGTGGGAGTGATGAGACCAGAGAATCGGAGGTATGTCGGAGAAGAAGAAACGGAGTTCGTGGGAGATTCGATGTGGGAAGAAAAGCTGCCCCCAACCTGGCGGAGTTGTAGATGGAGAGAGGAGCGGGCGGAGCAACTTGCACGTGTGGCGCTTGTGCTTCCTCTGGTTTTTTTTCCCTCCTCCAACTCAACCCCGCAAAAGCTCTTCGCTGTCTTTTGCGTGGCCGGCATCTCATTCTTACATTACACAATGGTCCGCCATAAAAAGGAAAACTTCTCGCGAGGAGGCAAGAAGTTCTCCAACCCCCGCGCCCGACCGGTGCCCCGCGGTGATGGCGATGACGATACCGCCTCGTCGCGACCGGTCTACAAAGCCGCATGCTGGGATATGGGACACTGCGATCCAAAGCGATGCTCAGGAAAACGTCTGATGAAACTGGGATTGATGCGTGAGCTTCATATCGGCCAGCGCCACCCCGGTGTGATTGTTTCGTATGTCGACCAGTTCGCGCGATGATTTTGGCACCTCGTCCGCTAACTGAAGAACTAATTAGGCCCAATGCGAAGAAAATAATTTCTCCGGCGGATCGAGAGCTCATGGAGCAGCATGGAGCTGCTGTGGTGGAGTGCTCATGGGTGCGAGTCAAGGAAGTGCCTTGGTCGCGCATTGGCGGCAAATGCGAAAGACTGCGTACGTGATCTTGTCGTGTATGACTCGAGGACTAGTAACTAACATGTATATGTGTATAGTACCCTATCTCATTGCCGCCAATACAGTCAACTACGGAAAGCCATGGCGATTGAACTGCGTCGAAGCACTTGCGGCTTGTTTCTTTATCTGCGGACACGAGGAGTGGGCAAAGGATGTCCTCAAAAACTTCCGATATGGCGAGGCCTTTCTGGACATAAACTCTGAGCTTTTGAAACGCTACGCCGCATGCAGCTCCGAGGAAGACGTGAAGAGGACGGAGGAGGAATGGCTGGCCAAGATCGAACAAGAATACGAAGACAGCCGTATCGAAGGCCCGGACGATATCTGGACTACGGGCAACACCAACCGAATGCCGGCCAGACACGGCGATGACGATGATGACGATGACAGTGAAGAAGGAAGCGAGGACGAGGATGAGGACGAAAGCGAAGCAGATCAGGCAGACAAGGACCCGTTTGCGATATCCGACGATTCCGAAGACGAGGACCAGATGGCCGAAATTCGACAAAAGATTCTCAACTCCAAGTCATTCCAGAACCCTTCCGCATCTGATAAGCAAGAGCCCGAAAAGATTGCCCGGCCGGAACAGCCTTTATATGTGGATTCAGATGCGGAGTCTGGATCAGCCGGAAGTGAAGACGAAGACTTTGACAACATCATCAACGCGACCACGGTGACCGATCGCACTGGTATCAAGGAGATTCAGCGCCGACGGGGGCAGGAGACGGTTAGTGCCTCATTCTCACGGGCTGAGATCTCGGCTCCCAAGAGATGGTGATAACGAACGGGGCACATAATCCACCCATGGCTCTCTGCTTTGGAAGGCACTTGGCGGCGCTTTTTTATTTTCAGTGAATCCATCTATATTGGAGTTACAAGGCCAATGTGTCAATTTGAGAACACCCTCCCTCGATATATTCTACCCTAGCAGATCTGTTCGGCTCGGATGGAGTTTACGAAACATGAATTTCCATCAAAATTGCTCCTTCTTCTCATTGGACAGGGAGGGACGGTATCAATATCTCGAAAATGAAGATCTATGCTTTTATGACTACGCGACGGTCATGGTGTTATGATGAGATGTCTGTATGATCATCTGAACTTGAAATGGACTGTTTTTGAACAAGATACAAACACATGAATAAACTTGAAACATTTGCATGTCCAATCCATGGATGAAACAAACTTTTGCTCGATTGAAATCGATCCTATCTTGCTGCAAAATATATTTTACAGTTGGCGCAGTCTGAAGGTCCAGTTTTCTCCAGATCATTGTGAGGATTTTCTTTTCGTTCCACCCAGCTCGTACTTTGGTACCTTTGACATCTTGTACAGTCAACTCCTCTGTGTCTTGGCCATGCGTGCGTCAGGGAGTGTGTTGTCATATTGCAGATAAGTGGATTGGCGTCGGTGTAGCTGGGAAGCGCCAGTGGCCGGCTATATTGGTATTTATTGATGAACGGGTATCTCCCCCGTCGTCTGGGCTGGATGGGGATCGTTGGAACGATTGTAGAAGGCATTTGTGAGTGGGCCTAGATTCGAATAAAAAAGGACGGAAGGAGCAAATTCCTCTCAAATCAGACGTTAAACGGAGGTTGGCATTCGCATTGGCATTGTTGTAGTTAGGTGGACTAAAAAGTAGATGAAGGAGGCTAGATATGTGATCGAGTCAAAGGGATAATTCACATTGCCATTGCCACGATGCGTCATTGAAGGTGGTGATTCCTTGCGAACCGTAGATGCAAGGGTGGCAACGGTTGGGTAGGGTCAAGTCGCTGCAAGGCAAATCACGGAATGTTTCAGATTGTATACAAAGTCTTCAGAAATGCTAGTCATGTTTCACCTTGTTTTAAGTTTATATAATCAGCTGTATCCACGTTAGGTTCATATCTCGGAAAAGGACATTCTGAGGAGTTCCGAGCCCTAGTCGTGGTGTAGTATTTCCGGTGACTGCTGATCGTCTTCATCGGTATCATCGGTATCAAAGAGGTACTCAATCCCCCCAATCCATTCAAAAGAAGAAAGTGCATCCGAATAGATAACCCTTCATGAACTACCGATACGGGGAGAATCCAAGAACCAATAATTATCGGAGGTATCTTGTTGGCTCGTCAAAATAAGCGGACAAGCAAAGGAGAGGAGGTGATATAAACAACGAAAGCTCAGATATCTGGAGACTATCTAGAACGTTTAGCTTGAAATGAATTGTCTATTCTTGTCCATTCCCCAGCCATTGCTATTGATGATTCCATCCCCCTTAGAGGTCAGTGGTCCCTCGATGGATAATCTTGCCCCAGTTAAATTCCCAATCCTTACACAGCCGCCATACTGGAGTAAAAGTATACTGATCGCGTCAAACTATTCTTCGCCAAGCTTCAAGGCAGACATGACATTAGATAATTAAATAAGCGGAAGTTCTTGATCGGCCCGTGAAATCTCAATACCGGACGGGTCAGGTTCGGACAGCCCCCGGGCCGGTCCTGAGGAGATGAAGAAACCCCCGAGCCTTGGCAGTCCTATCCCGACGGTCCCATCTGGGGAACTAGTATATTGATGCCGGACAAATCACAGGGATCATAAAACGAAGCGGTTGTGGGGCCGGCTTAAAGAGAAGCACCCACAAGCTGGTGTAGTAATCGGAATAAAGGGCTTGGCACTTGCGTGGCTGTGATTAAACCGATCTCCTCAAGGAGGTGATCTGAGCAATCATAGACGAGATAATGCTTGCGCGTAAGGTATTTCTGATATACGGTGTTCGAGAAGTGTAGATCATCTTCTTCTAGTCGTATGGGAAGGCTCCGGTTGGGAATTTGGTTTCGGTTCCTGGTCTATGCAGAATAGTCATGATCAGCATTATAAAAAACCCAAGAACCCAAGTTTAACTGCCAGTTTTTATTTCTTGTCTTCAGAATTAAAGAGTGTATTGCTACACATTATATTTTTCTTTGCCTTTACTATGCATCTCAACTTTCTTCTCTTGGCCAGTGCGGCAATGACTGCGCTGGCTCATCCTGGTCACCACGAAGCGCCTTCCCACGCTGCAATTCAACGCCGAGGCAACCTTGGCAAACGCTGCACTGATAGTGTTGCCAGCTTCAACAAGCGTCGTATGAACAAGCGCTCTCTGAATAAGCGCTGGGAGAGTTCAGGCCACAACGCCACCTACGAGATTCACACTGAAGCTCCGTACTACGACAAAATTCAGAATGAGACCTGCGTTCTGACTCCGGAAGTGACTCGGGGTCCTTACGTCTGGCCTAGATCTCAGACTCTGCGTCAGGATATGACCGAAGATCAGATTGGAGTCCCACTATGGCTCGACATTGGTGTCTTGGACATGAACACCTGCGAGCCGCTGCCCGATGTGCTTGTTGATTTCTGGCATTGCAATGCCACCGGATCATACTCTTCTTTCACGGAACTGTCACCCAATACTCCCTTTGAAGAACTCTTGACAAACATGAACATCTCCGACTATGATCTCGGCGTCACCGATCTGCACACCGATGACTCTACCTGGCTGCGTGGAATGTGGCCGACAGATGCCAATGGAATGATGGAGATGAAGACGATTTTCCCTGGTAAGCGTTGAAGCTCTCAAATTATTTTCAATTATGCAATATACTAATCAAAGGCGAATTTTCTAGGCTTCTACGTCGAGCGTGCAATCCACATTCACGTCCAGGTTCACACTGACTGGACTACCCGCGAGAACGGCACAATTATTGCAGGCAATACCGTCAGCACTGGACAGATGTACTTCAACGAGAAGATTGAGCAGGAGATCATGGCTATTGAGCCCTATGTCTCCCACACCGAGATCAATCGCACCACCAATGCCAAGGACTCGATTTTCTCGGAGAGTACTGATGGTGGATACAGCCCTGTTATCTCTGTTGTCCCTGCCGATGGCTTGGATCTCAAGAATGGTATGATCGGATACATCACCATCGGTGTTGATACCTCTGCCATCGAAACCTTCAGCAAATAGAGGACTTTGCTGTTACAAGCCGTCTTCAGCGACCTGGTGATCCTACTTGGCTAGTGTGTTCTGTTCAAAAGTATGTATAGAGTCATAGACATTTCCAGATATATTAGAATAGACAATATCTTGGAGTTTTCCTACTTGGAAGCGACTTGTATAGTACATCCTAGGTAGTAGTTCGGAGAAAAGCATGCCATCATGCATACTCTGTGGCTTAAGTCATGCTAGGAGACTGTTCTAGACAGATCAATAATAAAATTAGCTATTGGCTAGGTCTTAAATTTCCAAGCCATTAAATCTCATCCCGATCAAGGTTTGTCCATCGCAAAACCAAGTCCTCCAGACCGTCTGGCAGAGTCATGCCACTAAATATGGTAGGCACTTTGCCACCATGGAAAGATCTTTTGGATTCTTCATCTGGCCTTTCTCTTTTGGCTGTAGCTTCATAGTTGCCATTTGCATCGGCGGCGGCTTGGATATCAGAGAGCGATGCCTTTGCTTCGTTTTCAATTTTTATCTGGCTCTCATAATCACTGGTACTTGATGATGGCGATTCATTGAGAGACGGTATCTTGGTAACAAATGAGATACACATCACACGAAGGGTCACGCAGCACTTGGTTGGCATTTTTTATTTGACGAGGAAGAGTAAATAACTTGATTGATAGTTTGGAGCCAATGTCAGTAATTTGGACGATACTCGCGGCTATACCGAGAATTTCCAGACCCGACATGACGCCAGCGAAAGAACTGGCGATACTAATTTTGACCAAAACCAAACCGAGAACTGTTTAGAGGGCAAAGAAAACCCCAAAATATGGGCAGGGCTTAGTAGGAGGCTGAATCAAAAGGGTTCAGTGCGGCGTGGCAGTGCCTCCACGCTGGCGAGGCTTGGCTGTTTAACCCCGCTTCGAGGTTCTCGCTTCCATCCAATCTGATATTATTTTATTGTAAGTTGTTGAGCCTAGCATCAGTTCTCACTGCTTATTTACTAGGGCTTATCAGGTATACATATAAACTCTGAGCGTTGAAGGGAACATACCACTAATTGAACAATTTGAGTTCCACTAAATCAGTGATCATAATGCACCACCGTAGTGGAATGACGATTATAGCAAGTAAGAATCAGTACCAGTCGCAATAGAGTAATCATACTTCTGATAGGAAAAAACGAGTTAATTATAAGGATGAAAGTAATATCTACAGTGGGAAATCCTGGTATCTACAAGTCCTGATCCTCCATCCCAAGCCCATCAACGAAATCATAAAGCTCCTTCGGATCTTCATAAACCGTCCAGACATGGTCCGGAATATCCTTAAAAGCTTCCTCGAATCTCTCAGGCTTATTCTTCTCCTCCAGGTTCGAGACATCCGTAACCTTTCGAATAACAATCGCATGGATCCACCCGGGATACCGATGATAGATTTCCGCATAAGCCTCCGGATCCTTCTGGGTCGAGTCACCAATGCAAAGAACACGTCGAAGTGGGAACCACTGATGAATCTTCTCCATTCGATCCACCTTATACTCCTGCGTCTTCTCAGTAAAGGACCTGATGAAGCCGTTGATGTCCATCCATGAGTAATCTCGTAGGATAATTGTACCGAGCGCATAATGCTCATGAAGGAAAGCATGCAAGAATGGGTAGAGATTGTACGGCGACGCGGAAAGATAGAACCAAGAAGGGTTCAACTCGTCCTGTACATGTCGATAGAACTCAGGCATGCCAGCGATGGGAACAGGTTCCTCGGCAAATGTAGTTCGCAGAATACCCGTCGTCTCCATCGTCATGGTCCGCTTAATTGTATCGTCAATATCAGAAATCACCATCCATCCCTCCGGAGCAGCGAATCTCGTCTTCGCGTTTGCAGCTGGAAGGTCGAAGCCCTGGATGTGCGGGGACACAACCGTGCCATCCTGAACGCCCGACGTGCCCAGGTCAATATTCTGGCTGATGATGCCGTTTCGATCAGAAGGACCGATCGGGTGAATCTGTATCGCGCCATTCACCTTCGCTTCCAGTGTCAGTTTTCGAGACGGCGAGACCTGGTCGACGAAGGGCTGCACGCGCTTCTCGATGCGCTTGCGCGTCTCCTTGTCCCCGCCCAATTCACCGTCCAAACCGATATGATCGGCTATAGCAGCAACCCACTTGCCGACATCCTTGCGCCCTTCTGTCTCGAATATGCAGGCGACGACCTCAGCTTGCCATGATGAAGACGGGGGGCAGTCGGTCTTTGGGACGGGCTGGTAGGCCGTGTTGTCGAATAGCCACACGGTGTGTTTGTGTGGGTCCGCGGCGTGGGCGAGCGGGTTCTTCGTGCCTAGGAAAGACGAAAAGAAATTCAGGAAAGCCGATCCTCGACGTTCTAGCGGATTGGTGTGCTTGGGGTCGGGGGCCGGAGACTCCTGGTCGTGGGCCATGGTCGCGATGTCCAGCCCCTTGTGTGGCCCAAGCCTGTTCGAGAATTTGAAGATAGGATGAAGTGGCTTTGGATATCGCAGGGAGGAAGAAGCCAGGTCTTGGGAAAGCGCCGAAAGTGCCGAGCGCACATGGGCCATCAGGGGAAACGGCGCTGATCATATAGCGCCGACGATCTGCTCTTAGCGGCGAAGGATCCAGCTCCAGTTCCAACTCCAGTGCTCTTCTCATCTGACCGTACGCCCAGGTTGAGGCTGTGAACAGGCGATCGCAGTGTTCTGGTGACAGCGTGATATCATTTGGTCACGTCAGGCGAACCACAGCAGCGACATCTTTAAGGTTCAGCCCGTACCCTGCCAGAGCCGGGGCGAAGAGATCAACAACCTGGAGACGAGAGGGGGTGGTTGTTCTTTGACGGTGTTGTCTACCGACTAGATAATAGGCTCGTTATTGTTGCCTGCGGTTCAGGCGCATCTGTAGGGCTGTGGTAGGCTGTGTCACCTCGGAGATATTTAACAGATGCAATACAAGTACAAGGTACAAGTACAAGTAACAGGTACATCACATCCTCACAGTCACTTTCCCTCGCCACCGGTCGATCATTCACTACCAAGCCCAGTCAAGGAGTATAACTCATCGCCCATCGCCTTGAATGATGCCTCCCTACACACATTTGACGTCTTGCCGAGCTGTGCCAAGTACCGTATTCTCATTCTCCCCCGATCTCCCCTCGCTGCTGCTTAGAAGCCAAGGCACCCCAGCAAAACACATGACGCCAGTCAGACGCCCTCGTCTGCAAACAGTGCGGAGAAATCGGGAGCGATCTTCTACTTGGCAGTTGGTAGTTCCTAGTTGGACGTGGCTGTGACTATCGACCTCGCCTGAATGTGACCCATCAGTCGCATTCATAGTTCTACGCAGCAATCACCAACACCAACACCGACGCTCGTGATGAATACTTTCCACTAATACATGTTGATAATGAGCAAGCATTCAACTCGTTTGTTGTTACATTTGCGGTCATACTGACCTAAGCGCCTCCCTACGTCAACATGTCAACATGAGCAAATGTGCCGGCATCGACTTCCTAGAGGCGGAGATGATGGAAGGGCAGGGCAAGGGGCATAGAAACACTCTCTCCATTGTCAAAGAATATCTAGTAAAATATCAAGAGCTCTCAATCTCGCTCCGTTTACGACAGCAACACACGATGTATGCATTTGAAAGCACCATGAGGCCTACGGAGCCCTTCTCCCCAATACATTCCCAACGAGCCAAGTCCTTCTCCAGACTAATGAATGATAGACTGGCTGTTGAGCAGTATATGCCTCCTCCAAGACCGTTGTCTACAACCATGGAGGAAGAAGAGAACGTGGGAGGTTACTCGGTGGGAGAGGATGATGAGACACCCATGGACCCTTCGTCTCCAACTATTGAAACCCCCAGAGAGCCGTCACCGGTACCGATGGACCGGCCAGCATCGTCAAGGCCTTTTCCAACGATACTTAATCAGAAAATGCCTGCAGCACCCTTCTCTTCGGGAGTGGGCAGGCAACCCGCGGCAGATCAATTCGATGAAGGAACAGGAGGGCAGATCTGGACAACCACAGAACCATTCTCATCCAAAACAAATGATGAGCCACCAACCTCAAAGCCACTCTCTCCGCGTATGAGTGAGAAAGCCGAACAGCGAATGAACGAGAGCCCATCACCACGAATGAGTGAAAGGAGCCCAGGGCAATTCTCGCCAGTGGTGCAAGATATTGGGCCAACAGAACCACTTTCTCCAAGAGCAACATCCAACCCGACCGCATCGCATTTCTCACCAGTAGTGGAAGACCCAGCTCCTTCTGGCGGGCCGTTCTCAACTGCACCGGATGAGCCCAGGCCTGCAAGGCCTTACTTCGCTTCAATGGAAGAGCCACAGCCCCCAAAACCGTTCTCCGCCAACAAAGACGAAGAAAGCTGGATCCCCGCCTCCATGCGTGCGCTATATTACTCCGTCGCTCCGGCAGTCAACAACACAATCGCAAACGGTCTCCCGGAAGGCGTCGATAGCGCAGAGACTGATATTAGCGGAGCGCCGGCTCCAACGCCACAGACAGGGTTGATCCTCGACACGGAATTTCCAACTCCACAGCCCTCGGCGAACGAGTATCTCCTCAAAGTTAAAACAGCAGCATTCTGCCAGGACGAACTGCGTCTCGCCGCAGAGCTGAACCCAGCAAAGACAACCCCACAGATTCCGCTTCACAGTATCTGTGGAACTGTCATCAGTACCCCTGCGCAGGATCATGGCCGGCCATTTGGTCCGAAATTCAAGATTAGTGATGTGGTGTTTGGCGTCTTGAGTTATACACGCGATGGAGGTGCAGCAGACTACGTTGTTGCCACGGAAGGCGAAGTAACTCTCAAGCCGAATAGTATCAATTCCTCAGAAGCTGCTGCTTTAGCTTTACCGGCTTTGACGGCGTGGCAAGCGCTTTTCCGCTACGCGGGACTTAATCCCGATGCGCCTCACGCCAATTTGAGAGAGAATGGCACCGGGTACAGTAGCGGCAGCGGTAGTGGCAGTGGCAGCGGGAGTGGAAGTGGGATCGGGGTTGGAAAGAAGAATAAACATGGTAACAGCAATGGCGGTGGCTCGAGTAACGGAAACGCCAATGGCCATGGATATGGATATGGCTGGCGGAAGAAAAGCATTGACTTTATCAATGCACACAGCTTCAACCCCAACAAGAGTGGAAGTGGGAACGGCCCCAGCAGAAGCAGCACCACCAACAGTTCCGCGACAGGGAGCGCAAATGGGAGCGGAAGTAGCCACGGTTGGCGAAGAAAAAGCATGGACTTTCTCAATGGCCACGCATTCAACAATGGAAACGGCTTCAGGAAGAAGTCCACAACGCTACGTGTGATGGTGACCAACGCCCGAGATAGTGAAGTCGGCCGCATTGCCGTACAGCTACTCCGAGCAGACAAATTATTCCCTCAAACTGCGCGGCCATGGATCTGTGTGACTTGCACCCCTGCTGAAGAACAAGCCATCCGTGAAGGCTGGGACGTCGACGAAGTCCTCGTCATCCCACATCTACCCACCCAAAGCGAGTGCGACCTCGGTGCCATGTTCCGGGAGCGTCGATTACAGCCCGTTGACTTTGTGCTGGACTGTACCGGCGGAGAAGTCTTTCAACAGGCACACTCGCCGGCCGTGGTCAAGGATCACGGTGCTGTTCTGACAGCGGTGGACCCAAAGCCTGCACTGGAGTCTGCTGTTGAAGATCAGCAAGAGGCTCTACGCCGAAGGAAGCGCGGAATTCGAAGCATGTTTGTTCCCGTCAACCCCGATTCTGCAGCGTTGGCGCGCATAGTAGAGTTGGTTGATGATAATACGGTTCGTGGGAACGAAGAACAGGTGGTTGATCTTGTGAATGCTAGTAAGCTTCTGGAACGGAGGGCATCCGCCACCGCAGGTTATCGGCGGGGAGCCATGATGGTGGTGAGAGTTAATTAGATTCAATTAGTTGTTAGAGGACAAGCTTCTCTCAAACTGCCAGAAATAATAATTTCCGATGCATTTCTTCTCGAGTCTATAGATGGCATATGCGAGTATAAAAGCACGGGCCATCGCAGCAAAATTGTTTGTGCGCAGGCGGTGAAAAGCGAGTGGAGATCTGCCAAGATTTCCTCACCCCCAAATTTTTCGCCGACTTCTGCCTCTGTATCCAAACGGCCAATACCCAGGCAGTATGGATGATATCGAGGTACGTGTGGAAGTGCTCTGTTCTCGGTCACCGTACTAACTTGACCTAGGATCGGCTGCGTAGCCATGCGCAGGCATTCGACGGGCTGCTGTCCTTAATCCCCGCCAAATACTACTACGGCGACGATAATACCGTACGTGTGCCCCATCTACTCTGCTGGTCCAATTTTTTGGCTAGATGGTAGATTTCCTTTTTCTACCTGATTCCCTGCTTGTAAGAGCGCTCCCGGCTAACCGCCGTGTGAAATTCCAGGACGACCAATGGCAACGGAAAAAGCAGACAAAAGAACAAGCCCGCGAGGCGAAGCGGGCAAAGCTCGACCCCGAGGCCGCCGATAAGACCGCCAAGGACGTAATGGACGAGAATGCTCGCAAGCGCAAACGAGAGGATGGCACTCTCGCGTCCGACGAGTCTGATGGAGAGCTCGGCTCTGAAAATCCGAAGGAGGGGCTGAAACGGGGAGACGCCAATACCAAGAAGCAGAAGCAGACAGAAAAGACCGCCGCTGCCAAATCAGAGGAAGCTGAGGCTCGGAAGAAGCAGAAGGAAGACAAGAAGGACAAGAAGAAGGCTGCTCAGAAGGAAAAGAAGAAGGCCAAGGATACCGCCAGGAAAGAGAAGGAAAAGCAGGATGAGAAGCCGGCAGAGAGCAACGCCGAGTCTTTGGAGAAGAAGTCCACTTCGAAGACCAACGGTGTTGCCGATAAGCCCGAGGAGTCTGACAACGAGGACGGCGACGACCTCGATGATGGTGCCGAGGAAGGATTCTCTGTCGAGTTTCACGACGAGCCCGAAAACCCTTCCTCCGCCTCCTCCACCCGCAATTCTCCCGGCTTCGATGCCTCCAATCCTCAGTCCGGTAGCTCCTCTATATCCTCTATCGTTCCTCCCACCGCCGACACCGATGCCAAATCCGCCGAGCCCAAGGCCCTCAAGGCCACGCCGGAAGATCTCAAGCAACGTTTACAAAAGCGCCTTGATGAGCTTCGCGCAAAGCGCCATGCCGACGGCCTTAACGGCAAGCCTGCACGCAACCGTCAAGAGCTCATCGAAGCCCGACGACAAAAGGCCGAGCAACGCAAAGCACACAAGAAGGAGTTGCGGCAAAAGGCCCGGGAAGAAGACCAGCAGAAGAAGGACGAGGCTATGGCCCGTCGTTTCTCCCCTGGTGGCTCAGGATCCCTCCTGGCCTCCCCGCGCTCCCCTGCAGAGTCTGTCGGATCCTCCAGCAACAACTTCTCTTTCGGCCGAGTCATCTTCGCCGATGGTCAGCACACCGATGCTTCATTGACGAACGCGCGGGAACAACACAAGTCCCGTGGCCCGAAAGATGCCCTCGGCCAGCTCAAGGTCGCAGAGGCCAAGAAGGCCCGCCTCGAGGGCATGAGCGCCGAACAGCGTGCCGAGCTCGAAGAGAAGGACGCCTGGTTGAATGCCAAGAAGCGGGCTCACGGTGAGCGTGTCCGTGACGATACCTCTCTACTCAAAAAGGCGCTTAAGCGCAAGGAGACCGCAAAGAAGAAGTCCGAGCGCGAATGGAAGGACCGTCTCGATACCGTCTCACGTATGAATCACCAACGCCAAACCAAGCGTGAGGACAATCTTCGCAAGCGCAAAGAAGAGAAGGGTAGCAAGGGCAAGGGCAAGGGCAAGAAACCTGCCAGTGGCGGTAAGAAGAAGGCGCGACCTGGTTTTGAGGGCAGCTTCAAGGCCAAGGTTGGAGGTAAGAAGAAATAAGCTTTGTTTGGTCTAAGCATTTTTCTTTCCTTCTTTCTTTCTTGCTTCTGTGCCTACTTCTCTTCCGCCATTTCATTTGCTTTCCTTTCCTTTCCATTCTTCATGTGGCCCGATTCATGCTTATACCCAGGGCCTCTTGGGCTCGGGAACCTCCCCTTTACCACCCCCCACCCCCTTCTCCCACAAGCTGGAGCGCACGAAGAACCCCCAAAAAGAAAAGTGTTTTGAGACATCGAACTGGGAAATATCCATCCGGGGATTACGGAGTTTGGTGTTCGCGCTGTTTCAGCGGCATGAGTTGTCCGTTATGTCTTGTATGTATGTCAGCATGGGTAGCGATTTATCTTCATTCTGTGAATACAACATCATTCTGCCTGATATGTTACTCCTGCATTCGATATGTTTATAAACTTGGAGTCCTCGTAAGATGGATAGATCGGACATGGTGTTTTGGTAGTAGTATTATTCAGGTTTTTTCCGTGCTCACCTAGCCCCACTCCCTAGGTATAGGACGATATATATATCCTAGTACCTCCAGAGCTTAGGTAGAATAATCAAATTGAGAAATAAAAGTGATCACAAATGTATATTGTGGCATTGGTTTAAATCTTAATGAAACAGAAGAACTTGCTATATTCCATAACAAACGAAATAAGTGAAAAAAGAACAAAGGAGCCAGGTTTCCAAACGAAAACTTCCTTTGGGAATCGACTAGTACAGAGTGATAGCAAAAGGTCGAGGATGATTTATGTACAAAGTGTGAGGGGTAAGGAGAGAGAGCTGGTATAATCCCAAGCCCTTTTTGAGTTTTTCCTTTTTATGCACGCCCGTAGGCGTAGCTGGCCAAGATCTGGTGTCTCCTTCACCGGACCCGACCGATTTCATGCTCATTTTGCTGGGACGTGGAAGTGTGAACCCCGGGCAACATCGAAGACAAGAAAGGAAGGCATTTATCGGTAGGGAGCATCGGCACGGGCAGCGGCCGCAATTTCGGGCTCCCACTTGTCGCCGTTGGCGAGCAGCTTCTCCTTGTTGTAGAGCAGTTCTTCGCGGGTCTCAGTGGCGTACTCGGCATTGGAGGCTAAAAATAAGGGAAGAAACAGGTTAGACAGATCGGATATTATGGGCGTTATTTCGGTTTTATGGTGGGTGCTTACTCTCAACGATAGCGTCCACAGGGCAGGACTCTTGGCAGTAGCCACAGTAGATGCACTTGGTCATATCGATATCGTAACGGGTCGTCCGGCGGCTTCCGTCCACACGCTCTTCCGCCTCAATGGTGATGGCCTGGGCCGGGCAGATAGCCTCGCAGAGCTTGCAGGCAATGCAGCGCTCTTCACCGGTGGGATAACGACGCAGGGCGTGCTCTCCACGGAAACGGGGGGAGATGGGGCCCTTCTCGAAGGGGTAGAGGATAGTGTAACTATAGTAATTGTTAGGCTATCTGAGAGCGATTGAGGGTCGAGGTTCCGGTTTGGAGGGATCGCCACTGGTATCTATCTTCGTCGGTGATGGCTGGGAGAGGGTGTACTCACGGTGGGCGGAAAAACTGCTCGATGACGACGTACATGCCGCGGAACATCTCCAAGAGCAAGAACAACTCGGAAGCCCGGTTCACGCCACTGACTCCATCGGTCTCCCAGTTCTTTTGAGTGGGCAGACGCCAACCGGGTTGAGGGGGGCCGGCTGGATGAGCTGCGCGAATGGCCGAGGAAGAGAAGTTTGCGGTCGAGCGCAGCGGCATGAAGGGGGAGCGACGGGAGGCGACCAGCCTGGCGATCTGGCGGGTGGATGCCATGATGGCAGGAGAGGAGAGGAGGGGAGAAGTCGAGGTGGTGGGGAAGGACAATTGGGTCGGATTGGGGACTGTGGAAGGAGATTGAGGTTCACACGGGCGTTGCGTTGCAGGTTCGGCTTAGGTCATTCCTTTCTGCCGACGCTGATTGGCGGGCGGGATTTTGCTTCACACCTCCCGGATGTCTCTTGCCTTTCCCTTTCTCATCTTTGCATCTTGAACCTCCCTCCCCCACACCACATCCTCGCCATTTTTCTATTCTTGTTCCAGTAGCCTTGTGCTCTGACTAGATTCATAATGTTCCGTTCCGCAATTGTCCGCTCCCTCAGGGCCTCCGTCCCCCGTGTCGCCGTCAAGACCCCGGCTCCCTTCCACGTCCGCAGCTCCCCCATCGCTGCTCGTGTGCCTCAATTTACTCCCTGCTTCGCCTCTCAGTCCATCCGCGCTTACTCCGCGCCCGCCGGTCTGAACAAGGACGAGGTTGAGGGGCGGATAGTCAACCTGCTGAAGAACTTCGACAAGGTGCGTCAGAATCGGTGTCCGGGTGGATTCGCGTGAATCCGGTAATCCGTCTGAAGCCCAGAATGCTAACTCGATTGTTTGGAAATAGGTCTCCGATGCCAGCAAGGTCAGTTTTTAATCGCGTTTGATGACCCGCGGTCGATAAGCGGTTTTGTCGACCAGAGTCGCGAAGCTGCGAAACTCCGGCAGGGGCCCGCCTCCGATCCCGAATCGTCTACTAACGCGCTTCGTTCATCAGATCAACGGTGTTTCTCACTTCTCGAACGACCTTGGACTGGACAGCCTGGACACCGTCGAGGTTGTGATGGCCATTGAGGAGGTATGCACCCACATTGTTTCCCTCGGAAAAGCATGCTGCGAAAAATTACAGATACCTAACGACCACGTCTACAGGAGTTCAGCATTGAGATCCCCGACAAGGAGGCCGACCAGATCCACAGTGGTAAGTCTGGTGACTATGATAATGCGCGAATGGTGTTGTGGTCGCGGTGGCTAACATGGGTGATGCGCAACAGTTGAGAAGGCCGTCGAGTATATCCTGGCCCAGCCCGATGGTATGTTCCTTCCCCCTTGAATGACATCGTGCCTCATCATACTGACACCACTCGCAGCCCACTAAATAAGTAATTGAACTTCTGGGAATTGGTTTCGTGATCGGATAGAAAAAGAATCGGGATGTCGGCGCGAGTCGGGCTATTCGCTCGCGGGTGGATGTTCATGGCTCCAAGTGCCGCTCTGTATGCTGAATACATGTCAGTGGTTTTTTCTTCTCCTTCTATATCGTGTACATCATCTTGAATGCAGTTTTGAATCATTGGCGGACTGCGGGCTACGCCCCGCTTCTCCTCTCTATAAAATTCACGAGTGACCGACGTAAGGGGAGATTTGCCCGATAATCGATTATCTAGTCGTGTATTTCTGAAGTGGCCTAGGCTGTGTAGCATTATCTACCTGAAACTATCCTCTCTATAGGGTGGTGGTATCCATAGAATATCGACGGTGAAGCCAGTTGTCCAGCCTGCCCTCCACGACAGCCAGAAAAGAAATACAAACTCAAATCATGACGGGCAATTGGTCGTAATATGCAGATGAATGTAAACTGCTTGTCATATAAGAGTAGAAAACAAACCAATTCCATGGAGTTTGTGCAAGTTTATACTCGGGCGGCGGCCAGCGTGCTTTGCGGGCGCAGCACGAGGGCCACTCTGGTCCCAGACTAGCCTCGACCGCAAAACCACATCCTTCCTAAAGGTTCCCTTTGAACGGAACTCCTCCGCAACTTTCCTTTCCCTAGTCCACCCCCCGCGACTGTTTTATAAAAAAAAAGAGAGAACATTCGAAACATCCATTGCTCGACTTGCTCTGGACCTCTTTCAACCCACTCGGTCCCTGGTTTCCCCTGACCCCCCGAGAGTCCCACTTCAGAAAGCGGCAGCGGTAACGGCAGACTTTCGGTCTACGCGGTACCTCTGACATCCCTCTTCATCTTGAACACGATCAATTAAACGCCCCCCCTGCGACCGGCACGCAGTTCGGCTTCCAACGTTTCGAATTCCCTATCGCTCGCCGAGACTGTCTCCTTGCCTTCCTCCACCGCCCCCAACGCTACCCTCATCCTCATGTCCACAGCCGGGGGCTTGACTCGCCGGCGAGGCGGCGGTCGAGCCGCTGGCCCAGACGAACAAGATGACAGTCGAGTGTCGTCGCCTGTATCAAGGAATGGCTCCGCGATGGATCACCGCGGTCCGGAGACCTCGTTCACCAGCGGAGAGAATGGTCACAAGATCGCATTCGACCCCCGCGACCTCAGCGAGACCGAAGAGCGGAGCAAGCAACCGAAGTTGACCCTGATGGAGGAGGTGCTGTTACTGGGACTGAAGGATAAGCAGGTGAGTTCAGGAGGATAAATTCTTTCAAAGCCGGTTGGCCTCGTGCGTGCCGTCCGACCAAACTTGAATTACTGACCCGCGGCTTTTCATGATAGGGTTACCTGTCCTTCTGGAACGAGAACATTTCCTATGCTCTACGAGGATGTATCGTCATCGAACTCGCGCTCCGTGGCCGTATAAGCATGCAGAAGGATTCCTCGCGGCGACGCTTTCCCCTGGCCGACCGCGTGATCGAGGTTGTCGACGACACATTAACCGGGGAGGTCTTGCTGGACGAGGCACTAAAGATGATGAAGTCGAGCGAGAAGATGAGCGTCAATTCGTGGATTGACTTGATGAGCGGTACGTCAGGACCCTTCCCTTCCTTCTTTGGCGGATCGATCATGGAATCTGATCTTGGCTGACCCGTATCTCTTTTCGTCCCAACAGGCGAGACCTGGAATTTGATGAAGATCGGCTATCAATTGAAACAAGTGCGCGAGCGACTGGCCAAGGGCCTTGTGGATAAGGGCATTCTGCGGACCGAGAAACGAAACTTCCTCCTCTTCGATATGGCGACGCATCCCGTGGCCGACGGTGGCGCTAAGGACGACATTCACCGACGGGTGCGCAACATCTGTACCAACCGCACCGTTATCATCCCCCCAAACACGTGGCTGCCCGAGGATGCTGAGTTCCGCTATCTGCGCACTGTCATAATGGTCTGCGCTGCGTATGCGGCCAATGTGTTGGAGAATGCTTTGGTCACAATGAGCCATGAGGCGCGCGAGAGAGCATTTGCCCAGGTCGACGAATTGCTGGCGGAATACTCTCAATGGCCGTTTGCGCGCCGGGCAGGTGGTTCGCAGGCAATTGGAGCCAACCTGGCCCAGGCCATCAATGACGAAGTCAACCGCAAGGATCGGGAACTCCAAATGGAGGTAAGTTTCCCCCCTTCGCATTCTTTATTAACATCGCTCATCGAATACTAATTGATATCAGATTGTCGCCGCTTGCTTGAGTGTTTTCACCAGACTTGATTCCTTACTCTAAGCGGGGGTACCGCGTTTGATCCTAATACATCGTCCTATTCTATTTCTGTTTTCTCCATCTGACTCCCGCCTATACCTTTCTCTCCCACCCCCTCTGTGGCATCGCACCCCGTGTATTTGCTGCTTCGGAAGGCATCGGGGTTCACTTCTTTTCTGTTCACTCGTGTAGTTTGTCATTATGTGGATTGGAAATTGGGCAGAGCATCATGATATCTGAACCGGGTCAAAATTCATTCTTGTATGGGATATTATTTGCCCTCGTGGGCCCTTTTTCCTCTTCAACCTGATTTTTTTTTGAATGATTTCCTTTCTTGCTATGGCCCCAACGCTTGCTGGTTGGCTGAAATGAATGATCCTGCTTGGTTCCGTATTGGCTTCGAAAAAAGGATTCTTGTTTGAGCATTGAGGTCTGAAGCTATTGCGATGAAGGGTTTCTGGATAGGTGAAGGGGTTCACCCGCTGGCTATCCAATGCAAATGTTTTTATGATATACTAATAGCATCTCAAATTTAGTCTCATGTGATTGCATCTATGAAATGCCTCAGCTTTAAACATGGTTTAGATTGGTCTTTAAGTACACTATATTTTACCCTACCCACCTATGGTATACGTGGAGGAGCTAGGAGAACTCCAAAGGGGCATACGTGATTGAGGAATCTCTTAGTGCCATCCGTGGATTCTGGCTGAAGTGACTTGAAGTCATCCGATGGAGTGTTAATGATTATTTCGCGTAGATTTCAGCCACTGCCCCAACAATCGCCATCACCAGCGACCAAATCGAAGTCGATTAGCCAAGCTGAAAAATCAAGGTTGTTCAACTCCGTAAAGTCAATCGCATCAAGCTCCGAGCCATTGTTGTCTATCTCTTGAGGAGCTGTAAGCCGTTGTATTTTCTCGGGCCCAGAGGATATATCAGTTCTTGGGGTGGGGGCTGTCGAAGTGTTGAGGATGGAGTCCAGCTTCCGCGCAATGACCTTAGAGGCCTCTACGCAGAAAACATGGTTTGTCTCGGCAGGACTGGAAACACTTTCAAGTTGAGATACCAGAACCGAAATATTTCGAATCACAGTCGATGACTTGATGCTGGGCGGAAGAGTTTCCGTGGTATCTAGAATGTTGGTTTCCAATGCAGTTGTAAGGGTTATTGCGGAAGGTAGTCCATATATCAAAGTCTAGTGTGATTATCAGAACGCAAGCCTTATGAGACAAATGGACATAAAACGTACAAGTCCAGGGAGATCGCGTGGGGAGAAGGATGCGCGATTTAGCGAATTTGCCATCAAGACGACTGTTTCCAGCATGTTTGCGGACACCTCTAGGAGTTCTGGGAGAGTAGATGCATGACACTCGTTAAGTAATCGGTATACCTGGAAATGGATATGAAGATATGATAAGTATACTTTTCCATACATGTAGGAAACTGTAGAGAGAAGATCTGAGGTCCAACAATTTGGATCGTAGATAAGATGTGCTGGGAGGCTGCACCAGGCCCGGTGGCATCGATCGGACAGATCCCTAAATGATAAGGCTTAGGCTTAGATTGACAGTATAGAGAGGGGGATAAGATACCTGAGTTTAACGATATCTATAGATTGTGTTGATCGAATCTGGTATTCTACAATTTCTTCCCGAAATTTGCCTAGAATATAGCGTAGACGGGCCCATGTCGCTGTTCTGTATTTTCCGTCCATATTCCAGCCATCGTGTGTTAGGTTGCCTTTGATTTCGCTCACAGTTTCCGGTGTGGTAGCAAAGAGTTCTTCATCTGATATGTCGAGAGGCAATTCGCAGTCGGCATACCTAGATGAGATCCTGGGCGGGCGGTTGAACACCGTTGCAAATATCTTGTCCAGATAATATACCCTGACAAATGTTTTCCTTCGACACTCGGCAAGGAAAAATGGCGTGTCTTCTGAAGAGTATGTTGCTTCTCGATTCAGGCCTAATGCGAATAAGTCGGTTGCAAGGTCGCCGACTCGACGCCAGGCACTCAAGCCTAGGCGATTTTGTTAATGGTGATATATTTCCCCGTCTATTACGAGACTTACTCGCGTCTCCCTCAAGCAATGTTACCAGTTGCAAGTTTTCATGTGCCAGCCATATGATTAGATCTGTTGTTTGTGGCGCAAGCTCGCGGGCAAGCCGTAAGCTTGAATTGCTATACCAACACATCTCTCGGATGAATTCGTTATCTCGGATTTTAACATGGTATGGGCTATACAGAGATGCGCGTGCTGCGACGGTGTATAATAAGCCCAATGTTTCGACGCGTAGATTATCCTCACAGAAAATTGCACAAAAGCCCTTGACATCCACGGTTGCTGAGATGCTTGCTTCTGACGAGCTGGAGTATAGTATGCTCTCAGCCAACCGAGAAACATTGTGAATGCGAAGAGATGAATCCGATTTCTCTTTAATGTATCCAGATTTTCTCAGGCCCTCCCGAACCATTCCCAGGAGTTGTAGCACAATAGCCTTTGGTACGAGTGCTGTATGTATGAGCACAAAGTAGTCATGTACCAATTTTTTAATGCGGGGAAGAAATATGAGCGCAGAAACTATCTGCTCCAAGGAAGCTAGGTGTTCGTCTCGAGCCTTCTCATTGTGAGATTCCGAAACCGAACTCCGGATTGTCGAGCCATTAACGTCAGGTATAAAGGGCCACGTTTGGAAGCTTGGAGCTCTTATGGAAGTATTCGGCTTGAGACTGTCGTGGGAAGTAACTGAATTCGATTTGAAACTCTTTATCACTGATCTCGGAGTATTTTGTTGTTTCGTGAGTGGTGCGGGATGATACCAGCATCGCGACTCTCGTCCACGTCGTCGACAAGATGCACAAACAGGCTGATGATGGTCACAACGGATCTTGCCTTTCCGGCATGGCTCACATGAAGCTAAAGAATGATTGCGCCGGAGGCTTGGAGTCGACATCTCAGGTTACTCCAGACTGCCAGGGAAGGTGAGAGTGAAACCGGGTAATACGAGAGTGTATTTGACTGGAGGACCCGGCGTTGCACGTGACTACGACAGACCGAAACTGAACCACGATGCCAAGCACTCAGAAGGCTTGGGAGGTAATATAGAACCGAAGAGCTCTTGGGAAGGATATTTGCAGTGAGAAAATTGACTGAGCGGAAGGCTGACATTTCTTAGTCGCAAATTACAATGGGAAGACCAAAGGCGCTCGGTATGCCGGGCTTTCGGGTAGTAATTACCGTATCGGACTTGTACCGGTGTACCTAAGCTTGTAGTTGAGTACTACTCTAGTACTCGTAGTATGCCGAAGCTGGGCAAACAGTGTACCATATATAAGTATATATTTGCTATTTCTACTAGCTACCAGTGATAGGAATTTCAACAGCCATTTGTGGATATTCTAACATAAACTTGAATATCCAGAGTGGTAACTTGGTTGCTCTTAAATATGCAGCGCTTTATGTGATACAAAATTCCAAAATATTGGGTTATACTATGCACTCATAGTTCCCTTTGCTTATAGTTGCCCTTCAACTGCGATTATAAGCTGATTAGATGTTCTCAGATAAGGTGAATGTTCCACCTGTAGCGTTTGGGTGGGAATAGAAAGACCACGTACACGTCGAAAATGCACTGGTGTATGCCACGAACCGCAGACAAAAATCACCGCTAGCAGCTATCACACAACGTTGGAGAAGGATTACTCATAGTCACAGCACTCATGTTAGTGGAAAGATATTTAACTCAAATCTGTGTACCGCGTCAATAGGCTATATACCAGACCAAACATTGTAGCCACCGATTACTTATAGAGTGTGCCGGATAAGACAATAGACTAAATCGTAAAATTGTAGCATGCTCTAAATACAATCAGTCGTTGAAGAAAGGAAAAGTAAACGCAGGGGGGTCAATGGTTGCGGTGGATGACCAGAAGCCAATTCCTGCGGTTATATATTTTGTTTTTGTGACTATTTTAATTCCCGTAGGTTGAATGCCCCGGCCGCCTTGGGCACCCCTGGGAGCGCTGATGTCCTCTCAACTCGGTGGCAGAGCTGTCCAATTAAATATAGAATATAGCTGAAAGCCAACCAACTCTATGCGTTCATAAATATGGCCGTAAAAGAGCTAAAACAAAGAACAACGTGTCATGGGTGAATGATCGGCCTTCATATCAAAATATACCAAACGTCGCTTCATCTGTACATCGAACGGTAATTAATGACCGTCCTCGCGTCAATATGCAAATATCGGAATCGACAAACTTGTCGGAATATCATGATGGACATGCTCCTGGACATAAAGAATCCTGCCTTCTCTGAGGAACCCCCCAAGAACGCGAAATGGATTAGCGCTTACGGCAGCAATGATGACGGATTCTCCCTCTGTCTGTGACGCTTGTTCAACGGTGAGATTGGCATTTCCCACCAGAATCTTGGCTCCTTGAACCAAGCTGGTAGGAACACCTTTGACAGGCAAAACTCGAGTGCATAGACCCGTCCGGTACATTCTGCAGCTCCCATTCCTGGACGTACCAGAAAGTTTTTGAACACATCTTCGCTCGCCGAATTCCAGGCAGCGCTGGCTAAGAACGGCGAAGCTTGAAGAATCGCGGCTATCTTTGATCACCCGGAACCATTCGTGGGATTCCTCTGGTGTGCTTCGGGAGATACGACTGGTCAGTGGGCTCTCGGAGAATGGCCACCAAGCTTGCAAGTTTCCTTCGCCATCTATACCTGTATGTTCGAGGGCGAGAATAGACTGAATGATGAGGCGGCGGGCGTCGGAGACGGTGAGCGGTTTGCGCCATTCGATAATATCAATGTCAATGGAACTGGAATGACTCCAGCAGGAGTTTATGCAATTTATGTCTCCTATCATGTGCTTGCAATAGGGCTCGGGAGAATCCATGTTCCCTTTAGTGGCTGCTTTTGCCTGCGACAGACGGAGCACATCCCAGAGTGTCACTCGCTGAGCGTTGCCCGTGCATGCGCTCACCTCAAGTCCGACTCGGGCTTTGAGAAGTGGCGAGAGTTTAGTGTTGGGCTTTTGACAGAGTTCAATAAGAACGCTCTTCTGCGTTCTTGCGGGCATACGCTTCCATTTCTTAACTATCCCCGCTGAGACATATTGGCCACCCACAAGGCTGAGCTCGAAACCGTCGTCCACAAGTTGCGACCTGGTTGTTCCTGTGAGCTGTAACCGACTAGCAATACATTGTTGTTTCAAGGAGATGTTTAATTGGCATTTCTCGTTAACCGTCAGCCCAGCTTCCGTGGTGGTATTGGTGCCGACGAGGATCCGCGAAGTAGGATGCAGCAGAGGGCGATCATCAGAATCTATCTCTGACAAGAGCCATTCAGGGTACTCCACCCTCCAGTGACACTCGATTTCTTCTGTGTCGGCTCCCTGTTCCTGTCGCGGAAGGGGAACGATGTATCCTCTTTCTGTTCGGATGATTCGACCTTCGTCTGCGGACCCTTTTAGCAGCCAAACCGGGCCCCAGAGTTCATCGAGGTCCTGAACTGTAAGAGAGATTTTCAGCCCTTCCCGCTGTGCCAATGGCTCGCTTTTCCCCAGAACCCATGCAGGTCCGCCAATGAAACTGCTAAGGCACGCCAGATTTCGCGTGCGGAAGCTGTCTCCAAGACCGACGGGAATCTCATCCAATGGTTGGCCCATTATACTAATATCAAAACGACAAACGTGTGAGCCAGAGAAGGCGACAAGACCAATAGCAAATACGGCACAAAGGAAATTCACAAATGGCACATAGTCACCTGTCATAGCGAGACTAGGCACTGAGACCCCGTGAAGTTCCGAAACTAATCGAAAGAAATTCAACGAAGGTAAAAAGCTGGAGCTGTCCTTCCCTTTTAGGGATTCCTCAAGGTTGGATATTGCGGACAATGGTACATGAATAGCCTTCGCAACATATGGCCGAGATGGATCTTTAACCAGGATTATCAAGCTATCGCGGCAAAATCCTTCATTTCGCAAATTGCGTAATGCAGCCATATAGTTGGAGATACTGTTGTAACATTCGACAAGCGAGGAGTGTCTGTTTTGCACCTCAAGACCCCGATCAATATCGCATAATCGAGCGACCTCGCACTCCAGATCGTCAAGTTTCTTGTAGTAATCAACCGCATTCAACACAACGCTCAGGTCATTAGATTGAGTAATACCGGCATCGATGGATTCCTCTTCTGGGTGCTCGGGGGTTGTGGCGTCTGCTAGCAGATTGCTTGCTGAGACCTCTCCAGAATGTCGAATTGAGAAACCGTCACCAGCGCCTTGAGTGCTATGCATATCTGTCCGATAATCAATGGCGTCACTATAAGCTCTGGGTCTGCTTGGAGAAGAAATTTCATATGGATTTCCCCCTAAGTCCTCTGACTCAGACCTTTCCTCCTGGTCAACCTGGGAGCCCCTGTACCAATGTAACGCCAATGCTGCTTGGTTCCCAGGAGCGGTGGATCCTTCAGAAATGGTTCGTTGAAGGGGCAATGAGCCGGGCATGATGGCAGAGGGATGGGGGATGGGGACCGGATTTGGTGTTGAATAAGGGAAGATCGGCCATTTAGGATGTTGACTCATCCTTCCCTGGAGAGGATCGGTGACTGAGATGTCTACATCGTAAAGTGATGGTGGTACATTCGCTTCAAACGACGGAGTACTGGCAGATAGATCTTGCATGGCTGGCGGGTGTGGAAGAAGATAAGGTGTGCTGGCAGACAAGTCGCGCGCCGGTTCGAATGTGTGTGCGAAAGAAGGATGAAGATGCTCAGAGGCAGCATGTAGATCTGATTCATGTAGCGGTTGGATGGGATACTCGCGACCTGGTTCACTGTATGTTGATCGAATCAGTGGCGCAGACATCATGTGGCCAGTTTGGCGGTCGAGAGACTCAATGGAAGGCTTCATCTGTAGTCCAGATGAGGCAGGTTCAGGTTCTCGAAAAGGAGCCATAGAGGCTGAGCGTTTTGGTGGGAGTTCTGCTGCGGACGTGCGTCGCACTGCGATATCAGCATAAGTCGGCACGTTTTCCTTCTTGCCTGGCGCAGGATCTGGAAGCTCGGTGTCTGTAGCAACCGGCTGGCTATTGCTTGACTGACGGACAGCTGCCAATGCCCTCTCTGCCGCTGAATTCAGGAATGAATAGCTGCTTCCTTCATCTGTGGACAGACGACTGGAGGAGCCTCTCCCTTCAATAGGCGACACTTTGACCAGCGGTGCAGCTGGTTTAGCACCTCTGAGCCGCCGACGTATACTTCGCTTCTTTGATGAAATGTCTTTTGGAGACCTCGTTTTGTGTCGGTCGAATACCTGCCAACTCTGGTCATTGTATGGAGCAGGAGGACTGGCGGATTCTGAAGACGGCTTCAGCTTCTGCATCGTCTGGTTCATTTGCGAAAGTACAGGCGAAGTATGAGAAGTTTCTTTTACTTCTCCGTCCGTCTGGTAGTCGTCTTCTGATTCATACCCTGCCCGGCGGAAAATATGGGGAGGAAGCAGGTCCAACCCGTAGCGCGGCGGTGCTATCATTTGCTCTGGTGATTCCGCACGAGCCGTTTCAGTCCCTTTCCATTTCGACCTGCGCGGAAGGCTTTCATCGGCTGAAGTTTCGGAAAATGAAGACGATGAGCTATACGACCGAGCAAAAATCGACTTCTGGTTGCCATAATTCTCTCGAGATGGGCTTGGAGACGTGCGATCGATTTCGTTGCTGATGCTCCGTTTTAATTGTTGAAGATTTTCTCTTGCCTCACGGAGGCCAGGTGACTGAGCACTCGTTTTAGGTTTCCTGGGGAGCAACTCAACAAGCTGTGAAGCATGGATTTCGTACTCCCGGTAGTCATGTACGAGGCCATATTCGTGGTGTTGAGCCATCCTTTCCTTGGCGGCTTCATACGACTTGCAAAGGAACCGAGCGGCAACAATCAGCCACGAGTCGTAGAATCCGGGGTTCTGTTTGCTCAAAGCACCTTTAGACTCTTCATCCTCGATACGAAGTTCATCTCGGCAGAATTGTTGTACCACACTGTGTATCTTGATGTTATCAACCATAGAATTGCTTCTATAAATCGAGAAGAAATATTCTTGACTGTCTTCTGTGATTGATTCCGTCAGTCCTGGGATACGAGGCGAAGGGGTCGCATCGACATTAATAGCATCACTAGAGTGCTGCGTAGAAGTGCTTGGCAAGTCCTGGGGGCCAGTATCTGAGGTTCGTTCGATTAAACCGTAGCGAATGAGAGTTCCTAGTGTTGTATCAAGGTCTGGCTCCTCCCCTTCTTGGGCACTGGTCAAGATCTCTATATTCTCGGCGAGCATTGCGCCGCTACCAAGCTTAATTAAGCCCACCGGTATATCAGGTCCAAAGAAGGAGAGCAGGTTAATAAGGTTCAAAGCCTGCCGTTGATTTAAGCGGTATAGATCCGTCATGATCCCGAGGAACGGCTCGGCAAGTTTCCTGTCGGTCATTTGGTGCTTGATATGGTACTTCTCGATGGGCTTTCGTGTTGCATTGAGACGATGACCGATAGCATGAATGGCAAGCGGCAAGCACTCATAATGGTTTACTAATTCAGTGGCTTTGGCAGCCTGCTCTGGTGTGGGCCTTTTAATCCCAATGTCCCTAAACAGAAGTTTACAAGCATCTTCAACTTGTAGCCGGGGTATTGAGAGGCAATACGGCTCGAGGAGACGCTGCTTCTTCCGTAACGTGGTATCGATTGACGTGTAGATGATACTGCATCTTTTGCTCAATGGGAGGAAAGTCTTAAACTCATTAATGTCATCGTTGTGGTCAAATAGGATCCCGTCAAAGATTAGGAGCCACCCATGGCGTGTCTGAAGCCAATTTCGAACATCATCTACATATGTCTGAGACTGCTGGTACTCCGGACCTGGGCCCTTAGTTTCTTTGCGATCAATCAGGTTAGCAGCCTGGGCAATCTCCCAGAAGCATTTGCACAAGGACTCGCGTGACTTGGCGTCGACCCAAAAAACACCTCCCGGGTAACATTCGCGCTGGGTGAAGACATACTGTCGAGCCAGATGGGTCTTCCCGGACCCTGCGACCCCAGAGATCAAAACGGACATAGTCCGTTCTATGCGTGCTTTGGCTTTGAAAAGGCGGTTGTGCAGGATTTCTAGCTCTTTCTTCATCCCGAAAAATGTTACGTTCGGATGAAAGCCCGGCGGGGCGACGAAAAGGGGAGGCTGTTTGTCTGAGCTCCGGGAGAATGAGAAAGCAATGGGCAGATCAGAGACAGGGGACTTGCGGCCATCGCTTGGAGTGTCCCGTAAGAGGGCCATCAAAGACTGACCTATATGTAGATAAGGGTCAGCACATATCTGAAATGTGTATGAAGATGTGCGTAGAAGATTGAATCATATCAGCAATTGAGGATAGGGATGGGAGCCACCCTGGAGTCAAAACAGCGCGTCAAATACAAGAGGACAACAATATAAAATTGGGGCATCAAGAATATTTTCAGAGAAGCAATCCCATGGACGTGATCATAGATCATAGCTCATAGCAAAGAGCAGAGATCACTAGGAAGCACTCGTGGTACACATAGTTCATTCGAGTTCCGAGCAAGTTTGGCCCGCAAAAGGACATAATGATATAAAACGGGAGACTCCTCAATCCCATAATCCTTTAACGTGACTGATTCTTCCAGCGATGGGAGAAGACGGGGAAGTCCTACCATGCTTGTTGAAATGCGACATGCTTTGGCCAACCGGTTTCTCTCCTGTTCCTGTAATGGTCAGCAGCTCCGGTGCAAACAGAATGGCAGAGTCGAACCTACTACCGTAAATTTCTCGGGCCTTGGCGTTCTTCTCTGAGGCTCGAGCCTTTCTCTCTTCAACCCAGCGATCTGCAATTACCGTAGGAGCCTGGCGAGAGTATCGAAGGATAGTTTCAGCGAGGACTTCATAGCCTGGGGAATTTTCGTCCTCGAATTTGCATATGTGACTATGGTCTGCCTCAATCCCCATGCGTTCCACGCCAATCAAGCAAGGAGCCGCCGATTCCTCGTCCACGATGATCTGATTCGTCCCTTTGACATCCATCGAGCGAGTTTCGTGGAAAAGACAGATATGAAACCGACTCATAATATCTGCAAACTGACTGTTGATGTGCTGCAGCGTCTCATTATTCTTGTGCAGAGCTTCCACAAGCTGCGGTGAAGCTTTCACGAGTTTCATCGGCAGCACGGCGCTGCAGATATTGTGCAATAACAGGCCCCATTTGGCCACATCAGATTCATTATGTGGGGTGCCGAGGAACAGAATGCCAAAGGTTGACACATAGACGGATCGCAAGTGTTCGGCCCTTTCGTCTGCGACGCTTCGACTGTGGGTCAGGGCACGTTTAACGACGAGGCCCCCTAGGGAGTGGGAGACGAAAATAATGGGACGTTCGGAGCAATTCCGGAGCTATTCAAGGTACACAAATCAGCGTTCGAATGAAAAGGCTGAAACCGAAGAGAAGTGAAGAAAAGAAGATGACCACACATACATTTCGGTTTGCAGCGAGGTTAGAAGACAGTGTCTCTGCGTGGTTGACGATTGAGTCGCGCGACGTGCCATCAGTAAAAGCAGTGACATTTGCATTGTAGCCGTAGGTCAGAATGCGAGGACGCAGCAGTGCAAGTGTCTCTGGGAGCAAATCAACAGGCCAGAAACAGCCAGACTTGCTCGTCCACGTGTCCTTGGGGTGGCCGTTGAGACCGTGAACGAAGACGATATCGACTGTGGGGTCACCGCGGGGAGCGTAGAGCTGCGTCAAGCCTTTTGGCTTGACGCGGAGAGTGCCCGACATTGTCGAGGACCACTATCAGAGGAAATCCATACCCATAAAATTGAGGAATACGAAAGAAAAGGGGTAGAATCAAGAATGAGAAGATACAGAGTTGGCCAACCCGGTGTGCTGACTTGTGACTACACTTCAAACTGCCCCCGCTGCGAGGTACGATTGAGAGTGGAACCAAATTGAACCCGAGCGTGGGCTTGTGAAGGTGATGATCGTTGGGGCTGAGCATCATGTGACTGTTGGGCAGAAATGGCCATTGCTTTCGCTGAAACCCCGCTCATCTCGTGTTACGCGCGGACAACAATTAACATGCTTGAACCCGGCAAACGCGAGAGACCCACGGCAGAAATAAGCATCCGTTGAACACTGCCAAGAATCCAACTCGTACTTCTTTTTTCTGGTGGATCAAATATTCATTCAGGCAACGTCCTAGACAAAGAAGTGGGGTTGAATTTGCGGTGTAAACGATCAAAACCAGTATGAAGCTCCAGCATCTAAGTCTTGCGCAGCATGGCATCAATGTGCAGATTTCCGTTTAGTGTGCTTCAATACATCAAAGGTAGCATCTTGAAGAAGTATATCAAACGTTGGCGGGCTCAATATGGCGAGAAACTAGGCAAATCAATCGATTGGAGAACAATGAGTTTGGATACGCTTGACACACTGGATATGTCATGCAAGTAAAAACGCCACAGCTGTACGGTGCCTGCTAGTGATGATATAGATGATATACGGAGGGCGCTCCACACAACTGAAGGCCGGCAGAACGAACCATTGAGAATGGGCCAAATTCAAGTACATAGGTAAAGATATTGATGGCTTTAGACGAATGTTGGCAGATTGAAAATCAACAATCATAATTGTGCTCACTGATGCAAACCTGAGCGGGTTGGCTTAATTGTGGCTCCACTCCAAGAGTAAATGATAAGACTTGGATGATTTTGATCACGTGATAGCTTCATGACTTAAGATCTTGGTAAAATGAACGCTTAGGATGGCGCCAAATGTAGCCAATTTCGGCGCTCAATTTACCATCACTTAGCGTTGGGGTGTAATATTCGACGTTGAAAACTGGTCACTTTTTTGTTGTTCCAAAAAGGATTACGGACACTTTTGATGGAGAACTGTATAATTAGCTTTGATCAATGGACTCAGCATCGGCATGCAGTCAGAGTTCATTAGTATTTGGAACGTGGTACCTACCCCATTATCTTTCTGCCTGTGGGCTAAAGTACTATGTTCCAAATACAAATGACCGGTCACTGTGTAACTAACTAACTCTAAACTTACAGCTGGACACAGCACTTGTTTCATTCCATTCCACCAATGTGACAAAACACATCCCGGGACCACGTGGGTGATCTGGGATGGATCTGAGAGTTCTACTAGTAGCATAGCTCCCTGACCTTACTAATAATTGTCGGCCTATAATTGCCCCGACATCCTTCTACAGCTGTCTTTGAGCCCAGGCGACAACCGGCTGGGGGTAGCTACTTTTTAGCAAGTTATCGAAAAATGTCGTTATTATAGTACTTTCTTGCAGCAAAGCAAAATAATTCACAGGCTTGAGGCAGAGGAGATATGCAGAGTCGTTTCCATTCACCCCCGAGAGGCGAAGAAAAGACCTCTTGTTCTGTCAATTCCGAGCAATCCCGCTGGTTCCCCTGACTTGCTTATTGGGCCTAGGCCCATGCTGAGAACTGCTCAGTGAAGTCGAGCTAGAGCTACACCCGTGGACTGTCAGGGCCGCGTCAGCCAAGACATGCAAGCCACACGTATCGGACATTATTTTGTGTGCATAGGTAGGCGCACATTGAATTTCCAGGAGAACGAGATGATACCATTTGGCTACAGCTAGGGGGTCGAACATGATTGCTCTCGCACCTGCAATGTCAATTGTTTGAAGTTCAAATTGTACCTTGGCTGGTGCCCAGATGTTTAAATCCAAGCTCTCAGCTATATGTAGCTGGGCAGTGATGCGGTGACGTTAGTGCTCCAGGGCGTGAGCTCCTTGCAGCGCTTCAGCTAGCCAATATTGGAGCATGGTGGCCATGTCATACCCCGTAGATACGCCTTCAAGGTTTGCGAAAACCGGAGTTAGTTTGCGGGGTGTCTGGAGCGAGCCTCGTTGGGGATGCCAAATGCCACCCGGGTATTAACCAGCTCGATCTGCGGACACCGGGACCTTTCGGAATCCTATATAGCTGTGATATAAATTTGACTTTAGAAATAGACTTTCTCATCTCATTTAAGCATATGTCGCCCTGGATTTACGTTGGTGGCTGTTCCTGGCTCTCCTGCTTAGTAGATATCACTAAATGGCGTGGGGGCAAGATAATCGGCTCTCTTTTTTGTGTATTATTTTTCCTCTGTACTCGTTATGTGATGATAATAGCAATTCGATTTCTTAGCATATGTAGTAAGAGCTAGCCTAGTAGGTGGGAGAATTACATGATGGCCACGGGGGGTGCGCAAAAGACGGAAGATGTCCGGTGCTTGTGGGGCTGGACGGGCTCGCCTTTTTGCCGCATACATCCATCCCCACCTCCACCCGCCTACCAACCCATGGACCACCCTGTCTCAACCCCCATGCTACGCTGATTACAGCTGCTTGGCGATCCACACAAGCCCCAGACTGCCTTCCTGGATTGGATCCAGAGATTTCCTCCGAGGCCTTGGCAGGGCTTGCGAAGCCCTTGGCGCACGCAAAAGCCTAAACAAGCCTCCCAGTTTCGCCTTATACCAACAATCTTATGGCTGCTTATAGGCTGGCCGGACCGAACAGATCGGAGCCCTACGCACCCCAAGGTTGAGCAGTTGTCCGATGAAACCCGAGTCTTGGCTGCATCAAACTTTCCTATTGCCGTAACATCTGGGGATAGTTACAGATGGGCTCTCAAAAAATACAAACCAAACCATCATGGCCAGCCACTTTTCTTCCTACCGGCACACCGTCTCGGTGAGTCCTCAGCTCGACACCGACACACCCGGGTGCAGATTAGGTAGTCGGGCCGAGTGGACTCGCGCTTGATCCTCGGCTGGGGAAGGCAGACCCCGACACTACGCCCCGCAAATCATACAATTTTACGGGCTTCTTCCGATTGTCGGCATTCCTTCCAACGCAATTACAACGGCTCGGTGGTCGAATCCCGCAGCGGTATTTCTCGCCCCCGAGCCACATGTTGGTCCCGACGCACCCCGGGAAGGGGCCAAAGCCTATCCCACCACCTACTGAGGCGTGACGGCTCCAATGGAGTCGGTGCTGCCCGCCAGTAGGATTCCATTGAAAGCCATCTGCGACATTCGAACCCGTTTAGTCAATGCTCTCCACTGGCACGTAATTAACCAGCCTATTGCTGAAATGCAATTTTTCTTGCCTTTCTGCGGGGTCTCCACGAATATCACTGGGGGTTCTCCAACCGAAACCGGGCCACCTCGCTGGCTATAAACTGCTCACCGGGAACCCATTCTTTTTTTCTTCTTTTTGTCTCTTCTTCTTCGTCTTCCTTTCTCGTTTCATAGCGCACCCGTGTTACCGCCTATCATGACGGGATCGCTGTTTCGAGGCAAGGCCTTGCACGTCGCTCAGGCGCTTCTTATTGTTGCTCCGGCGTTCATCGTCTTCGGTTATAACCAGTCAGGGCTGGGCCCTCTGGCCACTTTGCAGAGCTGGGTCGGTACCTTCCCGGCGATTGATACCGTCAATACCGAAGGTGCCTTGCGTGCGAGGAACTCGACCAGCAAAGGCGCTGTCATTGCATCCTACCAAATCGGCGCCCTGTTCGGTGCCCTGTCGTGTACAGCTCTCGGTGACCGACTGGGTCGGCGGAAGACTATTTTCCTCGGTGCAATCCTTACAATTATTGGTCAATTGCTACAGACAGCTGCGTATGGCCTCCCGCAATTTGTTGTCGGCCGCGTGATTCTTGGATTTGGTGTAGGCCAATTCAGTGTCGCTGTTCCCGTGTGGCAGTCCGAGTGTACATCCGCTAAGCATCGAGGACAACACGTTGTCGTCGATGGTATCTGTATCTGTTTGGGTTATGTCCTATGCAATTGGATTGACTTTGGTCTAAGCAAGGTCGCTGGCAATCTGCAATGGCGTATTCCTCTTGCTATCTCCTTCTTCTTCTCTTTGGTCGTTTTGGTTTCGGTCTTCCTGCTTCCTGAATCTCCTCGATGGCTCGTTTCTGTTGGCCGTATCGACGAAGCCACAGCAAGTCTCGCTGCCTACAAGGGTCTCCCCGATGACGACGAGGCTGTCCGTGTCGAGATCTCTGGTATCGAGACCTCCCTAGAGGTCACCGTCGACAGTGCCTCGCTGATGGATATCTTCAACCCTAAGAAGCCCGACGAGGAGCGCCTTCTTTACCGATTCTGTCTCTGTGTCGCCCTCCAGTTCTTCCAGCAAATGTGCGGTGGAAACCTGATCTCAACATACGTCTCCACCATCTTCGAGGAGAACCTTCACATGACGAGTGATTTGGCCCGTATCCTTTCCTCATGTGCCATGACCTGGAAGTTCCTGTGCAGCTTCATCGCCTTCTTCGCTATTGACCGCTTGGGTCGCCGAAAGATCTTTATGATCAGCGGTGCTGGTATGTCCGCCTGTATGATCGCTCTGTCCATCACCAACAGCTTTGGAAATAACCACACCGCATCTGTCGTGTCGGCTGTCTTCATCTTCCTTTTCAACTCTTTTTACCCCGTCGGCTTCCTGGGTGGTAACTTCCTCTACTGTACCGAGGTTGCACCAATGCGCCTGCGTGTCGCCATGGCTGCCATCTCCACCGGAAACCACTGGCTGTGGAACTTCGTGGTTGTCATGATCACCCCTGTCGCTCTTGACACCATTGGATACCAGTACTACATCGTGTACGCGGTTATTTCCGCCATGATCCCCTTCTCCGTCTACTTCTTCTACCCCGAGACCATGAACCGCAACTTGGAAGCCCTCAACCACGTCTTCCGCGATGCCCCAACCCCGTGGCACATTGTCTCCATGGCCCGCAATCTACCCCAGGGTGAAGCCATTGAGGTTGAGGTCTGGAAGAATTACGAGAAGAAGCAAGCGATTGAGCAGGAGGAGCACGCCTAAAATTATGACGGTTATTTTGAGCCTGTGGATGAACATAGATGTTTGTTTTTACTAAGACGATGACGATAAAGGGTTATATTATCTGGTAGAATTACTAGAACGAGATAGATGATTGAATTATTTACGGTTGTTTTCATGTCTTAATTGTCCTTGCTTGAACTAGAAGACACTGTAGCCCATGACTATCCATAAAGGTTTTATTACTTGCTCTAAAGCCTGTCAACCTAAATATCACCATGAATGATGCTCGGAGCATCAATGATTTCTGATCAGGTCATCCTCTATCATTACTGCAGCACATTTTATCCACAAAACATCACTTCGGTGGTTGAAAATTGACAGCCGTTGTGAAACATTTGTATTATTCTATGTACAGTTTCGTTATCTAAGACTATAGCTCGTCTTTTTTGATAGGTTTCAGGACTTCGCCGGATGGCAGTGGCCCGCACCAACCATAGGTATCGCATCGACACTGCTCAAATCGGGGACAACTATAGTCAACGTCAGCAAGGCAAAGCTCGTACCAAAGAACTCAACAGAGTCTACCCATATTCGAAATCAACTCACTAAACAGAATCCATCCCAAAAATGATATGCCACAATTTCTCCAAGACCCAACCGACTCCAAATTCATTCGTCAACTTCGTAGTCGCAGCCCAGTTCAATATTCGTTGATAATCCTCCTTAGGCCGCGCCCGAATCCGGTCTCGACTAACAGCGAACTGTCCACAGCAAACATTCCCAATTTCGCCGGGAACCCTTTCGATGGGAACGTTGAAGATCGCTTGGTATGCGTCCGCAAAGTATGCGCGGATATCATGGGCATCGATGTCGGCCTGCGTCGGGCCCAGAGGGTACACGCTTGTCGGACAGCCTGGGTTGAGTTGGCAGCGGAGGTTGACGTATCCGTGAGCATCGATGGACTCATATCGGATGTTTCTCAGGGTATTGTGCGTCCATGGTCCGAATAGATCATTGTGCCATTGTTCTGGGTAAGCGTGGATGAAAAGGGAGTAATCCGGCAAATTGTCGTAGAAGTCGATCACGTAGGATAAGTAGGCTGGAGATTCGCGACCGCGTCGGGTTGATGGGACTAGGAATCCTGGTTCGGGGGTTTGTTCGGTGGTGTAGATGAATGGTGTATACCCACTGGGTGGTTCGTGAGTTTTAGTTTGGATCAACGGATTGATTGGGAGGGGGCTGTGTGTTGGGGGTCTCACGTTTCTTTGCAGTAATCGCGTATCCAGGTTAGGTCGTCGCTACGCTGGGAAGCGAGAACCAGACCGACAGTTGAATTCACCGCGTGTGAGGTGTATTGTTCTGTGAGGTTGGCGAGTTCTTGAACGACTGGATGGCGAGGACCGCCTGGTCGATCTGCGGTGCGCGGAATGGGGTTGTCAGCAGAGGTTAGAGAGAAGCCATGATTGATGGATGGTTACCTCTAAAGTGGTCTTTCCATATAACCAACTGATCTCGAAGAAGTAGATAGCAGAGTAGAGCAAGAACGAGGGTTGACAGCGCGATCACTGCCCTTCTAGGACTTAAGCAGCAGAAATAAAGTGGTTTCCGCATGCTTGGCGATCGTCCCCTGAAGAAGAGAGAGTGGAGGGAACGGCTGGGAAGAGCATTCTCTCTTATTATTCTTGCGGGGTGGGCTATTCCTGAGATTAGAATTAAAATTAAAATTAAATCCAGAGGGGCGCGCCTGCTACGAATCCAGTCTCTTGGCTCTAATCTGTCCTGGGCCATGAAAATTGAAGAATAGCCTGGTGTGCGGCCCCCCAAGACTTGGTTCCGTGAACTACCGCGAATAGTGCGCTTGCTGTTGTGCAATGCTAAGACACTAGCGAAGTCTGGTTAAAGCCGTGATGTCTCAAGTGGGGGCGATACACAGTAAAGACCAATCACAGCTGTGAGTGCTATCCTATTTCTAGGCTCTCAACCCTCAGGAACCAATAAAATAAGCCGGGCGGAGCATACCTAGGTATCCATAGGATGAATCTAGTCTTAGTTATCAAGATCCTAGAGTATATCAGCGCAAGTAAGAAACTTAGGGTAAAATATGACATAGCAGAATTATTATCACATCCTAGAATATTACACAGACTAGGATACCTACAAATATAAGCCTCAATCAACCCGTCTCCTCGGAATGATGAAATTAGAGACATACTGTTTATATACAGAGCTTACGGGGGGTTGATGTTGTAGCCATGAGGTGTTGTGGCCATGAGGGCTACGCATGACATACCAGGCTGCCTTGATTGTGGGTTTATTCCGATTCGCCTGGGCCGTACCGAGCCCATCTTGGGTGGCTCATTCGCTAGTACGACTTAATTATGGTAGCTGGACGTAATAACTTGGACTTGGAAGTTGGGCGATACTACGTCGCGACAGGACGAGCGAAAATCCGAAAAACTGCGTTTCAACCCGGTTTCAGGTCTTGCAGTAATGACACAAGAGATAGCCCCCCCCCCCCCCCCGTCGCTGATTAATGGGTTGTTGGCGAGGACAACGTTCGTTCCTTGTGGAAAAGACGATGATATACTAGCCCATTGAAATATTCAAATTCATATTCTAGTTCACTTTTCTATTCCCTGAATTTAACACCTGAATTAAGACTTTATTTTCTCTCCTCAAGGCTTCATAAATTCTTATTTGTTCAAACAATGAATCACGTATAAATTGTTAAATTACGAATTATTGCTTGTGTTCAGCCGCTACTGATACATTACACAATTGCTTAAGGTCGCCGAAGTCAGACCTTTAGTAGTTCTAGTCACTTCTTGTCAGTTTTGGAGGTCTTTGCGTTCAACCTCTAAAGCGGTTAGCCTACCTTATCTGATTCGTAATTCTTGCAAGCCACAGAACAACTCTCGTTTTTCAGGCGGCCAGCTAATGATTTCGGTGTCGGCAATAAAACCCCACTTCTGATGGTATTTTCTTTTTCCAGTTCCCTTCCATATCCAAGTTCTGAGATAGCTGCGGATAAAAATGGCATTAAATTGGTTATTACCGATCCTCGCTCTGTTTACTAACTACAGTAATGCCAAGCAATCTTGCAAGTGCGTAAGTAAGACCCCTCACCTTCTTAACATACAAGTGGAAGAAATACTGAAGCTGAGAGCCAGACACCCGGAGATTCTTGCTGGCCTCTTGTCGGTATATGGGATGCATTGAACACAACTCTAGCTGGAAAGTTGATCCATAATCTGCCGGTTGCCATCTCTTGCTACCCTGGTGTGTATCAGGATGATGAGAAATGCGCACTCGTCTACTCGCAATGGTATAATTCGTCTTTTCAAGAAACTTCGCCAGTCGGATACGTCTATCCGACGTTTGATGCATGTCCCCCAGTCGACCTTGAGAGCGGGGTTACTCCAGGGAAATGCCTTTTAGGACCGGCTCCAGTATATACTGTTAATGCGACTGAGCCAGAAGACCTAGCGGCTGGCTTGGCTTTTGCTGAGAAGTATAATTTGCGGCTTGTGATCCGAAATACAGGACATGACTTGTTAGGCAAGTGAGTATTAACTTTCTTTTTCTTTTTCTTTTTTCAAAAGCCGTCGCGAACCAACTGATTTTCCGTGGTTTGTAGATCTGAGGGGTACGGCGCCTTGCAGATATGGATCAAGTATATTCAAAAAGGGATCACCGTACAAGACAAATATGTGCCTTCGGATAGGTGCTCAGTTAGTCATTGGACGGGAGCTGCAATCACCATAGCCGGTGGGTATATTTGGGAGGATGTATATGATGTTGCTTTCCCTCGAAATCTCACCGTGGTTGGAGGAGGAGATCCGGTATGTCTTACCCTGAATCCTTTGGTGTACGAGATTAACGTTGCTCATTCTAGAGCGTCGACTGCATCGGTGGATATACGCAAGGTGGGGGACATGGACCAGCTAGTCACGACTATGGCCTTGCAGCAGACCAAGTATTGGAAGCTCAAGTTATTTCTGCAAGTGGAACCATTGTGACTGCGAATCCTTGCCAGAATTCAGATTTGTATTTTGCCATTCGGGGTGGGGGAGGTGGAACATACGGCATTGTCACATCGATGACCGTCAAGGCCTATCCGAGCAAACCAGTGGTGGCTCAATCATTGGCGATTGTGCCACTCAGCAATGATACCACTTCGTTCCTGGATGCCCTAACAGATATCTACAGCGCCTACCCAAATCTCATGGACGTTGGGTTTTCCGGATACGCCTTCTGGTCTATCAATAGTCCGATTAAGCTCTTTGGAAATCAGACTGTCGGGTATGCCCATTCCCTGGCTGCTATGGATAGATCGCTCACAAATGCCCAATCCGACTTTGCTGCACTACTTCATGCGCTTTCAAAATACAACGGGACCTCGCTGTCAGTCTCTGCTTCCTGGTATGAATTTCCCACATATGCAGCATATTATAAAGCCATGTCAGGAGTTCAGCAGTCGGGGTCCTCAAACTCAGCATTGACCTCCCGCATGTTTGACAAGGCATCTTTGACTAAAAGTCGCTCGAAGCTCCGAAAAATGATACATGTCATTGCAGGTCAGCAAATTCAAAAAACTGTGAACAGTGTTGAACTCGTCGGTGGTGGAAAGGTTCTCTTAGATGGAAAGGATGAATATTCTGGCGTCAATCCTGCTTGGCGCTCTGCCTACATTGTCAACATAGTCAGTCGAGGCTGGGCTGCGAATTCAAGCCCTTCCACGGTGCAAGCCGTCAAGGACGATATCACATATACCAAAGGTGGTGCGATGAGAGCTCTTACCCCTGGATTGGGAAGCTACTTGAACGAGGTACGCCTTAGAATCTGTCAGTCAAAAGATAGAATTGACTCATTTCTTAGGCTGATAAGAACGACCCGATGTGGGCGACCGACTTTCATGGCGACAATTACGCTCGGCTTGGTAGGATTAAGAAAATGCATGATCCGACTGGTCTCTTCTATTGCCCAACTTGTGTTGGCAGCGAATCGTGGCACGAGCAGCACTTGCATGGAGAGAGCTACGGTCCACTCTGTCATATTGACGCGCAATAAAGTCTCAGTTCGTACTTTGAAGGAATTCGGTGTCTCGTGGTCGATGAAGATCAGTTTTGCCAAAGATCTCCCCATTTCGACATCCTCGACGAAGACTTGAAGATAGTAAATAATGAATTCTAACTTAAATTAGCAGTCAGTAGTATTAATGCAAATAGCTAACTAGCTTAGGTGTGTAATTAATAGTACTGTATCATGTTTGCGTTCTCCAAGACATCTGAATCTAATACTGCGCTACCAGTCCAGGACCAGTATCCAAGCTGGGGCATCCTTCACTCTTGATCTTCGTAATTTTATCATATGGATACGGAATAGTCCAGATCAAATCAAACCTAGAAATATATTAGCGCCTAATAGCTACACTTTCATAAATCGGAACCAAACACCCGCAGCCGAAGCCCGATCTCGCCAAGAAACTAGGGGTGTCGATCCCTCGCAACCCGAAAGCTCCGCGCAACAGAGCCAAAAGGAAAACAAATCTCGCTTACCGGTCATCGGGATACTCGAGTGGATCTTCCGAGCCCAAGAACACCTGGATATCGGGAATAGTCTTGTGCCGCCAAGCGATCAAAATATTACCCGGGCCGGAGTAATCCCGAATGGAGTCGGCCACGCACTCGGCTTTATTTCGAGAACAATGCGTGTCGACTTCGAGGCCGAGATCTGTCGCGAGTGGGAGGACGGTTTTGAAAGCTCTACCGTGTTCGCCGTCTGCCAGAAATGCCGTTAGTAGGGTCCGAAGAAATGGTGTTTGCAATCGCGTCAAAAAAAAAAAGCGGCTGTTTATGGTTCGCGACTCACTCCACTTCATGGTTGGCGCCATGATGTATGAGATATTGTACACCGACTCTGGGCCGAAGACGGTGCGTAGGCATTGGGCTCGCCTCACTCCATCTAGAGTTAGGTTATGGTCGTCTGGGTTGGCGGGCTTCTCGCCGTGACGAATGAGGAAGACGGTTGGGTGCTCTCTAACGGGCACTACGGGCCACAGCAGAGAGAAGACGAGAAGGGCTGACGGCAAAAACATATTGAATGCCTTAGACAAGAACGCTGGAAAACAAGATGCAAAAAGCCAAAAGCCCGGATATAAGCTTAAAAATGCAGCAAGGGATTCCCGCCGATCGGCCCAGCTCATTCCTTTATACACTGGGCCATTCCGCTCTGTTTAACCCATTTCAACTTGAATGTTCGTAGGGAAGAGAAAAAATTGCCAGGGGAGTGGATCTGCAGGATGGTTTGGTCAATGATGCAGCAGCAGATGGGGCATTTAGGTTGGAGATGCATCGCTGAGTGACAAACTGTTCGCGGAGAGGGTGTTGTGATTGGGCCGTGGCGGATGAATTATTGTGGCATCCACTTAGAATGCCCACCTTTCTTGCCGTCGATCGGGCTGGCTGGCCTCGCAGAGCTGGGTTATTGATCCTGCAAGGTAGGGCGATCCAGTCTCATTATTTAGTTGTGGTTAGTAGGGGAATTGGTAATTTAGAACCGAGGTGCCGCTAGTATGTATGGTACTGGAGGGCCCGGAAGCGAATATATATCACCGCCGGTCATGGGTTGGCAGCAGACTTGGCAAATGTGGCCTGATAAAATGAAAAGGAGCAGGTAGAGTGAGAGAAACAATTGATATTTGATGAAGAATCTAACCTAATAATACTAAAATCGAATTCAAAGAATTGCAGTCATAGATTTGGAGCTATGTTTTCTGAGATCCGAACGGGTCAATATCCATTGGATCAATGCACGACCCTATCAATTCCAACCGGAAAAGAAAGAACCAGCACAATATCTACTGGAAGACTACAGTCTACGCTGATCAGGGACCAGGAAGCCGGTCCACCGCCGCTGTCACCGGACTAGACTCGGAGGATGTGACAACCAGCCGTGTGACAGGCGACGGCGGCTGATCTTCTGGACTCGTGCTTGTGCACAGTTGAGCGGAAAACTGTGCTAGAAAGATCCGGTCTGCACAAGAGTACCATGAGTCCCAGTCTACAGGACTGAAGTCAAGCTTTCGAGTGCGATCGCAGAGGTCTCCTGATTAGGCCGATGACCCCGATCGGGCCACCTCGCCCCCAAAAGATTGGATGTCGACGAGTGAGAATCCAGCAGGCTGGTGACAGTTGCGTCATACGGCATTAGTCGTTCTGAACCTCGCACTCGGTTGACGCTCGCACTCCCCTGGTGCCTCATTTGCTTGTGTCCAGCCACAAGACCCGAAGGGCTGTGTACAGGGTTAAAAAAAAATACAGAGGACTGGGGCTTGAGGTGGGGCCGAGGGGGTTGCACTGGGCCAAGAGGAATCATGGAGCGAGGGGTTTAGCATTTCCTAGGCAGCCAGAATAAATCCCAACCGCTCGGAGGAGATTTGACTGCACGCCGAGGAGGGCTGGCGGGGGAAATGATCTTGGCGCCACGAGGGGTTGCGTCAACGTGGGAAATGGGAAGAGATATTCATGGAACATTCGAAGAATCATCGAAGCCGAAGATCGAATGCTATTTTCGGGAACTCCGGGCATACGCGTACGAGTAGCGCGCGATTTAGCGGTATCTGGTGGCTCAGCCCTGTCGAGGTGCATCGCCACTGCAGATGTGAGCTGGAAGCGGCGGAACGCAGCGATGGGGGCGCGGTGCCAGATGCATTGCAAAACAGTGCCTCGAACTGTGGCGGTGCAGTCGATGGTCACACTAGTAAAACTAGTAACGCTGGAGACTAGGACAAAGATGAGGCCAAGGCTGCTGGTGGAAGAAGTCTGCGCCTCGCATGAATGTGGGTGTGGGGTGCTTCCGTCAGCCCTGTGGCCGCCGGTCATTTCCGTATAAGAGAAGCCTCCCCTCCCCCTCTTCTTTCTCATTCACTCCATCCTTTCATCACCTCTCACTTCTCACTTTTCACATTTTACATTTCATCTTCACTTCACTCTCTCACAATGTCCGGTTACGATCAATACAACCAGGGCCACGGCCAGCAGGGTGGTTACCCCCCTCAGGGCTACGGTCAGCAAGGCTACAACCAGCAGCCATATGGTCAGCAGCCCTACGGCCAGCAGGGTTACCAGCAACCGGGCCAGGGTGACTACTACAGTGGCCAGCAGCAGCCGCAGCACGGTTACAACCAACAGCCCTACGACCAGCAGTACGGCCAAGGACAGGGCCAATATGGCCAGCAGCACGGCTATGGCGAGAACCCCCAGTATGGCCAAGGCCAAGACTACAACCGCCAAGGGTATGTTGCATTTCGCCCCCACCTCCCTCTCCTGCCATGCACTTGCATATTGAAACACGTACTGACTCCTTTCTCAGTGGCTACGACCAGCAGCAGCAGGGTGCACCCGGTGAAGCCCAGGAGGGCGAGCGTGGTCTCGCTGGCGCTCTCGCTGGTGGTGCGGCCGGTGGTTTCGCCGGTCACAAGGCTAATCACGGGTTCCTCGGAACTATCGGTGGAGCCATCATGGGTAGCATTGCCGAAGACGCTATCAAGAAGCACAAGAGCCGCGACGGGAGCCCCAGTGGCGCCCCTCCCCCTGGCTACGGTGGTGGCTACGGTGGTGCCCCTCCCTCCCACAGCGGCAGCGGAAGCGGCGGCAGCATGATGGACCAGCTCGGCGGTTTCTTCAAGAAATAGAGGGCTTTCTCATGTCATTTGCGCCTGTAATTTCTCAGTCTTGACGACCTTCTAACGCTCATGAATTTCCTTTTCTTGTCTTTATTTTGCGGGAATGGCTTGCGTGTGTCTTATCTTTGCCAGATCGCTACAGTTCCTTCATCTTTACTTGCCTGGTTCTTTTCTTTTCATGGCCTCGAATTGAGGAATGTATCATGACACGGATTTGCATCAATATCGGAGACTAGCTCCTGGTGATTCTAATCGGATCTGCATTATTTGAACCCACTCTACAACCGTATCTGTTCTGGACTTTTGTTCTTGTTATGATCTAATGATCCTCGTACCACAACAAACAGTTGCCACCTCGGGGCTCAGGCAACAGCCCCGATCGGGTCTAGCGTAAGTTTGCCTCAGGCACTAATGCCAAGCCCGACAAAAGTTCGCGCGGATCGACTCTTCGACACGCAGCAACTGCTCTGGCCAGTCCAATCCAATCCACAGCCCAGCATGATTGTCCGGAGATTTGGTCTGCGGCAGAGTGAGTGATGCCAATTGATTCAAATTTACCACCACCGGCCTCCAACTAAATTTGCATCTTGTACCAGGCCGCCAACTGCTTTCCTTGAGTCGCCAGTCTCCGATCCCCAGTCGCTTCCTATCCACCGAGACCCAGACCCCAGTCGACACAGTACAGGAAGAGGTAACTCCTTCATCGACAAAACCCATCCATGAAGCCATCCAGGCCACACAGACCCCCAAGTCCCCCGCGCAGAACCAATTCAAGAAACAGCAGCAGCAACGTGAGCACAACACCCAAATCCAACTTCGCAAATCTCCCCCGACGAGAAGAACTCAACCTAATCACTTTCCCCATTTATAGGAATCAAATTCAACAAGCTCGGCAGCGCTGTCACAAACTCCCAAGATCCCGAAGGCCTCCTTAAGAACCCACCCCGTCCGTCCGACATCACCCTCGAGCTCCTCCTCGCATCAGGAACACACCTGGGCCACTCGACCTCCCGCTGGAACCCGCAGAACTCGCGCTACATCTTCGGTATCCGTGAAGGGGTGCACATCATCTCCCTCGACGCAACAGCCGCCTACCTCCGCCGTGCCTCGAAAGTCGTCGAAGAAGTCGCCGCCCGTGGCGGCCTCATTCTTTTCGCAGGTACACGCAAGGGCCAAAAGCGATCCATTGTGCGAGCCGCCGAGCTTGCGGGCGGCTACCACATTTTCGAGCGGTGGATTCCCGGCTCGCTGACGAATGCACAGCAGATTCTCGGCCACTGCCAGACTAAGGTTGTCAATGCTTTGGACGAGGAGCTACCCGAGTTCCAAGCGGATTTGGCAGATCGACCATCCATGAGGCCTGATTTGGTGGTTTGTCTTAACCCGCTTGAGAATGTGGTTTTGTTGCACGAGTGCGGATTGAACAATGTGCCTACGATTGGTATTATTGATACGGATGCAGACCCTACTCGTGTCACATACCCGATCCCTGCTAATGATGATTCCCTCCGTGGTACGAATCTGATTGCTGGTATTCTTGGTCGTGCTGGCGAGGCGGGTCAGAAGAGACGTCTTGAGATGGCTCGTGCGGGCAAGACTCTTTATAAGCCTATTACGGCAAATGAGTTGCGTCTGGATCCGTTTACGGGCGTCTCGCCTGGTGCTGAGCAGACCAAGCCGCAGTCTAAGTAGGAGTAAACTTGGGCTTTCGTGTGCTGCATTTTCTTTGTATGTTTCGGCATCCGGGCGACTTGCATGAGCGTCGGGCCTTTTTGTACTGTATAGATGATTCTAGGTCAAGGGTGTTATATCATCGTGTATTAACAATGGTTTTTATATTTGAATTCTAAATACCTCTGAAGGATATTATTGAATTTATTCCTTATTGAAATCTATCACACGTTCCATGTTGACCCTGCACAATACACAATAGCTAGAGATTTGATCCACAAGTGGAAGGATGTCTTGAATCACACTGCAAATAGTGCGAGACTGTGATCGACACGTAGCCTTCCCCAGATTGGCAGTACCTACCGCCGGTTGGGGGCCATTCGAAGCAAATGTCAGCTTGGGGTTGATAGCAGCAAACCATGAAATGAATTATGCAAACCCCTCCCTGTCTGCACTCTGGACGCGGAGACTAGCTAAGCTGCCCATCGAAAACAATTGGACCAGCGTAAATAGCCAGCCCCTTGTGCTTACCTGCAGTGGAACCTCAGCTCCCCACATAGACTGGGCGGCCTTACAGTTCCAAGAAATACCAGACAATAGATTTAGCTGCACAGTGAAGAATATCTCATCACAATGCTACGTTGGGGCTTCAAACCAGCCTTAGTTCTCAGTATTTTTAGTTTTACGCGAGTTTGGCGTTTCCCTAATTGTCCCAATGCTGCGACGAAGATTGCTGGAGAACTATAAAAGCTCCCATCTCGGCTGGACAATTTATAGCATCACTACAAAAAAGCAGAAACAACCAAACAGAAACAGAGCAATCATAACCTTCGAAATTCCTTCGATCTCTCAGCAACTATGAAGTTCTCCACCAGCACAATTGCCGCCGCAGTTCTCCTGCTGGCCCCCAGCACCGTCACCGCAATCTTTGACTGCAACAAAGACCAGCACCAGTATAACCCAGAGAAGGGCAAGTTTGTCGTGCACTACACCGCACGCCGAGACTCCAACTGGCCCGGTTCCGGCAATGCTGACTCCTGGGTACGCCAGACCTCTTCATCGTATACAATTATATACTGAAATTATTGCTAACGTTCTTAGGTTCGCATTTGTATCCCGAATGACCAGGGAAGTTGGGACAGCGTCGCGCCCCTGAGCACTCAATGTGGTACTGGGCACCCGGCTACGTTCAAAAAGGGCTCGACTAAGCTGAAGCATGACATGGTTGTGACCAATGGCAAGGGATGCAGCAAGACTGCTCATAACCTGGATGGTGCGAGCATTAAGTATAATGGGCAGACCCGCAATCTGGCCGGTGGAGATTCGAACTGTGGACCGCGTAACCATGGGATTACTTGCCGGTTTAACATGTAGTTGATAGGTAGATGAGTGGGGATGAGTGATTGGGATGGTGGATTGTGATCTTGAAAGCTCAATTCTATATTCATTCTCTCTATATTATCATAGCTCTATGACAGGTGGAGGCCAACATGCCTCTTCATAAAATGAAGATTCATCAAAATCTTTTCAAGCCTTGACAGTATACACAACACGTCCCCGTGAGTCAGTACCCTTCAGAGAAACTTCTTGTCCGGAGCTGGAGACTACACGCCGGGAATCACCGTGGTGCAGAATGATGTCCAGCTCCTTCCAAGCTGGAATGAAACCGCTCTTTTCATCGCGGACAAAGTCAACCAGAACCTTCTCTTCAGTGGAGCTGTAGCGCAGTGTATAGACGGAGGTCTGAGGCTTCTGCGAAATACCATCGTCCTCATACCAAATATTCTCAAAGACATGACCATGGGAGGTACCCTTTGGTGGGAAGACCTCGACACCACGGTAATCATCCACCTCTTTGACGCCCTTAGATGCAGCGGTGTCATCACCAGGGACACGAGTGTGGACGCTCTTTCCGACTGGAACAGCACCACCAATTCGGGCGATGAGCGGGATACTATCCTTCCACTCAGACGGGATGGAAACCCACTGGCCCGAGGCAAGGTAGTTGTATGGTGCATTCATATTAACATAACCATAGTCAAAGGAATCACCAGACTTGCGGGGTAGGTAGAAGTCCGCAGTGTCAATTCCAGCCTTGTAGACACCTCCAACAAGGATGGTATCACCGAACCAGAACTGCTCCTCGCCAGCCTTCAGGGCCTTAGTCCATACCTCAGGATCAGACTCGTAGCCCCAACCAATCCAGCGCTGCGGCGGTGTTGCCTTCATATGACTCTCCAGTCCAAGGGAGTAGATGTATGGCAGCATCTCGTAGCGGCGCTTGATAGTGTCACGGACGAGGGGCGTGATTTCAGGATACATGAAAGGCTCGATGACTTCACCGACCTCGTTGTTATCGGGAGAAGTCTTGAAGCAATTGATCGCGAAACGTGGGGAGTGGCAGCCCAGCTGAATCCAGCGAAGTAGAAGCTCGGGCGAGGGCTGAGGGCCCTCGAAACCGCCGATATCGTGGCCTTCGCACTGCAAGAGGGACATTCCAGCGTTGAGCGAGAGCGCGTTGGCGCCCTTCATGTTCTCCCAGCTAGTAACATTGTCTCCGCTCCAGGTACTGGCAGAGTAGCGCATAGTTCCAGCAGTAGCGCTGCGAGTGAGGACGAAGGGTCGGTATTTGGGTTCCATGTCGAGGAGAGCGTCGTGGGAGGATTTGCCCATTAGCTCGGTGTGGAGGGCACGACCCCATTCTCCAACGTTATTGGGGACGTTTTTCTTTGCAGTGGTGTCGACCATTGCGTCGTCCAGGGCCAGGGTCCAGTCGTCATTGGGCAGGGTGTATTCGTTGTTGTCGTTCCACATGCCGTCAATACCGACCTTCTTAAGGCTTTGCACTCCATTGTACCACCACTTGAAGGCTTCCTCGGAAGTAAAGTCAATGTGGCAGCCATCGCCGCCGGTGGCACCGCCTGAGCTCCACAGACGCATGTAACCAGGCTTATCGGTATCGGGGTCTGTGAAGAAGCCCTTGGCATCGATAAGACGCTGGAAGTCGGGGTGGGACTCAAGAAGGAAAGGCTTGATGTTGGTCAAGAGCCGAATGCCGTGCTCATGCATTTTGGAAACATATTCCACAGGATTAGGGAAACGACTGTAGTTCCAGTTGAAGACGTTGCGGACTTTGGGTTCGGTTGCAGCAATGGAGTATCCAGAGCTCATCTGGTGAGCCGAGACCGGAATGCCATGCTCCTCCAACTTCTCTGCAAACTCAACGAGAGCCTGGTGCGCAGGCGGCGAGTCCAGACTCGAGTACTTGTAACCACCGGAAATATAGCCATAGGCCCAGCGTGGGACGAGGAGAGGAAATCCGACAAGCTCAGCGTACGACCGCACAACTTCTTGAATGTTCTTGCCCACAATCATGTATTGTTCCAGTCCGCCGTAGTCCTGGCGGTATACCTTGAAGTGGCCCCAAAGACCGTCAATCTCCGATCCAACAGACCAAGAACCACGACCATGTGTCGTTGAGAAAAGAGCCACACAGCCCTCGGCAGTAGCCTTGATCAAGAGCGGGATGTGCTTGTAGAGAGGGTCGGAGTTGTAGACATCGTAGCCGAAGCAGTCAGTGGCAGAGAGCTGGAAACTGCGACCACTAAGGTCCATCGGGGCACTCTTCTCGCCAAGTCCGACGTGCAGGGCTTCCCGGTCGTGAACCGAGTAGCTCGCAACACCAGTCGAATCGGCGACATAAGAGCGCAGAGGCAGGTCTTGGTGCAGAGGCTTGTCGGATCCGGTCCAGGAGAGCGAGATCACGGGAGTGTGTTCCCACTCCACCTTTGCAGTGACGCCACCAACATCGATAGTCTTGGAGGTGTTTTCGCTCTTAGCAAAGACATTGACGCCCTGGAGGTTGGTCTCGGGCTTCTGGACGCTGGGGAAAGGCGGGATGTGGTGCTCGGGGGAGGTGAAGGTCACCCGGAAGAGGTTTTGGCGGATGGACTCGAAGGAGAAGTCGAAGGTAGACTTGTTGCTGGCACTGCTGCGCAGATGTACGGAGGCATCCTGTTGCGCAGACGAGGAGACCTGCTGGTACCCGCGTGGACAGACTTCTTTCTGAGGCATTGTGCTTTAGCTTCGCGATTATGCTTCACGAAAGACAAACAAGCAGGATCCCGGCAACCCGCCATATTTGTAGGATCCTGAACATTTCGCAAAAACCGCGCAATAGCCCCGCGCAGGACGTCGAGCTGGAGAACGTGGGGCAGCATGAGGAGGTATAGACGCGGAGATCGGGGAACATCGCCGACATGTCGACTCATGCCAGCGGGTACTGATCTAACCATATGCAGTACGGGGTGGTATATATTACAGTACAAGTACAGTCCATGGCCACAGCCATCAGGAGTTTAAGTTTATACCTTACATGGCTCGACTTTGACTGATCCGGAGGTTCTGGAATTTACGGATAGACCGTACCAACTAGATATCATGGTAGAGAGTTTATACCTGATTCTTTTAGGAAAATCTCAAATTCCTAGGTTTTGGGCTGCTCTGAAACTAAACAGCCAGTGGCGTGACTGTGGAGAATGTCGATACGGGATGTGTAAATAAATTACCACGCCTTACTGGATATAGTTAGTTCCACACGGAACTAAACAGGCACTGCCGACCCCCGCAACCCCAGACTTTGCCAAACCAGTCTGCCACTTCGGATTTCCTCACCGATCACCGACCACTAGCCCAATATAGGCATCTCCGGTTTTCAAGCTCTCGCTCGACTCTCCCGACCCCCTCATGGTCAGAGGTTGATTGGCTCTCATGCATCGGAAGTTGTCCGTCGTCAAGCCAAGTGCCATCTTTCGCCAGATCGAATGACCAGACGAGTCGCATGAGTGGCACGAGCCGGCATGAGACGGGCTAGAAAGGCCATCAAACACGGTATCTACGCTCGGCATCGGGCCAGCCTAGTGCAAGTCCGGAGAGATCATAAACTCGGTTTCCCCACGGGGTGAGCAAGCCCTAGACTCCTGCGAGGCTGGTATCTTTGTCTTTCTCCTTGCATCTGGAAATTATCCTGCCAGGAAGTCGCTTTACTTTTTATCTCTTCAGGTCTTACCTTGACTCTACACTCTATTTTTCCGGTGGCTTCTGCTGTCACTAGCGATGTCGCAGGCGGAGATCTCTCCCGCGAAAAACCAACAGGATGAGCATGTTGAATCCATCGAGGCTGAGCAGTCCACGAAGACTGCCCCAGTAACTCAGGATGCTGCAGGAGCGAAGAAAGATGATGCTTTGCAGCTGATTGAGGATATGGGGTACTCGACCATCCTCACCCCCGAGAATAATAAGGAGGTACTTCGCAAGATCGATCTGCGCCTCCTCCCTATTCTCCTGGCGATCTACTTTCTCCAGCAACTCGACAAGTCGACCCTGTCATATGCTTCTGTCTTTGGCCTTATTGAGAAGGCCAACCTTCATGGCCAGATGTACTCTTGGCTAGGCTCGGTGGTTTACCTGGCTCAGTTGGTTTTCCAGCCCCTTGTCTCCTACCTTCTGGTCAAAGTGCCCCTGGGCAAGTTCTTGGCTGCATCATGCCTACTCTGGGGTATTGCTTTGTCTTGCATGACTGCAGCAAATACTTTTGCTGGTCTCTTGGTGTGCCGATTGTTCTTGGGTATCTTTGAAGCTGGTATTGGTAAGTTCTTCTTGAGGCGCGGAACACTTCCTGAAACTAACCTCCGAGAACATAGCCCCGGCATTCATTGCTGTAACTCAGATGTGGTATCGACGTCGTGAGCAACCAGTCAGGTTGGGTTCATGGTATGCGATGAACGGCGTGGTCAATATGGTGTGTTCATCTGGTTGGAGAAATGTCGGCGGGATTCGTGGCAGTTAGCCCTAACCTGCATACAGTTTGGAAGTCTGATAACTTATGGACTGGGCCATATTAGCTCTTCCGTATTTGAGCCCTACCAGGTGAGATGCTATTTCTAATTATCTGGAGAAGTTAATGACTAACCTTCTCACAGATTATCTTCCTTTTTTTCGGGTTGATTACCGTTGCGGTATCTGCCGCTGTCTTGTAAGATGTGATTCCCTCCTTTTCTATTGGGTAAACACTGACCGGTCGCAATCGCTGTAGTTTATTTATGCCTGACTCTCCAGTGACTGCGAAGTTCTTACCCGAAGAAGATAAACTTGTGGCGATCGAAAGGTGCCGAAGCCTTCGAAATACTAGTATGAAGTTTAACTAATTGGTTGATAGACTTCGCATGAATCAGCAGGGAATGGAAACTCATGAATGGAAATGGGACCATGTCAAAGAAGCCGCTCTTGACATCAAGTCATGGATTTGGTTCTCATTGATGCTTGCTATCTCGTGAGTGAGCTCTGACTCAACACCGAGCAAACAAGTTTGCTAACGGAGTCAGCATCCCGAGTGGTGGTATCACCACGTTCGGCCCCTTGATTGTGGAATCGTTCGGATTCGATCAACTCAATACCATTCTGCTCAATGTTCCTTTCGGAGCAGTACAGCTGGTTGCCACGATGGGTGGTGCTTGGCTGGCCACCGCGTGGAAAATGAAGGGGCCAGTCCTGGCATTACTGTGTCTTCCACCTATTGCGGGATGCTGCATGCTTTTGAAAATCCCTCATGATGATTCCCATAAAGGACCCCTTCTGGTTGGATATTATATAGTGAGTGGGCGATCTGTCTCTCTTATTGCGACATTGTGATTGACCTTTTATCCACAATCCAGATCTCCGTATACCCTGGCATTAGTAAGTTATCCATTTTCTTACCAGGATAGCTGAGTTGAACTAACTTTTTCCTAGCCCCTTTGATCTACTCATGGTCAGCAGCCAACACAGCCGGCGAAACGAAGAAAAAGGTCACCACTGGTATTCTAATCGTTGGACAATGCGTTGGTAATGTGTGTAGCCACTCTTCCCATAACGACATCATCAGTTGCTGATTCAATATTGTTACTAGGTTATCGGACCAACCCTCTATACCACAGAAGAAGCACCCCTGTATAAGCGGGGCCTCACCTCAAAGTAGGAATCAAACCCCATCTCGAGATGCATTGCTAATTATTGAACAGTCTCGCCCTATTCTGTGTACTGATTGTTCTCATCCTGTAAGTCCAGCATCGCAACAATGTCCAACCAAAAGTTAACATCAAATAGGACGAACATGGCCTACTTGTCATTCCTCAACAAGAAACACGAGCAACAACGCGTGGCTGCAGGAAAAGATGCAAAGGTTGTGGATCACTCGATGCATGCCGTTGGAGCTGTGATAACCGACAAGGAGGGTGCGCCTGTCCAGCAAGTAGTCAACGACAACGCCTTCAAGGATCTGACGGACTGGAAGAACGAGGATTTTGTGTACGTGTACTAGTTGGGCCAACAATTTGGAAGTGCCAAGGAAGCCAGCATGGTCTTTGTCAATGCGAGGAATCTGAATTTGAATTACTACTAGCGTCTTGTACAAACTTCCGGATAAACTCTTTCACTAGCAGTAAAGACCCCAATTAAGTTTTGTAGTCTCGCTACCCCGGGTATCGGGGCCAGCTGTCAATAGCCGATCTTCGGGGGAGTTGCCGAACCCCGCGTTTTCCTCTTCCCCAGTTTCCAGCGGACAATCATCGACGCCGACGAGATACAGGGGCCGCTTAAGCCTTCGCGTGAATTAATATGCAAGAAGATGACTCTTTGCACGTGGTTCCTGCGCCGATCGGCAAAAAACGCATTCCGGTAAGTGTCCTGGCCTGGTGTGGTAGGGGTACATCTCCGGTCATGTTTAATGGTTTATTTTGTCTCTCCATAGAAAGCATGCAGTGCATGCAGACTATCAAAGGTAGGCTGGCTATTCCTACTGCCATTTCTTTCTATACCCGACTCGTATCCGGGTTGACACTCTTTTAGGTCCGATGTGACGGTGAGAGACCATGCGGAAGGTAAAACCAGCAGACCATGCATTCATATGCAAGAAACCCATACTAAGGAAAGCTAGATGTCAAAAGTTAGAAAAGCAATGCGTTTTCTTTGAGATCCCGAAGGATCCAGTCTCAGAGTATGATTGCACCCTGCCATAACCAACCATCTTATTTGGCCTATCTAACCCCGTACTAGACGACTCGAAGGCGTCGAATGCGAGGTTCAATACCTAAGGAGACAACTAGATGAGATACGAGATATGTTACAGAATAATCGCTCCGGCCCCTCAATCCGCTCTGAGGAAAATATCTCTCCACGACAAGTCCCCGAAGCGCAACAACAGGAAGCTCGTCGGGGCAGCGAGTGTACTTCTTCTTGCTCCCATATCACTAACGCAGAGAATGGTGTAATGACCCTCGCAATACCAGATAATGCGGTTTATTTGAGTGAACAAAATGGACAGCCTTACCCGAGGTCCATGCCGACTCTTTCTTCTCCGCATGAGGTTTCGTCTCATTCGCAGTATGAAGCCCCAATCAACCAGCTGTCCTCACTGAAGCGAAAACGTTCTTGCTTTGAAATTCGCGATGACTCTGTAGCGGACTTTATTGATAAAGGGCTTATTACGGTGGAGTGTGCCGTTTCTTGCTTTAATACGTGTGTTTCTCTACCTTCTACTCTCAGGAACTAGCTGATTTAAGTCTACAGATTTTTCCAGGGCTGCGTATGTCTCATAAAACCTGTGTGAAGTTGTCAGCAATAACTGATACCTTTCTCCCGAGCAGGATCGATATATTCCAATTTTCGACCCTCGACATGATACTTTCGACTCGGTACGATCTCGAAGTAGCATTCTCCTGAATGCAATATGCACCATCGGATGCATGGTCGAGACAAGTCAGTTGAATTGGAATACATATTGCAAATGTACCTTTTCTAATTCTCGCAGGGACCGGTGGCCCGATGTCTGATATGCTCCACGCAGAGCTCAAGAAATGGATCAACGTGATCATCCAAAACGAAGGACTGAATTGTCTCGAATCAGTGCAAGCGATGCTGGTAGTCGCCTGTTATTCTGCAGAGAGGCTTCTGATTTTGTCATTTGCTACCCGAATGGCCCTTGACCTAGGCCTGCATGAAGCTTTTGAAGAGCTCACTGAGCGGCTTGCAATGAAAAATGATGAGGATATATACGGAGTTCCAGATCATGACTTCGAGAGAGAGCGGGATCTTATGAGGAAGTCGAGAACATGGTTCGGTCTTTTGGTGCTTGAGCATATGTGAGTACTGCTCCAACTTTTAAGAACAGGATTCTGATATAGTATGTCTAGATTTCGGGTTGATGGAGGGAAACCGCCTGGGATTAGACTGATTGGGAATTCTCGCCGTTGTCGGATTCTACTCAGTCATCCCACCTCTACGGTACTTGATCTACGATTGTTTTCTCAGGTCGAGGTGAGTTCATTCAATTTGCGGTGATGAGTTTGATACTGACAACTATACAGCTTAATATCTTACGAGGTAAATATAGTTTGCGCTCAGCTGGTTGATAATAATCTAATATAAATCTTGCAGCAACGATCAATGACAATCTAGGTCTGGGAACAACGATGGACAGGACCAGAATATCAGATTTTGTGCATGAAATGAAAATCGACCTTGACCTATGGTTCGATGACTGGCTGCGAATAATTGAAGGCTCAACGTCTGCACAGCAAGAGAAGCCATTTCTACTCATTGCACTACGTGTGCAAAAGTGCTGGGCGGAGATGATGCTCAACTGCAAAGCTTTACGAGCAATGGGTGTCGAAAACGTCGCTGCCATGTCAGCAACTGAGCGGCATATCCTTCTCACAGCGAAGTCCAGTGCTCGACGCCATCTCCGCCTCATTATTGTTGAGCCAGATTACTACCTCGCAAAGCTGAAATATGCCATGGATTTTGTCTGGGCTAAGTGTGCCTTCTCCTTCTTACTGCTTCTCAAGCTCTCGCGATTGCTCCCTGAACGTGACGAAGAACACCAAGAGCTGCTTGAGCATGGCAATCGCTTGGTCCATGAGTTGAACAAAGCTGGCTCGGACAGTAGCCAGTCTGGGGCCGGAAATATCTATCTCCAGATACTAAAGGTGAGCATTGAGAAGTACGGACGGGCCTTGCGGGAATCCCAGCAGCCCAGTACTGGTGGCTCTACGGCCACATCGCCATTCTGGGAGCTGTTCGATGCTCAGGCGGATCTGCAGTGGTTTGTGCCAGAGCAATTTGTGTCAGAATGGGATTTTCCAGGATTGAATCTCTTTTATTTCCCGACTGCGTGGCAAGATTTCTTCGGTGATTTCTCCTTGGCTATGTAGGCCACAACAGGGTGTACATTATTTGACGGATAAGAGTATTTCATGAATTGAATCATCGATTGAGTTGTATATCCCAACTATACGTAGATGCCATAGATACAGACCAGTGTAACCTCTAGAACCATGTTCTAACTTTTGTGCGGCACCATTCTATCCTTCAATGAACCGGGTGCTGGATATCATACCTAAATCCCAAACAAAAAAGCACATCAAGTCATCATGAACAAGTCTATGCAAGAGCCTTCATGGCCAACTCGACACTATAAAACCGTCAGTAAATGGAATCAGCGCATTGGGTAGGAAGAGAACGTACACAACGAAAGTTCCGGCGGAGACAGGCATAGCCCTCAGCAGGGTCGGCCCAATGCCCTTCCAGAAACCACCCAGTCCCTCAATAGCATAGGTCTTGGCGAAGCAGTCGCGCATGCTGCTGAACTTCTGGTTTGCGCCGAATCCATCGGTCTGCATCTTACTCTTAATCACGTCGAAGGGGTAGCTGCTCAGCCACAAAGCTTCACCAGCCAGACCACCGTACGTAGCAACCTTGACGGCCGAGATGTCCTCGCGCTTGATGTTGTTACGCTTGGCATCCTGGTTCATCATGAACTCGAAGGCCATGAACCAAGATCCGTAGGCCTGGGCCTCACGGAGGATGGTGACGGCCTGGCCACGGTACAAACCGCGCATGGCACCGTTGTGTGCGGACAGCTTCCGGATGCAGTCGATCGGGCCATCGTACAGGCGACCGGCGCCGTGAGGCTGGGCTTGCAGACGGATACGGACGTGTTCGATCGGACCGGATAGAACGGAGTTGGTGACACCGGCGAAGGAACCAGCCATGAAATACTGGGCGTATGAGAGGGAGCTATCGGCGTACTTCTTCTGGTTCAATGCTTCCAGGCGACGGCGAGCCTCATGGAATGCGCCGAACTGGACACTCACCTGCAAAGTCGGTTAGTCTCGGTGGATGGCAGGGAGGGGATGGCGATTGTAGGTGCGAACGAGACTTACACAGGCGCCGATACCGATCAAAGGAGTCATAGTTCCCTTGTAGAAAGCTGCAGGTCCCTCATTCTTGAAGATCTGCTTGGCGCACTCGGCGGCGCTGGAGTATTGTGTGGTGGTCTGCAGGCGCACCTTGACGATATCTGGTGCGGATTAGAGGGGTGCAATTGCGACGAATGGGGAGAATGTGATCACGAACCGAACGGTTGACCTATTTAAGAGCCGCATTAGCAATTGCTTTCAATGTATTGGGGGGATTGAAGAGCTGTCCGGGGGGCACATAGCCCTCGTCGCACACATACCCAGCAGGACTTGAGCCATGCCACCGGCAGCGCCCGCGGCCAAATCCTTGATGGTGCGCAGGGCACCGCCGCCCTTCTCGATATCCTCGAAAGCCTCAGACTCCATTGCGATTGAAAGAAGGGTATCCACTGGGTGAAGAGGAGGAGAAAGAGCACCCCGGACTCCGGACTCCGGACTTTTATAGCGGGCAGCAACAGTTCTTATCGTGATGGCGCCATCCGCTCGCTGATTCGCCGGCAGCGCCGAGGGAAACGGGTTTACCGTCGGGAAAGCGATGAGGTAAGCGATGAGGTAAGCGCCCCTGCCAAACTGCGGCAAAAGGTGGAGCTTCGAAATGAGCAGCGCAAGCATGCACAGGGGCGCAGTTTTACGGGTGTGTCTAAACCAGCAGTCCCTTCCGAGTTCGTCTCACTGATTCTTCTTCTTGTTCAGCTATCGCGCCGCGTCGATTTATCCTCGACTCCCTCCCCCGGCCTCCCCTGTCGAACATTTCGGTCGTCCGCTATCCGATCGAACTCTGCCGGCTCTGGCGATGGAAATGGAGATGGAGCTGCGTCGAGCTCATCGACCCCAGTTCCAAAATTCGGTAACCGTTGGGCCTCGAAACAAGCAACAAAACCGACGGGGCTGAGCGCTGCAGAGCAGTCATTGCGCAATTCTCTCAAGGCCGCAAGTCAACCGCATCCCCAACCAGAACCACCGAAGCAGCAACAGCCAGCACGCGAACGGAGACCGTTTGAGAGGCACCCGGGGGCTACAAGAAGTTCCCCGGGCAATCACTCGCTCAGATCGCACGACAAGCAGGCCGGAACATTCCGACGTGATCGTGTTCGTGATCGACAGGAGCGTGAGCGTGATCCAACCCGAAAACCAAGACCACAAGTGAGGAGAGAGGACGATTGGACATGCAAATCGTGCAATGGCCATGTATTTGCTAGGAATGTCGTATGTCCTTTCTGCAATGCACCCAGGCCGGCCGCTCCCCAGCGCGAACCCAATGGCTTTTGGCAGAACAGAACGGGGCGAGACAACGGCGGGGAGACCTCCCCGAATGCAAAGGGCATGAACTATCAAGGATTGAGGGAGGAGCTGGAGCGATCAACGCTGGATAAAAAGGAGCGAAAACGAGACTTCAAGAAGGAGGACTTGGACAAGAACAGTCAAAAACCGCAGAATGCCCTTTCAGAAGAAGAGGCCAAGCTGGAAAGGCAGAAGAGGAAGGAAGAGAAATTGAAGGCGAAGGATGATCAGTGGTCATGGGATATGTCTGCCTTGGACCAGCTGGAAGCCGTGGAGGCCCAGCAGCAGGCTAGCCCGGTAAAGAAGCCCGCCCGCCGAAATATGCGCCAGGCCCGGCCCGACGAAGACTTCGATCCAGAAGAGCACGAGCGACTTCGCGAGGAACGGAAACGTCTCAAGAAGGCCAAGGCAGAGAGAAAGGGAAAGAGATCTGGAAAGGTTGAATCGGCTCCCACGCCCATTTATCTTCCCGAGTTTATCAGTGTCAGCAATTTGGCCGATGTTGTTGGTGTGCGGCCCAACCAGTTCGTGCAGCGCATGGAGGAAATGGGCTTCGAGGATGTCACCTACAGCCACGTTTTAGACGCGGAGACGGCTGGATTGGTGGCAGCAGAGTATAACTACGAAGCTCTCTTTGACACTGAGAATCCTGACCTCGAAGCCGCGCCGTTGCCAGAAGATATATCCTCGCTCCCGTCGCGTCCCCCGGTCGTCACTATTATGGGTCACGTTGATCATGGCAAGACTACCATTTTGGACTGGTTGCGCAAATCATCAGTCGCGGCTACTGAGCATGGTGGTATCACTCAACATATTGGTGCCTTCTCTGTGGCGATGCCCTCGGGCAAAATGATCACTTTCCTAGACACTCCTGGCCATTCCGCGTTTTTGGAAATGCGCCGCCGTGGCGCCGATGTCACCGATATCGTCGTGCTTGTCGTGGCTGCTGATGACAGTGTCAAGCCCCAAACCATCGAGGCTATCAAGCACGCTACCCAGGCCAATGTTCCGATTATTGTTGCAATGAGTAAGATCGATAAGGAGGGTCGAAACCCCGATCGAGTCAAGCAGGATCTTTCGGCCCATGGCGTACACGTGGAAGACTACGGTGGTGATGTTCAGGCCATCGGAGTTAGCGGTAAGACTGGCGAGGGCATGCTCGAGCTCGAGGAAGCCATTGGTGCCTTGTCCGAGATGCTCGACCACCGCGCCGACACCGAAGGCAATGCTGAGGGTTGGGTTCTCGAAGCGACTACCAAGGCTTACGGTCGTGTGGCATCTGCTCTTATCCGCCGTGGTACCCTACGTACCGGTGATGTTATCGTTGCCGGTGAGACGTGGGCTCGTGTTCGCACACTGCGGAACGAAGCCGGCCTTGCTATCAAAGAAGCTACCCCCGGTATGCCTGTCGAGATTGATGGCTGGAGAGATCAGCCGGTCGCGGGCACTGAGATCCTCCAAGCTCCCACTGAACAAAAGGCTAAGGAGGTGGTGGAGTACCGCCAGGATCGCTCTGACAACAAAAAACTGGGCGAAGACATGGAGGCTGTCAACGTCGCCCGACGAGAACTTCTCGAGAAGCGCAGGCTAGAGGAAACGGAAGCTGATGACGAGACTAGCAAGCCGGCAGAGCCCACCGGCCCCAAGCCGGTGAACTTCATCATCAAGGCTGACGTCGACGGTTCTGCTGAAGCAGTGCTGAATTCGATTGCCGCCATTGGAAACAATGAAGTCTACGCCAATATCATCCGCTCTGGAGTAGGTCCTGTGGGAGAATTTGATATTGAACACGCCGCCAGCGCTAAGGGCATGGTCATTTCCTTCAACATGGCCATCGAACCCGCCATGGCGCGTTTGGCTGAGCAAGAGGGCGTGAAAATCATGGACCACAACATTATCTACAGGCTTATCGACGACGTGAAGGCCAACCTCAGCGAACACCTCCCTCCATCAGTGACCCATCGCGTGACGGGTGAATCTGAGATTGGTCAGATCTTCGAGATCACCCTCAAGGGCCGTGAAAAGACCTCCATCGCGGGTTGTCGTGTTCGAAACGGTATGATGCAGAAATCGCGCAAGGTCCGAGTGATCCGTGGCGATTCGATCATCTACGACGGTAAGCCATTCTCACAAATCCATAACTAAATATCTACTAACTTCATTCAGGCACGATGAACTCTCTCAAGAATGTCAAAAAGGACGTCACTGAGATGCGCAAAGATACTGAGTGCGGTATTGGATTTGAAGGCTGGACTGAATTTGCAGTTGGCGATCATGTCCAGTGCTACGAAGAGGTCTTTGAAAAGCGCTTCCTCTAGGCCGTTGCCTTTTCGATATTGCAGCTGTGCGGTTCTGCGCATACTGTAACCATATTTCTGTACTATATTTATCCTATCTCCTTTCCTATGTTTGCATCTGGTGGAGTTTACCTGCAATCATCAATAGATCTAAAAGAACCCACTTGTCAATAGAGTGTTAAACCTTTCCAAAATGTCTTCATGTTCTCGAGCTCTTAGAGGTACTAGTATTCAAACTAGCGGATACAGCGAGTAGAAATAATTTCCCGAAGTTGGCCGGCAGCCTGAGTCATCTCGGACTTTTTCGCTGGCAAAGATGATCATGCTTTCCGTACCTACTTTTATTTGATGGAATACAACGAACTTGCTGCAAACCAAGAACACCTATTATGGCTTTATCTGCAGCAAATTCACGTCTGAAGATAATTGTCATAGGGGCCGGTCCTGTAGGTCTCTGCACGGCCACGGCCTTGAGGCAAGAGGGCCATAGTGTTACCGTTCTCGAGCGGCGACGAGATACACAGCCCCGTGGCCACGCTTTAGTAATCCAGCCAGCGGCAGTCAGGGCACTCCAGTACCTAAAAGGAGCAGACAAGGCTTTCAGCAGTGTTAGTGTTGACGCAGGGGCGCTACGCTGGTGGTCGTATAGGGATCCCAAGCCCTTTGCGACCCCCGTACCAGCTGAAACCCTGTCACGTGCGGAACGGAGATTCCAAACTGACCGGCCCTCAGTACAAAATTTACTACATAAGCTTGCAGTTGCCAATGGTGCCGAGCTTCTTTTCGGGAGAGCTGTGCAAGGGGTTCAAGATCTCGGGGCAAAACCAAGTCTTTGGACAACGAAGGGAGAAAAGTTTACCGCGGACTTAATTGTAGCAGCAGATGGTATGTCCGACCTTGACATCATAGAAGCTGCGTCAAGTGTACTTATAATCGACCTACCTACCCTAATATAGGTATCAAATCTGCTACCCGCAAAATCCTCTTTCCAGCACGGGATGTCGACCCAATTCCATTGAGAGAGTCTATCTTCCTCACAAGCGCGCCCATCTCTCAGCTCGCCCAGGACCCTCGAATCGCGCCATGGCTCGAACCAGGAACCAAACATGGTATATTAGGGCCCGATCGATTTGTTTTAAGTCGGCCCATGCACGGTGGTCTCCTCGGAGTGCAGTTTATTGACGTCGACCATGCGGATCCGGACCCGGTGGACGGCAACTGGAATACGCCAGCCGACATTGGTTTACTCCGCACGCGTTTCTCTGATTTTAATATGACAACGAGAGCATTCTTGGAGCATGTCCAGCACGCAGAGAAATGGCAGATGGCTACGGGGGCAGAGCTGGGTACGTGGCGAAGTACTAGTGGTCGTATCGTGCTGCTCGGCGATGCAGCCCACGCTATGTTACCACATGCCGCCCAAGGTCTCAGTCAGGGAATTGAAGATGCTTTGAGTCTGGCTCGCATGCTGCGCTGGGCGTCGAAATCGGGCGGTAATGGTGTTGATATCCCGATTGTAACGAAGGCATGGGTCAACCTACGTAAGCCGCGAACCGACATTTTCATGAAACAGTCCACAAGCAACGCAAAAGTTTGGAGTCTACCAGATGGGCCGGAACAGGAGGCAAGGGACGAGAGGATAAGGCGGATGGGAACTCGCCCACCACCGATTCTCGACGGCGTGGAAATGGACATGGCGGCTGATCGGAACTCGCCACAATTTCTCAAATGGGCGAGGGATTATGATGTGGTACTAGAGGTACGTACAGAGCACCGTGATCTGTGTAACGGGCCTTTCGTTAACTTGTGGCCATACTAACGTTATTATGTTCTCGTTCAGGGCGAGCGAGCAATGGAAAAGGTCTTATCGGGGTAGGGGACTTCCCTCAGAAAGTCTTGCCCTGTTCCGTAGCGCAGTGGATGTGATATATACGATCGGGTTAAACATAAAATCATCCGTCGCGGGATGGAACGGCTAGCATACCACCATTGCGACGACCCTAGCTCCATTTGTCTGGGTTGTGTTCTCACACATGCCCTCACTTACTCACAATTATCTTACAAACAATAGTAGCAACGCACGGTAAACTAAACAGAACAAATTATATAGACCAAACTATATAACAAATGCCAGCATGCAGTACGCCCCATCATATTCAGGAAGATACCATATTCTCAGTAATTAACTATGGGGCCAGCCACACTTGGGGTAAGAAAAATAGCTGTCAAGTCTATTCGGCATCGTCCAGAATTTCTTCTACTCTCTCCTACTTCTGACATGGAAGGTAAAAACGGTCGCTACTATAACATTGGAAGTCTGTCTCTCCTTTCAAGGTTGTTCAAGGACAGGTTCTTGATATCCAAACGTCATTTTCAACTTAAATCTTAGAGGATATTCCGGACATTCAGGCACCGAAGTATCTATCAGGGTACTGGGTTCACCGTCCTACAAAAATACACATGATGGTTGAATAAAGATGAAGAGCACATAACACAGTATTTCGTCGCTACTCATGGGACTCCCTTGCACGACCTTGACAGGATAAATGCCAAGAAGCTTTTGAAGAAATCCAGGAGCCAACTCCACGAATTCTTTTTTCGTCTTTTCTTTCGCCATAGATTTGAGTGATAGGTGACTTTCATAACCGACTGTGGCTACTGTTTCCTCACATGATAATTGCTGCAAACATTCCGTACCTCAAGCAAAAAAAACCGTGGGGATGGCGACAGATCCCCATCCATAGGATATCATGTAGGTGATCCAGTCAATCTATTAGAAATGGGAATAATTCCAAAAATATAGTTATTTCGCCTTCCACCGAACCCTACCAACCCACCTTGCCCAATCCTGCACATCCTCTCTCTCCAAAATCCTATCTACAGTAAACCACTCCCTCGCCAACTCCTCATTACTAGCCATGCGATGTACGAAACTATGACAAGCCCGACAAAGCCAAGCAACACTATTCAACACCCACTCCTCATGCCACCCCCTCTTTACAACCTTCGCATGCACACCACGCGGAATAAGATGATGATACGAGAGCGGGATCCAATCCCGTTCGCAGATCTCACACGCGTCTGTTCGCGTATTCGCCCACGCCGGCGGTCCCGTTGTCACGCTTGAAATATACTCGCTCAGTATTGGAGACATAAATTCGGGTAGATCGTTTTCGTCTGGAATAAGCCCGTATACGGAGAGAGTGTCCGTAACCTCTACTGGTATTGGGGAGCAGAGAGCGTCGAGGACGGTGCGGTTTATTGGAGTGTCGCGGTCTATAGGGACATAGCGGGCCTGTAAGGTCGCATCGTGTTGGATTGTGGCGTAGGAGAGTGTTCTGAGGTCGTCTGGGAAGGTCGTGAAAGTTTCACTGGCCATGAACTGGAGAAGAGATAAAATGAGCTGGACTGTTATGCGATACATGGCGGTGCAGAGTCGGTATATGGTACATCTATGAAGTCGGCCAATTCTTCCGGGTCCGCTCGTTCGTGAGATATGACCGTCTCCATGCTGGTTACGTCTTTTCGTCCATTGCGTCTGCCCTTGCCCCGCCGTTTGGAGGTCTTCGGCTGCCCTTCGGAACGGGCGACAATGGCGCTCGAGAAACACTCTCGGAAGATGGTATAATTATCATCGGAGGTCATTGGGGGTTTGACTCTCTCATTTTGTGCGGGAAATGCTCCCGGGTGCTGATTGTGTATGTTGGGGTTGATGGGGCGTTTGGAGAAAGTTAGGTTCTGCCCCGCGCCAGCACAAAAGCTTGACATCATCCGCATTCCTCGGACCTGAGCAGCTCCGCAAACTTCTACTTGACCAATATTCACCATGGCGGATAAGATCATCGTGGCATTTGACCTGTACGGCACACTGCTTTCTACAGAGTCCATCGCACAACAGCTGGAGAAGCACATCGGGCCCAAGTCGCAGGCCGTCTCCGCACTTTGGAGACGATATCAGCTGGAATATACATGGAGACTCAACAGCATGGGTAGGCAGTTGCAGCAGGCATTACCTGACTGCTATTAACGCAATGCAGAACGCTACGAGGACTTTTCCGCCGTCACGAAAAACGCCCTGCTTCATGCTCTGGCCGAGCACGGCGAGCAGTTGAGCGACAGCGACATCAACAGTCTAATGGAAGCTTACGACCATCTAGCTACCTTCCCCGATGTGAATCCAGCTCTGGTTCAACTAGCAACCGACGCGAGAATCCAAGCCGTGGTGTTCTCCAACGGATCCAAGACCATGGTCTCCAACTCGGTGCTGGGATCGAAAGAGCTCGCCCCGTACGCCAGCATGTTCCAACGTCTCATAACCGTTGACACCATCCAGCGTTACAAGCCCTCGCCCGCAAGCTATCAACACCTAGCCCACACAATGGGAAAGCAGGCATCGCAGATGGATGAGATATGGCTCATCAGCGGCAACCCGTTCGATATTGTTGGGGCGCGGAGTGTTGGGATGCATGCCATCTGGGTAGATCGCGCGGGACGAGGATGGCAGGATGCCGCGGCGCCGGAGCTACGGCCGTCGGCAATTGTACACAGTCTGGAGAAGATCGTGGAGGAGATCCAGGGTCGCAGATAGTCGTATCATTGCACAAGAATGTTCCAATGATTTGTATGACAAGTTATGACCTCAAAACTGTGAAGAAAAAAGGGGAATGTACCGCTGAAAATATTTCCAAACGCTCCACGTCGCAAAGAAGAATTTGGGGTAAGCCAGCGAATGCTCGTTCTGTCCTTCCATTTCCCCTCTAAGAACCCATTGAGAGATGTGGTTTCCTGAGTGAATAAGGAAGGAATTCAGTTTTGAAGAAGAAAAGAAAACACCGCGCGCGTTGCAAAAAATCTCAGTTGAAATAGTCACTGACACGTGACTGTTATCGATAAGGGGAGCTCCGAAAGTGGAAACCGCAGTTCAGCTTCAACTAGGCAGGCGCGACCATCCAACCTTTGGAAGTGCTTCGACTTCGACTTCGACCTCAGCATGGCTCGCTTGTTTGACCACACCAGGTCAGCCTGGCTGTATCCCCTTAGGGCATGTCTCGATCTCGACCGCAGCTCTCTGTTCCCTCGCTAACCGTCCTAGGGCATCTACTACTTCGCAACCCACCGTTTCCTCTGGCCCTTGTTCAAGGCCCGCCTGGTCCCGATCGTCCTCCTTTCGAGCTTCGTATACTTCCTTCTCTTCTTCTTCACATACCTCCCTCAAGTGGCATTCCTGGCCCTCTTCCAGGGGGCCGGGGCTTGGATCAATGGTGCATTCTTGGTGCTCGGCGAAGGAGCCGCGATTGTCGCCGCCTTGTTCGAGGCCTTCTTCGTGGATGAGACTCTGGTGGATATCTTCGACTCGGTTCTCGTGAATGAGGGCCAGGAGCAGCTGGTGCTGGCTTCACGGGTCATCTACCCCGAGGGCGATGACCCGACCAGTCGTCTCGGCACTCCGACCACCAGCGCTGTCTATGCTCCCTTCTCCCTGCGACAAATCGTCGAGTTCGTCCTCTTGCTGCCACTCAACTTCATCCCGGTGGCTGGAACGCCCATGTTCCTCATCTTGACGGGCTACCGAGGGGGTCCCTTCCACCACTGGCGCTATTACCAGCTGCTGGACTACTCGAAGCAGCAGAGAAAGGAGAGTGTAAGCAGGCGCCAGCTCCAGTATACTACGTAAGTCCATATTTTCCACTGATCTCAAAAATCATTCGCATTCTCACCTGCAATAGATTTGGAACGATTGCTCTGCTCCTGCAGCTAATTCCGCCCTTCTCGATGCTCTTCCTAATGACCACCGCGGCCGGGGCTGCGTTGTGGGCCGCAGATCTCGAGACTAAGCGGCAACTTGCAGAACAGCGACCCAGCCGACTGGGTGAGAACTATCATGATGATTTCACGGCATAATTTATGGTTTTACACGAGCGAGCATCTCTTTTTACCATTGCAGATACCTTCCGGCATTTTCATATGTATCGCGCCGCCTCCTTAAAATTCAATCGTAGCATAAAAGTTAGTTTTTGAGTTTGGTAGACCCTTGAAGCTCTTTTCGATGTCCAGTTACTCTCCGGATTACGTGCTGCACGTGACCTCCGGGCTTTGCCTCGGGCGACTGCGACTCTCCGTTGCTCCGCTCTGCGATTGAATTGCTTCGAGGCAAAGAGGACAAGCTTGCACTGTTGCTTCGTCCGTTGCAGCTTGGCTTTGAAGTTCTGACGAGCAATCCCTGGCTGTATTCATCCACGCTGAGGTTACGGGTCTCGATCGATCTGACCGCTTCTGGCCCGAGGCTCATTGTTCCTGGTCGAATCCTGCGAAGTTTCGCCAGGAAACCGTCGGAATTCGCTGCACAGCAATTTTGTGGAGAGAATCACCTCGCACAAATCTGGGGAGCATCGGCCCGAAATCCCACATCACTCCTGCGAGCGAGTGGGTCAATTCCAGAGTCCCCCGCAACGCGTGGATGTACGGGACTTTTGCCTCAACAGATCTCACCACTCTGCTCCGGTGACCATGGCCTGAGTGCGGAATATGGGTGTTTTGTATAGGTCTATTTCTCACGAATGGACCCGAAAACAAGGCTTCGCAAGGCCTGCGATGCCTGCAGCATCCGGAAAGTGAAGGTTGGTCTTGTTCATATTACACCCTGCCCCGTCGACATGCTGATCTCTTCTTCAAGTGTGATACTGGTGGTCCGCCATGTCGCTCGTGTGCTACTTTGGATATTCCTTGTACATATGAAAGACCCAGCAGGCGCCGGGGACCTCCTAATCGCCATGCGGAGGCGCTGAAGAAACAGAAGCTGGAAACGGATACATCGCCGGCAAGTCTATCAGACTATCCGTTGGCGAACACTCCGCAGCTTCAACCTGCATCTCTACCTACACCTACACCTGGGCCTGTGTCTGTGTCTGCACCCACACCCGCACCTGTGCCTCCACGATTAACTCCTGCGCCTTCGGCACATCTTTCGGCAGAAGCAATCTGCTCTCTGAATACGGTGCAACTCCTCCTTGATGACTTCTTCACTTATATCCATCCTCTGGTCCCAATCCCCCATGAGCCCACGTTTCGAGCTGCCTTCGAGCGCCGGGAGGACGCCTCGAGCGGCACGTTCTTAGCTCTTCTAGCCTCCATGATTGGATTTTTAGTCGCCTCTTTCCCCCGGCGACCAAAATTGCGTCTCAATACAGAGGCTGAACGATCAGCGTTTCCAAACTCCATCGCGCTGGTCAAACACTGCCATGATATTGCCATTCAGGCTCGAGGTATTGGGTACCTTGATCGAAATGCGACGGTATATGACGCAGCTATCAGCTACTTTCTTGGTGTATGCGCTGGCTATATATACAGCATGCGCCGATGTCGTATATATTTGGCGGAATGTCACACTATGCTGCAGGTTTACGATCTGTGCCGCGCCCCCGCGACACCTGACAAAACGGCAATGAGCACCGCCAGTCCAATGTCGTCAACGTCGGCCATTTCTCAAGATCATCAGCAAATGTGGCATCTTACGGATAACAAACCAGTAGATCTTATCTCTCAAGAACTTGGCCGCCGGCTCTTCTACGTCACATTGGTGGGGTATCAGAGTCTGCTTCAACTTGGTTCATCCGATATCAAGACCCACGTCCCGCCAGAGACGCCAGCAGATCGCTACCCGCCTTTCCCACTAGAGGTTGATGACGAGTTCCTGTTTTCGACTCATGTAGCCCCCCAGCCCGCTAACCGTGTGTCAATAATGGTCGGGTTTAATGCCAATGTTCGTGTCTACGGCTCATATAATTCCCTCCTGGCCTGTGAGGTGGCGTTTGGCAGTGGTCAGATTTTTGACTGGGAACACCAACGCTCATCCTTATGGGGGTGTCTCCAGACGGTCAAATCTGCTCTTCTCAATGTTCCGGTAGAGTTATCACTCTTCCATCCGAAACAGACCTTTACTCGCGGATTGACTGGACTTGACGGAGATGGCTCAGTATTCAACTACCCAACCGACCACATCCATCAAGAACGACGCGCCATCCAATATGAAATACAGAAAGCGAATATATATGCCAGTCAGTTGTGTACCAGATCATGGCTGGTCGAGAAATACTGGAACTTGTTCGAGACCTACTCAAAATACGGCAATTCAGCTAGGCCCTCGATTCCAAACATCGCCACTCCGAATATCAAAACAGAAAGCTCCGCAGAAACACCACATGAAGGGGCCGGGGATTCATCAGATACGGCTGCCGCCCAACCATCAACACAATCACAGACAGATTATATGGGCCGAATGATGGCCGAGGAGCGGAAACTGGTGATCAAAGATCTCTTCGTACTTCTACGAACTGTCAACGAAGTCAACATGGAACCCAACGGTGCCAGCATTGTACGTCAACCCCCACAAATACAATATACCCCATCTTTTGCCCCCAGCTAATAACCCTGGCAGACTGGGAAAATCCGACAAATAGCATCCACGCTCCTCAACATGCCTTACTACCCAAAATCCACCCCGCAAGATCCAAACTCAATCTCAACCTCCACCTCCACCATCCCAACCGGCCCACCCTCCGAAACAACAACAGACAACCCTCAACAAACCCCATCAGACCTCCCAATCCTCACACCCGCAGAAGCAGAATCCTATCTACACGCCTTCATCGACACCCTCATCCGATTAGAAGGCTATTCATCCGCAGCAACAGATCCAAGCGCAACTGAGGGCGTGAGTCCGCGCGCTAATGGGCGAGCTATGAGTTATCTTAGTGATTACGAGCGTGATCAGGAGGAATTGAGCCAGTGGGCTAATTTGAAGGAGTATCAGCAGAAATTCGCTGAAGCGGGTGGTGTGTTGTCGGAGTTGTAGATAATTAATATTCAAGTTGATTTTCCGGATATCTGTGTGTTGGTTACGTTTTGACTAATGTAATCTATTGTTTGAACCTTTTGGTTTCTATGAATGAAATCTCCAATTTTCCAATCCTATCACGACGACCGTCGGTAATCGACGATTTTCTTGGTAGTGGATATTTCTTCTTGGGAGGGATTGCACCAGAGGGCTCAACCTTGGAATAATTTGAATCCTGTCGTTGGTTTTCAAGGAACTCGATTTCAAAGAGAATGTTCATATAGTATGTTTAAAGGGGCTGGAATCCTGATGCCTAGGCGCTCGAGCCATTGTGAACAAGTACTCATCAATAGATACCCCATTTTCGCTTTCTACTAGTCCTACCAGGACGAGGGCACCTGCAAGTACCGTGACCCATCTACGATGCCTCAATAGCAGTGCCAAACTTCTGAAAGAGAGAGCGTGTCTGTGTCAAAGTAGGGATTGTCTAGGTATATGATATCTTACTATGGATGGGAATCTGTCACCGTCACCATCCTTGATTGTATGGAGCACTAGGAGGCCATACGAGGCCGTATACAATACATTTATCGTGAATTACAGTTTGTCTGATAATTAAGAGTCTTCGGTAGGTAGAAGAAAGTCACTTGAAATAGTATATTAAATCCATGGTATCCAGAAAATAATTTGGCTAAAGAAGCAAAAGACTGGCACAAAATCGCTCATAGAATTGTAATCATCATCGATGATCAGTGAGCAGTAACAGTCACGGTGTAAGGCGCAGGCATTGGAACAACAGACTTGATGCCAATATCATTCTGGCTTTCGCTATCACTATCACCACCACCATCATTTAACTTTGCATTTGAAGATCCCTGGACTATCTTCTGAGGCGGGACGGAGGTTCCCACAACTGTGATAGTTGGAGTAATCGTGATTGTCGGAGTAGTCTCGGTTGCAGGATTGATGGTTATTGTCAATGCGTCCGCGGTGACTGTCACTGTTTCCGGAGGGGTGTATGTCTTTACAGACCGGAAGTCTTCTGTGGTGGGAGAAGAAGATGTAGTCGAAGACTCGATTGTGATACTAGCTGCTTTGGGTGATGGTGATGTTGACACGCTTTCCTGTGCGGTAACTGTCACTGTGGAACCTGGGATGACGAGGGTGTACTCTTCCGTCTTTGTTGATTTGATGGTGATTGTTTCTTCTTCCGTCGCTGGAGTCCGAGTTGCAGTCACCGTGGTACCAGGGACTGTTATCGTGTCTTCTGTTGTTCGGGTGGTCTGGACAGTGACTGTATCTTGCTCCGGGGTCGGAGTTCGAGTCACAGTCGCTGTGGTGCCAGGGACAGTGACTGTACCCTCGCTTGTGCGGGTAGCCTGGACGGTAACAGTCTCTTCCTCTGGGGTGGCGGCCTGGCTTGTGGCTGCTGCAGTGCTAGCGGGGGATGTGGTGGTAGCTTGGTCGGATATGACAGGAGTTGAACTCTGGTTCGTTGTGGTGGTGATCCTCGTGGTAGTGACAGTTGTGCTAGCATCCTTATCCACTGTCGCCGATGTATACCATGTTGGCCCAAATATGGTGGTGAAGAAAGGCGTCATCTCGCCCGAGCTGATCTTGACCAGCTCCGTCTCCGTGACAGTGATGACTGACATCTTGCTTGTATCGGAACTTGGGGTGGGACTCGATGTAGCTCCCACATTGATGGGCGCGTTGGGTGTTGCGGTTGTGGTAGGCGTGAGGGGAGCAACGATTCCAACGCTCGCGCTGGAGAGTGTAACGGAATCATTCGACTGAGTCGTAGCTGTCTGCGTAGTCCCTGTTTCCACAGTGTCCGGTGTAGTAGACGTTACAAGCGGATGAACTGACCCAACCCCTCGGAATGTCGAGGAGTGGGAGTAGATTGTCAGAAAAACAGGTGCAATTGAAACATATGGAGCTTGATGTTCGGTTGTGGACGCCGTGATAGTTGTAGATGAAGAAGATGTCTCGGTAGTCCTGGATTCATCTATTGCGGAAGAAGTAAGCGCAATCGAGGAAGGAGTTGTAGAAGATAGTCCAAAATAAGTAGACGTAGCCAAGGAGGAAGACGCGATGCCAGATAAAAAGACAGAAGGAGAAGTAATAGGCGATATAGGAGTGGCATGGAAGGAAGATGTATGAGTAAATGAAGCAGAAGAAACAGAAGTAAACAGAGCAGAGGAGATTGGAGTAGTCGAATATGAAGCCGAAGCCGAATCATATCGAGATGAATTGGGATAAGACGTAGAAGTAGTCCAAGCCGAAGCCGAATCAGATGGAGATAAAGCATGATGAGATGAAGTTCCAAAAGAGGGAGTCGAAGAAGGGGAGGAAAGTGGAATAGTAGAAGATGAGGCTGGAAGCGAGAGCGTGGAAAACACATCAGGGGATGAAGAAGATCTGTTTGAAATGAAAGGAAATGGTGTGGAATGGACAGCTGAATGTTCAGAGCTCGGAGAGAAGGAAGTTGGAGCACTGTTTACACCCGAAGACGACGCTGTCAGCGACGTGGTGGAGCTTTCGGAGCCTTTGTTGTCGGTCGATGATGGATAAACAATATCCGGGAACGTAGAGGCGCTGGTTATAGCCGAGGATGAGACGCTGGTGGTACTTGGAGGTGTGGTGATTTTTGAGGTAGTAGGCGTTGACGTAGCTGATACAGCTGTAGATGACGAGTCAGAAGATGTCGTCGGGGTCGTGGATGTCGTGGAGGCAGTTGATTCCGGACCAGTGTAGCCTGGGTAGCCCGATGGGACGGGCATCGGAGTGACGGCTGTGATCCCGATCCCGTTCACCTCGTCCCTCCTGGCCAATCCGGGTATCTCCTCATGCGAGGAAGGATCCAAAAAGTCACCATGGGCAGGTGCGAGCGTGAAGCCCAAAGTGGAAGCAAAAGATCGAAGAATCGGACCAGCCGAGCAGGACCACGCCAGCGTGGTGAAAACAGCCAAATGAGCGAGTCGCATGGTCCACCGTGTTCAAGAGTGCAGAAAAGAAACAAGAATTCCGGATGGTCAAGTCGGGATATAGGCACTTGGATCAGTAGCAAGAAGAGACAGAATTCCAGCCCAAAAGAAACATCATCGAGGGAGTTAGTAGAAAGTGAATAGAAGAGTAAATCAGCGAGAGTCTTGCATGGCGAACAAATCAATGAGTGAATGGTGCTGGCAGTGAATCGTAGAACACAATAACCCTGCAGGCGGCTACCGAAAAGAGCAAAGAGTGAAGCAATCTCTGACGGCGAAATGGAAAGAAAAAAAATGACCAAAAAAAGAGCTGTCAAATTCGAGGCGTCGGCCTGGTCTTATATAATAATTATACAGTCCTGCTGTCTAAGTCTCATTGATCCAGCCAAAGTAGGCTGGGCCTGGACCTGGACCTGAATCTGGACCCGGGAGACATTCCAGCATGAAAGCGCTTTGCGAAACGGAAAATTTCAGAAATAGATCGGATCGACGGGAATAGCTCTTTATGGCGCGCGACAAAGCTGTTTTGTTGCAGTTGGCGCCCGGCCCGCTGCAGACTGCCCTTCTCCCCCTGCTGATTGGCTGGCCCCGCACCCCACCGGCTTTATTCAAACAAACAAGACTTCCTCACGGCCAATCATCGTGCTTTGGGGGAGGGGGGAGAATAGGCTAATTATAGCTGCAGCTAGTTTCGCCTGCAGAATCATCTACAGATGCACCATCTTGCAACAGACAGGAGGTGTTCCTTTCAACGTGAACTCAATCAAATTTGCCGAAAGGCAGCGGAATGCCTGTCAGTGTAGAAAGCTTAATTGATTGTGCCAATATGATTGAGGCTGAAAATCACCCACGCTCCCCAGTAGTGGACAAGTCACTTTCTTGCTGCTACGAATTGTGAAATTCTGAAAGGTGGAATTTCTTAGTACAATGCAGTCCATCCCGTGTCCCCTGCCTGCGAACAAATATATCCTTAAGTTATACGAATAGTGAAAAGATGTAGAGGGGTCAAGTTAAATAACTACAATGTAATATACAAGGAATTAAGATGCTGAGTGGAAGACTGTACCCTAGGCCAATGGTTTCGGGAGTCCATGAAACTTGTTGTGGCGGTTATTCTGAACTGGATCGGGTGGCTGGTACATACCCCGTACCAATTGGGGAACTCCAGGTCCTCGGTAGTAGCTATTTGTGTCTCATTCAAGTGGATGGTGTCGAGAGAATAGCTAAGAATAGAATTTGCTATGGACTCGGCTATGATAATGGCCTTTTTTTAAGTCAGTGTCAAGTGATAGTTCACTGGGTACAGTACAGTACCCTAAGGTATACCCGGACTTGTCAGCAAGATACTGAAATTGGGTGTTTGAGCTGCATGGGAAAGATCTAGTGAGATGGAGAGAGTACTTAAACAAATTTGACTAGGCTAGTTATTTGCTTGAATAATAAATCACTTAATATGGACCTCGAAAACGATTATTTAGGTCATTCCATGCATCTATCTTAGAGGTGGTTGTTCAGTTCCGATGGCATGGTTCTTAGAAAAATACAAGGAAACGAGCCTAATTAATGAAGAACAGTCCACTTATTTATTTCTAAGTCCAGCCTGTATCTTCCAAGGCCCCATCCTATCCCAATTCGTAACAAACCCGCCAAGAATCAACTTTGACGCATTCATCCGGGTGTATACAGATCAGCAGCTAACCCGTTCCGGCAACTCTCCTTTTTTCTTCCTCACCACGACAACACCCTCAACGACGAACTCATGTCTTTCCTCTCCTCCACACGCTCCTCCCTCGCCCGATTCACAACGGGTCTCCTCACCAGGCCACAACTCGTCTCCAGCAACGCGCAGCATCTCGCGCGATCGTCCGGACCCCTCCGCCTCAACTCAAGCAGCCAGAAACCACCACGCTCATCGTCCGCACCGCAACAAAGTCGCTCGAACTTCCCTATCATTCCAATCCTAGCAATTGTCGCCCTCGGCTCCGGCTCTTATATCTTACTCGTCAAGTCCCGCACCGGTGTCAACCAATCGCGCCAATCCAACTAGACTAAAACCTGCATTCGATCGATCCTCATCCCGCCCGCCCCCCCCTCCACCCGAAACTCAACTCCCACCAAAAAACAACCACCACACAACATCACAACCCCATTCCTCCGATACCTCACCCTCACCCCTCACCCACCTCCAATTCCACCACAATGGCTTCCCCCCGCTTCTCCACCAAAGACGTAACAGTCGTCTTCTTCCTCGGCGGACCAGGTAGCGGAAAGGGCACGCAATCCGCAAACCTAGTCCAGAACTACGGCTTCGTCCACCTCTCCGCCGGCGACCTCCTCCGCGCCGAGCAAATCCGCGAAGGATCCCAATACGGCGACATGATCAAGACTTATATCCGCGAAGGCAAGATCGTCCCCATGGAAGTGACCGTCGCCCTCCTTTCCAACGCCATGGCCGACTCGCTCTCGACCAACCCCCCGCCAGCCGGTACAAAGGCTCGATTCCTCATCGATGGATTCCCGCGTAAGCTTGACCAGGCTGTTTTCTTCGAAGAGACTGTTTGTCCGTCCGAACTTGTTCTCTTCCTCGATTGTCCTGAGGATGTTATGGAGTCTCGCTTGCTGAAGCGGGGTGAGACTTCTGGTCGGGATGATGATAATGCTGAGTCTATTCGCAAGCGGTTCCGTACTTTCGTTGAGACTTCTATGCCTGTTGTTGATGCTTTCCGGGCTCAGGATAAGGTTGTTACTGTTAAGGCTACCGGGTCTATTGAGGATGTTTATGCGCAGGTAAAGACTGGGATTGAGGAGCGTGGCATCCACCCTCGTTGAATGTGTTGGGGATGTGTATAGTGGGATTGAAATACTCTTTGATTTTCCCTGTTTGTTTTTCGTTTCCTTTGGCCACTTGGTCCGAAATATCTAGATCAATAGAGATTGTCATTCAAGTTTTCTTGCAATTGCATTAACCCCCCAAAATAACAAATCGGAGCCATCTCAACTTCAGCTTGACGCCGCACTAAGCCTCTACGCAGAGATAAATGAAGTCTAGAAATATTGTTATTCTTGATCAGATGCCAGGAAATAAAACAAGTTGTCCCACCGGGAAACATAAACACTCAAACAAAACAGACATGACATGACTCGTGGGGATCCCAATATCAACGGGGGCCAGTAGATCCATCCCTCAACTGGCCGAGACTAAAAGGAGACAAAAAATATAAATGCATGAGGAGGAGAAAAGGTTAAAGAAGAAGAAATGACTCTCCCCTCTATTAGCGAAAAGGAAGAACTTTTTGCAACCTGTTCTGCGAGTTTTCTTTTTGGTCCACTCCACTTCCACTCCAACCTCATAAAACACCTAATCCAATGCAGGATTTTTCGAAAATAGCAACCCAACCCAGAATTTACTCGGCAACAGGCTCCACCTCGCGGGGTTGCGAGGCCTGCTGCTGCGGGTTGCGCCGCCGGTCAACAAGGCGACCCTTGTCACCGTTCTTACCGGCGGCAACGGCAGCCTCCTGATCAGCGACGGCCTGGATGCCCTCACGGACGAAACGCTCACGCTCGGAGCGGATGACGGTCAAAACACCCTCGAGCGAGCGGCGCCAGACCATCAGACGGCCCTGTACCTCAGCCCACTGCTTCTCGCCGAACACACGGTAGGTAGCGCGGTGAACAAGGAATTCAGAGCGCAGCTGCGAGAGCTTGCCCTCGACCAGACCGGCGCGGATAGTATCGATGACCCACATCTCGACGTCGGAGGCGGTGACACGGAGAGCAGAGGCAATAGCGGCGTAGGGGAGCGAACGCGAGGGGGTAGAGGAGGCCAGAGAAGTCAAGGTGAGGAGACGCATCTTAGTCTGCAGAGCATCGGAGGCATCTGCGAGAACGCCGTTGGAGATCGAAGCGAGCGGGTTAGCAGCAACGAACTCGTCGTAGGCGTCGAGGGTGTCGGAGGTGAAAATCTCCAGAAGCTCGAAGAGAGTACTGTCGCTGGAGCGGAGGGCCTGGACAGCGTCGGAGGCAGTCAGGGGGGTGAAGTCGAAGACGGCGGGGCGACGCAGGGCCGTGGCGAGAGCGCGCACAGCCAGGTCGCGAGCGGCGGGCTTGGTGGACTCGGCGGCGGGGATGGTCTGCAGGGCCTGGATAACGTGCGACTGGGCGAGATCGTCATCGCCGGCGGCGGTGGCGGCGTCGGCAACAGCCAGGTGCAACTTCTGAGCCTCCTCGTTGTCCAGTTCCCAGGCGGAGAGCCATGTGGGCAGCTGCTCGGCCAGCTGGGGCTTCAGGGCCTCAAAGGCGTATCCGGATCCAGACTGGCGGATGATGGCAACGATGGCCAGGAGAACGTGGTACCGGCTGGAGTCGTTTGAGGACAGGGTGTTGAAGATGGTGGTGAGGATGGAGATGGCCAGAGTAGGGCCGAATTGGGGAGAGGTGGTGATAGGCTTAGCGAGATAGGTGCAGATGCGAGGGAGGAACATGTCAGGGTCGGAAGCCTGGTGAACGAGGTGCACAAGCAAGTTGTACGAGGGAGTGATCTCTATAGAATTTCGCAAGTCATGTCAGCGGGTATCCTTTTTTTTTGCATGTTCAGGAAAATTGCAAGAGCGCGGCCTGATATTCCCAACGGGTGGTCTTTTTTCATGGTCTGGCCACAACTCCGCGAAGTTTCCACTCACCCTTCTCGGGGGCACCGTTCAAGGCGGTCGCAGCGCCCACAATCTTCTTCAAGACCTCATCGTGCTGCTTGTGGTCAGGCTCGCCCTCGGATTGTTCCTGCTGACGGATCGGCTGGAGGAGCGGGGCGATCTCGGACTGGAGGCTGCCCTCTTTGCGGAGAGAGTCGATATAGTTGGCGAACTCCTCGGCGAGCTCGGAGAACGAACCCTCAATGAGGAGGGTGGTAGTCGGAGCAGGCATGGTGGTGGGGGTTGTGTGGTGGGAGGAGAAGGGGGGAGAGAAGAGGTTCTTTGATGGTGGAGTCTATCGATAAGTTGAGAAATTTCAGTGTGTGCCAAAAAAGTCTTGGCGAAGGGAACACCGTCTGCCCGCAACACCAGCACAACTGTTGTCTACACAGCACATGTCTCGAATATCGTGAAATTCTCGGCAAAACTACATTTCATGCATCACTTCAATCAATTGGATGGAAAAAATAATCCATTATGCTAATACCGACGCAGACTTTCCATACTGCTACGCTAAGCTAAGAAAAGGAAGGACGGGCGCCGTGTGCAAAGATAAGCGGAGAACCCAGTATCAAAACTGGGATAAAAACGGGGAATCAGACATTCAGAAAACAAGGCAAATTCATGATCGCGCTGAAATAAGAGAATAGGACGTTTGCACGCGGATGTCTCCGAGATTAAGATCTTTGGCCAACACCACCAGCCCAGCCGAAAGACATGGATGGATACATAGAAGTGCTCCTCACAGGAACATGCGCACAGCCAGGAACATGACACCGGCCATCACACCGGTGGAGTAGCTCTCACCCATGGCGATGGCAGCGTTGGTAGTGGTGCTGGCAGCCGCCACCGAGGATGAAGTCTCGCTGGAGGAGGAATCGGTGGAGGTGGTGGAAGTGGTCATCTCGAGAGTGGTACTAGGCGAAGACGAAGAGGTAGTGGTGCTAGTGCTGCTGGCGTTCTTGCTACCGCACTGAGCAGCCTCCTTGCAGGCCTTCTGGCCATCGGCATCATCGGGGTGAGCGTCGATGCACTGTCCGTAATTGGACTCGCAGACGTAGAAGGGGACGGTTTGGATATATGGGCTGACATCGGGAGTCTTGCCGTCGGAGCAGACACACTCGAACTGCAGGGATTTCTGCGGCAGTGTCAGTTGTCAATCTATCATCGCTGGGAAAAGACATCGCATACTGGATCGCACGTGTTTTGCTTGGTTCCGCTTGAGCAGATGTGAGGGCAGACATTGCGCTGGCCCTGGCACCACGAGTCTGGGAGAGGATCGTCAGCAAAGGTCAGACAGGCTGTTAGAAGGTCGATTTACTCAGTTCATCCGGCTTGACCAGGCCAATGTTGAACCCCGCGGGGAGAGTGTAGGAAGTGGAGTTCTGGCCCAGAGCCGCAGCCACCAGGGTAGAGAGGAACACGAGAGAAGAGCGCATGATGAATGTGTATGGGTATGGATGGAATAAAGGGAATACCAGGGAGCAAGATGTGGGAGAGAAGAGAGAAGAAAATGAATTGCCAGGGAAAAAGAGGGAAACAAAGGTTCAAAAATACCACCCTAAGGGAAAGTGCCAAGGTGCCCAGGTAACGGCGGCAACCCCAAGGAAGCATACCAACAGCATTCACGTTCACGGACCCTGTTTTCCCTTTCTCTCCTCCTGAGCTTTCTGAATGCATTCGGGTCGAGATCTCCCCTGCAGTTTTGTTTTGATCTACGCGATTTTCCCTGTAATTAACCCGCCCTGCCCTGTTGTCGCACAGACTATTGGTTTGTCCCTCCATGCATAATGGACATAACCATTGGAGCATAAACAACAACCCTAGCCCGGATAAGCCTGTCTTTTCCAAGAGATTCCCTTGGCCCTCCAGAGCTGTCGGCACTTGTTTATTTCTATCCACATTCCAGCCCCGAATTCCCATCGCCCGGCACTGTGCTCCCTTGCAGCTGTCATCGCCGATGGCATACCCGAGTAAGACCAGTCGACGCACGGGCAGGCACCGCGACCCCAGGATTTGAGACACATGGGAAGGGCGAAAGAAGGAATCTGCTGAAGGTTGCTGTTCTGCAATCGGGAGCTCCCGACTGAGCCCCCACCTTTAGCAAGACTAGCTCGACTAGCTCAACTCGAGCATGATGTATCCAGCGTTATCCGACCACACTAGGCTACATACAGTAGGCGTACATGCGATGTTCCCGGGAGCCCAACATTTCAGATAATCTCAGCGATCTGGTGTCTCTAGAAATAGCTTATCTTCATATTGAGAGATGACGTCCTTGTCAAATCGTATGAGAATGTTGTTTAAGTGGCGCCTAAGTTGTCCCTCAACAAAGAAAGTACTTTTTAGTGCCGAAAAATCCGGTTTTAGATTCTGATTTTTACGGCTATTTTAACTCCCTTGCCAGCTTCGATTCTAGTTGGATTGGGCAACCGTTGTCTTTTTAAGTTTTGTCGTGGCCGTTGGACCCTCGTCGATCATCCTACAACTTGGATCAGCTATATATCCATGGAAGAGCATGAGCACTTGATCCCATAGGTACATAGTAATTATTGCAAACTCACAAATGGTGTACTAGTACAGTTACATTGATCAACCAGAGAAGACCGAAACTTCAAAAACCGCGACTGTCCAGAGCTACTATGAATGTCAATCAATTCCATGGTCGGGGTATACTCGATCCTGATCGACGCCTCCATCTGCAGGGTCTCGGCTATGCCCATTTGGGAAGACTCTGCAGATTATCAGCGGCACAGCTCGGAGTCCAGCCCGGATGAAAACGAAAAACAGTTGACTCGCTCATACTTATCAAACGTGCTTCGCTGTATCTGTAGACAAGACTGATGGCTCTAAACTCTCACAGGTGTACATGATGTTGGGGTATAGGCATCACGTGATACGATCGGCAGCCAGATTGCCCAATCCAAACGGGCCGAGGTTATCCGCGCGCGAGTCCGCGGCCAAAGTGTATGCCCTTCGGAGAAATGGATGGGTGCTTAACATCACCAGCAATTGAACACCACCACCATCTCCTGACAGCGTGAACAACCTACTCCTAACACACGCATCCACCAAATCCACAACCAAAAACAATGGCCGAAACGGCCCCCGCCATCGCGCACCTGCGCACCCACCCATGGGCAAACTCATTAATCTCCTCAGAGGACTACAAGCCCATCCCAACAGATTCCCGGCGCATGAAACCCTCCGGCGAAGACGGCTACTTCGCAAACACACTAGGAACAAAAACAACAATCCCCCATGTCCTAACCCTCCAACGCAAGAACATTCTCCAACCCCCCTCCACCCCCCCAACCTGGCTCCCCGCAACAAAGCAACAAGCCGATGCAGCAAAAACAAACCCTACGCCCAGCGCCCTGCCCGCGGACATCATTATGATTTTCGACCTCGGCAGTCCGGGACTCTCAGGACACCCGCATACAGTGCATGGAGGAATTGTTGCAACCCTGATTGACGAGGCGATGTCGCTTGCTGTTGCGGCTCATGCCTCGCCGCCTTCGTCTGTGCCTGGATCTGGCTCCCATGTCGAGGATAATCCCCGTGGAAGCATTTTTACCTCCCAGCTGGATGTTCGGTATAAGAAGCGGGTGACGAATCCGGCGTTGTTGGTTGTGAGGACGAAAGTTGTTGCTCGTGTGGGTAGGAAGTTTTGGGTGAGGGCTCAGGCTTTGCAGGAGGATGAGGAGGGCTCTGGTGGTCATCTTGAGTGGGCGAAGAGGAAGATTGTTAAGGCGGAGGCTATGGCTTTTTGGATCGTTACGCCGGATGAGAAGCTTTGATTGGGGATTATGGGTTGGGAATAGATATCTTTTCTTGTAGATTGGACTATCGAGCTTGGCTCGTTTCGCGGAGATGGATGAAGTTTGAGATTTGTACATATCGAAAGGGTATACAATGGAATTACACCTATGCTTACTGCTGAAATTAGCATTCTCACAATAGAAGCAGTAGTAATACTAAGTTCCTGTGTGTATATCTATAAACCAACTAACTATATACATCTATCCAACAACAAAGTCTACAACTTCTCCAACTTCCTCGTCCCAAGATTCCGACTAGCACTAACAACAAGTCCAACCTGGGTACTCAACGCAACAACATCCCCACTCTGATCCAAAACAGTAACATCCAAATCCGTACGACCATCCCGTACAACCTTCGTAACAACCCTCGAATAAAGCCATTCAACCCCCTCCGTCGGTAAATGCTTCTTCATATCAATATTCAACGTAACAGTCGGATACCAAAACTTCGCCTTGACCTCCTCAACATTCTCCCCGCTCTCCTTCGCCGCCGCACTCGCAGACATGGTATCGAATCCATCCAACGCCATGGGGAACATATCAATCAAGTACGGAATCGCAGCATCCGTCCACCGACCATTCACGTCCCCATTTGGCCGGAATCGCGCCCACTGGTCAATAGCCATACTCCCAGTTCGTCGCTGCTGCACATCTCCCTTTCCTGGCCCGTATAGCTCCAGTTGTCCCGCCGCCCGTCGAAATTCGGGATACGGCGGGTCAAGTTTATTCCAGGCGCCATCTTGTCCCTTTCGCGCTAGCGCGTTGAAGTCGATTGTTCCACTGGGTCCGGATCCCGATGGTGGTCCTGGGTGAGGCTTCCAGCCCGTTGTAGCGCTGATTCCGACCTCTGCGTTGGGCGGGCTAACTGTTATATACCCCGCCACCTTAATTTCCATGACATCTTTTTTCTTCTCAGAGGGTTGGAAGAGCTTTATGTGGATTGTGCTTGTGCGAGCGCCTATTTTCACATCTTCCACTTCCATCATTGCGGGCCCGGCTGCTGTCCGGCGGAGGAAGGAAAGTTGTAGGGAGATTGGTGAGGCTGGGGTGGTGTATTGGGTTGGGTGTGCGTGGGCGAAGTGCACTAAAGCTAACCGGTATAGAACAGAGCTTGTATAGCCTCCATGGGGAACTGGGTGGTGGTTAGCAGGGGGTTGCTTTGTCTTAGCTTGCGGTTGGGGTAGCTAGGTGTGGATGGGAATACCGGTTCCAATGCACCATTCCGGGTGCAGGTTGGCGCTGTATGTGTTGGCGCCTTCTGGGGTGACGCGGATCGCATCTTCAAAGGTGGCATTGAGGGTTGACATGGTGTTGGTAGGTGTGGTGTTGAGGAGACGGGGAAATGAATTCATGAGAGGATTGGGGATATACTCCCCCTCCGCCCGCATTTCAGGCCTCGGTGAACCTCGGCTCCCGGCTTCCCCATGAGATCCACCACTTTTGTTCGCCTATCAGGATCGTAGGTGATTTTGGGGGACTCGGATCGATTATGAATCATTCTGATGATTAGAATCACGCAGTATGATGCGATTAGGCGGAGAGATGTGATTCTGAATACTGAGTAGCGCGACATGTGCTCATGGCCGGATCGTAATTTATGAACCACAACGTATGAGATTAATGGTTGCATTTGAAAGGCAGACCTAAAGATGTACTTCGAATTACAAGCTTAAACGATTTGAGAGTAGAGAATGTATCATGGGTATTGTGTAGTGCCTAGAGACGCCATAGATAAATGCTGTTCTACCCAAAGGTGTCTGTCTTATGTAGTATGTACCCAGATAAACCTGTACTAGTTGAAACCCGAAAATATAAACTAGGATCAAATGACTCCTAAAACGCCAATCCTTTTTAAAAACCCATGGACTCATCTTCGCATGCTCACGTTGTTGAAGTCGATTCTCAATGCTGGTTGAACAGTTGGCGATGTTTGTGAGGTAATCACTGCGGCTTCGACCGTGGTTCTGCTGGTGCTACCAGCTGCTGCAGGCAAGAGAGAACACCTAAACAATCAATTAATTAACTTGTTTCGATAAGAAAATGACTGAGGTTAGACGAACCTGTCACGCCTTGCGTCAATGTCGCTCTAGCTTCTGTGCTTCGCGATCCCAAGGTCACTGTCATTGCGTAGTCCACGGCCTTGGCATCCTCCAACTTATTGGCCCACCGGAACACAGGCTCGTCTTCGCGATTGTCGCCGATAACAAGTAAAAAGTCCGGCGACGAGACAGTCCCGTTCTTCTTCGAGGCTTCCAGAGACCACTTCCAGACCATCGCAGCAGCGGATGCCTTGTTGGTGTTGGAGGTTTCCACGATCAAGGCGCCCTCAACTGGAATTGCATGTACACCATGACCGGCGCACGCATCATTAATGTGATCCGCACATTCGGCAGCTAATCGCCCAGCACCGAGGCGGTCCTCGGCTGATCCGTGGTGGAACACGAGCGAACAATGGCGCTCTTCTATCCAACTTCCCTCGCTACGCACCTTGAAATAAGCCAAGATGGGTGACACTGCCGTTTTCCACTTCTGAATGCGATGCTTGTCGGCGAGATTTGACCATTCGTCGGACTCAGGCTCGCGTACGAAACATCCATTCTCGGCGATCAGTCCTAGGTGGTTGACCTGGCGGAACAGCCGTTCCATCTCCTCGGGCATGCGCGAGCTCATCACGTAGACAATGTTGGCAGGGTCATCAGTCAGCTCTGTCAAGGTTGTGATCGCACGCTGTGGTGTGGTAAGAATGATACTGCGGGGAGATCCCCATGAGGCGAGTGTGCCTTCATAGTCAACGATCATAAGTCGGCGTTTCGACTGTCGGTACTTCTCAATCAGTCGCGGCACAGACAGTCGAGGCACGGCCATTATCTCTCGTGAAGATTGCTCATTCCAAACACGAGTCAAAGTCTCATTGAACGACTTGACCCAGTTGGCTGTTGAGTTATGCAATACTGCGCGGTGCAACTCTTCCCATACCTCCTTTCGCTTTTTCTCGTCCCGGGTGAGGGCTGTGTGGATCGCCTCCGAGCACTGCCGGTAGTCCCAGGGATTGACCAAAAGTGCGTGGTTCCCAAATACAGATGCACTGCCTGTAAATTCGCTGAGAATGAGTGATCCATATTTCTTATCGCCGTAGCTGCCATCCTGGCAGTACACAAATTCATGACTAGTCAAGTTCATGCCCTCGCGAAGACTAGTGATCATCAAGGCATCGGCCACCGTGATAAGTGCAAGATATTGAGGGAACGCCAAGTCTTGCTTTAGGAAGACCAGGGGTTGGTGAGCGAGGGTCGAGTGGTTGGAGTTGATGCGCATGGCAATATCGGAGATGGTTGCCTCCAATTCGGGTTGCTCTGTGGTGCTGGTCGCCACTTGGATGAGAACAACCTTCTCTGCCCACTCTGGGTAAGTGTTAAGAAACAATTCATAGCTGAGGAGTTTCTGGCGAATACCCCGCACAGAGTCAATCTTATCGCGTGAAACTATCAATCGTTTGCCCTGATATCGATCGGAGATCGTATCGACCCATCTCTCCACGTCGGCTGCCTTACGACGCTTGTCCCAAGATGTTGGATCAATACCAATTGGAAATGTTCCCACGTTGATAAAGCGGTCTTCCATCTGAATGCCGTCATTGGTGGCTTCCACACAAAGAATGCGACTGCAGGTCTGCAAAAAGTGGCGACAGTACTCGTCCGTCTGGAAACCGATCAAGTTGGCACCGAGGATACCCTCAAGAAGTTCCTTCCGCGGGGCCAAGCATTTGAATACCTCCGATGACGGGAAGGCAATGTGTAAGAAGAAACCGATTTCAGCATCGGGCAGCATCTTGCGTAGCATAGCGGGAACGAGCAGCAGATGGTAATCCTGGACCCAGATTGAATCACCGCGTTTCCAATTCTTGGCAATGCTCTCCGCAAAGGCCTGGTTCAGCTTCACATAGTAGATCCACGAATGATCTTCATATGCCTTGCTTTTTGGATTGTCGGGAATCTGGTAATGGAAAACGGGCCAAAGGATGGTCTTGCAGAAATGGGTGTAATGCCCATCAAAGTCGCCATCACTGACAAAAACCGTCATCGAATCGTACTCATCTTCCAACCTTTCTGCGATCTCAGTGCGCGTGTTATTGACCAGCGCATCTGTGGGCATTCCCAGGGTACCGACCCACATCAGCTCGCCCAGGTATCCAGACTCCTTTGCGGAACGAACGGCATTCCGCAAGCCACCGTTGCCTTGTTCTGCTGTTTCAATGGTCCAGTCCACCCTAGAAAATGACTCTTTGCGGGCGAACATCTCGGGCTTGATGCTTGCAAGGTATGGATTGGTGGGCTTTGTCTCCGGGGTTTTCTGTGCAACCGGTTCCTTATTGGGCATAATAGGGTCTTGGTGCTTCAAGATCGATGGCGATGGCGAGAGAACCCCTTGGGGTTTCGGCTGGTTGAGCGATGTTGTGGCACCCCATGCTGGAGAGTGACCTTCACTCTCAGTGAGTAGTTGGCTTTCTGAGTGTTCCGGGATTGGAGCTAGGGAGAAATATCCTGGGTCCTCCTTCTCGGGCTTCTCGGGGTTGCTTGCGAATATCCGCTCATGATCAGTTGTCGCACCGGGAGTTAAGCCCTGCTGAGATTTGGGGTCGTTCTTCTCGAATAAACTGGCGCCCGCATTGGGGTGCGGAGGAACCGAGTCTCCCCCCGCAGTATGAACGGCGGTGGGAGGGAGTTGGACGGCACGATAGCGAGAGTTCTCAACATGGAAGTTGACCGTGTATGGCAGAAACCTATTCGGAGACATGAATTAGGACCTGCATTTGAATTGGGTGGGAAGGGAGGATTTCACGGCGGCTTACAGAGACGCGATGAAGACCGTCATGGCGGGACACCGACCTCGACGGAGGGACAGGAATGGGAGATGCGGCGCGACAGGGAGCTCGCTTGGAGCGATTGAAAGGGTGAAGTAGCAGGCAGGTAGCGAGCGAAGGGCGAGGACCGACGTGCAGGGTATAAAGCTGTCATCGACCAGCAAGCAAGAAAAAGATGATCAGACCAAGATCTGTTTTCTCATGGCTACGTCATGTGAAAGCTGATTAGGTGGCCCGGTGAGCTGCTGTAGACTCTTTGGAATCCTCAGTTAGATGCAGTGTTGGCAGCACGAACTTTTCAAAGACGCAGGAGTCGGGGGATCCTGCTTTTGCTTGCTGTGTGAAACGAGACCGCGGGGCGCGACGAAGAGCTTCCAAGGGCATCGCTGGATGGGCGGTGGTATTGAGGAGGACAGGGCTGTACGCAGTGCCGGCGGTTCCACACAGATGTAGATGTTTTATTACGGTATTACACATACCGCAGTATGAGAGATCTGATGTCATTGGCGGGATCTTTATGAACCAAGTGCCCGATCGGCAGTGAAGGTGTCATGTACTCTTCATACTGGTTAAAGAATATGGGTCGATGCAGTTTCAGATGTTTATTTGCTGCCAGGGCACCAAGGACGTGGGGTTATCTGACACATTCCGAAATGGTTGGCAGTGGCTGAAATAGACTGTCTCCGCCAAGGCAACAGGTATCTAATCATTAATAATGAGGCATTTATGAGGCATTAGACACATTTAACCCATTGGAATAGTAAACTGTTTTTCTATCAGTTTATCTGGCCTGTCCTAGAGCACCGGATACGGAGAGCATCTCAGGCTATGTTTTCTTCTCTCAGGGTCGTCATTCTGCGTTTGCACTGGCCTACAATATTTTCTCCTTTAGATTTTGAATAGTAGAACCATTCTCAGCTTTTATCTCCTGTCCTCACACTTGTCAAATCGAAATGATCGAAATGACCAACTCAATACTCTGGCATGGAGTCACCTGACTACCGATGAGGTAATCCATATGTAGGCCCTTTGCGGCAAATCGGCTTCTTGTCACTCAACAACACCTTCTTCCAGACATGCCCTTGCGTCTCACCTCAGCTCCAGTCTCCGGTGTTAAGAAACGCAAGCCAGTCACCCACAAGCCCCGGACCTCGCCCTTTGCCACCCATGCGCGCCGCAAACCAAACCCTGCCGCAGCGAGCGGCGTGAAGCGGGCCGCCGAGGAGGGCCTGCTCCTTGATGATGATCCTCTTCCGGATTTAGGCGTCTCGCATTATATATCTGATACTGCGCCCGTCGAGAATGTCTCTCAAGCGATCAAATATATCTGCACAAAAATGTTCGACGAGCTCCCCGCTCGAGCAGGGATGAATAGCACCCGCATTGCGGAGGTCCTCAACCTACGACGGTCATTGCCTCCACTCGCCTCGGTTGCCCATGTACATATGTTGATTAATGCACCGACGCAGGTGGAGAGGGAGATTGTGGAGTTGGTTCAGGCGGGCCGAGTCCGACGCCTGATTGTTCCAGGGCGTGGAAATGATGCAGCGGGGCTAGGTGATTGCTTGGTTCTTGCGGATGACTGGGACAAGTTAGTCCGCGAGAGCTCAGCTCTCGATGCAGGAGTCAAGGGTAAGTGCCTTGGGGGAGTTTCAGGCTTTGCAAGGGACGGACAGTTGACAATCTCCCAGAGAAATTCCTCGACATCCTTCGCCGCATCGGAACTAGCTCTGCGATCTCGCAGAGTGTATTTACACCGGACGAGTATAGAGTCTTGATGCGTGCGGGATTCCTTGTATCATCCTCGTCTTTCACTCAAGGGTCACTGAGTCTTGCGTCTCTTCCTAAACTACCCGCCGCGGCAGTCTCGTCGGCCAGTCGGAGCGAACGGGTCGGATCTTCTGATTCCAACCGATCTGTGCAGACCGATGCCCAATCTCGTGCCGCGACACTATTCTTGTCGCTGCCAAACACCGGGACATACCTTCGTCTGCTAGGCGCTGGCCGTGCTCACCTGCTGTCTCTCCTCCGACGATCCAGCTGCAGTGAGGTTCCCATGGGCTTGCTAAGGGATCGTTGGGATGGAGCGGTTGAAACCGAGAAGAGCTTCCACCTGGCCAAGAGAGCCCGCGGGGAATTTGCGGGAATTCTGCCTGGTAAAACCAAGAAGTGGAAGGATCTATACGGGATGCAGTTCCGTTGGGTGCTGGAGGAAACACTGGGGGCAGGCCTTGCAGAAATCTTTGAGACAGGCAGCGTAGGACCCGGGGTTCGTTGCCTGTAACAAACTAGCGTATACTGGATGATTCCACAAGATATTAGATACCCCTCTGCATACATATTCGTATACATATCTTCGTCTTCATTTTTGAAAATAAAACCCTATGCAAACAGCTCGCCCCACCAATCAACGTCACAGCACGAACCAAAAACAAGCTTCGCCGATCTTGTGGCCCCTCGAGCTTTGGTTCCTCACCTCCCCACTCCCAACTTTCCCCAGATTCTTTTCCCCAAGATGCCTCTGATCCAGCTCCAGCCTCATCCCTTCACCGATCTACCAGCCCACCCATCTCTCCCGTCTGGACCCGCGCGCCCGGAGGCAAGACAGGTCGCCAACACCGCCCTGCAAGAAGCTCTCCAGTTGCTCAATTCAGACCTCCCAACCTGGGAGAAAGACTCCAAGCTTCGTCGCTCACCCCCGGCATACGCAGAGATCCGCCTCTCACGAAAATGGCGCAAAAATGAAAAGGATACGAATTCCTCTGCCAAACAGAAGCCTGAATTTTGGGTCTGTCGCCAAAGTGAACATCATGACGCGAACGTAGTCGGCAGCGCGCCTTGGAGTGAATTCGAAGATGGATTGAGATCTGAGCATGCCGAGCACGAGATGGAATATACTCCAAGTGTTACTGGTGTCGAGCGACTGCTTCAATGGACAGAGCAGGAGATCGGGGAGCTGGACATTTCAGGGGTCACATTTGGAGACGTGGACCTCGAGGGTGAGTTGACAGAATAATTCATAGTAGAATTCTCCAATCAGTATTTTTCTAACGCCAATTCTAGTAAACCTCATCACCCACACATTCCACCCAACAGCTCTGATATCTCCGCGCTCCTTCATCTCATTCACCATCTCCGCCACATACGATGCACACAGCAACGAACCCTCTTATCCATCAAAAGGCTTCATGACAGTTCAAATCCCACTCCACCCAGATCCATCCACCACACCAACAGCAATTCATGAAAAGATCAAATCAGCCGTGCCGAAGCGGACAATCTTCGCCAACTACGCCAGTGTCGAGCGCGTCGCGAAGAAAAATCGCGCTGCAGAGAATGTGTCACGACCCCCCCAGGAGCGAACCCTTCAACCCCCACTCATACAGTGGACTATGGCTACTACTTCCGATGCGGGTGGGTTGATTCCGCAGTGGGTGCAGAGAAATTGGACGCTTGGTGGTGTTCCTCGTGCGATTGTTGCGGATGTGGGATTGTTTGTTGATTGGACTACGAAGCGGCGAGCGACGACGTATATGCATCAAGGTTCAGCATGATCACAAGTTTATCTCTTGGAGCTTTTACAGAGTTGAGACATTTGAAGTAGATATAATATGCATAACTTATTTTGAATTATCCTAGTCGCCATGCAAGATTACAAGTGGGATTTTGTTCATGCGACTGATCGAAATTCCACAATACTATTGAAGCACCGCATTCATCATTGCCCGATGTATATCGGATCCCTTCACTATGATTGAATGAATCATTGGATAGCCATTAAGTATCCAAGTATCCCCGGGTTCAACCGCTCTAGACCGCGAAGCTTAGTCACTGGCAAGAGTGGAGCGTTCCATCCAAACGGAAACTCCAAGGGTGCATCGCATCGCACCGCACCGCATCGTATCAGATGGAATCCTCGTATGACTCTGAGGAAGAAACTGAGTGGGACCCACACATAAGCAACCTATTTAACAAACGAACCTAGTCGTCCTTTCAAGCTCAAAAAGCTTCCTTGTTAATTGTGTTTCTAATTGAAAACACAACGATTTTGATGGCGGACACCCCGGAACGAATCCAACCCCCCGAGGGTAAGACTCGCCTAGTCAAACACTTTGAGAAAAGGTATGTCATAATACTAATTGGAATCGGTCATCTAAATATTTGACTCCTAACAGCCGCCAGTGCAATCGATGCCCACAATGATGCATGGACGAACCTCTGGGACACTGATAACGATGACATGTGGGATAGAGGGAAGCCCTCGCCTGCTTTGATTGATCTTGTAGAGAAGAGAGAGGATATAATGAGTCCTATTACAACCGAAGGTCGACGGAAGAAGGTTCTCGTACCTGTAAGTGGCACCTCTTATATGTCAGACTAATGAGACTTATCTTGCTCGCAGGGATGCGGCAAAGGCTACGACGTAGTCATGCTTGCCCTGCATGGCTTTGACGTAATTGGACTCGAAATCTCATCCAAAGGCGTCTCCATCGCAGAGGAATATGCTAGCAAAGAACTTGATTCGCCGCAGGCATATAACTTCGGCTCTACCTTGGCAGATAAAGCTGGAAGAGGCTCGGTAGCTTTTATCCAGGGAGACTTCTTCCAACCCGATTCTGCGAATGGGGAGAAATTCGATATCATTTACGATTACACTGTAAGTCATCTCTGAGCCTACATATCTCCGGACAAAAGAACCAAATATCTATCAGTTTCTTTGCGCTCTCCACCCGGCAATGCGTGCCCAGTGGGCGTCGCGGATGGCAGATCTGTTGCTTCCGGGCGGTCTTCTTGTTTGTCTTGAATTTCCTCTGTTCAAAGACCCCAGCGTTCCGGGTCCCCCGTGGCCTTTGCAGGGCGTGCATTGGAACTTGTTGGTTGAGGGTGGTGATGGAATTGTATACCCCCCTAGACTAGATCAACGAGTTGGAACGGGACGCTTTGAAAGGAAGTGGTATATTAAGCCTGAGAGGTCGTATGAAAGTGGGAGAGGAACTGATATGTTAAGTATCTATGCTAGAACTTGAACGAGGTATTAAGTGTAGTGCGAATATACGTTGTCCTACTGTATACAAGCCAACCAGGAGCTAAATCCTACGCAGGATCGGGGTTTACGGTCGAGGTCTTCGGGGACACAGGAGGAGAATCCATTGATTTGGCTTGGCCCCCACGAAAAGGGCAGCCAACCATGCAAGAGAATTACAACTAGGATATTCATCCAGAGCCCCTCCCTCGAAGATCAATCTTCCAGAGTAATCAATAACAAATAACCTAACTTAACCTAACCTATACAATAACCCATCCTCACAGAATCTGCTTCAAAACACTAAACGCCTGCAACGCAGCAGACAACCCAACAGCAACAGCATTGTCCTTAACACCAGTCTTAGCATACCAAGCCGAGCTAGACCAGAGCAAAACATTGACGATTCCCGCCATAGCCTTGTTAAGCGGGTCTTGCAGGGCAGAGGGGTCGCGGGACCATTGGTAGTGCAAAATGCCTTTGATTGAATCAGTCCTGACCGATAAATAATGGAAGGGGTGAATGGGGTGGATTACCGGTGAGGAAGAAGAAAGCACTTCCCTGAATAGTTGAATAGTTAACTATTGTTAGAGTTGTTCTTAAACAGGAAGAGAGGGGGGATGTGATGTGATGTACCTGGTACCAACCAACCGTTCCACAAGCCCAGGGTTTAGAGCCCTTGATATTCTTGAAGACTTTCTCGGCGGTCCATTCTTTACCGCCGATCTGGGGGGTTTAGTTAATTAGTACATTACATCCTTTTGATGCGGATGAGGGCGGGTGTAAACGTAACGTACGGTGTGGCCGATGGAGAGGACGACGAAGGTTAGAGCCGTAGCTTGGAGAGAGCGGGATGGATTGGAAGACATGATTTGATGTTTTGAATGGGTTCTGGAATTGACTGATGTTGGGGGGTGTGATTAAAGAATTAAAGAATGATGTAAGGAGGAAGTTGGTGAGGTTCAGGCAGGCCGCGAGCCTCGGTCCAATAATTGGGCCGGTGGGGAAATCGGCTCCACGTGGTTGTGCATGGGGCACAAGAAGGTTAATGTTTTAAAACAGTAGGTTGGTCTGATCTGATCTGATCTGATCTAATCGGAGTGGATTATGAAAGTGGAGTTGAGGTTGGTTTGTTATTGGGATTTAGTATTGGGGTATATTATCACTACCTAGGGTTGAATAGCTCGACAGAGAAGTGAAAAGGTGAGAGGGGTAGAAATGAGATATAACAAGAGAACTCCAATCCGGGGTCATTCCATGCATCGTTGGAAGGTGGTTTCTCCAAAGTAGAAAGAAAGGGAATGAAAATAATGAAAAGGAAAAGGAAAAATATAATAAGGCAAATGAGTTAGGGAAACTGGATGTCATGCCCCATCCCCAGTTCAAGGGGGAAATCCCATCAAGAGTTGGATCAATGTTGGTCGCAATTATCCAGTTTTGGTACGCCGAACTCCCTCGGTTGACCGTGGAAGAGAACACCTTGCAAGAAGAGAACAAGAGGATTTGTGGAAAGAGGAAAGAGGAGAAGATAAAGAAGAAAGCGAAGGAAATATGAGAAAAGAAACTCCCATGGTCCCCCACACCCCGAGGGAAAAGGAAATATCGATTAGTGCAAGAAAGATGGAAGAGGAAAGAGAAAGGCCACCAACACCGGCAGTTGTCGGGACGGTGATCGTAAGACATTGAGGGAATTCCATCCTGTCCGGAGAGCCGGACAGTAAAAACGTATCGACAGAGATATCGACAGAAAAGGAGACGAGGTCAGGGAGAGTATAAAGTTCCTTTGCAAGAATTGGGCTGGGCGAGATAAAAAAAATCAATATCGTACACGGCAGTCACCTATACGCCTGCCATATATCACCATCACCGTCAGCGCGGACCGGAATTCGTTTGGTTAATTTGAACGGGTTGAGGTGCTGATGATGGATTCCCCGATGCGATATGAGCACGCAGGGATGCGACTTCTTCCCGCAATCCCACCATCTCATCATGCATGGAGCGAGCATATTGCCACAACTTGTCGATTTGACTGGCATCGTTGTTTGTCTCTGGACCATCGAGCCCGACCTTTGGTAAACCGGAGTGGCTGTGTGATGATGTGTGTTTTGCTGGAGCCTGCAAGCCGTATCTGGCATCAGGCGAGCTAATAACGGGCGGGGGAAGATGGGGCGCCCCGGTCGGTGGTGGTGGCAGACCTAAGCTCGGCGGGGCATGGTTTGGTTGTCCGGTTCGAGGGAAAGACGGTTGAACGTGAGGTAAGGACTGACCCATGCCGGGGGAGTGTGCGTGGTGCGGTTGTGTGTTTCCGTCGTGATGCGAGAGAGCGTTCGGGGAGAGAGGTCTGGGGCTGTCGCCGAGATTTGTTGGGGTGAACATGGACGAGCCAGATTGATGACCTGCCGGTGGGAATGTCATATTTGTAGGTTGCGAGGTCACTGCTGTCGATGATCCTGATCCACCGTGCGAGCCCGGAGGTGGATAGAGAGCGCGACCAGCAGCGATCGGCGGATAAGTGCTAGGTTGGCGGGGGTGTAGAGAGTCGGATCGAGAGAGGGAATCAACATCGGACTTGCGCATGCCCGGCATGTTGAGTCGTCGCTCATCTTCTTCATCCATGCGCTCCGGCTCCGCGTACACTAACCCATCCATTGTGTCATCTGGCGCGTGGCCGTCGCCATATTCATCATCCGCTGCAAAGCTCCCCATACTCGACCGTCGACCTGCGCATCCCCCTTGACCCTTGTTGTGACGCGCAAGCGCGTCGCCTCGAGCAAAGCGACGCCCGCACTTCGGACAGATATGAGGGCGCTCGCCTGTGTGGAGCTTGGTGTGTCGCTTCAAGTCGTGTAATCGGCGGAATCGAGATTGACACGTTTGGCACACAAACGGCTTCTCTTGGCTATGGGTGAGCAAATGGCTCTTGAGATTATGTTGTCGGGTAAATTCCGTGGCGCAGTAGGGGCAGCGGTGCTTCTTTGCTGATGGCGAGCGCGGGCTGCCTCTATTATAGCCTGCCTCTGGCAAGCTAAGCCCGCGTCGCGGATCGCTCATGCTTTGGCGACGAGCGCTTATAGGCGGGGTGTTGGCCGCTAGCATGCCTGGCCCACCGGAAGGCATGGGATACGAAAAGGCTTTATTGCTGTCTTGTTCGAGATCCGAGACGGCCCGAGGACGCGGCCGGTCACCATCCTGTGAGGCAGATTCTTCAATAGGACCTGGGCTAGCGACCGTTGATGTGTGCATGAGGGAGTTTGGGTGATGGTCGGCCGATTCGTAAGGATCTGACGCAGTGTCATTTGCATGTGAGTCTACCTGCATCTGCTCTGGCGACCCGTGAATCGAAGGCTCGTGGATGGAGGGGGCCGGAGACCTCTCGCTAGCTCCCAATGCTTCGCGAGCGACCTGAGTATTATTTCGTTCGGGTTCCCTCTCCTGTTCTGCCGGCCGATCGGCCGGCATCGTTGCTGGACTCGTCATTTGAGGGGGTTGAGATCGCGAGACGTGTAGACCGGCACTAGCGATGGAGGTGAGGTTGGTGTCTGGTTTTGAGTGGCTCTTGAAAAAGGAGATAGGCTCCGGGCTGGAGAGAGAGGTGGAAGAGGCGGATATCGGGTTCGATATGGCTACAGGTTCGTTGTTGGAGTGCATCAATGCCGCCATGGAGGCAGAAGGTTTCGCGCCAGCCTCGATGGGTGGACGAACCAAGGCGATGGCTACTTGCGAAGTCATGTTAGAATATGGGTTGTTGAAGGGAAGGGGTGAACTGGGGAAGGAGAAGAGGAAGAGACCGACCCCAGAAGCTTTTGGAACCAACGGGCGAAGCAGGGTTGGGGGAGAGAGGGAGAGGAGGATGAAGGCGAAGTCCAGGGCGTGTGGGGCGTTCACTCACCTGGCAAGTGTGGCGCAAGCTGACGAGGTTGGTTTCAGCTTTTCACACTTGTCAGGCCCGGAGAAGATCCACCCGGAATGTCCAGGGGGGCTTGGGCCTCGCGTTAAAATAGCAATCGGTTGTGAAATCAACGAGATTGGTGTTTCAATGGAGCCAGGCCATCAGGCGTGAAGTTTGGAACCGTGGCGGGTGCGGTTGCGCAGGAACGGAGTTGAGGACAGCTGAGATGGAGTGGGGGGGAGGGGAATGTCTGGTGTCTGTTCAGCTGGGGGTGAAAGAGTTATGAGACTCTTGAGAGAGTCATGGAAGAGGCAGAAGCAGCGGCAGAAGCAGTTCCAAGCAGAGCAGCGAGCAAGAGCAAGAGCAAGAACAAGGACAGAACAACATGAGAACCAGGCAGAAACCGGGCAGGGCAAGTGGCTAACTGTCTGCCCTGGATTGGTACGGTTCTCCTCAGTCGGTCACAGTCGAGGCTCTTGGGGAACCGGTGGATGTACTGATACTTGTCGTTATATATATTAATGTATGTGAATATAAGTACTTCTACTTGAATAAGATTGAGGCTGTGTACCCTAGGCTAGCCACTAACCCGTTTGTGGCGGTGGGTCTACACGAGGCTTGCTTTCCTCTCGTCTCTTCTCTCGCCTCTCCCCAGTCTCCTTCGGTCTATAGTCTGCCCTCGAGACTCTACCTCTCTGCCTCTGCCTCGGCGGCTGGGGGTCACAGTCGACTCGACATATGCACCGTTCCCTCCGGAAAATACACCTATGTACGACCGACGTACAACCAGTCCTTGCCACAGTTGTCGGTGATGTCACCCCGTGAATAATTGAACAACCTCATGTCGCTCCCCGGCAGATCGACTGGAGCCCATGGTTCGGCTGATCGCTCCCGCGCATGACGCTGTATCCCATGTAGTCACTCCCCTTCTAGCCTTCTTCTGCTGCGCCCTGTTTCACGTCCCGTCAACCCAAGCTGGGGCTTAAAACCCTGGATAAAACCATGGGGAAACGATCGACGAACACAGACTCTGTCCTGCTACACTAACTAACCGATGACGATGGATCGTAAGGGCATTGCCCCAAAAATAGACCGAATCACCTATGTAGGCTTCTTCCAGCCTCGTGTGTATCATCCAATTGGGTCACAGTCCCACCAATCTTCATGTGGGCGGGGGGAAGTAGCCAAAAGAGATCAGTCAGATCAAGATCAGGCTTCTCGATGCATCGCCCAGGGCTCCACCGGGGCGATGCCAGGATGGTCTGACAATGAGTCTGACAGCTCGCTTCGGGGATTGGTTGCTTTCATCAAGTGGCATTTTAAGAATATTCTCCCTCGAGCTTCTCAGGAAACCTCCCTCCTCTCCAGGGCAAGGGATAGAATGAGGTGACAACAGTGATGGGTGAGTGGAGCTGTCGGAGAATTGTGGCGTTACAAGCTATGTCTTGCTTAAAGTTCTGAATCAAAAGAAAATGACAACTTGGCATTGATTGACAACTGTAAAATAGAAAATAATCATAGCCGTTATAGTCATCATACTAAATATAATATCCCCCCTCACTGCGGCCACGGAGATAGATGGTAACAGCAAGAAGCATCCGGCAGGAATATAGTCAGAATACATTCAGGATGCAGATGGTGTTGCGATAATTACTCTGTTGCAAACTGACTTACACCTGATCAGGTAACCTTCGTTTCATCGGAAATAATATCCCCTTCCGGAGATCCACCGACCCATGGACACCATTTGTGGATGGTGGCTGGTGGGAACCAGCAGATATCCTACTAATGTAATAATGTAATAAATAGACATGTTGTATGCAGTCTGGTCTGCATTAATCTGATACATGATTGTACAATCAAGCTCCCCATCTTCGCTAAGTGGCTTCCAATACCATGGTCAGGATCCGCCAACATGTTTCAGGATTCCTGGTGCCTTGCCAGATTACATCAGACCTGTGGCTAGTGAGGCCCATCAGTCGTAAGCTCCCAGCTGGACAGCTGTTAAGACTCGCAACACACGCCTATTTTATCGATCGGGCTTCGAGTGACGGGGGTTTGACTCCCAAGGTTTGAATAGTCCAACTCTGAGCAGATTTTAGATGTCCCAGAGAAATCATCTAGGCTTATTACTGGCTGTATCCTTTGCCCAACACTAGATGAACTAGAATTGTCACCATGTGTCGACCCATGGATTTGGCGTATTCCTTATGGCGACACAATTAATTACCTCCCTCGTTATGGCCAACTGCCATCGGTTTATCCGGTGGGGATTCACGGCCGTGGAGATTCACGACCATGGGCAGTCCTACGATGGGAACCGACGAGGATGATCACCCTGGTGCCCTGCAGTTACAAAAAGCCGAACAGGCTCGATCAAGCTCCATTTGCTACAGATTCGATATCCATTTCGAATCTCACAATATGAAGTGATCCATCTAGAGTTACACACATCGGCCCGTCCTCTCAACAAACGAATCAGGAAAACTCTACATAGGTCATTTCGCATTAACACATGTTGAAACGGGCATCGGCTCTGCAGCCAAATGAAGGCAAAACCTGATAGTCAAGTTCGTCGCTTTTGCTTCAGGCCGTGCAGTCAGTCACCAGGACATATGTACGAAGGTCAACCGACAGATCAGATATTGATGTCCGAGTCAGCGCGGCCTAGACCTGTCCTACCGCGGGGAGTATAAGTAATTTAAAAACTCTCGGCCAATCTAAAAATAAGCTGCACTGGGAGTATGACTGGGCATGGCGTTGAATCTCACGAAACAGGGTAGGGAAAGTAGCTCTAGGTACAAATACAGAGAATGTAGAGTTGCGCCGATTATTGGACCAGGTTCTAGAGGATCGGCACGGATTATGAATTATTCCAAGCGCTTCATCGTCAGTAACATTAGCATTTTTTTAGGGTGTTTCAGAGTAGTCGTAGTGGTGGGTTGGGTGCTGTCCTACTACTTTACGTACTACTCGTAATAACTACACTATAGACGTGTATACATATCGTCTCGGGACGTGGAAAGCAGAAAGCAGAAAGCAGAACAAAAAGTAGACTTCTACTTCCCTCTGATTTCGCCCAAACAGCCAACTGTACAACTGCCCTTGAAGGGAAAATCAGAGAATCCAGAATCAGGCGCACTGACCCCAAGCGCCACGGGGGAGACCTGGTGCCTCTTGACCCTATGTGACAGGCTTGCATCCATCTAGGATGCGGGTTGGCGGGTATTTTGGGCTCGAGGCTTGGTGCTCCCTCCTCCGTTCACATCCATCCCACCCACCCCATTTTCGAGCGGTTCTGCACGAGGTGTGGTTGGCCAGGCGATCGGCGGATTAGCGCCGGTTGAGGTGATGGGCGTGCGTCGTGAGGAGCAGGCCGGGCTCATCTGAGGCGTCTCACTGGCCCAAGACTCCACTGTGACAAGCTCGACCGATCACCTCTGCCATCCAGTCACAACCCGCTCGCTGCACGTTCGACAGTGTGAAGATGCACCATCCTCGCCCAGAGGGGGCTGATCCCCAATCACGATCCTCATCGCTCCAGCGCTATTTCCCCCGGCGCTTACTCTGATCCTGGCGAGATGTGATGGGCGGCCATGGGCTGCAGTGCTTGCAGCTTGCCCCCGCCCGCCCCTCGACCCAGCACTGGCTGTGATTGATATTCAAGAAAAACCCATGGCCGACTCCTGCGTCTTCCTCAGGTCCTTTCTCTTCCTCATCACCATCGCCGCCTTGACTGGTTTTGTGTTTGTTTACCGTGGACAAGCAGGTCTCGCACACGGTTATCCAAGGGTGATCCTGCGAAAACGTTCAATCTTGCTCAGCAGTTTGTCACACAGTCAACACAGCTGGGATCGCAGCACACAATTGACTCGGAGTTTCCCCCTCTGAGGTTACTTTTATTCTCATAATTCCTCCCGAGGAAGTGCTTTCTGAGTTGCTGTCGAGAGCTGGCTCTCTTGACCAAGTTCTGTTGATTTCAGATCATTATATTTCCAATGTCGATTTCCGGCGACAGTCACAAAAGCTCTCCCCAGACGTACGAGCCCGTCGTGCCGACAGATCTTACTCGCGGTTCCTATCACAGCGCAATGGGTCCCCCACCACAGCACACAACCAACGAGACTCGCAGCTCCTCCGAGAGCAGCGGCGCTTCTCTAAAGAGTCCCCGCACAGCTCGCTTCGCCGAGGCCACAACGATTCACTCGCCAGTTGAACCAGCGGCTCGATCCCCTTTTGCCGATCCCCAGAAGAACAAATCTGATGGTGGCGTTGGGGATGTTGGTTTCGGTTATGTGTCGGCGAACGATCCAGCACAGCATGCGGATGACTCGCTACCCCCAGTCTCGCCCTGGAGGGCTGATATGAAGGTGCCCAACACAGCTCGTTCATTGAACCCGCTTAGCCCAACCTTCCGTGAGGAATACATGCTCGAGAAGCAAGAAAAGACCGCGGAGAAGGAAAATGCCCGCGACTTGGTAAGAAATACCTTGCTACCCATCTACCTATTTATCTTTATACATCTTACTTATAATCCTCCAGAGAATCAAACTTCGAGTCCGAATTGCCAAGATCTTCCTCCGTTTCGTCAACTTTGGTTGCAGTCTGATTGTCTTGTCTCTACTGGCAGTGACTCTGACCGTCTTCAGGGCAACAAAGGCTCTCCCGACACGAAATGGTCTTCCAGCATGGGCCGAGGGCACCAACCCATGGGCTCAATATATGCTTTTGTCAATGGCTGCCATCTCGCTCTTTGCCTGCTTGATCGTTTTCTGGGCTTACTGGAAAGGCGGGCATAAACGTGCCGAAAAGACTGCCGTCTACTACACCGTATTTTCCATCGTTTTCTTCTTTTTAAGCATGATCATGTGGATTGTCGGTGCCGCCGTGTACCAACACTCCAAAGCAAGCGGAGGAAGCAAAGATATGTGGGGATGGTCCTGTGCCCAGAACACTCGTGAAGAAATCTACCACGATTCAATCGACTACGCACTCCTATGTCGTCTCCAGGTACATCCAAACCCCCCTTTCCCTTCCCCTCAAAACCGCAAGCTAACTCAGACCAGGATTGGGGCCTCGTCTGCGCAATAATCGAAGTCGTCATCGAGCTCCTCGCAATAATAATCTACGCAGTAGTCGCCTACCGCATCTGGACAAAACGCCGCCTAATGAAATCCATGAACGGCAGAGACCAAGCCCGAGACGACCTTTACCTAGCCCAACTACGTCTCCAATCTGCCCCAAATACCCCCGGCTTCGCAGGATTCTCCTCATACCCGCCTAAATCGCCCTTCGCGGCTGCAACCCCGGTAGGAGGAGACCCGTACTCAGCCGCGGAGAAAGGCCAGGCCCCGAGGTCGCCAACAACAACCCAATACGCTTCGCCACGCTCCCCAACCCGGCCAGTCCCCTCTTTCCAACTTCAAGCCCCGCCCATCCGTGTCCAACAACCTACCCCCCAAACTGCTCAAGAGGAATTCGCTGCTCCCTCCCATTTCAGCTCCCACTCTCCGTCTCCGCCTCCCCCGCAAAGTCCCCCGCAGCATGTCGCTGCTGCCCCTGGTGAGACGGAATACGGCGCTGTGCCTATCCCTGGCGTCTATACAAGTCCTATGGGCCCGACTTTCCCCCCGGCGGTGCACAAGTGAAACTGAAAAGCTTGTGCTGATGTCTGGGTTTGGCGTTCCAGGATGAAGAGAGCGGCTTAAATCCGACCAAAAAAAAACTCTATAAAATTATTGTCAAAAAAAATCGTATTCGATCGTTTCCGGTCGATATTTTGGACATATTTGCTATTATTTACTTGTTCTCGGTCCTATTTCTTTTATTCTGTAATTATCCCCCCGGGTTCGGACACATGATGTATTGGGGCGTTGGAGTTTTGGGATACAGATACCTTGTGGAGGGCATTATTGATTTTTTTGATTTTTTTTAAACCGTGTGGTTTATATCTCTCTTTTTACCACTCAATCTAACTATATCCTGCTATACACGAAGTACCGGCTTTTGTAAGCCATAGGAATAGATTAAGATATGATGTGAAGTTGTCTGGTGTTCATCGAGGAAATTTAAAATCCAGTCAAAGGAGCTACAGGTAGTTGAATAGTTGAAACAATTCCGTAGTCTGGAAGTTCAAAATTGCGGATGAAAACTCGTATTTTGACAGTATCGCGATTACTACGTTCAACCTGACCGGACTAAACGCTAACAATCGCCATAAAGAGCTTAACCACTCCATCGCGAGGTTAGCCATGGCAACAAGGAATTTTCGACAATACATGAAGACCTCGAGGTCTAGCTCTCCTCACCTTCCTCCTGTCCACGTTGCACACATAACTCAAATACAGCTTTTCCCTTCCAGCATAGCCGTCGACCGAGTTGACTGTTCTTCCAAGCATTGGGATAGATCTTATAACGCCATCGATCCAAGCTAGACGGCCCGTTCGCCACTTCTGGCCGCACTAACCGACAGCTGCTAGAATAATAAGAAGTCGGAAGTGGCTGGGGCAGACATTTACTCTTAAGACTCCAGTACAGCTCCGCATCCCGTGCCGTGACCTCTTGTTCTGATGCCATAGCGTTGGACATCGTCGGCGACAAAAACTGTCGGATATTTTGGATGGCATTTTCCCATTGACTTTGCTCGTTTTTCTGATACACTGAACGTAGCAGCGTCGCATTTCTTGGACCGATTCCGATAAGGAATACAGAAAGTACAGCAGAGGACTCAAAGGTGAATTTGTTCGAAGTGTAAAAGACTTCTCGCGCCTCGTTGTAGATTTGTCGGTTCACTGGCATAATCGTCATGGGATTATTGGGCGGATTTCGTTGTAGCCAGAGCCCATCTCGACGTGGGTCCACGTTTCTGGCGTCAAAATGCTTGTCGAACTGGATTTCCTCGTAGCAAAATAGGTGCTGGTATATCATTAAACGCACTTCTGATGTGCCGCAGGGTTGGAGTCAGTATCTAATCAATAAATTCTGAAAAATGGCCTGCACTGCACTCAAGGAAGGCGGCGGGCAAAACACCAGAGAGAAAGACCACAGAATTAGCACATACCAGTAGGAAGGTCAAGAAAACGAAACGTATCTTCCTTAACCATGGCCAATTCCTCATCAAATGGTAACAGCCATTCATTCCGATCTCGACGACTTGGCCTTTTAACTTGAATAAAAGTTGAATGATCATTCAAACCGCAATGCCGATGGTAAATGACATGTTCCCGAAACCGCGCACGAGAATCTAATATCTTCGAACAAGTCCAGCATTGATAGCTGCAGCGGTTCTGGCCGAGATGGGTTTGGATCTGAAACGCATCATGTTTTCCATCGGTAGGGAGTCTCCATTCGCCAATGTATGAAGTCAGGTGTTTGCGAAGAGCTGTTTTGTGGGCGTGGCGCTTCTGGCAGAAATGGCATAACTGAGCTTGCCAGGGCATCTAGGTGTTTCTTGACATTTGGCTGTCTTAACATGACAGGCTGACAGCACATCAATCTTGACCGGCGGCTGCCATGGGAGGGCAGGGGCGGCCCTGCTTATGTGATATTCTCGAGCCCTAAGAGGCATGGGACCAGCGACCACACCGGTTACCCATTCATCATGTACACGCTATGGTTTCATTACCCTGAGGAATGCTCCCCTCCGGTAGGAGGGTGACTGGAGCAGGGACTGCAGTGGCTACATTATAGGTGGGACTAGGCACACCGATACTAGACCTACTAGACATGAGATATTGCCCGGTCTATTTAGATGAATAGGTAAAAACATCAAAAGAAGTAAAGGTCAAAGATCTCGCATTCGCATTGGGAATCGAAAAAAGAACCGGTAATAAAAACAAAACCCCAGCGCCACTCTGCAAAGGTACCAAAACAAGCAACTCCACGGATCTACCAGACCCAGCCCATTCAGTCCATGATATATTCATGACTAACATGCATTCCGATCTACAGAGGCGGACTATGCATATTAATGGAAACAAGTAAATCACATCCCACCGCCCTCTTCAAGAACAGCGTGGATATCCCGACTAACGAAGATCTCTTCCAGGGTACAGGCGCCGCTGGCAATCTTGCTCATATCACTCTCAAGAACCAGACCCTGTTCGTTGGCCAAATGCAACAAGCAAATGAATCCGAATGATGTACTGATATCCCGTAGGGTTTCGGCCGGGTAGACCGCCTTCAGGCTATTCATGATCTTCGTGAATCGAAGTCGGCCGTCGTCCTTGGACTCAGCGGGTAGAGCTGGGCTACTTTGCTGGGGTGTTGGTGTGGGTGGTGTTGGGTCGGCTTCACTCTCAGGCTCGGCTGGTACATCACTTGAGACGGCACCTGGTTGTGACGCGGAGGCGAAATCGGTAGCGGCAATCAGTCGCTCGCCCATTCCTCTCCACATTTCTGTCTTGAGACGTCGGACATCCACCTTCTTCGCCACGCGGGCATAGTTCACGTAGTCCGGTCGTGCGCGGCGTGCGCCTTGCGTAACTAATTGTGACCCGTATCCGCCCTTGCTTGGTGTCGCGCCGACCATATTCAATAACGCAGAAAGTCCAGTAGTTCCACCAGCATCGCCGACTGCTGCCCCGGGGGCACCATCGGTGGGCGGAGAGAGCATCTCTCGCGCGTCTGCAAATGGCAGGTTGTCATCCTCATCGTCGATATCCATGCCGTTGGGGAAAGCAAGGCCGTCATCATCGGCGAAGAAGTTGGCATCATAGGCACCAGGTACTCCCTCTTCATCCACATCCTCGGTCTTGTGATTTGCCCAGAATGCCTCGTCCATGTCACCATTGCCGGATGTTTGATCTTGCCGGATGTGGCTCACCCGTCGGTTCATCAGTTTCCTAGACCCCATTTGAGCCTTTGGCTTCAGGAATAAGCGAAGCAGTTGGCGAGAGTTGAAGTGCTTATCGTCAGGTAATAGGTTGCGTCCCTTGGTCTTCCATTGAGTCTTGGGGATGGAGATGGCGGAATTGGAGCTGGCAGGAGTGTAGATTAATTCCGCAAGAGACGGATCAAGCGACGCCGTAAAGTCGATTTCGAAAGGTTCCTTCTCTTTGCGTTGCTTTGGTGCCGCGGTGGTGTTGCTAGCTGTGTGATCCTTAATTCTTCGAATCTTCCAATGCTCAGGACCAGCCCAGTTCTTGGAGAGTGCATTATCGAAGTAGCTCAGGATATTCTCGTGATCTTGCTTGCTAGGCTGATGAGACATGGAGATGGCGTAGGCGTCTTCATTGGCAAGCTCCTCATCGCCATCGGCATCCTCACCATCCTGGTCCATTCGGTGGACCTTGAGCATGGGTTCCAGGGCAGCCTCTCGAGCCCATGCCTCTCCTCCATCACCAAAGCCAGTGTCGCCGCTAAGGTCGAAACCAGCCAGAGTGCCATCGTCATCGTCGAAGCCAACCGCGTTGTCGTCATCAAGCATGATCCCTGAGGGGTCCTCGACTCCCTCTTCGTTATTCTTATCCTGTCGCCATTCTTCGGGTGCCTTGAGGAGGGGGATGTCGAGGGATCCATTGGGATCTCCCAGGTTGAAATTCTTGAGTGACGGACAAATATCTTGCTCTGTCAGCCGGTCCAGGTCTGGGAAAAATTGGTTGGCTAGAGAGGCGAGATCAATATTCGGGTCATCTTCAAAAGTGTCGCTGGGCTGGTGGGTATTCTTCGCCTGGTCCTCGGCTTGTAGCTGCTCTTCGGCTTGGGTATCAGGATCCTCGGACTCTTGTCTGTCACCCTCGGCTGTCTTAGCACTCTCGTCCACAGCATCGTCGCTGCTATCAAACACGATCCTGCCATGCCCGTCGATAGCAAGGTGGTTCAAGAGCAATCCCTTGGCGCCGCCTTCGTCGAAATCGGCAGATGCTTTCTTGAACAGCGGATCGACCGCAAATTCCAACTCAAATTTCTTCAATTGTAATGACGCGAACGACGGAGCAAGTGTGGACTCGTGCGAGCGGTTCTATAGAAACCATAGTCAGCGAGTGTTCATTCTCATGTCTTGACCGCAGTGCAGTGCAGTGCAGTGAAACAAACCTTTTTGCGCGACTTGCGGGTGCCTCCATCTTCGCCCTCTTCATCTTCGTCTCCATCTTCTCCCTCGGCGTCAGCTTCGCGCCCACGCTTGTCGCGACTATCAGCCAAGCCACTCAGGAGCTTTCCGGTTTCAGTGGCGACACTGTCTACACGACTGGTGTAAATCTTCACACATCCATCGAGGGTGCAACTGGCCTTCTGGAAGTTGACACCGTCGCCTTCCTTCAAAAGTGACATATCGTGGAAGTAGTCGATAAGGGCGAAGTTCCAGGAGTTGTTCGCATTGATCTTGTTATCCGTTGCCATCTTCATCCACTCCTCGAAATTGGCTAAAATGGGCACACGCTTCATTGGGGTGACGCCGCGTCCGCTGACGTCGCTGTCGCGACCGCGATGACCGGATCCGCGCGGCGTTGCGGGGCTGTCGCTCCCTTCGCGGTTGTAACTCGTGTATCGGCGGGGGGGCATGGGCGTCTTGACGGCGGCCTTGATCTGGTTCATCTGACGGTCGTGAAGGGCTTGTCTGGCCTCCTTCCGAGCCGCTTTCTCGCCCATGTCATCGTTAAGGGGAACCCTGATGGCTTGTTAGATTTCGGCTGTTCCATCTTTGCTGCGACGGATGCGACATACTTGATAGGGGAGTTCTTCTGAGGGGTCGAAGCGCCGTTCGAGCGGCGATGCGCCTTGTTGACTACACGAGGCATGGTTGCAGTTTCCCCCAGCCGGGGAGATCAAGATGCGCTGGGAGTTGTCGATGGGTTGTGGTTGCTGCTGGTTGCTGGCTGACGGAGGGGCGGGCACAAACAAACGGAAGTAAACAAACAGTCACGTGCTATAATTTTGGCCTGACTGATCAGGTGTCACTCCCCATGTCATCGCCACCCCATCGGACTTTGGGTCGCTGGAGCCTACCCTTCGTGCTCCCGGATCTTCCATTTTATTTGCCTTTTCCCTGTTTTTCTAGATCTGCACTGCCACATCTTTCTCAACTCCTCGTGGATGTGCATTAACCTAATCATGCAATAGCAGTGCATTGGCCCACTCTTCGCTGTCCAGGCTGACATCACCAAGCTCACCGCATTCGCAGCTCCTCACATTCACGCCAGGTCCATGGAGGGGGCGCACGCGACTCAAATATCCTGCTCCCACGCTTTCTCGGTATATACCGCGGGTCAAGGACCACTCCAGTACTGCATTGGTCCACAATGAATTTGTTTCGGACGCCATAATGCACCAGTTATCATCATTCCTGCCGCCTGTTCGCAAAGCGCCTCGGTACTCCGTACGGCCTTTCTACACGACGATATTTGTCTTTACTACCCTTACAACACTCAGCCTGCTCATTGCATGGGCTGGAAAGGGCCAGGCGCACCGTGCCGCCGCCAGCACCCTGCTTGTCAAGCGAGACGGCGAACCAGAGGTATCACCAAAATCCTATAAATCAGTCTCATTTGATACCGCTCGAAAGCTAATTTTTACACTGTTGTGTGACATGGATACAGTGCCGTCTAGTCCGTGAAGTCAATGATCAATGCGCATATGTCCGCGACAATTGCCCAGACCACCAAGATGGCTTGTTTTCTTATCTACAGCTATACTACTGCGACCTCCCGAACGCAAAACCGTTTGCGTTTTTAATCTTGATACTCTGGCTGTCACTCCTGTTCAGCACCATCGGAATCGCAGCCAGCGACTTCTTATGTATTGACCTTAGTACGCTAGCGAGCATTCTAGGGTTGAGTGAGAGTTTGACGGGCGTCACTTTTCTCGCATTCGGCAATGGAAGTCCCGATGTCTTCTCCACCTTCGCCGCCATGCGCTCGAATAGTGGCAGCCTAGCCATTGGCGAATTGATTGGAGCCGCGAGTTTCATCACGTCTGTTGTGGCCGGTTCCATGGCTCTTGTACGGCCATTCAAGGTGGCGCGAAGAAGCTTTGTCCGGGATGTCGGATATTTCGTGATCGCCGTCACGTTCAGCATGTACTTGCTGGCCGATGGCCGGCTTCATGTCTGGGAGTCTGCCGCAATGGTGGCTCTGTATGCATTCTATGTTGTGATGGTTGTAACGTGGCACTGGTATCTGGTTCGGCGTCGGAGACGTCACGAAAGAGATATGGCAGCAAGGACGCATTTTCATATTCCTGAAAACCAGGAACTGGACTATGAGCAACCCATGGATGACGATGACCCAGGTGTTGCATCGGATACACGCGAATCTCGAAGTCTTCTCCGCGGCGCATCTACTGAAGATTTTGATCTGCTGGAACGCGCCGAGAGAACCCCCAGCTGGAAGGAAGAGGAGGAGGAAGAGGACGATGAAATTCGAAGCCGGTATTTGGCCGAGATCCGAGACAATATGCACGTTTATCGACCTCCGTATCGATCGAGACGAAACACTATGAACCCTATTCGGCCAAGTCTTGTTGGTGCGCTGGAGTTTCAATCCGTGCTTCACTCGCTGGAGAAGTCGAGAAATATCAGACACAGGCCAACCATCACCAACGGATATACAGATGATGACGATGGTGATGCTCAGTCTTGGGACACCAGATCCGTTGCGTCCCATCCTCGTGCTACCCGACCCTCTGGTCCCAACGACCGCCTGTCACCGCATAGCGCAGAAGGCTTTAGGGCTCGTGCAGTGTCAGCAAATGATGCCGATAGATTAACACTTGATCCCAGCGTGCTAGGACGTCACCAAGTGGAGGCACCCCAACTTACTGTTAGGCGGCCTTCTGACGAGGTCGCTAATCGGCAATCCATGCAACCCCCTCGAATCGATACCAATGTGGCAATATCGGTCCCTCCCTCAGCATCTACACAACCATCACCAAGCGGAAGTCCCACTGCCGCGGGGCCTCCTCAAACGCCCGATCTACTAGCTCCTCCGGGCACGTTCAGCTCCCCCAACTATCAAACACATGCGACTCATGATCGATCGCCACAGGCAGTCTCCCCACGGGGCACTGGTGGCAGCTACCGCTCTATATCTGTGCTGGAAAGCCCATCAGCTCCGTTCCCCTTATATGTCGACGAGCCCTCTGCTCCATCATCGCGTGCCCCCAGCATTCGTATGCCCAATCCGGTGGCCAGCCCTTCAGAACAACTCCTGGTCCATGACAGCTTCGATGACATGGTTACTGATAGTTCTTCGTTCCGGTTTTCGTTGAGAAGATGGTGGCCTGATTCTATCCTACCTCCCCCTCAACAAATGGCATGCACCCTCTTTCCAACACTGGCTGGTTGGAAAGGCAAAAGCATCATGGGACGTGTTCTAGCAATGATTGCCGCGCCCAGCGTGTTTCTCCTGACAATCACTATCCCGGTCATCGAGCCCCAGGCTCCAGACTACGTCGAGCCAGACCCCGTCCCGGCTGTGTTTATCGAACAGGTCGATACCGAAGAACCCGCCCCGAGGGTGAGACTGCCAGCCGATAGCCCTATCATTCACCCCATGGGGCATGATCGCAATGATTCAGTCCCCGAGATCTCAATAACACACCCTCATCACCACAAAACCTCCCGCCAGGACCGCTCCAGCCGACCTCGTTGGGACTCAGAGCTACCTGCAGCACCTCCGCCGCCAGAAATTGATCCAGTAACGCCCGTCAAAGGCTGGAATCGATGGTTGGTTTCAATCCAACTATTCACAGGTCCTTACTTCTTCACCCTCATCGCCTGGACCACCGCAGACACATCCCTCAACCCACGCAACCTCATCCTCCCATCCCTAATATCCCTCCTATTTTCATTCCTCTGCCTGTCAATCCTCATCATCACTACACGATCCCATACCCACACCCACACACGCATACACGGACGAATCCCAACCGACTCATCGGAGAATGACCTCCCTTCCCCTCCCCCACGACCCCTGCCCTCCTCATGGCGTCCCGTCCTCTCCCTCCTCGGCTTCCTAGTCGCCATATCCTGGATCGCAACCATAGCCACAGAAGTCGTCTCCCTCCTCAAAACCATCGGCGTCATCCTAGACATCTCAGACTCCCTCCTCGGTCTCACCGTTTTCGCCGTGGGAAATTCCCTCGGTGACCTCGTCGCAGACATCACAGTCGCTAGACTCGGATACCCCGTTATGGCCCTGAGCGCCTGCTTCGGCGGCCCAATGCTAAATATCTTACTCGGTATTGGGCTGGGCGGGTTATATATGACTATGAAGAGACCGACCACCCCTTCCCGTCGTGATGAGATCTTTGGAAGTATGACTAGTTATGCACCCGCTGGGACTCTTTATGAAATTCAAATTTCCAAGGTCTTGGTTATTAGTGGGGCTACGCTTCTGGTTGTCTTGGTTGGTCTTTTGATTGTTGTTCCGATGAATAATTGGCGGATGGATCGGAGGATTGGTTGGGGGCTTATTGTTGTTTGGTGCATTAGTACCATTGGGAATGTGATTGCCGAAATCAATTCTTGAATTGGTTTTGGTTTTGGTTTTGCAAAATTACACAGGGTGGTGTGGTCTTGTATTTTCTTTCCTGTCTTCTTTCCTGTTGGGTAGTGGTTTTCGGTCTATAATGGAGTCGCCTAGTCGTGGGTTGTACTTACGTATTTATATTTGAATTGCTGTACCTTTTGAGATTTTCTTCTCTTGGCATACGCTGATGCTGTCCGTCCGAGTCCCTGGGTGTTTGGACCGCAGACTCGGAGGTGAGGATTGGATATTTACATTTACATTTTGCACATCATGTTCATTTCGACTCTGCAGTCTACTGACAATCTATACATGAATTGCATTGTCATTGTCCTCTTCGCCTACGCGGTCCATAACAGGTAGCCTACAAAGTACAAAAACAAGGAGTAAAAACTAATAAGTATTGTGAAGAACATAAACAGCTAACAGCTAACTACCAACACGCATATACCAATCCCAACCGAACAAATCTCACGAAGCATGTATATGAAGTACTTAAGCTCCAATCAAACTCAACACCAGTCCATTCTGTACAAACTATATTCCAATCATTCAAGACTGCGTGCGCACTGGCAGCTTATAGCTACAGCACACGACCAGCAGACGAGCTGGTACTGCGATCATTCGTTTGCACCTTCTTAAGTCCCGTGCCTGCCTGGATAGAAGCCAGCAGAGCAGAGCGGTCGCCCGGAACTCCCGCCGCAGCAGGGGGAGGAGGCGGAGGGGCTGCTGCTGCTGCTGGAGGAGGGGGAGGGGGAGCACCAGGGGCACCGGGGACGGGGGGCGGTGGGGGTGGTGCTGCGGGTGCGGAGCCCATGCCTGGGGGAGGGGGCGGCGGTGGCGGGGGAGGAGGCAGGCTTGCCGGCGGGGCGGGAGATGATGTCTCGTCACTTGTGGGCTCGGGGGCAGCTGGGGGTGGAGGTGGAGGGGCGATTGGGCTCTCTTGGACTGGAGTAGCGGAGTTGGAGGCAGGTTTCTCTTCATCCATGGCGCTTAGAGGACGGGGAGGAGCCATGGTGCCGAATAAGATACTGGCAAGCTGCTTGGCGCTGCCGCCTCCTGGGTGGTCGTCTTCATCGTCGGAGGAATCGGCGTCGGAGCCGGCGGCGGACCAGTCGTCGTCTTCCTCTGGGCGAGCGCGGGACTTACGCTCTAGAGGGCCGGCTCCGGTGAAAGTTGGCTTGATGGCTTCTTGCTGTTGGAGGCGGTGGAAGGGGTTCGTGGACTGGGCGGCAGGAGGTGAGGTTGCTTGGGTCGAGTCTGCGGGCTGCTGGCTCAAAGACTTGTAGTAGGGGTTCTTAGACTCGGCATCGGGGGTAGCTGCTGGCTGAGAGCGAGAGCTATCGGGAGAGGTAGGCTGCTCGGGGCTGAAGGCCTTCTCGATTTCTGGCGCCGGGGGCTCAGGGATGGAGATTGTGGGAACAGGCGGCGGCGCATTTAGGACCTGGCTCTGGGTCGGAGTGCTCTCTTGAGGAGTGATGTAGTCAGGGCCCTCGTCATCCGAAGAGCTCTCGTCGTCAATGCCCTCGAGCTCGAGCTGCAATTGACGCTCACGCTCCTTGGCTGCCTCGAGTTCAGCACGCTGGGCTGCAAGCTTGGCTTCATTGTCCTTGGCTGCCCGTGCAGCTTCTTCCTTGCGACGCTTCTCCTCCTGCTTCTTCACCTTGCCCTGTCGAACCTGCTCCTCAAGAGCACGTAGTCGGGCAGCTTGGGCGTCCTTCTCTCTCTGGAACTCGTCCTCGTGTTGTTGAGCCTCGCCCCTAGCATTCGAATTAGTACAAGTAAACCAACATAGAGATAAATCGGGCCCGCTTACTCAAGACGCTTAGTCTCAACCTCCTGCGCCTCCTGTTCTTCCTTAATGGCTTGTTCACGAGCAGCCTGTTCCTTAGCAGCCTCTTCGGCCTTCTTCGCATCCGCTTGACCGGCACTATCGGTTCGGGCTCTGCGAGTAGGAGGAGCTGGTGGGGGTTTCTTGCCTGCAGCCTTGGGAGCCGCAGCCGCAGCCGCAGGAGCAGAACCGCCCTTCTCCTCAGCCAAGCGACGTTGTCTCTCCTGTTCCCGTGTGGCATCTTCCTCCTCGGCACGTCTCACACGCTCCTCCCGCTCCTTCTTCTCCCGCTCCTGGCGTTGCACAAGACTCTCTTCAGAATTGGCAGGCTTCAGACCAGCAGCAGCCATACGCTCGGCAATACGTTTCTGCGCGCGTTCCCTAGCAGCAGCAACGCGGTCTTCGTGTGTGTTTCCAGGAACCGAGCCTGTGGAGCCGGTAGATTCTGGCATGGAAGGACGAGCCGGGGATGGTTCAACTGCGGGGGAGCTGCGCTGCTCCTTGATGGTACGCTCACGCCTAGATTTATGTCAGTATAGTTCCTAGAACATTGGTAGAGATCAACTTACTCATCCTTGCGAACATGTGCAGTCCGGTTGTTACGACTCAAATCGTAGATGAAGTCACGAATGATATCTTCCACGCCTAGGGCATCCTCCCAACGACGCTTCTCATGTTCGCGGGTGGAGTTCTCGCCTCCGTCGCGGAGGCTGTCCTCAAGACTGCGGGTGAAGTCACGAACGCTTTCCTCCACGTCACGAGTCATGACATCGTTACGCTCTCGCTCCGCCTTCACGGCAGAACTCTCGCTCTCCAACCGGCGAGCAGCCTCGCCATCATCGCCCTCCGCGGCGGGAGCGGGCCGTCCTGCCAGCTCGGCAGCACGGGCCTGCATACGCGCGCGGGCACGAGCCTTGATCCGATCGGCCTCGGTGATCGCACCACCAGGACCAGTGCCGACGATGTTACCAGCGCTACTGGGGTGCGCCTTGGCATCCTTAAGACGGAACAGTTCAAGCTTGGCATCAGCAATCTCCCGCTCAACGCGTCGGACGTCGGAGGCAACCTGCGGGACCTGGTCTTCATAACCTTGCAGCTGGCGACGAAGAGATCTGCGCTCGGCTCCACTGTCGAGCTGACGGAATGCGGCATTGGGGTGGGTGTCAATATCATCTTGCACGCGTCGAATCCGGTCCATGAGGCTCTCTGCTTCACGGCGGTCTTGGCGGTCAAGGACTTCATCATCCTCAGCGCGGTTCTCGTCTTGGAAATCAACAGCGTCAAGCATAACCTTAGTCTCGCGGATCTTCTTCCTCAGCTGCTCTACGGTGAGCTCGTCACCCTCCGAGGTCTGGGAAGAAGGGGCCGGGGACGGTGTGCGGGCGTCGTTACCAACACGGCGACGAGCACTTGAGCGGTAGCCGCCGGCTGCAGAGTCATTGTTTTTGAACATTGTCGCGTCCTTGCGGCCAAATCCAGAGTTATTGTTACCACCGCCACGGAAGGAGTGGTCCTTCAAGTAGCTGACGCCAGTCTTCTGTGGCTGCAAGAATGCACCAGTAGTCTTCCGGGTCTCGGCATCCTGGGACAGAAGAGACTTGACTGTGCCAATGGAATCATTCAGGTGTCGGGTGGAAGGGGGGATGAGTTCTGGCGGCAGGCGAGCAGGAACGGGGTATCCGTTAAGGGCTCTGTAGATCAAGTGCATTCCCACGGCGAACTCATCCATGTTGAGACGGCCACGGTTGTGGGGATCGGCCAGAGTCCAAATCCGCTCGAGATCCGTCCGGTTCAGACCACTCTGGCCCATGATCTCAATGGCTGTCTCGCCACTGATGAAGCCTTTACTGAACCCATCCCAAGCGCGGAAGAGGTCGTCGTAAATCTTCTTCTCTTCCTTGGTAATAGCCCAGGCAACTTTAGCATTACCCGAAAGATTGGTGGTAGTAAAGCCACCTTCCCGACCAGGCTGCGGCATAAGCTGTTGCTTCATGGCCTCAATATTAGGGAGACCCTGCGCGGGGGTGTTAATAAAACCCCACTGTCCAGGAATGCCCGTCGGCTGCGCCTGCAGACCACCAGTCTGGGCAGGGCTAAGGTTGGAGGCAAATCCAGTAGGCATAGGCGGCATTGGAGGCCGGGGACCACTATACCCTGTGGCCTGCGGATTGGTCATGAACCCAGTTTGCTGGGCCTGAAGGAATTGCGACTGGTTTTGACCCGGGAAACCGGTTTGCTGAGGCTGCATGCCGGTCTGCTGGTTAAAGAAGCCGGTAGGCTGCGCAGTCAACTGGTTCAGAAGCTGTGTGTTGCTCGGTTGCTGAGGCTGAGGCTGTTGAACAATAGGGGGTGTCGAGTTATTCTCGAGGACAGAACCGTCGAAATTAGGGACATTAGTTCGTTGAGCCGGCGCGGGCTGCGTGTCAGGAACATCAAACGAAATAATGTCGACCATGCTAGAAACCTCGTTCTTGATAGTCTCGGGCAACGCAGGAGGCAGCTCACGGCCGGTCAGGCGCAGATTACATAGATACATTGCCAATGCGAATTCAGGGAAGAAGAGCTGGCCGGACTTGGTAGAGTCTGACAGAACCCAGATCTTAGAAAGATCGCTGCCCGGAAGCTTGGAGCGCATCAAGAGGTCCCTCGCTTTGTCACCATCCATTGTTTTGCTATCGGTGACTGCAGATTTGAACAGTTGCTCAAACTTGGCCTGGTCCTGGGCGGTAATGAACGACAGGCGAATACTCGGGATGCGGGCGCCATTCTTCGGCGGTACTTGAGGAGGAGGACCAGAGGCGCCGGTATCTTGGAAGGAGCTCGCAATCTCGCTCGAGGTCTTGGTCCGGTTAGGGAGTCCCGTCGGTTGGGCGACATGCAGCTGCGGGATAGGTGGCACGGGGGGCACAGGGGGCTGCGACTGAGTCTGGGTCTGGTTTTGGGGCGGGAATCCGGTATATTGAGGCTGGAAGCCCGTCGGCTGGGGCTGCTGTGGTTGCTGGGGCTGTCCAGGGTACCCAGTGAACTGCGGCTGGAGCTGTTGTCCCGCGGGGAATCCGGTGGGCTGAGGTTGGAGCTGCGCATTACCGAACGGCGAAGGCTGGCCGGCGAAACCGGTCTGCTGCGGAGCGAATCCCGTCGGCTGGGGCTGCATTTGTTGCTGCTGTTGTCCCTGAGGGAATTGCGAGTATTGGGGTTGCTGTTGCGGCTGCTGTTGCATGAATGGTGCCTGGCCGGGACGGCCACCAGCACCACCGCCGACAAAGGAATTCGACGAGGAGAACATTATAGACACCGCGCTCGCATGGACAAAACAGATGCAGAAGAACCGATGAGAGATTGATGCGAAGAAAGAACGAATGCAGAGGGGGTGGGTGTCAGGAGCAACGTAAATGACCCCGTCGCAGGGACGCGGAGGCCCGCCCGGTTGGGTGCTTAGTCATGGATCCGCCCAAAAATAGGCCAATGCAAGAATAGTTGGGATGTTTATACAGCTCAGCTTTGGCTTTACGGATGAAATTACGCATAGCCATAGTCAGCAATGTGATTTGAGATTTTTAGAGCATCCTATATACATGGCATTGGTAAATGCAATTCATCATTATCATGAGTCCTTCATGAGTCCTCGCCAGGACTGCAGACTATGAAACCGAACCAACAAAAAAAAAAGAATTGAAAATACTCAGAATCCTAGGTTTTCAAAGCAAAGAAATAAGTCATAGCGCCGCTCCATACGCCAGATGGGAAATCAAATAACCATTGCACCAGAGATGGACCAGAGAGTATGCCGTGCCTGCAGGTCTATACCGTCGAAGGCTAGTCTCAGCCTACTCGGCGGCAGCCTGTTGCTGGTTGGCAGCATTGGCCATCTTGCGCAGCTCATACTCCTTGGTGAACTCTCGGGACAAGATTCCTAGGTCCTTGATCAGAGCCTGGCAGGAGTTGATGACCGCATCGCGCGGGGTGATTTCTCCATCAGTCTGAACACGCAGCTGGAAGCTGGGAGTCAGAGGGTGGGGAACCTGTACGAAACACGTCAGTCATCCATCCATTTGTATGAAAGGAGCGGAAAGGAGCCCATACGCGGTAGGCGGCGAAGATAACGTGAGTGGTCTTCAGCAGGCGGCTGCGGAGCATGTTGCCGAGGGTGTGATCCTCCTTGTTGAAGGTGAAGATGGCAGCGGAGGGAAGACCTGGTAGCGGAGTGTCAGTTCAAGTGTTTTTGGCACCATGCTGCAAGATGAAACAACTCACGAGTATCGATTTCGACATCGATCTTGTTCTCGCCAGGGCCGAGCAGGATGGCCTCGTAACTGGGACCAAATATCAGCAAATGTATAATAAAACCATAACGCGATTGGGCGTGTTGGGCAGTGGAATTGAAGCGGATAGCAAATGAATCAGGGACTTGGTATTTAACATGCTGCCACGAAACTGACACGTCGACACCACCATCTTGGAGACGGGGACCACCGTGACGGCGTGGGGCGGGACGCACCCCTCCAGCCCGCCCAGCAAGCTCCCGAGCAAAGGTGATGGTACTTGGCTCGAATGAGAACATTTGCTGACGGTCTGAGACAGGACGATTTGGGTGAGGCGCTTCCAGTGGTGCAGCAGAGGTGGGAAGATAAGATTCCATTGGGAAACCGAAGATCGCGAGATCCTCACGATGTCCAAGGGAACGAACAGGATGGGGGAAGGAAGGCACGAGGGGGGAGGGGATGGTTTTGTTAGACAGCAGATTCAGACTAGGCAGGTGCGCTGCATCGCACCTTCCTTGTCACCCCGGCTTCTGGCGGGCCGTGGAAGGCACCTGAAGCCTTCGGGAAGCCGAGAGGGGAAACACCGAATGCCGTTTCCAAGGCCGGATGGAAAGCCATACGAATTGGGGAATTGGGGAATGGGCAGCATTGAAAATGAATTAATCAGTACTCACCGATCAGGCGCGTTCATGATGAAGAAAACAGCTGGAGAAGACGAGAGAAGATCGGGTTGAAGAGCACGATAGAAGATCGTGCCAAGGTGGTGGTTTGTATATGAGAATTAAAGCTCACATTCACTATAGAAGCAGGAAACTCCAAGTTGCGTCGTCGGTTAGTCGTCCCCAAAACACTTTTCCCAACTCGAATCTCAAGAAACCCTCGATGATCCCCGGAACGTAGCCAGTGGCGGGCGAAAGGAGAGTAAATTGGTAGAGACAGACTCGTTGGTCTAAGTAGCTTTGGCAGCGTATGTTGATGATGCTGCCGTGTGTTGTTGTTGTTGGATTCGGCGTTGATTATATCGAATTGAAAAGGTCGCCGTGCCGGACTTTGGAAAAGGCAGATGATACGTGATATCGATATCAGACACGTGATTTTATATATCATCCCGTGACCTCACGTGATAATATTTGACCTAAAATGGTTAGAAGAGACTCAACTGTTGACATCGTTTCACTTTATCAAGATATAATTCACGGACAACCTAGACATGGACGACCGAGACACGAATTTTATATAGATTATAGGTAGCCGCCGACAGTAATAGATGAAACATTGATCCGTAACAAGGATGCTATCCCACTGTCGACTAACAAATTGTTAATCATCCCCGTGCCGCGGACTATTCCCAATCACGTGACTAGTGATTGATGGCTGATCGCCCGCCCCAACTCTCAACACAGACTCCTGATAGTGTGACGAACATACCTGTTCAAGGATGGAAGGCTATCCTTTAGAGTTTCTTTGTATTATAGATGTACCGCAAAAAGCATTGCCCAGACTTTCTATGTAGCTTCCTCCCTCGCCTTCAATATTCGTTCAAATGCACTCTTTCCGTCAAGACCAGGCTTGTGTAACATAGACGGAGAGGCTGCTACGGTGATATTATGGCTCTGTGATGGCCCCTATATATTTCTAAAAGAAGGCAGGTGAAGATAGCCTAGTTGATTTACGCACTGGCTATACTTTGTAGGTGTTGTTGGAAAGATAATAGGCCTGAAAGTGATCAATTTGAATGGCCATAAGACTGCATGAAGAGCCCATGAGAAGACAAGAAGCCCAGAGGCTAATATAGACAGCTGAACCATAAGTAGACGGTGATAGAGTCCAAGAAAGATCGACCTGATGTCTCGGTAAGAAGAATTGTAAACGGAAACCCCAGAGAGATGCAGATGCAAAGAAAGGCAAATGCTGAGACAGAGGGGCTTCCTACATGTAACATATCGGCCCGATGCACAGGCAAGAATAGAAAGAGACTGAAAAAGCAAGAAAAGACTGAGAAACCATTAAAATAATGCGAACAATTCAGACCCCCCCCCCCTTTAACCAAGAACTATCATTTGGCACGCGAGTCGAGTAACACACTTGAAGAACCAAACGAATGTTCTGCTTAGATTCCATCGTTCTCGTGGAAGCAACTTCGCTCTTTCCTACTTCGAGGCAGACTTGATACTCCAGACAAGTGCGTAGGGCTGGGCAGACCTCCGATTGAAGATGTGGAACGCACGCACAATGATTTTGACATTCCCATGAGGAATATTCGTCCATTCAACCTGTTCCACATTGTTGAACCGATCATAATCTGGCTTGTCGCCCATATTGCCATGTTTTTCAGTACCATCCGAACTGACCACGATTAGGTCCAGATCATTCTGAAGGTTCTCCCCTGGAGGATCTGTCCAGACCAAGGAAACCTTCAGTACTGCGCCTTTGGACGTAGTGGTGCTGTCCGACCTTCCTTGGACACTCAGGAGATTTCCTTTACTTGGGATATTTACCACGATCTCCTCACTTGCACCTTGCGCAAGTGGTCCTCCCTCGCGATATCCACAGTCGACTTGATTTGGCAAGATCACTGAGTTGGACAGATTCACTCGACCAAAGCCACTGTTACTGTTGGGAGATGGGCCAGATTCGCTTGGGACATACTGCCCAGGTAGTTCAACCGTTCCGTTGATCAGCATTGCTTTGAGAAGAGCTGCACTAGGCTTCTGTAATCCGCTTTTAACTAGAGTCTCTCTCAGGACAGCAATGCATCCCGCCACCAGAGGAGTCGCCATGCTAGTGCCGGCTAGGAACCACCACTCAGGATCCTGACTTGTACCAAAGTTGGCATCAGCATCAACCAGATCTCTAGACCTGGTTGATAAGATCGCGGTTCCAGGCGCAACGACATCGGGTTTAATGCGAGATTCCAGAGTAGGTCCGCGGCTGCTGAAGGCTGCCAGGCCGTCGGGATGGTCCGCCATCAGATCCGTGCCAATGGGACCGCTTGGCCATCGACGACCATAAGTGATAGGAATATCCGGACGATTATTCTCGCTTGCCCCAACAGTGATGCAGTTTTTCGCGGCTGCCTCAGCACCGATCTGCCTTGGGTCAATGATGCCATTCCTGTCTGTATCGATTCCATCATTTCCGGCAGCAAAGAGGATCACCATGTCCTGATGCTCCCATACAAACTTGTCGATTTCTTCGCTAGAAGAATTATACGGCAACTGTCTCCCTCCAGGGGAAGAAGATCCCCATGAGTTGGTATGAACTCGAGCACCGTCATTTTGATATGGAGGAGAGAAAAGCTGGCCAAAGTCGGCTGGGATTCCACCAAGCGTATTATTTCTGTCAAGAAGAGATTGCAGAACCAGGCTAGCCTTCGGTGCTGTGCCGCAGATCTTTCCTCCCATCGCCGCAGAAAACCCGTCTCCAAGAACAGATCCACAGACATGTGTTCCATGGCCGTCTGGATCGCTTGACTTTCCAGGGCGCCCTAAAGCATAAAGGTGCTTGACTCGGTTCGAAAAGGCACTATGAGTGTCACTAGTAGAACCTTTATCGAACCCTGTATCTGCAATAGCGACAACCTGTCCTTCGCCCTCGTACTGAGTACCATTGACCTGGACAGGGGCCCCGAGAATTTGCGTCGCCTGATTGTTGAAGAGTCGCGCTGGATAAACTGGCTGGATGACCTTGACTACGTCAAGGGCGGCCAGCCCTTCCAAATATTGATTTTGAACATTTAATCGAATCTTGGAAGACCCAGCATCCAATGTTCCAGGGTCAGCGTGCGTGGCTGCCGCAATTTCCGAGAGAATAGATGAAGACCTAGCGTCAACATCCTTATGAATAAGGACGTCAACTGTTTGAGAGATACGGTCTTTTGGCACTGTGGGAAATGTCGACAGCTCCATAGTTCCAGTGGGGGTTTTCAGGCTAGACTGAATAACAAACATGTCTAGATAGATATTGGCCCAGGAGACATACGGGAGACGGCGGATGGATTCGAGGTCTGTGCCCTTAAAACCGCAAAGGTAGGTATTCTTGGATGCATATTCCTGGATATCAATGCCTAACCTTTCGAGCTCATCTTCCTGCTCGTTTGACAGTGGCTCGACTGACTGCACTAGGATATAGTTTGACTTAGCGGCATCCTCTGACTCGAGATCCAAAGCCTGAAGTACTGGGCGTTGTCCCTCAGGATCCAAATGGTTTCCGTTGATCGATATAATGGACATCTTGCTACGATTTTGAGGTTGGGATGATGGAGAACAACTGTAATGGAGACAAGAACTGAGAGGTCTCAAGGTATCGTTGAGAAATTCAATAAAAGTTCAGTAAGGGGGCGTGGGCTGCGTAGAGGTCTACGACGAAGCCTTGGGAGTTAAACTGGGTAGAACAGTCTCTAGTGAAGAGCCTGAGGTATTTTTGACATGTAGACCGAGGGACAGTGTGATCGTAAATAGAAAATAGAACTCAACTTTATTAATTAGATCATTCAAATGTGCTGTTTATATAGTAAAAGGGCCAGTCTTTTTAGTTTTCAGGTTGCCAGGGTTAGGGGGGAGAGTGACGAGCAGATGTGAAGAATTATCCCATCACCAGTTCGTGTTCATAAGGGATCCAAAGACCGAAAGCTATTCTCGTGTAGAAACCGTCCATCATGTGGTTGCTTTGCGCTTGGCATTAGCTAGAGCATAATGATACCATGCCGCATTAGGACCGAATGCTCTAGACCAATTAGAAAAACTTATGCTTCAAGTCACTCTTCGCCGTAGTTGATTGGTCTACCAGTATTCGGTTATTTTATCGCTTGGTTCCCCTCCCACCTGACATATAATTTACTATTAGCAACGCTTGGCGACGTGTTGGCTTATGATCTAGACTCAAATTTACTGGTCGCGATGCTGTAATGGGCGGATTAATCAAGACTATTAGGCCGGTTGAAATGACCAATGTCATGGATTTTTGGTATTGCGCCTGCGCAAATGAATGCAAATAGCTGTGGCTGGGTTATGCCGAGGCGGATTATAGGTGGTCAGTTGGCTCCAAACACTTCCCAAAGGACCAGAACCAGAACGTCGACAGAGACCAGAAACGCATTTGTGATAGTGTAGGTTTTAGAATCTACGGGCCTAAATTATAAACCTTATTTCTGCAGCCACTGGAGCCTAAGTAGGTCAGACAATGTTGCTTCCGCTTGCGGCCGAAACGTAAATTCTGCCTTCCGTCCCACGTTTATTTTCTTTGATGCGATGTAAGATTTCGTTTTATAACTGCGATGACGTATTATGGCCCGGAAATTTGCTTTATGGGTTGCATGATCATCTGACATACCTGCTGGCTTCCTTTTTATTACAAACTGGGTTCTGGATGTTCCTATCTCGTGGTCATTGACTTATCTGCGCCCCTTGCCCATCCATACCGGGAAGGTGTGGATACCACTGTCTCCACTACCGCTCAGGAGCCTTTAATTACAACAAGCGACGAACATTCTTTGAGCTCTTCAGATGAAGAAAAGCATGATTCTTCGGGCTATTTCGCTAAAAGACCAGTTGGTTCAATACAGGTGCGGTATTCTACACGCCTTAAGAGCCGGTATAGTAGACGCGGCGAGCGTCCCAGGGTGGTACTTCAACGTTTTGGATGATGGTTAAGAGGCACCTGTACTTATTGAGTGTGGAATCTCTACCATTTCTTGTTAATGAAGTGTTCATGATCTTGAACAAGGTGCGAATCAACTGTTGCGCGTCATTTTAGTGGCTGTGCTGGGTACTCCGCGGCATCGTTATGCGGTGCACTGCAGTATGTGGCGGTCTAGACCACATCTCATGGCAATTTTGATAGAACACAAGCCTTTGATCCATGTATTTCATCAGAAATAACGCTCCTCCGAACTCGGTCAACTCCATACAAACTTGAATGACTCTTGTCTATTTTTTCAGACGATTTGAAGCCTATATATTTTGCGTTCCATCATCGCATTACCTAAACAACTTGAACTGACCGATGCGACAGCCAATATACACAAAACACCCATAAAAGCCCACACATACGAAGCGCCGCAGATAAATAACCATGATCGTCAGGACCCAGAAAAACGAATGATGCTCAACTTGAAGTGGGGGTATCGTATGAAGGGCATAGGCCCGAAATGTATTATGTGAGAGAAGATAAGATGCCCATAAATAAAAAAAGACGAACGAGACAATGCAATGATCCAACACAGGAAAGAATAGATGATCATTAAAGGGGCGGAAAAAAAAGAAACCCAAAAACGCCATGCCATCCTGCGCCAATGCCAAGAAAATCCATAGAAAAAAGCGGTTAAAAAACAAAAGACATATGTTCTCGTACTAGGTCGATAGATGTCGCATCAGCTTCAATGAACGATAATACATAATAAGCCCGAACAAGTGTATGAAGAGTAGAATCCGGATGCGAATATTGGCTCGTTTTCAAATCCAAGGGTGAGAAATGGTGGGATGCTGTTCATGTCATGCGAGGCAAAGCGAAACATCAAGAAATGGACGTCTATACAGCGCGATTGGCGTTATCGTTGAGTCGATTCGATTCGATTGGGGCTGGGTGCATGTAGATTTTCGTGGGGTTGCTTTTATCAAGAAGAATGGTGAGTCGCTCAGTGAACAGCACCCAGTAGATCACCGAAGGAAGAAGTTCCTCGCTTCAGTTTCCAGCTGCTCTTCTTCTTATCTCGTTTCTTCATCATCTCGGCCCATCCTTCGTCTTCGTCTTCGTCTTCCGAGCCGGCCTGAGCCCGTCGACCTGCCGGAGACTGACCGGTCTGTGAAATGGGTCGCACAGTCACAGAAGCCATAGTAGTGGATTTTGCGAGGCCGGAGTGCGGGCGTGGAACAGCCATGGGGGAGAGGTGGTTTTCGTCCATATAGGGCTGATGGCGTGGTGATGTTCCGGGACGTTCGTTCTCTATGTTCGAAACTGGCCGGTACCGCGATGCAAGGCCTGCATTACTACGCTCGGACGGAGCAATCGATGAGGCGTAGCCTGGATGGTTGGAGAATGGGTACCCGGAGATGGCAGGCATCGGGGAACCCCGCCGTTGGGCAATGTTGTTCGGGTCGAGCATGCTCAGTGTACGCTGGTCGAAGTTTTGCTGCATGCCACCGGCTGCATTTGGCATCGAGACGGGTCTTCCTCCTGAGATCGAAGGAGGACCTGTGGGCCCGCCTGGCATCAGGCCACCACCCATCGTAGGGGGCATTGGCATACCCGGCATCATGGGCGGTGGGGTACCATGTCCGCCTTGCATGGCCATCATGTTCTGCATCCACTCCATCTGCATCTGCACCATCGCGGACATTTGTTGCGAAAGGTTCAGCTGAGCTTGCTCCGCTGGGGAAATCTGAGGCTGTTGTTGAGGCATCATCGAGTAAGGCCGAGGCACGCCCCCGCCCATTCCTCCCATCGGATCAAACATTGCTTGGGTATTCGGACTGCCTCTTCTCGCGGCTCGGGCCCTCTCCTCATTGGCAATCACATTAATTAGACCTCCAGGGGGAGGCGCCGGAGAGTTTGCACCGCCATAAACCGACCCCGAGCCTCCGCCCATGGCCAGTGATTCGCGATTGGATTCGCGGACTAGGCCAGCGCCCACGTACGGCTCTGGTGGTAGGTTCCGCGCGAAAGCAGGCAGATTGTTTCGGTTATAAGGGTCCATTCCATGAATGGATTGGGCAGACGACGCATAAGACGGCTGCAAGGACGCGCGAAGGTTCGGGTTAGAGCTGGCATTAGCCAGACGAGTAGGTGGTCGATTACGATTAGGAAACCCGTGAGCTGCAAGAATGCCAAGTGGAACTTCCTCGTCGTCTTCCTCGGCGCTTTTGCCGCTGGAGGATTTGTCACCCAGCTGGGAAAGGCGATTGGGGTTGTGGAGATTGGGGGTGCTGCTGCTCGCACCGCTCATTTCAGGGCGAAGTGATGGCGAGGGGGATTGTTGACCAGTCACCTTCATCATCTGCTGGCGGTATACAGAAAGATGGGCTTCTTGCTTCCGGCGTTGTCGCTCCGTTTCACGTTGCTTCTCGGTCTCATCCTCCTCATCATCGAACTCATCATTGACAGACTCGTCATCACTCTTGGTCACATTGCTGTTCGACCGCCTCAGTTCTTGTTGCTGGCGATAATGCTCAAATTGAGATGGGGTCATGACTTTGTTTCCCGGGGAGGTTGTCTTCGGCACACTTTCAGCAAACTGAACGGCCAACCGGGCATGGTCCGCAATGGTCGAATCAGGGGAATGGCGATCTGCAAACATCGAGTCTGGTTCTGGGCTTAGGTAGCCAGGACTGACCCCTTTGCCTTTATCGAGAAGAGGTGTCTGGTTGGATGAAGGGCCACCTTCGGTCCAGAGGGGTGGGGAGTTGTCTTTGCTAAAGAGCAGAGATTTTCTGACCAAGTTGGCGTCTTCGTCTTCAATAGGGCTAGCGTCTCGCCCAGAGGAGTATACTCCACTCCTGCGCAATTTGGAGAAATCGGATTGTCTTCTTGTTGGACGATCTAGGGCACGATGAGAAGTGGTTACACCGCGCATCTGATTGGGACCAGGTGATGGCCTGCGAAATCCGGTGATTGTACCAGCTGTGGACTGAGCTGGCGAACTACCATCCCTTTCTCTGTCGGCATCTTGATCGTTAAGAAGACCCTCCTCAGAATGACGTCTCGAATGACGACTATCCCATGAGTAAGGGGAGGGCTCGACGGGAATCGATCGGTCTGTACTAATGGGCGGGGGGCGTGCAGTCCTGCTGTGTTGAAATTCTGGGAGGGCTTGCGTCGGTGGAGAAGAGGAGTACTGTATCTTCCATTAGTATAGATCCCTTGCATGATAAGATCGAGAGGCTTCCGCGTACCTGATTAGACCGTTGAGGGGAAGGGTCCCGCAACAAAGCGCTATCCCTTTTTCCCAAATGATCGAACATCTTTCCGAAGTCATCGGACCCTCCCCCTAGATCCCAGTGCGAATCTGGAAGTTTGGGCGGAGTGGCTGTATCATTCGTGCTCCCCGAAACGGCCCGTTGTTTCGACTCGTCCGGTGTGGCATGTCGCGGAGGAGGCGGTGGCATCGAGTTCTTACTGAATCTACCACCAAAAGAGAACGTTCTACCAGCTGCGGCGCGCAGGGCTCCAGAAAGTGGAGGTGGGACGGGGATATCGTGGATCCTTGAATGCGGGGATGTGGCATCTTCGGGTGGGATTTCTGTGGAGGACGGAAGGGTGGACGAGGAGCTCAGGCGAGTTGAAGTCGAGCTTTCGTACGTTGCACCGCTGTGACGATTCCGGGTCAGACGTTTCCTAAGGGAATCCAAGGGTCGAATGTGAACGTGATCATACCGATTTTTGCCCAGGGGCTGCTCGGCCCCTGCAAAGATATTGTCGTGATCTTCCAACATCGAAGGCACCACATTCCCTTCGCTCATGCGTTTAGTGAGCGGAGCACCGTCCGTCATCGCTCTATGAGGCCCCGGGCGCTCAAAGACCCTGAAGGATGACTGCGGGTGTGTCTCCACGTCCTCTAGGATGTTCCCGGATGACTTGCGCCGTTGAAAGCTCTTGGGTAGTTTGATGGGCATTGTAAGGGATTCTTGGCCTGTCGTAGCGCTTAGAATGATCAGATTATATCAAAAAGTCCTCCGGATATTGTCGTGGTGTGCGCCCATAAGGTTCTGCTCTGCCGATCCTGGAGAACGAGAGTGGAGGGTTTCCGGGGCTCGGGGGTTGGACGTGTCAAATGCAAGTCGAGGGAGAGAAAAACGACGAGTCTAGTAAACAGAATTCACAATCGGCCGACGGTCGCAAGGGGAGGTGGCCAGGACAAAAAAAGATGAGGGGAAGGTGATCAGGAGACGGGCTGGCAAAGAATTCCAACGAGTCAGTCACAAAGGGAAGCTTCTGGCACGGAGTTAGCCCCCAACACGCAACACAGTTTCTTAGCGGCCGATCAAGGAATCCACCGCGGTGGGTTTTTTTTCTCTTTCTCCTGCGATCGGGGATGTAGCAAGTAACACACCTTGGCAGTTCTGTAGTGCTGCTTGATCGATCCTTGGGATGGTTGAGTGGATTGAGGGGGAAGATGACAACTAGGAAAGAAAAAAATCGCAGCGGCAGAAGAGGGCCTCAAAGAAAGGCCGAGTGAGACCTGAGCCAGGACACTTGTACTGGACGGTTTCACTTGGGCTCCGCTCGAGATTGACACCCGAGGAGGACGAGCGAGTCAGAGAGTCAGATCGGAAATGGGGAAGCAGTGGGGAGTGGATCAAAGGGACCTGGTGCATTCGGGTAGAGTGGGCGTGGACCAGAGACAGAGACAGAGATCGAGGCACAGAGAATGAGGAAGGCAAAGAATGAAGAATGTTACAAGAATGAGACGAAAGTGAAAACAGGCGCCAGTCGCTGGGGGGGGGCCGGAGTCTAGTCCCTGCATTATTGCCTCTTGTGGCTGGTGCCGGTGGTTGTGCAGTGTGCAGTGTGTGTATAGTGTATTGTGTACTGTACAGTATACAGTGTACAAGTACAGTGTACACATAGTGACTGTGTATACTAGGGCATTAGCATAGTTACTGCACGATGATGAGGCGGACCTAGTCTGTACAGGCCAAAGTGAAACAAAAACGACTCTAAGTATTGTGTCTAGGGGACTTTGTATTCTATTCTATGTATAGAAATGCCCCCGCCTAAAAATAAACAGTGACTAAGCCATAGTTAAGAAAATCTAGTGAGGTACGGCCAGTGTTCGGTTCGGTTCACTCTAGCTAAAGTATACTAGGAATGTTCTGGCCATCAAAGGCCATCGCTCGGAATGTGCAGTGCACACAAGGCCATCTCCATGCTTACATTACTTAAGGGACATCTTAATTGTATACTCTGTACTGGTCGGAGTGGTAGGGAATTGAGATTGCCACCGGGCGTCGACAGTGCCCGACTCGTACCACCTGGGCCGGTCACACTCGGGCCATCCGATGCTTGGTGCAACCGTCGAGAGAACCCTCCCCTCTTCTCTTCTTTGCAATTCCTGGCTTTTAGATCTCATGCTGGAATTGCTCAGATGTTTCTCAGAAAGTATTACTTCTCTATCTTGCGAAGTTGTGCCAGTGTTTCACTTAGAACACTACGGAGCAGATGATGCATGGAAAGAGCCAGCGTCAGAGAGCAGAAGAGCCGGCAAAAGAAAAGAAGAAAAGAAAAAAAAAAGAACATGAAAGTGAATTTAAGATGGTCGGTTACAAGCATGGTAGCCCGTGAAGACCCCCGTGGGGGTCTCCAAAGTGATTCAAACAACACCTCCCTTCTCCTCTTCTATCCCAAATTGAATACATATCGTACAGATTGCAAGATTTAATTTAATGCAACCTTTCTTCTCCTTCTCCTTCTTCTTCTCCACATAAACCCCATATCCCCAATAAGATCATCTCATCTATTTGGCAAAGTGGAGATCGTAGTTCAACCACTTGCGCGCAAGCACACCGTCCACAGACAGACCCGGGGTACCATAGGTCAAGGGCGCATAGAAGATGAAGCCCCAAATGGTGACACCCAGAATGACCGCCGTCGCCGCCCACGCGGCGAGAACGGACTTCGACCCCATGCGCTCCTTCGCAGTGACGAATCGTCGCACGCTCCGGCTCACCCGGGTACCCTTGGCCTTGCCAGAAGGATCATCCACGGGGCGCGCGGCGGTGTCGGGATCGAGTGGCTCCAGGTTGAAGATAAACTCAATCAGCGCACCAGTCACCATCGTCGACGCCAGGTGCGAAGGGAGGTAATGGTGCAGGAAACGCTGGCGGCCCATCAGCCAGAAGGGGAAGTAGTGAGCGGCCCAGCACAGGAACAGGAAGCCTGTGCTGTTGTATAGGCGCGAACGGGTACCGGGACCCCAAACTGTAAGAAAGCGATCGCGTTAGTCATTGTTTATTTGCCATCGGTCATCGAACCCGGCCGGCACATGTGATTGTGATTGTAATTGCTGCACTTACTTTCTTCGAGAGCGTCCACACCGCGACGGAGAGACAGTTGGTCGGCGCCAATGATACCGGCAAACACGGCCAGCAGACTGCTAGCAATCCACCATCCCACGGGGTTACCAAGGAAGTAGATCTGCTCACGGGTGTCGTTCTTGGTCCAGAAGCTCACACCGCGAAGCAGGAATGGCCACTGGAATGGCTCGGTAGCGTAAGGGTGGCTGCTGGTCAGGGCATTGTTATGGTGGAACATGGCACCCTGAAGTTCGAAATACTTGCGCAGGAAGGAGAGGTGCTTGGGCTTCCGCTCTTGGCGATCCAGACGGGGGCTATCCGGTTCCAGACCGTCAATAGTCTCGGCGAACCACACGTTGCTGGATTGCAGGATGTTCTTGTTGCCGTTAATCTCAGCCTGCTTGAAGCCCCAATCGGGAAGAGGGGTGGTGTGCGTCCACATAGCGACCCGGGTCGGCACATGAACCAGCTTGAACAGGCTCGCAAAGGTCCGGAACTCTTGCTCGGGCTTGCCATTTTGGATCTGGATCTCGAAAAGGGTGTCGTTGTGGCGCTCGCCGCTAGCCAGCTCTTGCGAGACAGTGGTAAACTCTTGGTTGGTCGGGAAGAAAGGAGAAGCCACATCGTGGGTCAGGAGAATGGAGTCGGTGCCCACATGACGAAGCTGGATGATATCTCCATTGCGCACGCTCTTGGGCTGGCCATCATCCACCAGAGGCTTGCCAGGAAGAATCTGCCAAAAGTTGTTGGTGTCGTTGTGCGGGTATCCGGTCACCTGCTGTCCCTGACTGGAGATACGGCCGTCATCATACCGCAGGGGGTATTTCTCGTAGTGACTGTGGAGGAGAACCTTGGTGTCCTTGTGGCGCATGGAAATGCTGTCAAAGTACTGCACACCGACAGACTGAGCAGTCATAGCATTGTCACTGAGAGTTTCCTGGAACTCCGGGGACATGAACTCATCGCCGGGGCCGGAGCGGGTAAGAATGGCGAAGTGAACTTGGAACCAGAAGAGGTAGAAGAAGAAGGGAATAACAACGAGGGCAACTCCACGGGCGACGAAGTGCTTGACGAAGGTGACCATATCAAGGGCACCCTGGCGGCGGTTGATATCCAAGAGGTTCCACAGATCGATCAGGACAGCCGCGCCAATGGTCACGAAAGTGAAGACGCCGACGTACTTGGTGGAGATGACGCAGCTCAGGCAGAATCCAGTCAAAAGCAGCCATTTCCACCACTTTCGCCCGAACGGCTCGTGGCGCAACTTATAGAATCGGACATAGCACAGAATACTGAGAGCCATGCTCAGCACCAGGGTCGAGTCTAGCAGAATCAGGCGGTCCTCGCCAACGTGGGCATTGTCGAACACCATGAGACCGGCGGCCAGAACACAGGCGGGCAAAGAGTATCCAGATTCCCACATGATCAAGAACACGACGGGAATAGTCAGGGCGCCAAGGGCGGCGGGCATTGCGCGCAGGGACAGGTACGGTACATTATTCTCAATGTACGAGTCACCGATGTTCTCGAAGAAGAAATGGCCATCGAATCCAATCAGCCAGCCCATAAGCGCAAAGAGCAGTTTTCCAAACGGCGGGTGGACATCGAAGAAGTACATGCGTTGCAAATAGTAAGAGGCAAACTAAGTAGAGCATTTGATGTCAGCTCAGAACCCCCTTTTCCCAAGACGCAAATGGAGTCACGGAGCTCCGGGGAGCATACCTTTCCAAAGTGAACCTCGTCAAAAACCACCTCATTGGGGTAATCAATGCGCCAGAAGCGAGTCGCAAAAGCCAACATAGTCAGAATGATTATGGCCAGCCAATAATCCCATTCCGAGTTCCGCTTGCCGGAGGCGACGGCGGGAGTCGAACCATCATTCGAGGGTACGGGGCTATATCCGTCCTTCTTGCCACCTCTCTTTCGTAGAGAGGGTGAGGACGACATGTTGGGCGAAAGAATAGGAAACAAAAAAAGAAAGGGAAGAGAGCGACCGTGAAACCACCTAAAGTAAATAGACTTCCGAAAGCGCGCCGCGTCAGCACCGAATCATCTAATTGGGGGAGGAGAGGCCTCGGTAGGCGGGAGGGATGAGATGTTCTTACTAGAACCACCAAAGTGCATGGCACTCAGTCAAACGAGGCCAGAAGAAGCAGGGTGGAAAAGGAGTTGTTGGAGGGGGCGGCGTGGAAGCGTTGCGTGTCTTCTTGTCCGGAGACAGGGCGGTGGCCCGGGCGGCGCACATCACCCCAGCCCTACCAATCACAGCCCCCGGGCCGGATTCGAATCTGAAGTATACAAAAATCAGTCGGTGCATTCAGACATGTGCTAGGTCTGCCATTGTGGGTTAGACTTAAAAAATATCAGATTTCTACAGATGAGTATGTGAAGATGGGAAAGGCTAAATTTAGACAACCACAAGACTTTGGCAGCCATAACAATCATATTCTCGAGACTCCCCAAAATGTAAGGGTAGAAAGAGGTAACTTGGACGAAAGTTAAAATACTGAAAAATGCACGCTAATGACCAACACCTCAGCTCCATAGTGATTCAAAGAGCAAGAACTTGCTACACTAGTAGGCTGTGAAGTATGCCTCTAGTGGAAAGGTTGCCGACCACTTCATCTTTCAAGCCCTGGTCATGGGAGTCCCCATCCGAGTTTCCACACAACCACAGCAACGCCAGTTGCGAAAAGAGAAGCAACTATCACTACCACAGGCCTTAGAATACCTATCATCGCCATACTTGTCAGAGTGGCGAAGATCCCACCAGCCGGAGTAAATCCACCGTACATGTACGATTGAAACGCAGCGGCCAAGGAGCCTATCAGAAGAATTAGCTGAGAATGCTCTCAATAATAAATCCAACTATCAATGTGTGACCATACCTGGAATAATCCCTATGGGCCCAAAACCAAGACATAGTATAATAGCTGTGACAACGGTGAAGGTGATCCACCATGCGGTGATTATCGCAAGGACGTCTGGATGGTCGTTAATAAGTGAAAATCCCACTTGAAGGAAAGGAAGAATCTTCCTCACCGGGGCGGCCAAGCCACTCTAAAACTTTTTGCATCCATGAATTTTCCCACCAAGCCTTTGAGATTGTTTCCGCACCAGACAAGTCCAGAGAACGGTCGGCCATGAAACGATATATTATATCTTTGACAGTCGCAGCCTGAGTAAAGTTCAGACCCGCAATAAGGAGGTTCGAAGGCGCCATGATTGATGTCAAGAATGGTCAATCAAAAGAAATGTCCGAAAGTAGCTCTGCAGGAGTATAAGTACATGGGAAGAGGAGAGGGAGGGAGGGGAGGTGGTAGTCATACTATGGAATGGAAACTGAGTTAAATCGCACAGCACCAGAAATAAGTCAACTAATTGAAGAACAGATAAAGTCACTGGCGGGCGAAATCAATGCCTAAAATATCACACTGGGCGCTTAGAAAGCGCCGAAATAATAGGCGCCGGCGATCTCTTGAAAATGGCGTGGTGCCATACACGATCCCTGCTGATATCCACTTTTGTTTTCTCAGCCAATGGTGCAGTATACCCAAGCAAACCGGTCACTGGTTGAGTGTATCCAGGTAAAGCAGTTCTGGTGAGAGCATACCCGGGCGAATGAATCAGTGTTGGTCGTAGCAGGATTCTTTTAGCCGAATGTTTGGCCTAGCTTGGTAGCCTCGATCATAAAAACCCCTTCTCCTTCCCAAAGGTCGTTTCAAAGACAGCATACATACACACTAGAATGGCCATTTAGCATACCGGTCACCCTAACCAGTATATACCGTGAGTTGAGAAATTGGCCATATTGGTTCGAATGGTGTTCTTGAAATACAGATAATAAATCATGTCGTAAGGGTTGTATATGTATAGAGTGGTTATATCGAAGATTAGACAAAAGGCAGAAGAGAATCGGATGAAACTGAAGTCAATTGACCAAGGTTGCGATGAAAGGGCGTTTGTTGTGGTTACCTTCTCGACTGCCACCAACAGCTTCAACCTCGCAGGCCGAGATAGTGATGGGTAACTGTACTCTGAATGTAGCAGTTATTTTATGTCCCTTTTTATGATATCTGTAACCGAGGGGGGACTCAGACTAGTGACAATTCGACATACGTAGAAAATTGATACCGTGCCAGACTCTCAAGATACTTATGAGCTTTTTGTCTTACAAGCACAAATCTTAATATGAGATAATTAGGCACTAGTACTGGTTTATCCACATAATCACCACATACAAGGAAAACTGTTTAACCAGGTTCCGAGTCAGCGAGCCAAGAAATGTACAACAAAGAGATCAAGCCAGTGACGTCGGACCTCGTGTAAATTTGGGGGCCAAGAGCCAGAAGAATTGGCCAAGAAAAGCGGCCTCGGGACTCTATATTATATAGATATACCAAGGTAAATCTTTTCCTATTATGAAAAGCATCTACATACCGCTCTGAGGCGGAGCTATACGCAATTGAAGAGTGGGGAAGCTATAGTGAGTGGTAATAATCTTGAAGCCCTGCTTGAAAGTCTGAGCGACCCTGGATATTTCCACGCGGCCGGGTATCTAGGAGTTATCCTCGTAGATTCTCCTGTGTGTAATTATTTGGCAACCCCCCCCCCCCCCACCAAAATATGGAGAAAGCTTATATTTTTGGGTGGAGATGTCATTGAAATAAAAGAGGCCGGGGATTGAATTTGTTTGTTTTTGATGTTGATGAGGAAGGTATGGCTAGTGCTGTTACGCCTGCGGCGGCGAGGGTGAAGCTTGAGCGGAAGAAGTAGCTCGTTTGAGCGGATGTTTGGATGAGATGTTATAGCATTAATGGCGTTGTATTTGATAGATTTTCTAATTGACACTATATCCTATCTTACTTATTACTATCATTTAGTCGGCTTTATGTTTTCATATTGTTCAAGTAGTTGGTTATATTTGATGAAGACATTGTGTTAATATGTGAAATGGCGAGATAAGAAAAGAAAGGGGAAACAGAAAAGAGGATCAAACAATATGGCAATGCTCCCAACCCCCCAGAATGCATCTACTATGATGATAATTTCGTTCCAAACATACACCAACATGTCAAAGCAAGTCTCGTAGCTTATGGGTATCAGTCGAGATAAAGAAAATGAAAAGAAACTACCTCACTCATCATCCGTCACATTCAAAAGTTCGACCTCATCCCGAACCAAAGACTGGAATTCAGTACGCGACATCCCCGTCGCCTTCGCCAGACGAAACAGACTCTTGATACTGGTACCAATGTGCTGTTTTACGCCGAATTCGTAGGCAGACTGGCTCTCCGCTTCCTGTTCCAGCTTCGCGACGGCATCAGAGCTGCCCGAAGACGCGGATGCAGGTCGGGGGTGGTTCAAAGCCTGGGCAGACGCCTCATTGGGGATGTTATCGTGCGCATAACCATTTGTGCGGGCAGCTTTCGCCGAATCAGACCCGTTCATTTGTCGGCGTAGCAGGTTGGCAAGAATATCTCCGTTCAAAGACGACGGGCCGACCTCTGGCTGTTCCTCAGTCGGGTCATGGTTATCCATAGCTGGCTGCACATCACCGTACTGAGAGAAGTATGAGGCTTCAGAAAGCCCGGAAGGACGATTCGACGAGCCTGCTGGCGCGGGGGTCTTGTTTGGTGTTTGTCCGCCTGGGGTGGCATCATACTGAGCCCAGTAATCGTCGTCATCATCTTCTTCCTCGTCTTTGGCTTGTTCAGTGTTGACCTTCTCGTCCTTCTCGTCCAGCAGGTCAGCCAGCAGCTTGTCCTTTGCTTGTGTGTTCGCCTCGCCAATGGAAGAGGCCCAGGTGCCTTCGTCGTCGGCAGAGCTCTCCCGCGGAAGTAGTTCCGCCACCCGCCAGCCACGACCTTGTTCGTCTTCGGGGCACCAGAGGTAGATTACTGCCAGGCTATATTCTGGTAGTACAACCAGTGACTGGAGAGTTTCGTCATCAATCCGTTTGTAGGTCGCCGGGAGGTCGTCTGTGAGCTCAATCTCGCCAGAGACCGGGTGTAGCTCAAAAGTGGTGCCGCCGACGATCCTCTGCAGCTGCTCCGCCTTAGCAGTGTCCCAGCAGAGGAGCTTTAACCATGACTCGTCGGGGGAAGTGGACACGGAGGTGAGGATCTGGAGTCGTTGGCGGAGGATTGGGGAGAGTAGTGGGAGGAGAGCTGGTGGCGGGCGTGGAGAGACAAAGGCTGTGGGAAGACAGGCGAGGAGAGGAGGGAGCAGAGCTCGAGAGTCGGGAGCGTTGATGAGCTCTACCATTGTCGAGAGGGGAAGAGGAGGTGAATCTGGGGAGTGTGGAGAGAGAAAAAGAGGAGGGGAGAGAGAGAGACTCTGGGGAAGAGGGAAGTTGAGGTGAAAGCTCCTCGTCTCCTCTTCAGCCCATCCATTCGCCCGAAGACGTGGGGCAGCGGCGGGCCGGAAGCTTACTGGCTGTGGCAGGTCTGGACTATATCTTTGGCACGGCTCCGAGACTGCAGGTGATGATCATGGTCATGGTCATGTATATTCTTGTTTCATTTCATTTCAACTTGCATCGGTGTTGACTGTTGACTATTTACCCTAGTCAGCTGTTTGTTTGCCCAGCGTTGCACCGGGGGCCATGGCCATCTTCTGGGTCGTACCTTTGTGCCTACGGGTCAATGTCACCCTATAGATGCATCGGGAATAGAATAAACAGAGGAGGTCAACTCGATTACGATTGCCCCTCACTAAAACTTTCTAACCTGGGAGCTGCTGTCAAAATCCTCCAGGCTGGTGGAGGGGACTAAAAGTTAGGTGTTCGGCGGTGGGCTGTTTTCCAACTCGTTTCACCAGTACTTCCTTTCTTCCGTTGCACCTTTGTGCCCCCTGTGACACAGTCATTTGCCCAAGCTTAGGCTTATCTCATTAGCGCGTGGTACCTGCGGCGCGACCAGCAGCTCAACCAACAGCTCCGATTCGCCTTGCAGAGTGCACAGATCCTAGCAGGGAATATCCTCACGGTCGGGAACCAGACGGTGCTGACAGTCGGCTACTAGCTACGCTACTACTACACACTCTTGCCACATTTATGAACCTATTTATCTCAAGTACATCCGTCTATTATAATTTTTTAATTACACTTTTTGTCTGTTGTCGATACATACTACTTCCTCACAAGAACGAGCGGGACTTCGCGAGTCCGGGGCTCTCCACAGCTGATCCTCTAAATCAACCATTGAAGGTGGGAAACTGCTCCAAATCTCATCTTTTTGAGTCGAATTTTGCACACACTGAGTTATGGGCGTTTGGATGGGCGTTTGGCTTTTAGTTTCTGATGGTTCTTGGACTGTCCTTAGATACCAGCACTGATGCTGGCGCTCCCGTGGCGAATTGCATGACAGCCACGCTACCAAGTGCCGGGGGGCAATGCGGGAAATGAGAGGCCAGATACTAACAAGACAGGTGGCAATGATAATTACTGCGCCCTCAATGACGGTCAAGAGGATGAGGTCAACTTGAAACGCTATTTAAGAACCCGTTAGTGCATATTCTTCTTGCTAAGCTCCGATTGGTACTTACATGTTATGTCTAATAACTGAGCCGGTGTGCTCACGAAATAGATGACCGTTCGGAGGATACTAGCCACTGTGCCACTATACGATATTAGAATCTGGACGGTATCGCAAACTTAGGACAGGTGTATACTCACAGTCCACCCAGTAGGAACACCCCAGTCAGCGCCAACTTTTGTCCCCTCGGCGCGTGAAGTTGCCAAATAAGTGGTAAAGGCATAAGGAGAATCATTAAACCGGTCAATACATTGACTGGCGAAATGGCCCGGTAGAAGATTATCTGGTTAATACATGACCCATGTCCAGAACTCTTGTTCCAGCCATAATCAACGGGCGTGCATTGGAAGATCGTTTGAAAGAAGACTGTGATACCGACCGCCGAGACAAGAGACCCCACTATGTAGGTAGTGATTTGGAACTTTCGCACATTGAAGATACGTAGATAGAAGAGTAAGAGGGATATCTTGGCTGGGGTGATTGTCAAGGGAAAGTCGAGGAACTCTATAGCCATAAAGCTCTGTTTCATGTTAGTTATTGTGTATGTGACGATGACAAATAGGTGAGTGTACCTTTTTTATAAGAGCAATCTTGTGGTCTGGATCAGCCACTTCATCGATATCATACCCAAAGCCTGCTATTTTGGTCACTGTACAGCGTAAGTTTGATACTTTGATTGGGGATGATGTGATCGATATTGATTACTTACAGACGATGTATACGACAGCTTTCGCTAGACTGGCAACCTGGGCGAAGATATAAATCAGTACACAGCATACTCTATCTGATCAGAGAGGAGATACATACCAGGGCAACGAGTAGAAAGTAATCATCCACACCAAATTTAATGCGTTGCATATATCGCATGATAAATCGAGCAGCAACGAACATGATCTGCACCGCCGATAAAGCAACACTTACGCCGATCAATGTATTACCGGCATTCGAGGATGGCGAGTGTATATTGACCCAGCGATTGTCACCCATGATGATTGCGAATGCAAATGAGCACTAATCAACACACCGAAAAGATGCCCCATTGGAAGTTGAGAGAGAATTGTACAGGATGAGTTCAATTAATCCAGTCGAGCGCGGGGAGCAGCAGATCGTGCTGTATTTCAGGCGCATCTCCAATTCCTTCCGAGGAGGGTAGAATGTACTCCAATTCGCATAAAGTTTATCAGAAGACGGAGGTCGGCATCACGTCAACGTCTTTTCAAGAGGTCCTGTATAACAGAGTATCGGGAATTTTCCGTTAGAATGGGTGCGCGTAGAGTAAAATTTGGAATCGTAGATCCGTGATGCCGGGTCGCTCCGGTGCCCGATTCAGCTATCGATTCATTGGATCGACGGTAAATGAGGAGGGAATGGAGGATCGATAGACCATGGAAGTCGAAAAGAAAAGACCCCGGTACATCTTCCGGTCGAGATGGTCGGGCATGGTGATTGGATACGGCAAGGATAGAGTTAGCCCCAATCCCCCGATCTTTGGATCATTCCTTCATGCCAGCATTTGTTTAAATTTGGTTCAGAGCTAGTCTACACTGCCCAATTCAGCAAAAACCCGACAACCTATCCCCTCTCCTCTCTTGACATCATGACCGGATTTGGAAATCCATCTCCATTCCAGAATCCTTCCGGCCCCACTCCTCTCCAATTTCACACTCTAACTGACCACTCAACTGATCGGAATGTTCCGGTCACCGGTCCGATGTTTCCCCCGGGGGTAACTAGTGATTTCGACCTCGAGTAGCTCACCTTCTCGGTGAATTGGGTATAACCTTATCATCACCTTGGGCGCACGCCTCCAACCAAGTAAAATCTGGTACCGCGGTAATCTTATTTCTTTCGGATATAGCTTCGCGGTGAGGGAATCTTCCGGGATGGTCCCAGGCGATGAGTCGCGTGCTACTGGGGAAGGGTAGGTGTTCCCGGGATGGATGACTTCCCAGGGTTCGTTACGCATTACCTACTTACGACTGACTCCAATTGCAAAATCGCAGTAAATTCCCTGGATAAGAAATTGGCCCTAAATCGCACTTCTTAACCACTTGCAGGTATTTGATTTAGCTTAGATTCCTTTGCATTCCTCTTAGTGAAAATTGGCCCCAGTAGGCATGCATCATACACCTACAACGGTCATTGGGTCCCAGGAAGGGATGATTTGCTGGGTTCTGTAGATCATTGAAAGATTCACTGAAAATCCACAATCCCGCTTACTCAGGATCCATATTATGAGACGTATCCTAAATTATGTTGGTCGAGACCCCGGATAGGCTTCGGTGTCTTGCATTCGGGATTTACCATATGCCGAGAATGAACATTTAGCCCACTAACCTTTAGTTCCACTGTATCGGGTCTATATCGGATTTGAAACGCAAATTTTGGAGCCGAACAGAGAATCTAGAAATCCATGCCTTATTTTCCACTATTCGGTGTCGACGACTGATTCCTACTTGGTTGATCTGAATCGGCATCTTCCTCGACCCTTTGTGATGATTATAGAGCATGCTGTTGAAGAGAAAGATGCCGAAGACCCATGCTGAACTGATAGGATCTATAAACTTTCGACCGCTACCCGAACAGTGTCTATTTCCCCGAAGATAAAATATAGTTTGGTTCACGAGAAAGCAAATTTGGGAATAACTTGAAGCGAAGAGCATATCGAATCAGTTTTCACGATCCCCTATTTGCTTAACTATTGCGATCATATCCTCCTCACCAATTCCGGAGTCCATTGCCTGCGAATAAAGTTTACCGCATACATCCATAAGCGGTGACTGTGTATTGGCTTCCATACCAGCAGACTGGATCAGCTGCGTGCTATTATAGCAGTCTTTGACCGCAGCCTGGGGAGACCAGTCCTGATTAAGCATCTTATCCACTTTGATCTTAGAATATGCCGACGCCATAGGAGAAGCATCAAGGACTTGTCCGAATGCCGCAAGATCTAGGCCCTGTGACTTTGCCAAGTTCATAGACTCCGCAAGCCCCACAGTAAGAGTGATAAGTAAGGTATTGGTAGCGTATTTTGCTTTAAGACCAGAGCCTATAGGGCCACAGTAGATAGCAGAGCGTGTAAGAGGTCCCACGAACGGTTTGACGATCTTTGCAAGATCTGGATCCCCTGCCATCATTCCCACTAGTTGACCCTGCTCGGCTGGTATTTTGCTCCCACTAACAGGCATTTCGAGAAAACGCCCACCAGCCTCGTGGACCACTTTGTCGAATAGTTTGCTTGATTCGACGGATACGGAGCTTGTGTTGACTAGGATCTTGCCTCGCAGAGCTTGTTTGAAATTGTCGTTGTCGAGGATCGACTGGATCGCTATCGCGTTGAAAAGCATTACGAAGATGATATCGGAATTTTCCACGACTTTAGCGGGTGTTTCTGCAATCGCAACAGATTGCTTGAGCATTGAGTATTTGGCTGGGCTTCGATTCCAGACAGTAAGGGGGGACTTGTTGGCGAGGTTCCGGGCCATTGGGCCGCCCATCACCCCGAGACCTAAAAAGCCGAGCCGCATACTGAAAATGACAGGAAGATATGTTGGTAGACGTATAAACAGACAGAATGTGATCTGTTGTTCGAAAAATGATCTATTGACGCAGAATAGGAGCTTGAGGATTGGAGGGCAGTCGGATCTAAGAGTTTAAATGAGCTCTGAGCCCTCTGAAATTCCTTTTTATACCATACTCAAGGGCACTAGAAGATAAAATCAAATATCTGAACAGAAATTCCGAGTATAACCGAATCTTTTCAAGCTTATTCGTATGAGTTCATACGCAGAGAACACCGAAATAAGAGACTCTCTTCGGCTCGGATTAGAAATCGGGTCTTTATGTATGCCTGAGTCGGTCGGGCCTGCCACTAAAAGGCCAGAGCCGGTCAATATATAAAAAAGAAATATCCTCGTAGCCCTGCAAGTGTTTGATTGTACACCCGTTTGGTCGACCATTATCATTTATACCGCGTAAGATAGCGACCGAGGTACTACTAGAGTATGCAGCGAGCTCCACATCCTGTCATGCATAGGGCGTGGAGCAAGTGGACTTGCTCTATCGAGGTACGCCCTGCACATACGCCCTACACCCTCGGCTTTTCGCGGCACTTGCTCCTCCACTGGCAAAGTCAAATTATCTCCATGAGATTGAGCGATCAGCCCCGGGAGATACCCCATTAGAATTAAAAGAATGAAAATAAGAAAGCAGGGGAAAAAGAATCGCATGAATGATTGGCTCAGACGATCCGAGTCTCACAGTCTACACGTACTAGAGTCGAAAACTGGGATAGCTACTTGATATGAAAGAACTTGAAAACATACCACCCGTTCTTTCGCCCCTATAGGTACAAATATCCCTGAATTATGTAACTGAAGAAAAAAGGGGTATATGGCAGACAAAATTTGGGCACAGCATCAAAAGAGATATGCAAGACAACGAAAAGTCGAGACCAAAATAGGCGTTTGGTCTTGCGGGAAACCCCATTCCACTAAGCCACTCTATCGTTCTGTTCCAGCTTTCCGACTAATCGTTTCATGCCTGCCCACTCTTCAGCAGGTACCTCCTCTGATGGACCGCCCAGGCCCTTGCCAACTTCAAAGACAGTGACCACGCCGTTGAGACCACCGGTAGCGAGGCGTCTACCTTCGCGTTCTTCCCATGCGACCTTGTTGAGACTACGGGTGATTCCACCACTAGGGCCACGAGATGGGCTGGTCCGCACAACCGGAACTTCAGTGTCCGTGTAGAGATCCCACACTTCAAGGTTTCCAGCACCATCAACAAGAGAGAACACACCGGGTCGGTGTGGGGACCATCGTGCATCGTATACGACATCCTCACGAGTGATATCCAAAATGGGCGAAACGACCTGAGCAGCTGCTGTTCCGGAAGTAACAGAAGCTGTTGTTGCGGGTGCTCGCACACGCCAGAGTTTCACGCTCCAGTCTAGACTGGAGCTCAGCATCAAATCACCCAGATCAACAGGTCCGCGAGCAGGGTGGAATGCGGTGGACATAATGGGGGCGGCATGTCCGCGGTAGGCCAGGCGATGGTCTGTGCCAGCCTTGGCCCCGGCTCGGTCATAGCGATGGCAAGGATAGATGCCTCCCTCTTCGGTACCGACAATGAAGAATGTCGGATCGGATTGCGGGAATGACATAGTAGTTGGTGCGAGATCCTCGGTCTTGGACGGAGGAGGAGTGGCCAGCTCCAGATACTCCTGGGGCTGAGAAAGCATATCAACTGTCCAACCGCAGACCACGCCATCCGTGGAAGATGTCAGAATATTGTGCGCATTCTGGGTACCGATGATCGAGATGCTATAAACTGGATGGGTGTGTCCAGATCCGGTCAATGGTGTTTTCTGGACAGGAGCACCTCCGCCAGCGCGAGAGGAGCGAGTATCCCACAGGAGAACCTGTCCTGAATATGAGCCTCCCACGATGATATTAGGATGAAAAGGAGAGAATTTGGCAGTGAGAATGTCGGAAGTAGAGTGGAAGACATATTCAGGGCGTGATTGCAAGTGCTGGTTCCAGACCTGCACCAAGCCGTCTGGCTCATGGGGGGCAGAGGGGTTTTTGGTGTAGGATGCCAGCACAAGTTCAGGGAACTGGAAAGAAGTTAGTTAAAATAGAGTGGGTTTCTTTGATCATATAATATACCTTAGGAGAGAAGCTGATGTCACTGATCATGCGCTTCCTACTCCATCGCTCGTCCCAGAACTGACAGACCTCCCGGATACCCCTCCTTTTCTTGCCAGTCTCTTCATCTTCTTCCAAGTCTCCATCTACGCCGCCCAGTTCGTAGTCTGCAAGGACATCGTATTCCTCGTCGAGAGCCCGCTCAATGACCTTCGAGGATCGCTCCACAAAGTCCAGGAAATCGTCCGATGAGGTCACGGCTTTGAGCTCGTCATCCTCGAGCTTGCGCATGGGGTATCGTAGCTCAGAAGGCTGTGCGGCGATTTTATCTTGCCCGGCTTGGTTAGTCGCTTGCAATTCCTCCTCAATCTCGGCGCGAATCTTTTGACGAATCTCCTCGTCCCGCTCACGATCCCGTCGACTAAGGCGCTTGTTTGACCGCGGAGCACCGGCGAGTTCTTCATCATCAGAAGCAATAGACTCAACTGGAGTATCGGGGAGATCTAAGCCATCTGTTTGGACGGCCTTGCTGTATGTGACGACTTCCGGTTTGGGTTCAGGGGGCGGCGGGGCATAGCTTTGGGTATGGGTTTGGGCTTCGGACGTGGAGGCAGTGTAGGGTTCGTCCCCAACAGTCTGGACAGCGATAGATTGGGATTGAGGTCTGGACGAAGGAGTGTAGGTTTCGGCGTTCTCTCCACTCAGTTGGCTGGCGCTGAGTACTGAATTCGGCCGACTTTCTCGGCGCGACTGGCTGTCGGCGCCATGGCTAAGGGAAGCCGACCCAGGACGGTCTACCAGGCGAGAGATAAAATCATCGAGTTCAGCTCTGCTACCGGACTGGCTGGGAGCCGGTGACACGACCTAATATATCCAGTTAACCCCCCGTGTAAGCTCCATTAGTCGTATCTCTGGGTCTGCATACCTCTGAAGCATCTCCGACACTGTTCCGGTTGGTGGTGAACTCCTTCTGACGGAGCTCGCGCTGCTTCTTCAGCTCAGCAAGTTTAGCCCGCTTGGCCAGAATCTCATTTTTGCGCTGCTGCATGGACGACATCGTGAAATCATACGACTGTCAAGGTGTTGTAGCTGTAGTAGCGTTCCGCGCTTTATTTACGGAATGACTAAGCACAGGTCCGAACGGCGCCGGAAAAACTCGCGCAGAAAGGGACTAACCTCACCTTGCCCATCCCGAGCATTCACTTGCCATTGACGGTCGACTCTTGCTGAACGGTTTTCCGGTATCCCGCTCCTTTAATCTTCGTCGCATTCTCGTCCTCCGGAGACTCGCAGAAATGGCTAGCACTCAGGGTGTCAACGTGAGTATTCTCCCCGGCAATGGCCGTCACGCCCCTCTCACTGCGAACTCGGAAGTTGACCACCTATCGCCATTCCAGGTCTTCCGTTACTCGGCTCTCGTTGCCGGTCTCGTCTACGGTGTTTACCACCAGTCTACCATCAGCTCCCAGGCTAAGCGCGCGGAGATCGAGCACGAGTACACCCGCAAGGAGCGTCTGATCGAGCAGGCCAAGGCCGAGTGGTTGAAGAAGACTCAGCCCCAGGAGACCAAGACACAAGCATCTGGCCGTATGTGATCACTTTACTATCATTTCATTCCCTTACATTGGCATCCGAAGAGGCCTGAAATGCCCCGATTCCAAAAACGCCGCGCTAACCGATGATTGCTATGTCATAGTCATTACCGATTTCGAGAACCCCAAGTTCGACCTTGAGGCCTTCCTGCAGGCCAAGGCTGCCGAGAACCCTTAAATGCAATGAATTAAATAGAGCGGAGGAATGAATACGCATCTCTTTGCGAAACTCGCACCTCTTCCCCAGGGTATTTGAGCAGTTGCTCGGGTCCATTTACTGTACGATTGATCGGGTTTGATTTCCCCCCGAGTTGCGACATTGCGAGCGAAAGATGGAATGGTTTCTTTTGGATTCGTTTTCTTTACTTTATCGTTTTAGACGTTATCATTTGGGTCCTGTACATACCCTGGGCTGTGTCGTGCGTTTGTACAATACAGTTGGACCTCAAGAGCAAAAAGATCGTGTTATGCATTCCGGCGTTAAAATGCTGGCTTTCGTTTTCGAATAGCCGGCCCGTAATTAAATGCTATGCTTTCCTGTCCTGAACTCCGACGGTGGCTTGTAGATGTTCTAACTACTTCACGGGCGAAATATGAAATCCTTCTCGCATATTCGTCGCTCCTTATTCCGTGGAAATCTGCTTCAGCGATTCCCTAGCATTGCCATTGTCTCTCGAATGCCACTGGAAGGCTGATTATCGAGGACTGGTACAGCAATTGGAGAAGGATGCAGCAGTTGAGTCTCGGAGTTCCAGGCCCACCCACGATCAGTGAAATATTGAATGATTGTCGGGTCAGCTTGCTCTGCGGCTTGAGGATCGAGTCCCAAGTATTCTGCTGCTGCTGCTGGTCGAATCGCTTCGTAGGAGGTGCTGACCGCGATTAAGGTCTGGTCTTGGAAGAAGCCTAGGGCACAAATATTAGTAAATTGTACAATAACATGGATTGATTCGAGGACATACTTTCATATCTTTTGACTAAAGGCTGCAGTGCTTCTGGCCAGGGCAACCCGCGAAGAATCCGATAGACCTGGGCATGCTCCTTCTGCCAGACTGCTCGCAGCAGAGTGAGGCAGTTTTGTAAGGAGGAGTCGTTGTTCTTTAATGTTTCGGGCAGTCGCCGAGTCAGTGCACGGGCTTCTGGTCTGTTACGTTGCAAATTATCAGTGGCTATAAGCTTCGAAGTATGATGGAGAACCCTCACATTTGATTAGTGAGAAGGTGGAGGAAGAAGAAGCCAGAGTAGTACAGGGACAACAGTTCGGAGTCTCCTGGTCCTGTATTAGGACCCCCACTGTCATCGGACATGAGGCAAGCATTTGGTTCGTACTGCGAAAGAAGCTCGAAGAGGGTTGAGGCACGAGCATTCGACGCGACCATTATGGAGATCTGCTCTTTGTTGAAGGAAGGCAGCTCCATCGTGTAGTGATAGGTAAGGCCGGGTCTTATGTACTTGTAAGTTCAGGAATATCGTTCGCTTGAGAACAGCCAGGCGTGGTGTGGTGCTGTTTGTTGAAAGGATGATGCGGGGAGCAGTCGGAGGTGGCGTCGGGGAAAAGGCGCCAAGACCTTCAGAAGTGACCACCTTGCGCAGCTCTCCCTCTTCCAACCTTCCCACCAGGCAACCCATTGGCAGATACGCCGCATTCGTTTCTGTTTTTCATGTTTCATCCTTTTTGATCTGGACTTTGCTCCCTCTCTCTGGCCATTATGGCCCACTCTTCCCTTGATGTCCTGCTAAAAGGCAGCTCCGGCCGGAACACACGCGGTCTACTGCGGATCATCATCCTCCTCACGATTGCTGCCGCCGCGGTAGCCAGTCGACTTTTCAGTGTTATTAGTATGTTTTGATGAATTGGACAGTCCCAATTGCTCATCTAACCTCAATTCTAGGATTCGAAAGTATTATTCACGAGTGTATGATCTCCCCTTGACGGTTCACCCAGCCCGCGACATCACAACGGCCAGATATACGAGGATGAGATATTGACCTAATTTCAATCGCAGTCGACCCGTGGTTCAACTTCCGAGCAACAAAATACCTCGTTCAAAATGGGTTCTACAGTTTCTGGGATTGGTTTGATGACCGTATGCTTCCCCCTTCCCAAAGCGCGGCTTGGGCATCGTTTCAAGTCCCCATGGTATCACAGGGTAATGCTGATACAATGACTTCTCCGGATAGGAACATGGCACCCTCTAGGTCGTGTCACTGGTGGCACGTTGTACCCTGGTCTGATGGTGACCAGCGGCGTGATCTACCATATTCTGCGCCTCCTCACCATCCCCGTCGATATTCGAAACGTTTGCGTTCTTCTTGCCCCCGGATTTTCGGGTCTCACTGCCCTTGCGATGTACCTCTTGACCCGTGAGATGTCCCACTCTCCTTCCGCTGGTCTACTTGCGGCTGCGTTTATGGGAATCACCCCCGGTTATATTTCCCGCTCCGTGGCTGGCAGTTACGACAACGAGGCCATTGCCATTTTCTTGCTTGTCTTCACCTTTTTCCTTTGGATTAAGGCTGTCAAGAATGGCTCGATTATGTGGGGAGCGTTGACTGCTTTGTTTTACGGATACATGGTCTCTGCCTGGGGTGGATATGTTTTCATTACGAACCTCATTCCTCTCCATGTGTTCGTTTTGCTTTGCATGGGTCGCTACAGCACCCGTCTTTACATCAGTTACACCACCTGGTACGCCCTGGGAACATTGGGTAGCATGCAGATTCCTTTCGTTGGTTTCCTGCCTATCCGCAACAGTGACCACATGTCGGCTCTTGGTAAGTTGAAATTCGATTTGAAACCCTGATGAACACAGTTTACTGACCAATATTTCTAGGTGTCTTCGGTCTCATTCAACTCGTGGCATTTGCTGAATTCGTTCGAGCATACCTTCCTGGCAAGCAATTCCAGAAGCTTCTCACTTCCATGGTCCTGCTCACCTTCGGCCTTGGATTCACTGGCCTTATTCTTCTCTCCGTCTCCGGCGTTATCGCCCCCTGGAGTGGTCGTTTCTACTCCCTGTGGGACACTGGATATGCCAAGATTCACATTCCTATTATTGCATCTGTCTCCGAGCATCAGCCTACCGCTTGGCCTGCTTTCTTCTTCGACCTGAACTTTTTGATCTGGCTGTTCCCCGCCGGTGTGTTCATGTGTTTCCAGAACCTGAAGGACGAGCATGTCTTTGTGATCATCTACGCGGTTCTCTCCAGTTACTTCGCCGGTGTCATGGTCCGTCTGATGCTTACTCTGACCCCGATTGTCTGTGTCGCCGCCGCTCTGGCTCTCTCGGCTATCTTTGATAGCTTCTTGGCCATGTCCAAGCCAACCCCCGAGAGCCAGGCCAAGGCAAATGCGGACAAGTCCAAGTCATTCTCTTCAACCAAGAACCCCATCGTTGGCATCCACTCGTACTTCTCCAAGGCTGTTGTGACCGGCTCGCTTACCATCTACCTTCTGATGTTTGTTGCACACTGTACTTGGGTCACTTCGAACGCGTACTCTTCACCTTCGGTTGTGCTCGCTAGCCGGCTGCCCGATGGAAGCCAGCATATCATCGATGACTACCGTGAGGCTTATTACTGGCTCCGCCAAAACACGGAGGACAATGCCAAGATTATGTCGTGGTGGGATTATGGCTACCAGATCGGTGGTATGGCCGACCGTCCCACTCTGGTCGACAACAACACCTGGAACAACACCCACATCGCCACCGTCGGCAAGGCAATGAGCTCCCGCGAGGAAGTCAGCTACCCGATCCTGCGGCAACACGATGTCGACTACGTTCTGGTCGTGTTCGGTGGATTGCTTGGCTACTCGGGTGATGATCTGAACAAGTTCCTGTGGATGGTCCGAATTGCAGAGGGTATCTGGCCTGACGAGGTGAAGGAGCGTGACTTCTTTACTGCCCGTGGCGAGTATCGTGTTGATGATGAGGCCACCCCCACCATGAAGAATAGTCTGATGTAAGTTTTTTTTTTCCCAACCTGTTTTGACGCAGATTAACACTTGCTAACCCGTTAATACTAGGTACAAAATGTCTTACTACAACTATAACTCTCTTTTCCCCGCTGGACAAGCCGTTGACCGGGTTCGTGGCGTGAAACTGCCTGCGGATAGCCCAACCCTTAACACCCTCGAAGAGGCGTTCACCAGTGAGAACTGGATCATCCGCATCTTCAAGGTCAAGGATCTCGACAACTTCGGTCGAGACCACAGCAACGCTGTTTCTTTTGACAAGGGTCTGAAGCGTAAGCGTGCGACTAAGAAGAAGGGACCTCGCGTTCTGAGAACCGAGTAGAACCTTGGACTTTGAGAATTGTTCTCTGTATTTTTTGCTTCTTCTGTTATTGCATTGCTTTCTACAACCGCAGGGTCATTTCACCTGTATCCCTTTCCAGGTGATGGATATACTTGAGTACAATAGTTGCTACATAGTATACAATGAACCCCATTGGAAAATGCCCGCCTTGAAAGATAGAAACGAAGAGAAGGGAATTTGGATTTCAAGTGAGGTCTATGTATACATATTGTCCCCAACCAATCCAGTCTGTACAAGATACCGTAGATGCCAATCAATCAATCAATGCCGCTGAGCTTACAGGTCAAGAATCCTGACCTGTCCAAAAGACTCCATAACCCCGAAGTGCTCCGTTGCTGTTTTCCCACTTAGGACAGACCATGTTGGCCTGTTCTTCCCACCCCCGCAATTGAGGCGACTATATAGTACACGCAGAATAGCGGTCAAGCCCCTCCCAGAATTGACTGGGTATCCAATCCTGGTAGGGCCCCGATGTTGCTCTTATTTCTTCTCGGCCGGGGTTTGCGCGGGGGTTTCGGGGACCTTCACGTCGGAGAATTCCTCTTGGCCGACGGCGCGGATAGTGTAGGCATCTAATAAAAGCGAGCCTGTCAGTCTTAATTCTAGACGGTAATGCATGCGCAGGAGATAGTGTCTTTGGTGTTGTCCTGACTGCAGCAACGGGTGGCGTGATGCTCTGCGCCGGAGCGACTGAACTGCGGAAGAGGGCGGAGCAGGGAATTCGACGGGTCTTGTTAATTGGGAATAACATACAGACACCGATTGTAAAGGCGAATAGGCCGAATCCAGTGAGGGCGTTCTTCACGAGGAATGGCCGGCGGGCACGCAGGAGGGCGGCACCGGCGCGGTAGTCCTTGCCGTAATATGTGGAGTTGAAGCTGTAGATAGGGTCAGTTCACAGTCTTGCAAGCAGAAACCAATCCAGCGACGAACATTCCAGCGGCCATGGCGAATGCGTTTCGGGGGTCCAAAAAAGAAGTTGAAGCAAAGGCAAGTGCAAGTTGACTAAGTCGGCGCGGAAAGGGAAGTCTTGGCGTTTTGGCGGCTTTCTTCTTTGGCTTTGGCTGCCCTCGGAGTGCGCAAGCAACGAGAATTCGAAGTAGAATTGTGCCTGATGGTCCTGGATGATTATCCAATTGCTTTATTTGAAAGACATCGGGGCTTATAGAGAAGAATCTCTTTGACCCAATAGGCTCCAATCCAGCCACCCACGCCCCAGTACTTGGGCAGATTATCATTCAAGCGTCATATTGTCGGCGATTGAACCCCATAGAAACATCTGTAATGCTCCCCGGCAGAAAGAAATCGTCTCTTGCCATCATTCGACGGTCCTAGTTGTTTTTGCTATAGTTTTTGGTTCCGACCGGAGTTGCTGACCAGCGCGCCGGACTTCACTCGATTTCCCCAACTTTTCTCGGCCCCTGCGGGCCTCTGGGCCTCTTGACCTTTCTGCTTCCTCCATTATCTCCTTTGTCTGCGGACAACCCAAGCTCACCCTCGCCCCCGCCTCCGCCTCATACTCCCTCCTCCCTGTCTCGCCCCTATTTAGCAGCCGTCGCAGCTTCTCCGATCATATGCGCGTGGACTGTCGCCTAGCTCGCAGCACCATTCGCGTCCGATCCGAGTAGGCAACACGCCCATCTTCGCCCATTCCAAGGTTGCGCCAACCCTCATCTCCATACCTCTCAATCCGCCGCATAGCCCTTCTTCCCTCTCATACTGTCCGCGATGGCTCAGACGGCTGTTCAGCTCAATCAGCTGAACGCCGCTCGCAACCTTGTCCTCGGTGATGCAGCTCTCTACCCGCAGATCGTGAACGGAATCCTACCTATCGTTGGGCCAAATGCGAGGATCGAATTGCGAAGATGGGGCGCGGACTTTATGGCTGAGACTTTTGCTAGTCCAGTGCTGTCCGCGGCTTTGAAGGAACAGCTTGCGCCTAGCGTACTACAAACCATTCAAGAGATTCTAGCCCTTCCTGAGACAGATGTCGCGGTGTTGCAAAGCCTAGTTCAGACATCGGCTAGCTTGTACCCCTTGGTATTTCGGCACATGTAGGTTTCGTACCTTTTTCTCTCTCTTTTTTTTACAAAAAAAGTCCATTTGGATCAGTCTCAGATGCTAACCGTTGTCAGCGTGAACCACCCTGGAGACGTGAAGTCATGGGAGGTAATGGATGCGATTAAGCAGGACATATTGCGAAAGATGGACTCGTTCCAGTTTCCGGTTAAAATTTGCTGTGTCAAGTTTCTGCAGCGTGTAGTCCAGGTTCAAACGCCGGGACTTATTTCAGACCCAAGAGTATGTTTGCAAGTCCACCTCGCGCATTTTTCTGGTGCTCACCTTCATTTCCCTTAAAGCGACCAGATCAAAATGAGACTTCACTCGCTATCGTCCCGCGTACTCATTCGGTTCTCAAAATTTCTCACCTCGAGGCTGAGGCGTCGGGCCTGCTCGATCGACTGCTGGGTGTTTTCCAGGAAGAGACATGGTACGAAACTATCAGCGCGAAATGTGAAATGGAACCGTACTAACATTCTTTCAGTGATGCGTTAATTGTTAATGCAACTTTGAACTGTCTCGCGCCTCTCGTGCGTACCCGCAACTCTATCGCGAACAAGATCATCAACACTATTCTAGACTTTTATCCAGCGAAGCATGTGCGACCTCCGTTTACGCCAACCATTCGAGTGAATGTCAAGTCCATGGAGCGAACCGCTAGAGCCCTGCTTGTCAACATTATGAAGAAGAATCCGAACCACCCTTACGTGGGCAAGATGCAGATGTACATCGAGCGCCTTATGCAATCCAGACTGGAGGCTGTGGATGACGCATCTCGGAAACGTGGATTTCCCACGGAGCCGACAGATGGTCTGGATACTGCCAAACGCGCTCGTCTTGACGCAATTACTCCTCCTTTGCTCAAGATTCCCCCGCTACCTCCGGGTCCCACCAGCTACGACCAGCTTTTCACACTAACTCAAGATGTTGGGCTTTCATCTTTTGATGTCAAACAGCTTCCTCCTGATCTCCTTGTCAAGATCACAGTGCCTCTTCTTTCACAAGTCAATCCATCTATGCTTACACAGGCTGTTGATGTAAGGAACCATATCTGAAGCTCGAAGTGGGACTATAGCTAATGCAGGTTTAGGCCATCCGGAATCGGTATCAGAACATAACAAAGGAGCAGATCCTGAAGCGGCAACAGCTACAACCAGCATCCATACCTGACGACGATGACGACGACTATGAGCCGGAATACCAGCCCATGGATGTCGTAGATAGCGCTGAGGGGGTGGCCGCTGCCATGACGGATGAAGTAGCAGAGTTTCAACCGGATTTGGTCTCATTGGGCCCATTCGTTCTGCCTCAACCGCCCCCTCTCAGCGAAGATGAAGCCGGTGAAGTGGGGCGTAGTGCTGTTGCCCGCGTTTTCAGCATGATTAACCTCACCGAGACCGCTGCGCCGACAGCCCAAAACAAGAGTCAACAGCTCGGCTTCGCCAGGCTGGCCGGAAGCACCTTTGACCGGGATGCATGGGTTGTACTTCTCACACGACTTGCCACTCGCGCACCAGCCGGACTGGAAGCCGGTGACAAGATTGGCAAGGGAGATTCGGCACTTGCCTCCTCTCGTCGACAAACGAACATCTCTGATTCCATTCGGGAGACTCTGTATCGGTACATATTGGAAGATTTCCGAGGCAGACTCAATATCGGGATCACATGGCTCAACGAAGAATGGTACAACGATCGAGTACAAATGAAAGCTGCTGCTGCCCAGCGAGACGAGGGTGAGGAGTCTGAGCCCACTGTCGCACTTCATTATGATACTTGGGTGATACGGCTATTGGATGGATTCCTGCCGTACTTGGACTCGCGCGATATCAAGATAGTGGTGCGTTTCCTCAGCGAAGTACCTGAGATCACCATTCCGATCACCCAGCGTATTGCCAGCCTGGCCAAGGACCCCGAGCGTGTAAATCTCTGCGTGCAGGCGCTCATGTAAGATTTCCTTTCCATCTCACATCTTTTGCCCGACCTAACATTTTTGCTCAAGGTATTTGATCATGTTCCGCCCCCCGGCCCGTGAGATATGCCTCAATACTCTTGAGGATGTCTATCAAACTTGTAAGTTTTCTATCCGCATTCATGCCTTGTGGTATACATGCCTTTGGGTATACATTCAGTCCTAACCTATCGTTTTAGACGAGGAATCTCGCCCGGCAGCCGGGAAAGTCCTGTCGAAATGGAGGCCACAGGCAATCCAACAAGCAGAGCCGGTTGCCAACGGTGCGGAGGCACAACAACCACAACCAGAAGCACAACAACCAGAGGCACAACCAGAGGCACAACCACAAGCACAACCAGAAGCACAAACCAACGCTTCGACGGAGTAGATTCAATCCGTCTACCTCTTGCAACTGCACTTCAGAAAAGAGGGTTCCGATTTAGTTCTTTTTCATGTCTTATTTTATATGCAGTATTCTAAATACCAATCAAGGCCATCATGCCAGCGTAATGGGGTCGAACAACATGGATGGGGTAGCGAGCGAGACTTCTGTAAACCAACTACATAGAATTCCAACCTTGGGTTATTTGCGAGTCTACTGGGACAGTTTCGAGTCGATATGGAGATAATATAAAGTACGAAATCCGTGAATCTTCTTTCTGGCGACCTGCCATAATAGGTACAGAGAGATATCATGCGTTTTATATCTGCAAGAATTCAAATCAAATGCCCAGTTCAACGCCCGTAAAAGATATAAAATATAATTGCTTTTTGGCTTGTCACGTTCATGGCTTCTGACCACCCGCAGCGCGGTAGGCGGCAGCTCGCTTGCTACCCCGACCCGTAGGCTTGCCCTTGGACTTACCCTTCGAGCCACGGCTCTTAGTCTTAACATTGACGCGGGAACCCTCCTCAGTAGCACGGTGACCCTCGAAAACAAACGAGTTACCAGCGATGCCACCCTTTCCAGCTTCCTTCATCTTAGCCGCACCGGCACGGCCGAGCAGCTTGTTAGCACGACCCTGAAGCGTCTTCTGAGCAAGATCGCCCTTGCGAGAGTCCTTGTCTTCACCACCCTCCTGTTTCTTAGCCATCTTCCGAGCACGAGTAACACGCAGCTTGCGGGGCAGGAGGGGAGGGAAATTCTTCCCGTTGAGAGGAAGAGCTGCCTCGACGTTATTGGCGTCGTAGAACTGTACATAAGCGAAGCCCTTTCCGACACGAGTGGCGCGATCGCGAATCACACGGACAAATTCCACGTTCTTCTTCGGCTTCTTGTCCTTTGAATCTCCCAGGCTCTGGTTGAAAGTTCGCCAGAGACCCTCTTCGATATCAGCAGGCGATCGAGGCTTCTTCTTCTTGCCGTTCTCATCCTCAGTGATACCCTCCTGGTCGACGAAGTCAAGGTTTCCGACAAAAACGCAGCGCTTGTGGTCGATTCCGGCCGGGTGGGCAATGCTATCCACGCGCAGGTGTCGGTTCAGCACGGAGGTTCCGTTCAATGCAATGGGTGCTTTGCGAGCGGCTTGGACGGTGGTGTAGACGGCATAGGCATTGGTGCTGGGGGTGGTTTCGTCGAGAATCTCGCGTCTAGCGAAAGAGGCGCGCTTGGGGAGGCCGCCGCCGCTGGCGAAGGGGACGGAGCGGAATCGGATTGACTCGACCTTGTGCGGGCCGCTGGACTCGGGGAGAGTGGGACAGTGGGAGGCAAGGTGTCTGAGCAGAGTCTTCTTGGCCGATTTGGATTTGATAGCTTCGGTTGAAACGTTGCCTAGGAAAACGGTGCGGCTGGACTTTTCGACTTCGCTGGACTTGGCTGCACCAGATACACTCTCGTGGACTGGTGGTGGAGCAGCCTTTTCCTCGTCGTCACTACCCTCCTCGTTCTCCTCATCAGACTCCTCCTCCTCGTCGGATTTCTCGTCGGGCTTCTGGCGCTTGGCATGCTCCGCCTTTCGCTTTTCGTCCTCCTTCTTTTCCTCCTTGGCAATGCGGCGCATGTAGGTTTCCTCGACATCCTCCTCTGGAGCACCGCGCTTTCGCTTGCGGCCTTGTGACTCTGATACCTTCTCCTCCACGGACTCTGAGTCACTCTCTTCAGAAGCATCTTCCATCACTTCATCCTCCGAGTCGGGGGATTCGTCCGACTCAGCAGCATCGGCCTCATCGACCTCATCAGTCTTTTTGGCGGATTTCTTCGCAGCCGCGTTGCGGTTGTACTGCACAACGGGGGCTTGCACGGGTCCAGACTAAATCACACAGCGTTAGCCAAGAATCTCTCTTCTTCGAGTCGGATCAAAACGTACACTTTGCGCGAAGAGCGAGGACAATGTCGGGTCCAAAGGTGCGCTACTATTGAGGAACGGAGCGCCGCCGGTGCTTGGCTGGCTGTCCGACTTGGACTGCGACTTGGACTTTTTACCCATCTTATAGAGTGTATGTCGTCCCTGGAAGAGTAGAGTACTTCGCGGGAGAATTCAATGGGTGTAATTGAATTGCACGGGGGACGATGTCGCATACAATTGTAGCTCCGAACTTTTTTTTTCGTAGCGCTTATCGGTCGGTTGGTCTTGGCGCGGGAGATGATGCGCATCACATGATTGGGGAACATTTAATACATACTCTAGGATGGGACAGTGTTGGTAAGGAAATTTGATATTTTATGACTACTGAGTTCCACTAGATTTACAACTATTGACAGCGATATATCCAGGCTTTTTTCCCTGACACTCTCAACCAAAACTTGACATGTTGTGAGCACACCGTTGTTTCAATATGATACAGGGTATCCATTTGAAACACCTCACATCCTCATCTGATATGACTCTTCAAAAACCTATCTACTTCGACCCTCCTCTCGCTTGGTGACAGCCAACATGGTGCATGTTATTTACCGCCGTCTCCGGCGACGTCAGCACCACGTGACTCTGGAGGTTTTGCGGCGGTGAGCCTCGGGATTCTGCCGGGTGCAGCAACAGAGGAGCGGTGCTGCTTCGCTCGTCTGGCTCTTCTCCCACCCCTTCTACGAGTTTACAAGTCGATTTGCTTCCCCCATCACCTTCGTGAGCATTGCGAAAGACCCTTGTCGTCCTCCGACCATTCATGCCGACTGCTCCCCCGGCGACCCTCCCCTGTGGTCCTGCCCGCTTCCTAGCCGACCTCCCCTCGCTGCTCGACACCGGCGCATCGGCGATCCGATAGCTTTTGGTGGAATTCTATACTTGCGAGACGCGTGGGCTTAGACCTATCTGGTCACCTGTGTCTCTGGAACGCACTGGTTGCGAGAATCGTGCTCGGTCGCGAGCAGCTTTGCTCGTTCCCAGCGGCGCTCCCGGCGCATTGTTGAGACGGTACGTCGCTAGAACCTCTACGTCCCGTGTGGGATCTCTTTGGTCCAGTGTTGCGATGGGAAGAAGCTCCTGTATACAGTAGAGCTTTTTCCACGATCATTTGGGCGCGCGCAGTCGCCCGGCCTCCAGCAAGCGTCGCTTGCCGGGTCTGGGGGGCGTTGCCGCGATGATCAATCTCCGCACCGCCTTCTCTGGAGGCGTTAACCTACCGTTACCTCCCACCCAACCACTTCCCCTCCACCAGCTTTTCCCGGGTGTTTCGGCCCAGCTAGCATGGCAATTGAGCTAATAACTTATATGGTTGTTCCAGACTCCCAACCAAATCCTCTACTGGTGGATCGGTGACCTTGCCGCCCTACCTCTCCCACCCGCAGCCAAAACGCCGCCAAACAAGCCCTTTGGCATACCACGCCCCGCCTATACCTCCCCTAATTCCATATACCGCGCCTTCCTGCTCTAGCATCTCCCACAATTGCAGATGGAGGTAGCCGAAAGCAGAGAACAGGCCTCCGTTGGTCCAACAACGGGGGCAGAATCTACCATGACCAATGGAGAACGAAATCCTTTCTTGGATGATCCGCTCATGGATGACGGACGCTCCAGTAGCCTGAGTGAGATTGATGATGTCTCCGACAACGAGCCTTCCGACTTTGAAGACTCTCCCAAACCCGAGAGGCAATTGGACAATGACTCGGAAGCGGAGACTGAGCGTCTCGAGGACTCCCCTCACAACATTCGAAAGCGAGACATTGTGATCAGTGCTGGCAGCGCTGGTCCTAGTCCGAGCAAGCTCCACCAGTCCACTACCCTGGACGATGTGGACGAAGAAGACGAAGACGAAGAGGAAGATGAAGAGGAAGAGGACGAGCCTCTGGCGGATGACTCGCCTAGCAAAAGACGGCCCTCTCAGAACAATGGGATTATCGACGAAGGCGCGGAGTTGCTCGATGATATTGAACTCCCCGATAGTATTGGGAAGAAACGCAAACGCGTCGAGGCCGGTGACGACACTGGTACGGAGATCGGTGACGAAGAGCCGCTGAAGAAGCGCCGTAGTTCCATCAAAAGTGACTTGAGCGATCCAATCGACGACGATACCCCTCTATCACCGGAACCATTGATCGATGACGCTACCGCGATCATCGACGACGAACTTCCAGTTGACGACCTTCCCGAATCAGACCTTCCCGCCGTGACATCGAAAGCAAAGAGAAGCAAAAAGGGTAAGCGGAAAGCAAGACGAAACGCAGATGTGGATGAGGAACTGGAGGGCGGAGGTGATCTCGTCACAGAGGACGTTGCTGATGATAATATTGGCGAAGACGAAGAGCCTGTGGAACGTGTCGAGGGACCCGACAATGCAGAGACCGCTGCCAGAGTTGAAGAAGAGTGTAAGTTGCATTGTGCTGAAGTCTGATTTGGACTAGATTTGCTTACATACTGTTTAGCCGCGAAAAAGATGTCTGCCATGGAGTCGTTAGTGACGCTAGAAAAAGAGTTCGCCACGTTGCGTGACAAGTAAGAGCCTGTTCACGTCTTCGTGTTCTATCCATTTACTAACCTCCTCGCAGGATCTATGATGAACGAATCTCGAAACTTAATCGTGAGCTAGAATTGCTGAGCGGGCCAAACCCGACACATCCCGAATATCTGCGCCAGATCGAGTGTGTGCAACATTACCGGGATTCCAAGGTCCAATACGAACATACCCTGTACCACTACCGCGTGCAAGCACTCATTAACAAGAGCCTGGCCGAGCGTGCGCAGGCTTTCAGCACATTCTTCCAACGAATCCGAGATGTGCGCGAAGTCCACTCGAGTGCGATTAGCCAGCAATTCTATGCCATCCAGCATGATCGTTTCAAGACGGACGAATTGAGCCCCCACCACATCATTCCATTCCCTACTCGTCGGTCTCAGCAAATTTCCCACCAGGCCGCGTACAATCAAGAGGTCTCGGTTATGGCTGGTGTGGCAAAGTATGTTGGTTTCCCGGCTGCGCCAACTTTGCTGGGAGCGCGTCCCTCGGAGCTGGACGACGACTTGGAGAAGATGGGAATAACAGTCGAATCTCGTGTTACGGCTGCTCCCAGGCAATCTTCCTCCACATTACAGCCTCGAGGCGCCATGTCAGCCATGTCATCCAACATGTTCCGCACCGCAGCCGAAGAAGCTTTCTTGGAGCAAACTCCCTGGGCCAACCCCCAACATCCGATTCACCAACAACAAGCCCAACATCAATATCCACAACAGCATCGACCTCAAGGGCGGCCCTTTGAGGCCCCGCAGGCGTCATCATTTGCGACCCCCGCAGCTCAGAAGCGGGTGGTAGATGTCAATGCCCCGAATGGATCTGCGTCTACTATTCCAGAGAATGCCTCGGCTGCCAATTCGTCGGCCAACAACACCCCTTACGGCACTGAACAAGACCCGCGACATTCGCATCAAGGCCCATGGCGCAATCCAGACTATGATACAGAGCATAAATCTGGGTTCCGCTCCCAAAGTTCCTCCCCTCTCGATGTGCGAAAATCCCAACCACACCCGAGTCACGGCCTTGAGCGCCGTTCCCCAGCCGCCGACGTCTCTTCCGCCCGCAACCCTCTCTTCTCTCCTCCCTCTCGATCAAGTCTGTTCCAACATTCTGTCGGTCCAAAACCAGATACCTCTCCTCTCCCCCCGAAACCCGTTGATGCGGTCCATTACCGTCCTCAACAGTCCGAGGTATCAACGGGGCCCGGATCAAGTCATATGCCAGCGCGATAAACATTGAGGCAGAGCCCAAAACTGACCTCATCACGCAATTATGACTGAACAAAAATCCCCGACAGAAACATCACTCGATCTGTATCGAGACTCCGCATCATCTTTTCAATCTCCCTTAATGAAGATTCCCCACTGTTTTACTTCTGCTATTGATTGCTCTGACGGCAAATGTATTTCTGATCAGCGTTCTGGTTCTGGCCTAGAAAGCTCGAGAAGGGCAACAATTTCTGTGCATGAAATGCCGGATAGGTCTCTCACGGCCATGTTAAATATGGGAGATGGCGTTGTTCGTCATTTACTCGACCTAGCTGGTTCTTATTACGGCTGCATAGAAAGAGGCCCGGCTTTGTTCTCTCTATCTTTTATCATATGAGGTGTTGTACGGGGTATGGAACTTTTTCTTTTCTTCTCTTCTCTTGTGGAACTTTCCTCCCTACTTCGATAGGAGTATCCGCTCTTGCATCGGAGTTGTTCTGTTTTTATCTCCTTTCGTGATGGACTGTTCTCTTATCTCTTTCCTGTCTTTTGTTGGCGTCTGTCGGTGTACATACCACGCATATATGTCGGCCTGTTCATGGTGTTTGGTCGAGATGCCCGCCCTCTGGCGCGAAATCTAAACGGATGAATGATTCTGAATTTCAAGCCAACCTTTTGCGTTTTAGAGGTAAGTATCAATACAGCGATGTATCTAGAGTTACTAGGTAGTTCAGGACCGGAACGCATCCCGTTCGTCTATGCGCCGGGTAGGACGGTAATTGGAGCAACTCTTAAATGAACTTCAAGTTCCATTAGAAAAACATATTTTGTTTTTACCAACGGTCAAGAATAACACTTTTTGATTTTAATTCAGCAATGAAATTTGGAGCTCTAGTCAATACTTATCTCAGAATGAGTCTAATCGACACCCACCACCATTTCGTTCCCGAATTCTACGCTCAAGGTAAATCCCTCTCTTCATGATAAAGAACACTGAATAAGTACTAATATTCTAACTAAGCCGTCGAGGAAGCTGGAGGTGATCCCTCTGGCTGGCCAACGCCTGCCTGGTCGCCGCAAGGCTCAATAGCATCCATGGAAAGAACCGGCACAACCAAAGCAATCCTTTCACTGACGGCTCCCGGGGCTGTAATCGCCGACACAGACGACAAGAGAAGAGATTTAGCCCGCAAGGCAAACGAATACGCCGCCAACCTGCGAGATAACGACCCTAATCGATGGGGATTCTTCGCCGCATTGCCATCACTCTCTGATACTCAAGGTACCCTCGACGAAATCCGGTACGCTCTAGACATACTTCATGCAGATGGCGTCACTCTTTTCACTAGATACGGATCTGGAAATCAGTACCTAGGCCATGCCGACTTCAAACCTATCTGGGAAGAATTGAATGCCCGAAAGGCAGTGGTTTTCATTCATCCCACCCATCCCGCAGATACGAATCCGGTTAATCCCCTCTTGCCTCAGCCGGCCATTGACTATCCCCATGAAACTACGCGGACGGCGGTTGATATGATTATTACCAATACGAAGCGCACTTATTCGGATTGTAAGGTGATTCTATCCCATGCTGGTGGTACCCTCCCGTTTCTGATTACGCGGCTGTCGACTGTTTCCCGTGAGGCTGCCAATTCAACTCGGATTTATGGTAAGACTTCCGATGAGATCATGGAAGATTTCAGATCCTTTTATTTTGATTTGGCTTTGTCGAGCTCGAAGGCTGTTATGGACTTGGTTTTGGAAACTATTCCCCATGATCATATTACATATGGTAAGCTGTTTCACATGAACTTGATCTATCCGCCTTGCTGATTATGTTCAGGCTCGGACTATCCTTATGCGTCTCCCGATAAGACTCTCGGTTTTAAAGAGGATTTGGATGCTTACCCTATGAGTAAGGAGTTGCGTGAGAAGATCTCCTTCAAGAATGCTAAAGCCCTCCTCTCGGACGTGAAAGGGCGGCTTTGAAAAATGAGAGAAGGATTGCTCAAGATGCAGGACTTATTGTTACTTAGTATAGTCCTACTAGTATATCAATAGCAGCAAATGAGTATTTCATGATTTGCTAAGAAATATTTCTCTAAATTTTCGAATACATCCAGTTGACAACAGTACTTACTGTTATCTTAGCTTCAGAATCATTAGCGCAATCGTTTCCCATTATCTCAAAGGTCGTTCATTCTCTTTTCCGATGCCTCGATGTGCAGACAGTATGAATGGAATGTCACAGGCCCCGTGAAACCCTACCCTCGGCTCTACCTTCATCTCAACCCCCGCTTTCGCTCGGATCTCACTCCGAAAATACATGAAATACATACTACATTTCCGGGATCAGATCCAGATCTACGATTATCACCTCTTCTCTGTGGACTATTTGATTTCTCGTTGTCCTCTTGCGGTTGTAAAATGAGATGTAGACCGAGGCCACTGATATCATACAGTAGAAATGCTCCATTTTATATCACTTGGATGTTAGGCATATTCGGAATAATTAGTTTCTAGACTTCATCCTTTGAATTAATTTAGTCATCATTTCCCTATGCTAGGCCTGGCTTAGTTTCAGATGTTTTCGCGCGGAGTAGCAGCCTGACGTCATATAAACAAGTTGCTTCAGATGAACCAACAAGTCACTTAAAGAAGCCATTTATTCGCAAAAGTATCTAAATATAAGATAAATTACATTTCAGAGATAAAGTACATTATACCCTGTGAGTTTTTCGGTTTCGACCTTTTCACAAACCCGAAGCTCAAGGGGGGCGCGATGCGATGTGGGGGGTGTCCGCGATAAGATATGGCTTATTTGGACCACCATAGCAAAGAGAACGCATTTAAACCAATTTAAATGTGACAAGAAGATTCCCGACATAAGATATATTTGCATACGCGATTCGGCTTTGAAATTTAGTATCCTGGCGGATCTGTGGATTGCTAGATCCATCGGATGGTCCAGGCAGGGAGGTACTGGTCCAGGGTACGTACCTGTGGTAGCTCTGGTGGGGTTGCAGCCTGATCGACCCTTTATCAACCACCCAGTTCTTTTCTCTTTCCAACATTGCGCGTCATACAAACACCCTGAATCTCCGCTCACATTCGATTCCCCTCCATACTTAAGCTATCAGTGAACCACAGCTTCCAGCTACCATGCTCCCCCTCCGCTTACGCCAGGGCTTCGTCAGGCTTGCGAATCGCAACGCCGACCAAAACGACGAGAACAACGACAGTTCTTCCGACCCACAGCCCGAGTCAAACTTGACTTCAAAGTCAGATCCGGAGGAAGGGATGTTCTTTCCTACGCTATGGGATGTGCTCAAAGTCCGGTACATACTGCAATGGAAGCTTAAGAAGATAGTACCTCCCGAAATAGTGGATGCCATCGTCGATGCTGCTGAGTATTGGCCCTCTACGGTACATGCGATGGAAGGAGACAGGGTGATCCGGTGCGATCGAGATCAAGTTTTGTTCAAGACTGTGCCACTCTGCTTTGATAGAAAGGTTTGTCGCTCTTCTCTGCCATGCGATGAACTTGCTAATCGACTTTGTTCGTGCTTCTTAGAGCCTCGAAGAATCAGAATCTCCCAAGGCACTACCCCACCGCACCGCTCATCCATGCCGAAAAATCATCTTCCGCCTCTCGTCTCACGATCAAGGCGGCGGGCGGATCCGCGAGGATATGTATAAAGGGGCGTATACCTGGTTCGACACGGAGGTGATCCCCGAAGCATACAAGAAAAAGATGTATGTGGACGGTATGGAGCAAATGATTCTAGAGGATGAAGGCGGGGCTGTGAAGAAGCACTTTGAGCCAAGTGATGAGCTTCTCCTACCGCGAAGCAAACAACTGCAAATGAATAGCGCCCGGGTCTCAGAAACGCAGAACCGGGTCATTACCTGGCACTATCTTGATGGTACCTTGTCTGAGTCGACTGAAGCGTATGATGTGGAGCGCACGCAGGGTCGTGGTCGACATACGCTAGATGGACATGTTGTTCGTGAGCTGGAAGTTGGCGATTCGATTGCTCTTTGGGGACGAGCGAGGTTTCCGGGATGGGCTAATCATGTATATCATGCGAGTGCAAGGGTATTTTGGGCTGTTTGATTTAGAGTATTCCCTATGCTACTATCTGGTATTTAGGCTGGGCTGGACCCTTGCTCTCAAGTGCATATATTTCTGTCTACATCATCTTGTTGTTCGGGTAGTTTTGAATGGATAGCAGCAAATTGTATTTCCTACGTGTAAGCGGGGTAGTTTCACTTAATATTCGATTGCTATATGTCCAATTATTACTCCCAAAACAATGGTTATCACTAAAGCATCCACTATAGTTCCCCTTTAGTGCCATTTCTGTCCGAGGCCAACAAAATTGTTCCAAGTGTGACTAGAATGGAAAATTTCATTGCCTGTGATGATTCGCGATACCCACGAATCTATGAAATTTTAATGAGGCGCGCAGTTCATCTATTGGTTGAGGCAGTCCCTTGCCACAGCCTCGCGCTACTTGGGCATCCTTGTTGTCACCCGGCAGTATACGCTTTCACCGCCTTCAATGAATTGCGTGCTCGCCAAGACCGACCAAGCTGGATGTATAAGACTGAATGGCGCGCCTCCCCCAGCTTTCTTCCTTTTCTTCCCCAGATTTGGCCCAGAAGTGGCTTGAAAGTGCTAACAATGCTGCCAGTTCGTCCGCCGCCTCCAACATTTCCCACAATGCCCCCTTGAGGATGTATCCCCCTCATGATACATCCTTCCTCCCATACTGCCAGGCAAACCCGACGCAGCCGACCAGCCGATGGCAGCCGCCCGGAGTTGTGGGGCAGCTGCGTCAACTCTCGGCCGGTTCGTCTCCAGGGCATTCGGCGATCCGGGGTCAGACTCATTCGCCGATTCGGGCTTCGAGGTTATCAGCGATATACCCTATGGATATCTATCCAGAGTTGATCGACCTATACATTTCGCGCATTTCGACCGAGAGATCCCGCCATGTGTCACTGGGGACCCGTTGGCGACAGCCCGACTGGATGTTGGTTGCGTTATTCTGCACCGCCAATGGTGATCGGGGACTTACGCATTCCTCGACCTCGTTCCTTGGCTGAACGATGAATCCCCGATTCCTTTCCCCCTCCCCCTTGGTGAAGTCTTGCGGTGTGAGCCGTGCGACTTCTGACTTATTTAGTTCCCCGAATGAATCCAGTTTGACTGCTTTTTCTTCCATAAACTCTTTCCTGTTCCTTTCTCTCTCCTCCGTTCTTCCACTCCCTCTCCACCTACCCCCAAGAACGTCATAGTTCTTCAATATGACAACTCGCAAATGCGCCGCTGTCGTCGTGGGCGCTGGTCCAGCCGGTGTCGCAGTCGTCGGCAACTTGCTTGAACGCCAGCTAGGCACAATAGCCTGGATTGATCCCAGTTTCGAATCTGGCCGTATCAACCGCAAATATCGCGAAGTCCCCAGCAATACCAAAGTCTCTCTCTTCCAAGCCTACGCTACCTCACTTCAACCCTTCCGAACCATCATTGAAAACACCCCACGCCCAAATGCCTTCACTGCCATGTCCAAACTGGACCAGGAGAAGACCTGCCACTTGCACTACGCCGCCGACATGATCCGCGGTCTAACAGACGGCCTCATGAAAATGGACCAAGTTTACGCCTGTCGCGGATTCGTCACAGCAGCCAGCTCCAGCTCAAGGGTAGGCCATAGCCTCTCTCCCCAAGCAGAGTCGAAATCAACCTTTTGAAGATAAAACAGAAAGGCTAACAATGACATCACAGCCCGATAAGGCAAACTGGACCGTCCGCATCAAATGCGATGACGCAGACACAGACGAACTCGAAATCGAAACATCCCGCCTAATCCTCTGCACCGGCGCACACCCAACCAACCTGCCAGTCCCAGTCCCAGGCCTAAATATCCAAAATCTAGACCTGGACACAGTTCTCAAACCATCCCTCCTCTCCGAAACCCTCCCAACCACCACCCCAACCACAATCGCCGTCGTCGGCGCATCCCACAGCGCCATCCTAGCCCTCCTAAACCTCGTCAAGCTAGCACAAACCTCCCACCCCCATCTGCGCGTGAAATGGTTCACTCGACACCCACTCCGGTACGCGGAGTATATGGATGGTTGGATTTTACGAGATAACACGGGTTTGAAGGGATTAGCAGCGGACTTTGCTCGTGCACAGCTGGAAGATGACAAATTAGCCACATCTCCGGCTGGGAAGGTTATTTCCAAGGTTGATTGTTCGGGTGGTGAGGCGCGGGAGAAGGATATGTATCACGCCCATCTGAAAGATTGTGATTATATCACGCAAGCTGTGGGCTTCACGCGGGATCCGCTGCCACATATGGTTAAGGATAATGGGTCTTCGTTGGGTATGATGGAATTTGATCATGAAACTGGTGCGTTCCATGAGCGCGGTGCGGATGAGGCGATTCCTGGTTTGTTTGGGGCGGGGATTGCGTTTCCTCAGCGCGTTGTTGACCCGCATGGGAATGTGGAGTATGCGGTTGGATTCTTTAAGTTTATGAAGTTCTTGAAGAAGGTTGTGCCGTCGTGGTAAGATGGTTACTTTGTCTGTTTCTGTTGGTTCGTTTCTTTTTGTTTTCTTTGTTTCAACACAGAGCGATACCTGGCGTCGAGGCGTTTGAATCATTCATATACCAAGCCCGAAGACTGGCTCTTTCTTTGAGCTTTACTCCGATATGGTTTCCATCGAGTTTCTATTGAATATCTTTTACCCTTTAAGCAATGAAGCTGTCTTTCTTAACCTGGACCCAGACCTATGGACCCCGTATGAGAGTGTCTTGAATTCTAGCACTTAGAAACGACTCTGATTCGTTGTATTTATTTCTGTGAAATAAATCAATCTTACCATTTAATCCGCTACTTTGCTATAGTCTGATCTATATATACATATAGAGATTTCGATATGCGGCTCCTCGGCAGGGTGGGTAACGGTGGATTATAGGCCGCCCCGCCACAAAACCAGTCCGGGGAGATCCCACGCTTACCTGCCTTCCTTGAATGCTTCCATATGATCTGTTTATCTAGTACTTCTTGTACTCAGCTTAAGGCTGCATTGGGTTCAAATAAATAGACAGAAGTAAATTTGGTTCCTCGAGATATCCTATAAAGGAACTTGTTCATTTCCATCGCAGGCAGTAGAGCTCACTACCCACACAGCAACCACTCATCAACAAAGTTCAATAATCTGTTCACATATTATATGTCCACGAGTCCATTTATAAATGACCTCTTTAAACCAATTTTCCAACTCACTCCCATCACCACCACCACCACCACCACCACCACCACCACCCCCCAATCCATCTTAATATCCATGATCATCAAACATAACCTCATGAATAAACAAACCACCCCCAATCCACACCCCATAAGTATCCATAAAAGAAAAGAAAATAGAAAAAACGAAATCTCACCCCCTCCATCATACTTTAGAAAAATCCACTCACAAAACCAAAGCAAGAACAACACCCAACCCACCCAAAAACCCAAAAGGTCTAACAACACCAGCCCCATTCATCCCAGTCTGCGTAGCAAACACATCTGTCCCCGTCGCCGTAGCCCGATACTCGCTCTGACTAGCCACAGCCTTATCATCAAACCCAGTAGCAGTAACAGTCCAAGTGGTAGAAGACTGAGACCAAGTCAAAACCGTCCCGCTAGGCGGAGCAGTAACCGTTCCGCCAACATTATGTAGCGTGGAAGTTCCATTCGAGGGGAAATCACCGGGTTTATAAAATTTATCCCCAGCGTCGGAGAACCCGATTTTCGTACAGTCTGTGTTGGAGAGGGTTGAGTCACAACTTGACCAGGCCCAGTTTGGTATCGAAGTGTACAGGTTTGGTAGATCTGATGGGAAGAATAGAGGCCAGAGATCTGCTCCTGCGAGGGTTGGTTCGGTGTTTGGGCAGACTTCCCAGGATCTGGATTTTGTTCGTATTAGTATATGTATACATATTCGCTTGTGGGGTAGAGAGGAAGGGAGAGGTGGATTTACGCGGAGATACTGGCGCTTGCACCGCAGCAGGCGCAGTCAGTTGCCTGTTTAGCGATATCCACACCGTTAGGGAGGTTATCGAGGTCCGAGAGATCAGAGGGGATATTGCGCAAGCTTTGATCGGTGACGCTCTTCATGCATGAGATTTGCTCTTTGCGCGCTGTCAGGGTTGATTGGAGGACTTTTCCCAGATCGCAGGAGCAGCGGTTTGGCGCATTATCCGGTGCTGGCCAGAAGGGGATTGGTTCGACGGCGCTGGGGCAGATGGCGAAGTATTGTTGGACGAAGAGCTGGTACTCGCATGAGTAGACCTAGTTCGGGCTAGTTAGTATACAAAACACTTTTTCTAAGGGTGGTATTGGGGTGAGATGAGGTGCATTTACCTGGTTCCAGCATGTCTGCGCCATGCAATTGATATAGTCCTGGTGGGCTGTACAACCGCAGTCGACGATGCAGTTTCCATTACCATTACAGTCTCGCACACACGAGCCCCAGTTATCTGCGACTTTGCGGTTGCAGGAGGAGTACTCGTTTGCGGAAGCGCAGGCGTTGGAGGTGATATTCGTCTGAGCGAGAGTGACCTGCGCAAAGCCCAATAAGGCCGCGGCGGAGACGGCGAGGTAGATGCTAGACGGCATGATTGTGATGGGACCGAGACAAAACAGATCCAATTGGAATTGGGCAAGGCTGGGGGTAGCTTGTCTCTCTTCGCTGTTTGTTTGATAGTTCGGAAGAGCGCCACTGATCAACATTCAACATTGCGGGACTCTGTGCTCATTTATAGCCAACACTCAGCACACAATTTCGGATCTCCGGCTTATGCACAGCGGGGGAATCGGCGGGTCGATCATTGCAAACCGCGCTGTCATCTTTGGCATTGATGTCGCATGTTCGTACAGGGGTATCCTATTCTTGGATGGCAGTAAGGTGAGTGCAGTTAAGCCATGCCCCTAAGTCCATGGCATACCAGCCATTGACCAGTCACGAACCAGTCTGGGATCTAGGGTCCGGGTGTGCTGCATATCTCACATGTAGGTAGTGGGTTTTTCTTGCCGTCAAGCTTGACTCGTCAGAGTCGGATGTGAATAGAGGTCTACCGACAGTCACCCCCTTCAATTACCCCCGGTTCTCGTCTTGGTTCAGTAGCGGGCTGCAAGATGTTCGTCCGCCCTTGCGGGTATCCGCACGTGGTTGTTCCGAGTCCATTTATTTATCGATGGTCCTTGCTTCCGGAGGAGGTTCAAGTACCTGGTGACGGTGACGGTGTGCTAGGTGACGGGGGAATCCCTTCCACTTGGCGGGATGCCTTGATTTTATTTATGCGGGATGGAAATCAAAATGGGTTCGGGATTCGAGGTTATCTTCATGCGGTGTGGACTGCATAAACGAATATCTGAGATGCATTCTGGCCGTCTGGATTCTGGGCCCTGTCTGGCGGAGTGGGCCGCGGGTATGGGATGGCATGGCAGAGTCATTGAACCTGGGCAGGGCAGGGTATTGTGAGGCTTAGCAGTCGAGATGAAAATAACGTGAAACTAGACACCCGGAATTGACATTTCGTCGTGGCACAGTCGGTGGCAGTGGCAGTGGCAGAGTCAGGCACGGATCTGCGGTGTGCCTGGATTGGAGACGTCAGATCGGCTACTGCAGTACTTTTACCTGCACTTCCTGCATAAACTTACTATCCAACTACATAACCACTTATACTTACACCTACACTTATACCTAACTTACACAGTTAGTCCTACACAGTAGGCGAGAATGACGTCGCCCATCTGCCGATATCAGATACGAAGTCCGACTCGTATCAGCAAGTGGAGCGCACTAACTCTAGCTCGAAGCATCCAAATCCAACTATCGCCGCTAAACCGTTGTGTCTCCACTCGCGATGATCCTCATTACCCAATTAATTTCCCCACCCCTTGCTCTGTTACTATGTATTGAGGGGGATGCATGTAGTCCAGTGTTTACATTCACGTTAGGTCGGTTTGTGCACGGTGTCTGGCTAACTCCATTGAAGGAGTTCTGAACGATTTTTTTTTTTCTCTGAATCGCAAGTTCCTGTCTGAGTTTGCTCAGATCCAATATCCGCGCGGAGAAAGTCAAGTTCAAGCTCATTTCCGAGACCCACGTCGATCGCTCAGGTAATGGGCATTTGGGAAAAGGTCGGGGAAATACCTACCTACTCTACCAATTAGGGCAAAGTTAATATGCATGTAGAATTCGTAGGATTTGAGAAAATTGTACATATTTTTCATAAACGGTGTTCAAACATACATCAACACATATTAACCCGACCGGCGCCATAGGGGCGTAATTCTGTGCAATGCCAGATCGGAAAGTGGTAAAAGAGGCAAAGAGGTAATGAAGAAAAAGTAGTGGTAGTAGAAGAAGAAGATATCAAGACATGGCTGTACAAAATCCTCGATCAAAAAAGACAATTAAACCTAACAAGTCCGTGACCCTCATTAACCCTTTTACATCAGGGCAATCGCACCAGCAACCAGGGCGAGCATACCGCCAGAAACGCGGTTAACCATGCCGGCATTGGTGTCAGGCACACTTGACGAGGCGGAAGCGGAAGGCGAGCTGGAGCTGGAGCTGGAGTCGGTGGTGGAGCTAGTCGCAGTGGTACTGGCAGCCGACGAGGCGGTGGTGCTAGCCGCGGTGCTGGAGGAAGTAGCCTTGGTCATGGTGGTGGCGGTAGTGCTGGCAGCCGAGGAGGAAGCCTCAGTCGTGGTGGTGGCTTCGGCAGTGGTGGACTCCTCAGTGGTGGTGGCTTCAGCCGAGGTGGTGGTTGTTGGGGCGGCGGTGGAAGTTGAAGCCGCACCGGTGGCACCGTCGACAGTGAAGTAGGGCAGGAAGTTGTAGTCGGTTGTATCGGAATCGTTGATGATTTCGATGGTGTACTTCTTGCCCTCGACTAGGTCGCTTGGGACCGTCCAGGTGAAAGTTCCGCTGTTGTCGATGTTGGCTGGTGGGTGTTAATTTCCCGCGCGGGTTACTTTTCCGAGGATGGTGATATACATATACATGATATGATATCTTCTCCTCGGGTGTATGGACGAATCGGGTACTTACAGGCAATAGCAGTGCCGGAGGTCGGGGTGGTGACGGAGCCAGACTGCAAGCGCAGAGAAATGGTGCTGCCAGTGAGATGATCCCAGGTCAGAGTGGTGCTCTGGCCGGCAGTGAAGGAGTAGCCTCCAGGAGGGTTGTTGAAGTCATTGTTAGAGCTGCTGGCAGCGGCCAGGGTAGCGAGGAGCGAAGTCACGATAATGAAGCGCATGGTGATGGTGATGATTGGGTATCTCAGGGAGAAAGAAAGAGCGACACAAAGATAGTCAAGATAGTTGTCAAGCAGGTGTTAAGGAGAGACAGGACGAGAAGTCGATATAAAAGGAGTGAACACGCACGAAGCGAAAGGCAAAAGCGAAAGGCGAGAGGCAAAAGAAGCGAGCAAAGGAGGCGTAGCAGCGCCCCCCGGAAGTCAAGGGAATCAAGCGTTATAAAAGAGTGGAATTAACCAAGACTAAAATCCACCAAAGAACTAACGACCAACGCCCAGCTAGGCAGGCGTCGGCACTAGCAGAAATCACCCTAGCCACAAGGGCTCAACTAGGGCCAACGCTAGGAGTCAATTAGGAAGAGGCTGGCCAATGCTGGGCACTGCTGGCCAGTCTTCAACCGTGGAAACTGGGAAATGCCCAATTCCATTTCCACTTTCACTCGTGGCGGCGATCCACGAGGACTCGCATTGGATGGGCTGCTGGGGCTACTGGCACTGTTGGCCAGTGAGCGCCCTCGCGTGCAAAGTACCTTAATGCAGAGGCTCCACTGGGAGATTACAACTCGGCTAGAGTCTAGCCAGGACGGAATCATGTGGGGAGGGGAAGAAACCTTGTCGAGGGGGGAAAGAAAAACAAGATGCCTATTTTTGTGCCTATTTTGGGGTCCTTTTTGGGTGTCGTGTGAGGGTGACTTCGGCCAGTCTACCCAGATTGGGCCGGCCTATTCTTAGCCATGTCCGATTCTATAGGACTACACTCTGGACGAAGGAATGGAGAGAATCTGTTCGAAGGGTCTATCTCCCCACGAAATGAGGATGCACATCGCATGTTTATCATTTTTGGGCTCGCCCGCCACGCGGGACTCCGGTTGGCAACCCGACTGCTTCCCCTCTCCCCTTTTTCCCACCTTTTCCCCTTTGTTTTTTGGGGGGGATTTTTTTTTCTTGGTAGGGAATCCAGGTCGTACGAATGGGGAAGTACAAAAATTCAAATCAATCATCGTCCTTAAACAGAAACCCATAATCCATGCGTATATATTATTCCTTTGGTGGACCTTAGTACTAAGCAGGGATATTCATATCCGATTGCGGGGCGTCGGTCGAACCGTTCGCGTTCGGTTCTAGCAGTCCATTTCGCCCCAGCCAGGCGATGACTTCCATTGCCCGGCGATCCTCGTCTTCTTTTTGCCGGTCCAACAGCTGTGGATGCACATCAGTATACCATTCGTAGAATAGCCATAGCCATAGCCAGTATAGGCACCCGACGCAGAACCGGATTACTCACTGCAGAAAGAAGTCCCTTGCGCCCCTTTTCCTTTTCCTTTTCCTTCTTCTCCGGCTTGGCTTTCCGTCGCTCGCTCACGTCGTGCGAGAAACTGCACTGCTCCCCGCGGTTACACTGCCCGCTGCGAGCAAAGTGCCGGCACAATTGCTTCTTGCCTTCGCGAGGTGGCGGGAGCACCTTCTCGGGTCCTTGTCGTCGGCTGCTTGTCTGCTCCGGGGCCGAGTCGCTGTCGCTGTCGGTGCCACTCCCACTGTCACTGTCACTGTCCGAGTCCGAGCCGGATCCGCTAGACGAGGTCCAATCGCTTTGCCCCGAACCATCGGACGATACGTCCAAGGGGTCATGGCCCAGCTGATCAGCCGCACCAATTATCTCCGCCTCCACAGGAACAGGCTTAGCGTTATCAGCCAAAGCCTCCGGTTCTGAAGGCTTATCCGCCGCATCGATGGTCATGGGTTCCGGGACTTCAGCGGCGTCAGCGGCTTCTGATGGGACAGAATTCAGTTCAGCGACATGATCATTCCCATTCTCATTGCCACTGCCGTTCTGCTGCGGACTTTGACCTGTCCCAAGCTGTTTCTGTAGCGCGGCCACTTTGAGGCGAGCGGCTTCGGCTTCAGCCTCCGCCTTGGCGAAGCGTTTCTGCTCCCGATCCAGGTTGCGTCGGATCTTGTCAGCCTTGCGCTGCGCTTTCATCGCCGCATCCATTACGGGGTCCGCATTGGTATCGCTAGGCTGTCGGGACTCCTTTTGCTTCTCTTTGTGCTCGCCTGCCTTCCCATTCGCATTAATTTTCTCCTTCTCGTTCATCTTTTCCCGCCGCGCAGCTTCGCGGGCAGCGTCACGAGCAGCCTTGGCTTCTTCTGCAGCCTTCTTCTTCTCCTCAACGCGCTCCTGTGTAGGGAATTTCTTCTTACGCTCCGCGATCCACGCCGCAATATCCGCGGTAGATTGCAAGGTAGCTGTTTTGCCTCTGTAGGAGAACTGGAGCGGTGCAGATTCCGATCCGGCCTGTGCCAACTTCGACTCTTCATCCACATCCTCCTCTTCCTCGCTGGACTCGTGTTCCTCGGTTTTTGGCGTCAGGCCAAGCTGGTTGTGTTTCCGTTTCCGCTTCTTTGGTTTCCGAGTCGCGTCTGCCGCAGGTGGTGGCTTGCACGGTAGTGGATTGCCGAAGCTGGGGACCGCAGGTGCTGCCGGTGTTCGCGGGGCAGTGGACTGGGGTTTATTAAATGCAGCGGAGTGATCACGCTTATGGGGAGGCCTGGATTTGGGACCGTGATTATTATGGTTGCCAGGCGGGTGGGAAGGCCAGGACCCTCGTCCATGCCCGTGTCCGTGTGTGGCACCTGCGTATGGTGTCGGTGCTGCTGGCAGCTCAGCTCCCCATGGCACTGAGCCCATCACCAGGGGGGTATTTGGCGGTGACGCATGCTGGTGTGGGACGTTCGGCGGGTATGGTTGTGTATTTTGCGTAGGGTAGGATGCGGAGGGGGTGAGACTGGGCGGTCCGGTGTAGTGAGGGAGTGGTTGGAAGGTGGCCGATCCAGCGGACTGATGGAAGGTTTGAGGAGGTTGGTAGGTAGGTGGATTTTGAGGATGCTGAAAATTTGACTGTGTATGAGGATAGGGCGGGGCGATGTACGATGTCGCCGACACGGGTTGAGTTGGATAGCCATAGTTCCCCGGCGCGTAGCTGTAGCCAGGCGTGTTCTGGTATTGTTGGCGACTCCCGTTCGAGGCGTGATTTCCTCCTCGGCCTCGATTTCCCTGGCCTCGTCCACGTCCTCGTCCGGCGCCGCGGGCATTCCAGTGTTGACCATGCGGCGTAGGAGGACCGGTGGAGGCCTGGGGGACTGGCGGGGGAGGAGGAGGCGGAGGGTATGAAAACCCCTGGGAACTCATGATCCCTCTTGGAGGTCCCACCGTGAGACGATCTACACCATGGCGCGAGAAAGCAGAAATTTGAGGTTGCGCTTGAAGTTTCGAAGCTTTCAGTTCTGACAGTTCAGCGTCACGTGTGGCCGGGATCCACCCGACGTGATTGGCGACAGGCTTTTTGGTTCCTCGATATCCTGCGCGACGACGCCCTGCCCGGGCCTGGAAGGTTATAAAAGCCATTGTATGATGTTCGCGGGTCTTGTGTGATCATATACACATACCGTTCATATCTATCGCAATGTTCATCCTCGTGCGTGAAGCCGCAGCTCCCAACGGGATATCTTTTCACTGACGGACACTAGACCACCATCTCCGATCTGATCCAGATCTCGCCGGAGGACTTTTCGAAGCTCAGTGCCGTGGCTATCGAGGATAACATTAATGAGAAATACGCCAACAAAGTATGCACCCAATCTGGGTTAAACCTGTATTCACCCTGCCCTATCTGACTCCGTTCTAGGTAATCCAAAAAATCGGCCTCTGTATCAGTTTCTATGATCTTCTAGAGTCTTCAGATGGCCTGATTGGCCATGGAACTGGCCTGGTTAACGTAAATGGTACATCGATTGGAACCTTCAAACTTGTTCGATTGGCCATGGCTGACCCGTTGATAGTGAAATTCCGAGTGATTGTTTTCCGGCCTTTCAAAGGAGAGATTATGATGGGAAAGATTGCCAGTGGAACCGAACACGGAATTAAGAGTATGACAATGATCTTCTGACGCATTCCATCTTTGGGCTTGAACTAACCTTGTCATTGCAGTTGCCGTCGAGTTCTTTAACGACATCTGGATCCCGCCAGAGCTCCTGATGCCCGGTGCTAGATTGTGAGTTTCCCCCGATTTAACCTAGGGCCAACCTAGAAATCTTCTCGATAGGTTGCTAATTCAAAGCAGTGACTATGCGGATCAAGTGTGGATCTGGGAGAACGAGGAAGGCTCCAGCTTCTACTTCGATGTGGGTGAAGTCGTCCGATTCCTTGTCGAAGCGGAAGAATGGCACGACCAAATCCCCAACGCCCCAGAGCTCGCAGAAGGAGCCTCGCTAGAGCGAAAGCCACCATATTCAATTATTGTATGTCCATCTCTGGCGGAAGCGAGTACTTTTCCTTCCCGTTCTGACCAATTTTACAGGGCTCGATGCAAATGGCTGGTCTGGGACCCATCACCTGGTGGTGAGGTTCTGTGGTTATACTCTCAACCTGACCAGACCAAGACCATTACATTTCCATTTACATAGGTCTGTGCCGGGGCCACTAGGCGGGCGGGCACTTTACATTTCTTTCCTAGTCAGATCAGATACCCATGTCGCCGGTCGAGCGGAGACCGACGGCGCAAAATTCATTCGAAACATACTACATAGACTATTTCCATGCCACGTAATCGCTTGCCTGCCGTATATGGCATATACCGATGTCAGTGGAAATTAGTTTGGGAGTAAGTCCAATCATCGTCTAGCCAAGAGTAAACCCATGGATAGATTACATAAGATATTGAGAGCAATCGGAGTGTTCTCAGGTGGCAATCCGCATCCGGCCTGCGCGCGCCCAGTCGAGAATGAAACGTTAGAAATACAGTCTGTCCAATGGGGATAAAGGTAGGAACTTTGTTTATGCATCTCTACTAGTCCATTGTTAATAACGTTATTCTGTGTAGTCTTACTAAAGGATTCAACATTTCGATCACTCCGACACGCCGACACGCCGACTGTTCGGACTAGACAGACTTTTCGCCGACAGCTAAATCGCGGCTATTCCCGGCAACGGACCCAATAGTGGAGTGTTCAGCGTCTCACAGCCACTCACATCATCACGATCGATCGACCGACGCTTTAGAAAGCTATAGGCAACGTAAAAAAAATCCCAGGTTCCATAGTTGACGCCTTCGAACTTTTTATTTTTTCCTTCTTTCAGTACCGGTATAACAAAGCATTATTCCAATCCGGACGCCTTCCCACGTTTTCCTCCGTTGCTTGCTAATCAACCGAGTCTTCAATTTCCAAAGGCGGTGCCGACGGTGATCTCATCTTATCCTTGATAAATCACATCATACGGCTGTTAAAGCTTGCCTTTGCCTTTCTTCTCCCTTTTATTCCTCTATTTTTTTGAAATCGAAATCGCATTCATTTGGACTCCTCTACGCAAAGATGGGATCAACTGAGAACAGCCACACCACCGAGCGTCGGTTCGGAACTCTCGCAGTTCACGCCGGTGCGCCTCATGACCCGACCACTGGCGCTGTCATTGCTCCGGTACGTTATGAGCTACTACTCCCTTGATTCAGCACTGTGGCTAATCATCTGAACTAGATCTCCCTCTCCACCACCTTCGCCCAAACCAGCGTCGGTAGCCCCGTCGGCCTGTACGAGTACACTCGCAGCTCCAACCCCAACCGGTCAGTCGCTGTCGCAGTCGCTGTCGCGAATTCACCCAGTAGCCACAAAAGACTAACTCTCCTCAGTGACAACTTCGAGCAGTCCATTGCCGCTCTCGAGAACGCCAAGTACGCCCTTGCTTTCTCCTCCGGCTCGGCCACCACCGCTGTCGTCCTGCAATCCCTCGCCGCGGGCTCCCACGTCGTCTCCGTCTCCGATGTCTACGGCGGTACCCACCGATACTTCACCAAGGTCGCCGCAGCCCACGGCGTCCATGTGACTTTCTCGCCTTCCATTGCGCTTCACGTTGAGGATCTTATCCGCCCCAATGAGACTAAACTCATCTGGATCGAAACCCCCTCCAACCCCACCCTTGGCCTGGTCGATATCCAAGCTGTTGCGGAGATCGCCCACCGCCATGGTATCCTGGTCGTTGTCGATAATACATTCATGAGCCCCTACGTCCAAAGCCCGCTCAACCACGGCGCCGATATTGTCGTCCACTCCGTGACTAAGTATATCAACGGCCACTCTGTTAGTCTCCCCCACTCCAATTCCAACCCCCAACCTTGAACTAACAATCTTCCAGGACGTCCTAATGGGCGTTGCCGCCTTCAACTCAGAAGCTCTTAACGAGCGCCTCACCTTCCTACAGAACGCAATTGGTGCCGTCCCCTCCCCGTTCGACTGCTGGCTTGCCCACCGCGGTCTAAAAACCCTCCACCTACGCGCTCGCGAGGCCACCAAGAACGCCACCACCATCGCGCACGCCCTAGAGGCCTCTCCACACGTCGTCTCCGTCAACTACCCCGGCATTGACTCCCACCCGCACCGTGCCATCGCGCTTAAGCAGCACCGCGACGGTATGGGTGGTGGTATGCTTAGCTTCCGTATCAAGGGTGGTCAGGCGGCTGCACACAACTTCTGCAAGTATACTAAGATTTTCACGTTGGCTGAGAGTCTTGGTGGTGTTGAGAGTCTTTGTGAGGTTCCCTCTAGCATGACTCATGCTGGTATTCCTAAGGACCAGCGCGAGGCTGCCGGTGTCTTTGATGATCTTGTTCGTATGAGCTGTGGTATTGAGGACTCTGAGGATTTGAAGAATGATGTGCTTAAGGCTTTGGAACTTGCTGCTTCTGGTAAGGCTAATGGCAGTTCTTAAAAAATTTTGTTTTTATTTGGGGGGGGGTCACCTTTGCTACATATTGCATGCGTCATAACGAAATTAGATAATAGACGATTTTCTTTAGGGGTGCTTTTACACCTCATACTTGTTCCATTTTTTTTGACCTAGTGCTTGCTTTGAAGTTGTCATTTACAGTAGGGTCCAGAAGTTTGGACCAGCCTCTTCCCAAGGGACGTTTTCTGATTTGTCGAATAACTCATGGACTCTTACAGAGGGATCTCAAGCCTTGGCCATACTCAATCCAGCGATGTTTTTTATTATCTAAGTAGCATTCCATGTAGCCATCATAAATACGAAATTGATCCATGGTTTCAATCTATCAAATGCCACAAACTAACTACTTCGAGTCTGCTTTAGGTCTACCGAAGGGGACTAGTAGTTCAACAAACATAACGGGCCCAAATGCAGTCCACAACTATTCTCTTAAAATCAATCAATATAAACTATTCACTCATCTCCCATAACCATCAACATGCAAAGCAAACCCAACATCATGACCTCCTTCCGGGAACTCGGCCAGAGACTCCTCGCCTCAATGAACACGCACCACGTAATAAAGTATACTTCCGCTCGCCCCAAAGCTCCACGTACGAAACAACCCACCTCAACAAGCTGGTATCCGGTTTCCAGGACAGCAAAATGTCCTCGCGAGAGTCAAGAGAACTCCGACACCTCCTACTAATCCGTTTAGATCTCCACAAGGCCGTAAACCGGTACGTGCAAGAACTAGGGATCGGCCAGATTAACCGATTGAAAAATTGTGGGAATCGCATGTGCCAACTTTACGGTCGCAGGGACTTTCAATCCGCTTATTATATTATTGCTCAATCGGGCTTGTTGAATCTTCCCCTTGTTCTACGTGGTCATCGGCTTCTTTATTATCAGAAACCCGCCCGCTATCTCGCTGCTGGGATGTATCTTGCTGGGTATGGGGTTTGGTATTTGAGAATGCTGCGAGGAAATTGTAGTTGTTTGATCCGTATTCTGCTTATGTGGTCCGCTACCATGATACATCCCGGGGTGAGAGGCTGGGGTCGAATCGAGATGTTGCTAAGAGGGATTATGATCATGTTGCGAAAAGAGATCTGGTTAAGACAGGATAGAAAGGACTGAGACATTTCGGTGAGACTATTCTTGAGGATTTGGGTCGTGGTCACCGTGTTTCAGTCTAAATTCATATGAGAATCCTGATAGCTCTTTAGAAAATGAATTAATTTTTAAGATTGGTGTATTAAAACATCGGTGCCTTCAAGCTTCGCATTTTGGTCAGAAGGCTTTCTTCTGGCTATTCCTTAGAAAACGTCCGCATAAAATTGAGAAATAATAGCTAAAGTTCTTTTCACCGCAAATCCTTGCCATATCAGCCATGCAAGCAATTTTAAATTTCTTCTGAACCCTTGAAGCCTTGGTAAAGTTCATCGATTGCGATATTATTGAGAAGTAGATTCCTTAGCCTGATTTATCACTCTGTCTTCCTCGTATTTCCCGAGAGCTTGTTCAAATTTCAGCATTTCTTTCTGAACTGCTGAGTCGAGCTTTAGATAACCTTTTTGAGACTCTTCAGTAGACTCATTGATGGAAAGGAAATTATTCTCGCTCGTGATGCTCTCAATGGAAGGAGAAGGGGGAGCCTTAATCATAATCCCACCGCTGTCTAAGTCCTCCTCGTTCAGCCTGTCCCCAATTTCGTTGATTAATGCTTCGAGCCTTATAAGCCTCTTGCTAACGTGTTCCTCAAAAGATTTTACTCGATCAAGCCTCTTGTTAACATGCTCCTCAAGGGCATTCGCTCGATATTCAGCCACTCTTAACTTCAGACTATCACATTCGTCAAGTGTGGAGTATTTCTGCTGAAGTGCGAAAATGTTTTCTTTGAGTAGGGTTGTCTCGTGTGCCAGGTTGCCGCAGTGCTGACAATTTTGAAGGGAGCCCGGGCCGTAGCAGTTCCCATTTGGAATGGGTATCGCAGCAACTTGAAGATATGGGATCATCATGTAACTGTTGTTCTCCATTTTGTAGTTTGATTTATGAAGTTCCAGAGGCTTTCAAGGTTTCGATGGATGTAATTCGTGATGGACCGAAACGGGATATATATTGTGGATTAGAATGAGGAAGAGACAGAAGAGAAAATTCAACAACGTAGCATTATAAATGACAGGTAAATGTAAGCCTGACTAACCGTACTACATCAGCATGTCCGGGGCTATATTGGATGATGCTTTCCATGGAAATAGCAAAGCTAGATCAAAATGGAATGACGAAGTACTTCGGTGACGCATAACTTTCATGCTGTCAAAACTCAACAGTGAATTTGATAGCAACCAGGGCAAATATGAGTTAGTTCAATTCGAGAATCTCAGCGCTTAGAACCATCAAACTTTCAAACAGTACGCCGTAGATGGTTTTTCGTTGCCTAATTGGGCAAGTGGGTGATTGATTAGTCATCGGATCTGCCCGCCGCAATTTTTGGTATGGGGCGACGAGAATCTCGGAGTAGATAAAATCACAGCTTCTTTGAGATCGGAAGCCCTCGAAAACTATTCAATTGTATCCTCGGAGTTGACGGATATCACAGTATCTCGAGCGAGCCAATCCGCCCACCCCACTGGCCAGCTTCGAACAACTGGGAGCAGCGATCATTATCAGTCTGCCTTGAGAATGGCATTCAGCTTCGGTTTCTCCGGAGATGACATCGACATCGACGATACTGAGCTCGATAACGATTGTCCAGTAGTTTCCGCTCCACAGGGGATGAGCAATTCGCTCCCGGAGTTGGTGAAGGCCAGCAAGCATGATATAGATGAATGGGTAAGTTTATTTGGGAACTCGAGTGTTATCTTGTATTTTCGTTTGCGACCTACCCCCTGGTGGATATTCAAGGCGTCTCCAAGAGACAGTTGAACAAATTTGAGTTTTTCAATTCTCAATACTTGTTATGTTTTGAGTGACTGTCTTTGAAACTTCAACATATCACTCTTGCCCGGATTCTAACTGCTTAACAGCTGTCAATTCTTCCATCACAAATATATTACAACCGACTGGCAATCAGTGGCACACCGATTGTCATCGCACGCCGGGAAATCTTCGATATTCGCACCCAGTTGATGGCAGAAGACAACGAACGCCATGACAACGAGGAACTCATCTCTGGCCTGGAAGAAGGCGATCTGAAGCCCAATTTTTACGAAGGTGGTTTCAAGACGTGGGAATGTGCCCTGGACTTGGCAAAACTGGTTACCAGTGAGAATTCGACTGTCGAGTCTCCAGCATCTCAAACAGATACTCACATCATCGAGGTTCGTAAACCCCTGCGTCGGCCTTTTACTCTCGACCGTTGAACGTATTACTGACAACGTACCCTTGCACAGCTGGGTGCAGGCACCGCAGTCCCATCACTGGCGCTGTTCGTCCATGCATTGAGCCAGACAGAGTCTGCGGAGAATGTGGCCTCGACACGGAAAACCCACTTCACATTTGCAGACTACAACGAATCCGTTCTGCGCCTTGTTACGCTTCCAAATCTCATTTTGACCTGGCACATTGCCCAGTCACAGGCTGTTACATCGGCAGTGGAAAACCAGGATATTTCGTCCGCTAATAAGGATGAAGAACTGGATATCACACCCGAACTACTTGATGCCTTCAAGGCTGACCTGACGCGGCGGGGTATTTCCCTAGACTTCATCTCCGGGGCTTGGTCCCCTGAATTCGTGGAATTTGTCTTCTCTTCTCACAATGCGCAAGACTGTCAGACTCTGGTGCTTGCCAGTGAGACGATCTATTCGCCGCTCTCACTGATCGCATTCTCCGAAACTCTTATGGCTTTACTGCGTCGCTCCAGCACCGCCCCAGGCAAGACCCGGGCTCTGGTGGCAGCTAAAAAGGTCTATTTCGGCGTGGGAGGCGGCGTGGATGAATTCCTTGCTGTACTGAAGAATGTGTGTGCTGATGAACTGGAGGTTCAGCAGAAGGTGGATATCCAGTCAGAAGGTGTCGGTCGAGTCGTATTGGAGATCACGCCGGCTGGGAATGGCGTGCGCTAAGATATCAGAATTGAATGAGCCCTTAAAGGGAACCCCACACGAACAAAGGAATACCAAGGTGAAGAATTCGAACAAATGAAATTCAAAAGATCTGGTGCTGGATTGAACATCCAAATCCTAACGTATATATACATATTTCACCTCATTGCGCATGCCTATGGTAGACAGCCAACCCAAATAAAGAAATAAAAAGACCCCATCCTCTTAATCAATAATCAGACTCTTGCCAGCCTTCAACCGGGCAACCCGAGCCTCCTCGGTTTTCTGGTTCTCGCGCTCGTAGTGGTCAATGACCTTGCTCATGTCGGCCATGGATCCTGCGGCCAAGTTGACGGGGGAAACAGTATTGAGAAGTCTGGAGAAAGACATGTCAGTCATATCGTTAGACTAGAAGGGAAATTAGCGGTATCACGTACTCGAGATATCTCACGGGAAAGAATTCGCCAGGAGCTCCACTCTGAAGGAGGTGGCGGTCCTCAGCGGCCTTTTCCATCATAGCGGTGTGAATGGCATTACGCTGTTCAAAGGAGTCTTGCGAAGGGGTCCACTTGGCGATGAGGTCGGAGATCCACGACTCCGAGCCAGATTCCTTTTGAGCTTTGGTGAAGCGGTAGAGGAGGTATGCGGAGGCGAAGCTGCCAACGGTGACGTAGAAACTGCGCTGTTCAGTGGAAAACACAAATTAGCAAGCTGATTCCAATGGCATTGGCTGTCTGTTGGGACTCATTGTCGAGTCTTCAGGCCATTTAGCGGGGAGGAGCTTACGCCGAGACCCTCGTTCACGGGCTCTGAGTGGGCGTGGGAGGAGCCGAAACGGCGAGGAGCCTGGGTGCGCAGCACCTGCCGCGTCGAGGCAGCACAGCTTCTGGCGGCGAACATGGCTGTTGGGGATAATTGAGGAAGTCGAGTTGGTGATGACCCTTTCCGCCTCGATGATAGGATGAGGTTGCGAACCGGCAAGATCACGTGAGGAATACGCTTTTGGGACTAGCGCCTTGGCCGCCTGTACAGTTGTTGACCAACCTTTTCTAGAACTCATCCCGGGTTCTCTATGTACATTCATCCCCCTCCTTTTTTTTTTTAGAGCGATGCAATGCAATGTGAGCCCCACCGCGATGAGGAATCCTCCTGCATATGCAAGCCCATCGAGAATGGAAACGCCGTGTTTTCCTGGGGGTGGATGTGATGGGCTCAGAAGACGACGCCTCATTTCTCCCCCCTAACAGCACCAACAGCCTATTTCCGAGCAGAGGCCCAGTGGACCCATCAATTCTTGCCCATCATTGCAATTGCTGCAGGTCGTGTCGGGCTGTCGATTGAACATGTCAGCTTTCGGGGGTCCCCACTATGGCCCTACGGTTTACCTGTTCACCTCGCCCGATTTTGTTGGTGCCCAATGCCTCCATGGCACACAACAATTGGTCTGGCTTCGGTTCGAAGTCGAATCTGTTCGCTTCACATTCCGAATACTGGGTCCGCAGATCAGTGTGAAGCTGCATTGTCCACCTAGTCGGCCTAAAGATGGGTACCAACGCCCACTAAGGTTCGGTCCGCTGCGCTCTTCCCAATAGGGTCGCACATTTCCTGTCTCCCATAGTCGCTTGCAATTGAATATCCTTGTCGCCCTTCGCACCCTTCTGATTCCTTGCCTCTTACTGGAAATTGAGATTTGGACTTGCCGAAATTGTCTGCGTGCTGGAACGGGCAGCCTTGCCTTCGTGCATCGCACCCATTTGCGCTCACTCGCCTGACTGGATAGCCCAGCCTTTGGCTCTGTGCCCGACTGTCGCGTATACGACACGACGTGACATATTATTCTTAGCAAATTGAGCCCGGTAGCCCTTAGTCTGGCTAGCGTTTGGGCTATATCTTGAAGCACCGCCAGGGCAACTTGCAAATGTACAGTGCAGAGTGATACCCCATGAATCACCCGACCCGGAATTTACTCATCGCATTATACTCTCTATTGTTACAGTGATTCTATTGGAAACACGTCTTTCTCTCCTCAACCCATAGACTTGGGCACGCATCACTCAACCACCATGGGAGCGAGTGGCAAGAAAGCCAAAGCCAAAGATAAGAATGGCAATGGCAAGGCCGGAGCAAAGCAGAAAAATAAAAGCACCAAGGCTCCTGAAGCGACAGATAATCAGACGATTACTGAATTCTCGACTCCTGACAATCCGGTTCCTGTCGTACAAGAACCAGAGCTCGGCCAACCACCGGAGTCAGCGCTCGAACAAATCCCAGAAGTTACCGAACGACTTGAATCTTCCTTAGCACCAGCCGACCATGAGGAATGTGGGGACATCCCATCTCAACTTGAAGACCCCTCGAATCAACCACCTGCTGTGAAGGAAGACCTTCCCGATACCGCAGCTCCTTTGCTGACCGACAAAGACACGCTAGAGGCTCCTATTGAGCCTGAAGAGAGTCAACCACCCATTGAAGACGGCCACAAGTCTGTCGAAGAAAGTCACAAGACAGAATTTAGGGAGCGAACGCCCGTCGCGTCTCCATTTGTCTCGCACTCGCCCGTACCATCGCAGGTACCATTACCATCGCCTTCTCTAACCGAGGCACGGTTTATGTACAGTGCTTCGCCAGAGTCCCGGTTTCACCCTGCGTCTCCGGCAGCTATACCCTACGCCTCGCCAGTGCCATACGCCTCGCCCATAGCGTACGCCTCGCCGGTGCCATATACACCACCTCTGGCATACACATCGCCCTACGCCTCGCCTTTCGCATCACCTTTCGCATCACCTTACGTCTCACCAGTTCCCAAAGTTAGCAGTCCGCTGGCTCGTTCTCATTATCCTTATATGCCTCCCGCTATGCCCCCGACAATTTCACCAACTGCAACTCCCCCGCCGCCTCAGGCTCCACCTCCTCCTGCGATGGCCCCTCCGCCACCGCCATCAACGACCCAAAGCTATACTGCAGCTGTTCACTCACCTGTCATGAGCTCTGCTGGGGTTGTTCCCCCCTATGCTCCCTACCCTCCCCCTCAGCCAAGCCCTCATTATATGCACCGGAGCTACAGTGTGTCTGACCAACCGTATGCTGCCTCATTCCAAGCACTCCGGGACCTACCCCTGGGCAATGACTCACAACATGAGAACGGTACCATCTCACCTCCAGAGAATGATGCGGAACATATCGAGCTTCTCAAGAGGATTCAATCTGCTCTTCCCGATATCAATCGGCTATTGCATGGGTTCCAAAACACCCACAGCAGACTGAACAGCCGCGAGGCAGAAATTAAGCAGATTGGGAACCAGCATGAACAGGCATTGATGCACAAGGAGTTCTATATTGAGGCATTGCAATCTCAAATGAAGAAAACAGCCAACGAGAGTGCCGAGGAATGTGCTAAGCTGAAGAACACCGTCAACGAACTCCGACTCGAGCTTGGAAACCTGCAGGAGAAGCAAAGAGATCTCGAAGATGGACTGGCGACTCACCAGAAGGCCAACGAGGAGCTTTCTCAGAGCAAGAGTGACCTTGAGGCGGATCTCGCCAAGTTGAACACCAGCATCGAAGAATCAAAAGTTACGCACGAGAAAGAGCGTGATGAGCAGAAGGAAGAACATGCCAAGGCTCTTGCGACGCAGAAACAAGAGCTGACTGAGCTGTTCGAGGAGATCAAGAATGAAGACGAGAAGGCCGCCGCCGAAGCCCTAGAGGCACGTGAGAAGGAGCTCCACGAGCAGCACGAGGCCAGCAAGGGCGAATGGGAGAAAGAAAAGACGTTGATTCAGGAGACTCTCGAAACTAACCGCAACGAGCTTGAGGCCACCAAAACAGAGCTGGCTTCTAAGATCGCTACCCTCGAATCCAAAGAGACCGAATTGGAGTCACGCCTAGCTGAGATCAACTCTGTTCGCGAAGAAGTTGCCTCCAAATTAGCGGAGCTGGAATTGAAGGAGAAGGAGCTTCAGGAGACTCGCGAGAAGAATACACAACAGATCGAATCGATCCAGAATACCCATGCCGGTGAATTGGACTACGTACGCCAGAAACACTCGGAGGAACTAGCTGCGGCCGCCAAGGAACTGAACGATAAGATCGGCGCCATTGAGGCCCTCCTCACTGAGAAGGAGAAGAACTGGGAAGCCGAAAAGGCTGGATTGGTCCAGCAGATCTCCGAGAGGGACGGCGAGCTGATGAGCTCGGAGCGAGAGAAAGAGAGATTGGAGGGAGATGGTCTCGTCAAGGAACAGCAACTTCAGCGCGCGGTGGATGAGATGAAATCGACTATTGACCACCTAGATGGCGATTGCGATAGACTGAGGAAGACGCTTCACAGTCTCGGGGAAGCCACCGACCTCAAGACTAAGGGCGATCGATTCTTGTAAGTGAGCCAGCAGTCTGAGTTTGATTCTTTCTTTTCTTTCCTTCTCTTCTCTTCTCTTTTTCATTCTGTCTATGATTTACGTTTATGACCATGTCTTTGTCATTCGTTTTTTTATGTTTCTTTTGTCCTGTCAAAGATCGACTATTTCTTTTTGCTCTATAGAATGTTGATACCGTCTTAAAATGTACATGAATCTAATAAGTTCTTTCTTTTTTAGTGCCGATTGTTTCAACCAGCTCTCGCAATTGATCTATGATCTCTCCCAAGAACATTTCGCCTACCTCCCAATCGACCCGCCCAAGGATATCCTTTCCAAGATTCCCTCGGAGCTGCCCTCCTTCCTCGACAACAGCCCCGCTTCTCGCGAATTACGATGTGCCTATATCCGACATGTGATATCTAAGACCATAACCTACCGCGTATTCCAGCCCTTCCTCTTCACCCTAGGCCGACGCTACGACAAGGCCGATACTTTCTTCCAGATGCTCTCCATGGACATTCGCCGCAAGTCAGTCCGCCGCGAGGCATTCTGGCGACAGCAAACCCTGAAAGCAGCTTACACGACCTCAGACGCCAAACAATCTATCAACGTCGCCGCCGCGGTGATTGTGGACGAGATCATCGATCACATCAAACACTTTGCGGACCCCAAACTCCTAGACTCACTCTTGATCGCCGTGCGCAAGATAGTGAAGCTCGCTGCAGAGACATGGCGTCATGCTCGTGTTGAGCGAGAGCTCGTCCTGGCACTCTTCCCCGCGCCAGACTCGGAAGATGTCTCGAATGAGCAGTGGATGGAGTATGGGGCCACTAAGGAATCGAGTCCGGTCCAGAAGAGCGACCCTACCCGCCATGTTGTGCTTCGGACTTTCCCCTGTGTTGTGCGAGAGGCGGCCCACGAGGACTTTGCATTTGCCTCGGGGGAAAGGGCTAACCCGTGCACTTACTCGCCGGGTGAGGTTCTCTTCTCTGATTCCCCGGTCATCATGGCGCGGTTGCAAGAGTTGGCGAAGAAGTCTACGGACACACTAGTCAATCAAGGTGAGGGTGGTCAGCTTTCTCCGCCCAAGACACCCCCACCCAAGGGCATTGAAAAACTGGATGCTATCCGAAGCCAAACACCACCGGTTAAGTTGACTGTGCAGTCAGCGCCCAATAGTCCGAAAGGAGTGTTTTCGAAGGCATGATGGGGGGAGGTGACAGCCCCTGTGGTCTTTCTGACATCAGATTGTCATTTCTTTTGTTTGTGATGTTTTTCTGCGCTTGTATTTTCCTTTGTGTCGATTTCGGACCTGTCGGATATGGGGGAATATGGGGTGTTCTCTGGTTTGCAGCGATTGAGCGATTGAGATTTCCAGTCATGTATTTTGTGTCGGGTGTCGGTGTAATCGGTTAGCGAGAGAGTGTATAGGAATGGATCAGCATTATGAACAGCATCACAGCAGCACTGCCCTCTTCTGTATGATGTCTAGAATGTCTCACCCTGGACCCTTGATATCCCCGATTCCCCGGACCCGCTGCGCTCATTGGACCCATGGACCATGCCGCGCCACCATCTCAAAATATCGTCAGGAACCGTGCAAACAAGCTCGTGGGACTTAACCTTCAGCCCTACGTGGCTTTGCAAATGGACCCCACGCGCCGGGGATAAGAATAGAACAGGGTCAGGGTCGGGGTGGCTCAGTGAGTCTGCAAACACTGCAAAGCGCGCACAGCCTTGCTGGTCGTTTCACGTTTTGTCTGCCTTGCGAAGATGGATGAATGATGACTGGAATGAGATAAAATATTCCATGGTGTCGACAATGATGCTGAACCGCCGATGTGTTCAATATGTTGGATGCTGGATCTGCGGAGTTCGGAGAGTTCGTTGCGCTCAACACGATCGCGTCCGAGCAGCGCGGGGCCCGGCGCTAAATGAGGCTCATTTCGACCAGCAGAGCCCATTCCAACCTTCCCACAAGGCTGACCACCCCCCGTCATCATCCTTCTTCTTCCTACTGGATGACACAATCTTTGCTTTGGTGCCAATTGGTAGGTCCATCCTGTTTATGCGCCCTGCTTTCCGCACCTTCTCATTTCTTCTTTCCCTCTTGTACCCCTCCTCCGCCCCCATTCCTGACCCTCCCTCCAAGCTCACTCACTCACTCACTCCCCTCCACAGCCTTGTCGCCCAGCATTCTTGCGGGTTCCTTGCACTATTTTCTAATTAAAGAGCCTCCCCTCCCCTCCTGCACGGGATCCCGATGACCGATGACCGGGTATTTGGATCTATATAACCCCCCTGAGCGACGGAGTGGGTTGTACCCCAATGCTTTTCCTGTTCCTGGCCCTCTATCGCCCCCTTCTGACGGTGGCTCGCCCCGACTGCCCGTCGCATCTGCATGGGCCAAATTAACCGCTCGCGATCATCTCAAAATGTCGAGTCCCCACACACTACAGTCACCGGCGGGGCATCCGCTGGAACTAAACACCTCGGACCCTTATCTCTCGGCGCCTTCTGACCCTGAAGAGTCTGAATTTCAGGCCAGCGCTATTCGTTTAACGCCTGTCGGTGGCAGTCCTGGTCACAGTGCTTCCTCCCCGCATGATGGGACTGCCTCCGTCTCGGGCCACTCCACCCAAGCCCAGGATTATCTGTCCCCACGAGGGAACCAATATATCGACCCGAGCGCCTGCACTTCTCCCAATAATGGTGGGTTCCTCGCGCCGTCCGATATTGATCTTGCGAGTGGGATTGGTACTTGGTCGAATGGCACTGCCGCCCCGTTTGGTGCGGCTGCTACAGCTGTATCAACTCACCCGACTTGGACACCCACCTTGGGAATGGACACCTCGCAGTACCTCAACCCGGAAAACACCATCCCGAGCCCGGCCTCTGCAACAGAAAGCTTTCAGGCTCCGACCAATCTACCGATGACACCCGGGTCTTTTGTCAGGCCACTTCAACCAGGCCTCGGCATTTCCAGCCAAAACTATGGACAGCCCCGGCTCTCTGTTTCTTCTGAGCATATTCCAAGGCAGAATGACACAGCGCCCATCACGAGAGGCAGGAGTCCAACTGTCACCGTCGAGTATATACCGCGCGGGGATTCTCCAAAAGAAGAACCTGGCATTTTCGGACGACGTGCGAGCCGATCGTCTGTCCATCTCTCAGTGAGCGGACCCGGTGACCAGTCGAGTGAGTCGGAGGACGATGAAGGTCAACGCTCGAATTCGTCCAATCTCGTTCCACGAGGAGATAATGGTCATTGGCTCCCTAACCCAGCCGGCCACCGCGGTCTTGATCCGCCGTCGCGAGGGAATGACTATGTGCCAAGCCCGAATGATCTTAAAGGCGAACGAGAACGCGAACAGAAAATCGACGATATTAGGGACTGGTCGGCGGGGGTAAGCGAAGCTGGTAGTGAACCCGGTGATGACCCTGCTATTCCACGTCGCAGGCAAGTAGCGAATAGCCGACTTCGGGCAAGGAGTACGGGAGACCGTCCCCTCCAACAAGAGGACTATTTCAGCCTCAAGTTTGGCGCTTCCGATCAGTCAATCCCCGGACCTCGTCTTATGCTGCATGAGAGCAGCGACGATGAATATAGCGAGACATCTGAAAGTACTGCCGATGCAGATGAGCCGGGCCGGTATGACCGATCAACTCCAGAGGTATACTCCTCACTAGAGCAGGTATCACCAGGCGAAGGCAACTTCTGCCTCTATCCCTGGAACGACTATCCGCGCGGTCCGATTCAATCAGAGGCGATGCAGCCAGGCAGTTCCACGGCGGCCATGGTGGCCTATGAAAAGCGCGCGAAAGATTTGGAAACGGCGTCTCTCACTGCAACTATCGATAACAACAGCATTAGAAACTTTGGCATGACCTTTGAACGAATGAGTATCAGCGATGCTCCAAAGAAGCGGAGCAATAGTCTTTTCAAGCGTGCTCACCAACAAGCATCTAATATCCTGAAGCGTCAGGCTTCGGATCTTTCACTCACTACCGTCAACTCTCACCAAGCACCTCCAGAACAACCCCAACGCAAAGACAGCGGCTCGCACCGACACCGATTGAGTCTATCCACGAAACAAAACAAACATTCGCGGTCTCCAAGTTTGAGCAATGCTCTCCTCTCCATGTCAGGCCAATTGGCCGCTGTCGGCGGTAGTCATTCGGTTCAAGCCGTATCTCCCAATGCCGAGCCGAGCCCTGGCAGAAGTAGTTTCCAAGGTCGGAATAGTCTTCAAGTCAAGGCGCGTGGGCGAAGTAGGAGCGAAGTTCCCAGAGCTCCAGCACCAGGACTTATGGATCTGATGACCACCCACGGCGGGCCACCTGTTGCGAGTATTACTCGGTACCAACAGCAAGACCCAAGCGCAGAGCCAACACCAACACCGACAAGTGCAGCGCCAGAGCCTGATATGGCTGGTATTGAGGATGAAGATGACATCGAGTTGGCAGACGAAAAGGGCGTGGTGATGCAGTTCCCGCCGGTGACGCGACTCCCAGTGCCCACGTTCGAAGGCTTCAAGGCGCAGATCATGCAAATAAATCCTCGCCTAGAGCCTGCTCTGATTCACCGTTTCGCACATGCACAGGTTCAACGGTATAAGACCCTGGTAGAATTACAGCAGAAGCATGCCGCTGCGGTCGCCAATCGAAACTGCAAATCTGGAACGTTTTGCGGCGCACTTGGGGGGCAGCCGGTCCTATTACAGCAGCACAAAACGCTCGCGGATGCTGAAGCTGGCCAGACTCAATTCCGAATCACAGACTTTAGTCAGGGCGGCGATCAACCATACATTACAGGCGAAGGAGCCATCGCTGCAGCGCAATTCCCTCCGGGCGTTCCTCTCCCGCCTGTCAGTCGACTGCCGGCTAAGTTCGAGTGTCCGATTTGCTTCCAAGTGAAGCAGTTCCAGAAACCATCTGATTGGACCAAGCACGTTCACGAAGATGTGCAGCCGTTCACTTGTAGCTTCCCCGAATGCATGGAGCCTAAGTCCTTTAAACGCAAAGCAGATTGGGTTCGACATGAGAGTGAGCGGCATCGACAGCTCGAGTGGTGGACATGCTCATACCACCCGGATTGCACGCACACCTGCTATCGCAAGAACAACTTCGTGCAGCACCTGGTCCGTGAACATAAGATGACCGATCCCAGGGCGAAGAAGACCAAGGGATCGACCACGGCGGAAGGATCTGCGGCCAGTCAGCGGGACCAGGAGTTCTGGCAGATGGTCGCGGACTGCAGGCATGAGCCCGAACAACCCCCTAGCCAAGAGCCCTGTCGCTTCTGCGGGAACGTCTGTAGCTCCTGGAAGAAGCTCACGGTCCACTTGGGGAAGCACATGGAACAGTTAGCCATGCCAGTTCTGGAACTAGCAAAACAAAGCTCGACCCCTAGCCCAAACCCGGTTGCTAGCGGGTCAGCATCTCATGCCTCTGCCCTAGCTGCTGCACCTTCACCTGCACCTTTACCTGCGGCAACGTTCCAGGGTCATCCGGAGGACCCCAGTGCATCGGCACAACTAGCTCGGCAGCAATATCCCACTAATGATGCCGGCCAGCCAGCCAGCCACAGCCAAGCCTTCTATTACCCTGATGTGCCCATGTCGAATTATGAGTCCATCACAGGCTCACAAATATCGATGGAACCAGATTCGATCGACCTGCCCGCCGATCAGTTCCCCGACTATGGCATGGGGCAATTTGACCAAGCCACGCTCCACCCCCCAGCCCAGACCCACCCCCTGCATCAGAACTCCTCGACGTACCCACCGCCACGAACACCCGAGACGAACCCTTCTCTTGTCCCGAATTCCTATTCGTTGAGTTCTCAGCTTCCGCCGCAATCGGCCCCGGCATCGACTCAATCTCAGCATCAATCTCAGCATCAATCTCAGCATCAACATCAACATCAACATCAACATCAAGTGCAGGGCTCACTCTACCCCACGCAGGCTGGGTATCCGGCATACCAGTCTGTGGCGCCTAACGGCTCGTACACCTCCGCGTATACCTCCAGCTATTCGTCTCAGATGTGATAAAATGATCTACGAATGTTTCCGATCTTCCTATAGCTTTCTTTTCTGGTCGATGCAATTGCATTTTTCTGGGCGTGTGTCTACGTGTATACCCTCCCTTTCGTTTTATGATTGTGATCTCCATTTACCCGTTGCTGCCGGTTGATTGCAGTTGTACGTCACGTTGGTTAGTCGTGCATAATGGAAGGGATGAGAATTTACTTCCTTTTTCTTCTTCTTCCTCTTCTTCTTCCTCCAATTCTTTTTTTTTTTTTTCTCTTTCTATTATTTTCTTTTCCATTCAAATTTATCTCCAAATCTTTCTTTCGTTTTTTCCTTTTTTTCTTTTCTTTTCTTTTCTTTCCCTTTTTTTTTTTTTTTTTTTTTTGGCTTCTGGCTGCCATCGTTCCTCGCACGGGGACACTCTCGTAACCACCTTCTTGATTAGATAATTTCTTTTCCTGCAGGTTTGCTTTTTCCGCACCTCGATAGTCTTTCCTCTCTATCCGTTCTTTCCATCATGCTTCCCGCCCTCATGGGATCATGCAAGCGATATTGACATTTCCTGCATGCTTGGAATGACAATAGTCAAAACCATCGGATCGGGGTTGGTTGTGTACATAGTTTCGAGGCCACTGGGGAATTCTGTCTCAGACAGGTGGCGTACTCCAACCATGTGCATAGCATATGAGGCATCAGATTTCCTTCGGAGAGAGTTTTGCCGGAACTTCCCCGTAGTGCATCGCGTGTTTCAAGGGGGAGATGGTTGAACTTTCAGACACGAGCAGCCCTAGGCGAGTAAAGGGGGAGGAGGGTCCCCAGCAACGTAAGACGCGTGGATGTCAAGTGTCAGGATGTTTCACGTCCATCCCTTGCTAAACGGCATGGCAATGGGGAACGAGGGCGCCGATCGTCCTGTCACAGCCCGATCTGGTCCTTGCGTCCTCATCCACTTTGAGTAAGTGTAAGTGTCAGTGAAGTGTTCGTTACTATGTAATTGGTGTTATGTTTGTGTGTTGGTTCCAGATTCCTTCCAGCTCTGCACCAGCTTCAGCTCTGCACTTGCGGCGTGACCGCCATGGATTCTTGAGTCGATCCCATCCCCTCCGGCTCTTACTTCCCGACAAACCAGCAACTGGGACACCCGGCTGTGCGACCCTACCGTGAACTATGACTCCGATAGAATGGGAACGTTGGAGCGCGACCTTCTAGCGCGAACGCAAGCGCATAGGCGATCGGCCTAGGCGGAAGGCGATCGTCAACCCGGGTGAATCGTCCACCATGATGCAGCGGGGCTGTGCAATCAAGGGATGACATGCACATTCCGTGTGCCAGTGCCAGTGGTGCCAGTGGTGCTGGTTCTCTCTCTGTAGGTGTGTATGTGTGTGTGTGTGCGTGGGTGTTTCTCGTTTTTGCTCACATTCCGCCCTTGATTGTCCGCGTGGTTGAGAGTGAACCGAACCGGCTCGGGGCGAAAAGTGGAGTGTCTCTCGCCCTCGCGAGGTGTTTTTCGCGTGCGCGGGCTTGCATGCACCTCGTTTTCTTTCTAGAGGGGCGCATATAACCCTGTCATCCCCGATTCATTCCATTGCCCTGTTTTTCTTTCCAAGGCTCGCTTTCTTTTCTCGTTTGTCTTTTCTGTCTTGATCTTGATCTTCCGATCTATACTACTCCATATCTCCACCCGCGATCCACTCTATACTCCTCTACGGTTACCTGAGGTATACTTCTGATTGACTGCTACGGGCGGTGCTTGTCTTCGAAATAGTCCCCCCGGCTGAGGCATCACCCAATCACACCCCATGGAGGTCGGTCTTATCCATCACATCTCATATCCCCGCCTCAACCTCGCTAACATCTTCTCCAGGACCCCCAAATGAGCTGGCAGGACTCCGGTGATGTCCTCCAGGGAATCATGGTCGGCCCCGATGCTCACCCCTCTAACTTAGCGATGGGTGATTCAGCCTCAAATCCGCTCCTCGATCTCCACCTGAACACGGACCTCGCTTCGCTCGAGGCTCATCCCCACCAGTCCTTCCTGGGTCCGTGGTCTTCGTCCACAGACTCTCAGAACTTCTACTATCCCCACTATCCCCCTCGAATCACCGGCGGCCAAGATGCGTGGAACCCGTTGCAGGTCACCGGTGTTCCTAACCCATCATCTATGTCTCATCTGAACGTCTCGCCGGGTGGTGATGCAGACTACGCCTTCAAATCTCACTATCGGTCCCCGTCCGAAAGTGGGAGCCAGTATATGGGTAGCTTGGTCTCGGCGGATTCTGGGTATGGCAGTACCAGCGGTGCTGCCAAGTCTGTTGTCGCTTCTTCTTATGGTATGGACTCGAGTCCCCATATCAGTGCTAAGGAACACGGGTTCGGCGACGCTTTTTCTTCGTATGACCAGCCTCACATGGGTTCAGGTCAGATGTTTATGGCGGACCTCGGTGATAGCGCATCGCTCTCTCTTGAACCCGTCAAGTGCAATCACCCCGCTTGCTCGTGGGTTGGAAAATGTCCATCAGATAAGAGGTAAGCAGTCATCTCTCTCTCTCTCTCTCTCTCTCTCTCTGGGTGATCTTTATGGAACAGGAGACTAATAGAACCCACAGGAAACACGAGGCACGGCATCGAAAGTCGTTCAAGTGTGGCGAGCCTAACTGCCCCCGCAAAGAAGGCTTCGGCACTATCAACGACCTCGCCCGCCACAAGAAATGCGTTCACAACAAGGAGCCCGAACGTGGCCCAAAGATGATGTACCTCTGCTTCGGAAAGAACTGTCCCCGTCCGAACAAGCGTTGGCCACGTTTGGACAACTTTAAGCAACATCTGAACCGGATGCATAATGAAGAGGACGCAGAGGCGTTGCTCAAACAGTGAGTAGTTACCATGTTCATGTTGACAAGCCAGATACTAATGTCTACAGATCTATGGACTGGTACGAGAGTGTGACAGGTCATCGGGGCCAGAAGATCGAAGACACTAGCTCACAGGAAGATTCGGTATTCGACACACAGCAAGACATGATGTCCACATATTCTGGAGACATGGATGTCGATTCCGGTGATCTGTCATACAGCAACCACGACACCGTGGAGTCCTTCTCTTCTCAAACGCTCATGCCAAAGCCACACCAGAGCACCTCGCACCTCGAAATTCCACCTACCCAACCGTCACAGTTCCAACTGGGCGGTTTGGGACTCTCATCATCACTCGCCAGTGACAGCCGTGACCTTTCTATCGAACGCAGTAATACCAACTCAGAGGGATTCATAGTGGATGCCGCAGACAATTTAATCACGGCCATGACCAAGAAGATGAACAACCGGCCCCGAAGACCAAGTCAACACAGCGACGAAGGAATCGACCTTGAACCAGAGAACACCAACTTATCTCAACCTCAACGTCAGATGCTCCAGAAAGTCCTATTAGCAGCTCTCGAGCGACTATCAGACGATTCCCCAGCCGTGCCAGAACCATCCGACAACAAACAAGACTGGTTCCAATGCGACATCTGCTCAAAGCGGACCCGTCTCCGCTGCGAAATGAAGTAAGATATCCTCCCACCCCCACCATAATCACCATCCAACCCTTCTAACAAGAATTCGCCAGAAAACACCAAAAACGTCATGAACGGCCCTACGGCTGTACATTCCCACACTGCGCCAAATCCTTCGGCAGCAAAGCAGACTGGAAACGACACGAGAGCTCACAACACCTCCACGTCGCCAGCTGGCTATGTAGTTCACACGACGCAGCCAAAAACGCCTCATGCGGGCGGATTTTCTACCGTGAAGAAACCTACATCCAACACCTGGGCCAGGTGCACCGTATCCCGAAAACAAAGTTAAAGACCACCCTGCAGGGTAGTCGACTTGATTTGGCGGATCAGGAACAGTTCTGGTGTGGGTTTTGTAATGAGTCTGTTGCGCTGCGATGCTCGGGGGCGGCAGCGTTGGATGAGAGGTTTAACCATATTGATGTGGAGCATTTCAAGAAGGGCGAGCGTGGAGGGGATTGGAGTTTTCCTGTCAGCGAGGGGCCCGGGTCGGCTGGTTTGATGGGTGAGGGTGGCTTGGTAATGTCTGGCAGTGCTGAGGGGAATCGGAGGAAGAGGAGGTGTCCTGGGTTGTAATTTTGTGGTTGATCCTGGGTTTTTTATGAACATTCTGTATAATGCTATACCATCCGTTTTTATTAGTTATTGGGGTTAAGTTTTGCTAGGGATTTCTTTCGCATCTTGCATAATTGTGTTCAAGTGAAGTTCGTCATGGCTCACAGTGGAATAATAAATGGATGACCTGTTAACTAATATACTGTGTTCTATATTTATTGCAATACACCCTGTGAAATGGTAGAACTACTAGTATTCTACGTACTAAAAAAAATAGTGACGAGGCCTTACTGTATATCGACTCGGAGGGGACAGGGAGCTACGAGCTGCGTTGTGATTGCATGCTTGTTTACCCCTGTCCGAGTCCTTGGCGAAATTTAGGTGGAGCCAACGAATGAGTGCTAAATATATACATGGATCCTTCAAGTCGTTCTTGTAAGCCTGGAGTCTCACCTGGCCGCGGAATCTTACTGATATTTGACAGCGCGGATGTGATTCAGAGGGCAGCCGTGGCGATAGCCATCGTTGCGAAGGAATAAAAGTGGACGAAGTGCCAACGTGTCATGTCAAAGAGACAAGATTTGAACATGTATAGAGATGGTAGTGTACAATTTATATAACGAGCTGTCGCCGCCTTCAGGCTCTATTTCTGTGTGGCTGTCAGATCACGAGCCTTTTTCTCCAACCCAGCTACTTCTTCTAGAAAGCGTTAGCCCCGGTTCGTGCACACTTGAGACCGAGAGGTATGTGTTACCATTTTTCTCGAGCTTCTCCTCATCCATCTCAAGCTTCAACCAGCTCCAGTAGATAATTTGATAAGTGAGCACTGCCCCGAGGAAGACCTTGCCGAAGGGGCCCATAAAGGTTTTATACTTGGACATCTGGCCGCACGTCAGTCTGTAATCATATACAACAATAGCTATGCATTGTAATGCATATTTCAACGGGGCTCCAGTTCTGAACAGATAGATACTTACCGATTCTCGATACGCACTGGGCTTTTCGGAGTTGCGCAGCAACGGTGTTGAAGAGAGGAGCCGTTTGCCTGGGGCATGGATGACTGATCCAAGCCCGAGTCGGGATGCGGGGACCAGGTTCCGGGTTGATTGTCGGATGAGCATCTTGTGTGTTGATGTATGATGTATTGCGAATTGTGGATTGTCTGGAGGCGTTGCCGGTTGCTGGTTGCTGGGGATCTGGGAGAGCGCGGGTGCAGCGAATGCGGTTTAGCGTGTATTACTAGGTCGGGGAGCGTGTGGTCTTGGCAGTTCTCAAACGGCCGAGTGAGGCTTCAAGTAGCTTTGGGTTGTGTATAGAATGGGGAGAACGGGTTTGGTAAGAACAGGAGTAATTACTTGACACGAACCATGATGTGTATATTTCCAAGGGAAAATTTCACTTGGCCGTGAGCGTCAGAGCTGAGAATTCATCGATATCCGTATCATGTTGACGTGTATCGTGCAGTAAGTATATATATCCTTCAACTCAGTATCAGCACGATCCAGTGATGCCGCGCAGTTAATCCAATAATATCAACAGAAACAGACCTCCACTGACAGAGAGCCCGAATATTCAAAATCTACTTACTCGCTCTCTTCAATAACAGCAGCCTCGCTGTCACCAGCCACAGCTCGAGGATGAGTCAGCAGTCACATGATATCAGGTCCAGTTCAATTCTGGTGGGCAGGCAATAGGATGGAGCCACGACCCAAAGGTCAGAAAGCGCCCGACAGTGCTTCCTTCAAGTCCCTGACTGTCCTCTGACACCTCCTTTCACCATCATGATCATCCAGGCTCCCCATCGCCTCTGGCGCCCCAAACACCATGATCGGACCTCCATTATACTGGAAATGATGATTTAAAGTGATTGACGAGCTCAAATGAGTTCTCTGTCTGCCATTCTTAGGGGGTGAACTTCCGCATGGGCGAGCAGGGTGAAGCCGAATGCATTCACTGAGGTGGCTGAGTGGCCCGTGCAGGATGACTCATCCACTAGCCACAGGGGTTGTGGCTAGTGACCGCTGAGGCCAAGCGGCGCGAGTCCTTTCCGCCCTGGGTCATTCACTGCTCGTGTTGATTGAGATCCATGGACTTGATTGCTGGCTGCTCAGGAATCCATCTCATCTTGCATTGCGTTGCTGTTTCTGTGGATCTGCCTCATCCAAATCTTTCCAGTTTGGACGCGTCAAACCCGAGTCCGTGAGACCTCCATTGATTGCTACAGGTTGCGCCTCACCATCGCTCCTATCGCCAACCTCAACCTGTCGATCAGCAATTGTCTTGGGAAGCGTGGGCTTCTGCCGACGGAAACTTTCGCTGTGCGCTGCGCGCTCCCCCCCTCCCCTAGTCACTCTTTCATCACCACGAGTGCCTTGTCTGTCTTTGTAAGCTCCCCCCGGTGTCTTTGCTACCGCGATGCACCCGACTGTCGAGACGATCATCGAATGCTAGCCAGCTTCCAACCAATACATTGCTCGCTCCGTTTCCTTTCGTGGATTTCCTTGATCTATGGCTGACCTGAACGTCCTCAAGTGATACCCCCATCTTTCTCAATCGCCCATCATGCGCAGCGGCAAGCGCACCCTCGAGGAGCTCGCCAACAAGTCGGATTCAGATGATGAAGACTACAGCGACTCCCCCGCCCCACGCAGATCGAAGTCGAGTCCCAGAAAGAAAACCGGACCCGCCAAGAAGAGGCGACGCCGTGACTCCAACAATGACATTGTATCTGATGGCTTCGACTTGAGTGAAGAGGACCTATCCTTCGAAGAATCAGAACCGGAAACTGATGACCCCAACGCCCCGCGCAATGCACGCGGCACAGCGCGCCGAAGAGCAGCTCAATCTCGACCCCTGTACGAGGAGGTCTCGGACGAGGAGGTTTCGCTGGAAGACGAGGATGCCGACGCAGATGCCGACGCAGATGCCGACGCGGATGCCGACGAAGATGGTCCTGTTGCTTCTCCATCTCCCAAGAAAAGCAACATCGTTACTTTGAAATTAAACCCTGAAATCCTACAACAACCACAGTTCATGGCTACTCGACGAACCACTCGCCGTACCCGTGGTGCTTCAGAGGATATTTACGCCTTGACTAATTCTGGACGCCATATGGAAGCCATTGAACGGGGTACTCTCAGCCCAGAAGCCGAAGTTTCACGCCGAAACTCACGGGGCCGCCGATCGCCAAAGCAACCAGCCATGAGCGAGGTTATGGAGACAACCCTGGAGGTCATGGAAAGTGCGCCTCAGAGCTTTGTTGAAGGCGATGCACTAGCTGTGAACGGCACCGAAGATAACAAGGGCGATGTTGATATGGCCAATGACGATGGAATTGTCCCAGAGTCTGAAAATGGAGATGCGAAGGTCGAAAACGACGATGATGACGACGAGGATGGCGATGACGAAGGACCGATCACTCGACGACGAAGCAGGCCGACTCGAAACCAACCAACCGATGAAGAGGAAGCTGAACCCGAAGAGCCTCAACGGCGTCGATCCAGCCGCAAGAAGCCGTCCTCACAACGGAAGAATGAAGAGAGCGATTTTGAGCCAGACGAAGAAGTCTCAAATGGTGACGAGTCTGAGGATTCCCAATCTGCTAAGTCATCGCCCCGTAAAGCAAGCCAAGCTCGCGACGAAGAGGAAGATAGCACAGCTGGTCGACGTGCCGGTTTGCGCAAACGACCTTCACGAGCCCAGTCCGAAGTCGCAGAGGAGCTTGCTGAAGAGCTGCAAGACCTGCGAGGTGGTCGCCCTCGACGCCGCATGGCCCAAGAGATCATTTACGAAAAGCCTCGTCGGAACCGCAAGGATGTTGACTATCGCATCATTCGTCCTGATTTGACCCTCAATGCTGATGATGATGGCGAAAATGATTTGGTGACTGAGTCTCCGTCTCGTCGTGGACGCCGTGGCGGCGGCATCAACTGGGAACGGACATTATTTTCAACAGCTGGTCCTTTCGGTGGAGGTGGATCAGGAATCCTCGGTCCCCGCGATACCCCTGCTGCGGCGATTGGTGGCATGGAGAGTGACAGTAGTGATGACGAAGTTTCTCAGCCCCACCACTCCAAGGGCTCTGAACTCGCTGCTGGTGGCCTTGTACCTCAAGCTAATACAGGCGACCATACCTCCGGCATGCCGGCCAACTTCGGCAGAGTCAAGGAGAAGAACAAGAACGCACCGGCTGATGTAGATCCGCTTGGTGTGGATCCTGACATCAAATTCGACAGTGTTGGTGGTGTGGATAATTTCATTTTCGATTTGAAGGAAATGGTCAAGATACCAAAGCAGTATCCGGAGGTTTTCCAGAAGTTGAACGTAAAGCCTCCCCGGGGCGTGTTGTTCCATGGTCCTCCCGGTACTGGTAAAACACTTCTGGCGCGAGCTTTGGCGAACAGTCTCAGCTCTGAAGGCCGCAAGGTCACCTTTTACATGAGGAAGGGTGCAGATGTTTTGAGCAAATGGGTTGGTGAAGCTGAACGTCAGCTGCGCCTTCTTTTCGAGGAAGCCTACAAAACGCAGCCCAGTGTTATCTTTTTTGATGAGTTTGATGGTGAGAAATCCGTTCCCTTAAGATAGAACCCCTTTGCTAATCGTGTCGGTATAGGTTTGGCGCCCGTGCGGTCAAGCAAGCAGGAACAGATTCATTCATCAATTGTCACCACTTTACTGTCATTGATGGATGGCATGAGCGATCGTGGTGAAGTTATGTTGATCGGTGCGACCAATCGGCCTGACTCTATTGATGATGCTTTCCGCCGTCCCGGTCGCTTTGACCGCGAGTTCCGCTTCGAACTTCCTGATGACAAAGCTCGACTAAAGATCCTGGAAATTCACACCAAGGCCTGGGATTATCAACTCGATGACAAGCTCAAAAACCAATTGGTCAACCAGACCAAGGGCTACGGTGGTGCTGACTTGCAAGGTCTCTCTACTCAGGCTGCCCTCAATGCTATTCAGAGAACGTACCCCCAGATCTACAAGTCGGACAAGAAGCTTATAATTGATCCCAAGAAGATCACGGTCGAGTATGGCGACTTCAAAAAAGCACTCGCCAAGATAGTTCCTTCTTCACAAAGATCAAGTTCCTCAAGTACAGCCGCATTGTCCCAGCATCTAGAGCCTCTCCTGCGTCGGGCGCTTGCCGATATCAAGGCCTTGCTGTCGAAGATCTTACCTCAGCGAAAGAAGCTTACGGCTCTTGAGGAAGCTGAATACGAACAACCAGCAGGTGGAAATGTGATGCAACGAGAGCAAATCATGGAGGATTTCGACCGTTTGCGTGTCTTCAGACCGCGCCTACTTCTTCGTGGCCCCCACGGAATGGGACAGCAAAATCTCGGAGCCGCCCTCTTGCACCACTTCCAGGGTCTCTACGTCCAGGTACTTGATGCTCAAACCATTCTCGGCGACGAGAGGGGGCCAGCGACAGCTGTAATCCACCTCTTCTCGGAAGTGAAGCGGAACAAGCCAAGTGTTATCTACATCCCAGACCTTGATGATTGGCCGGAGTTGCTTGCATCTACTCCTGTTTTATCTTTATTCCCAAGTCTTCTCCGCTCAATCCCGGCCACTGATCCAGTTCTACTACTTGGAGTCACTAATTTCACCGAGGATGAGGAAGATGAGGCGCACACTGCCTTGCTGAAGGCTTTGTTTGGTTTTTCCAAGAAGAACATGTTTAATCTACAATGTCCTGACCACACAGCCCGACATGAGTTTTTCGACAAAATAATTGAATACGTCAAAACTCCCCCCACCGACCTCCCTGATCCCGAAAACCGCAAGCGGCGAGTCCTCCCGGAGCTCGAAGTTGCACCCCCGCCACCCCCCGAGCCTGAAGTGCAGATGACAAAGGAGCAAGTGAAGGCGCAGAAGAAGAAGGATCGCCAAATCCTTAACCTCCTGAAGATCCGAATCCAGCCAATCATGGATCAGATCAAGAAGTACAAGCGATTCCGGGCTGGAGTGATTGATGAAGCACAAATTCGATACTTGTGGGAAGAGGCAGATCCGAATATCGTCACCAGTGATGTTCCCGCTGAAAATCCTCATATCCTCCGACCCTTTGAGAAGGACTACGATAAACACGGCGTCCCGGGTCTTCGTGAAACCGCGTCTGGGAAATTCTTCTACAATATGGAAATTGTAACAGTGGAGCAGCGCCTCTCCAATGGTTATTATAAACGCCCGTGCGAGTTTCTGGCGGACATAAAGCGAATCGAGAAGGATGCAGGTCAGCTGGGTGACCAAGACCGCCTGATACGTGCAAGGCAACTTCTGAATAATGTTGAAGTTGATATCTCGACTATCGAGCAAGCCGAGCCGGCGCTTATGGCAGAGTGTGAGAATATCTATCTACGTGAGCTAGCTCACCAAAAGAAGGCGGCCGAGCGTGCAAAACTCGCTGCTGAGGAAAAGGCAGCCTCGCGACCTGACTCTGCGAACGGGCACCACGGTAATGTTGAATCGAAGGTTTTGTCTGACTACGATGCGCGCCCGGTCACACCCACCAAGCTGTCAAATGTGATTTCCATTAATGGGGACCACAATGGCGGCGGGTCGGATTTGAACGAGTCCGGTACTCATGGCCAGAGCAATGGCTCCCATGGTGATGGCGATGGTGATGTTTTCATGACCAACTCCGAGGATCACTCCGGCAGCAAGGATACTCAAAATAGCTCGTTTGGACCTTCTGCGCAACCGAAGCCCGCATACTCGCACACTGCGCCATCCCAGCAACTGCGTCGAGAGTCTGGCCTCTCAAGTTTCTCCCAGAAGGGTCCCATGACTCCTATGGCTCCTGGGTCCCAGCCAGCTGATTACTCTAATGAGGCGTCTACTACCCAGACAACCTCTGACAAGAAATCTTCCGAGCAATCCACCAACCCACAATATCAAACGCAGAGTCCTCAAGTCTCAAGGCTTGAGTACCCCGACCTCACGCAATATCCCGATCGCGTATCCCAGGAGGACCATCTACCTGATACTCAGCAAGGAGGTAGCAGCCAGCCCTCCCCGCTGCCACGAGACTCGCAAGCCTTGACTCAAGCGGATGACCACAGTGGCTTCAGCGGCAGTCACTCGCAGTCACAGCCGAAACCCCAACCTCCTCTATTCGACGCATCCACCAAGTCGGCAGCAAATGCATCTGCCAACTTGCAGTCACTTTTAAACAGTGAACCAACGCCTGAGCTTGTTATCGACCACGAGTACATTGAGAACCTACATACCAAGTTAACTCAGCAAACAAGCGGATGCTCGGTGGAGCAGCTTGAGCAGATCAACGCACAATTGATGGGCTACTTGTTGGAAACGTGCCGCGAATGGAACCGGACCATCGTGGCCAAGGGGGTCTCCGAAACCTTCAATGAGACCTTGGAGGATATGCAGTCCATGCAGGATATTGGGCCGATCAGCCACCATACCAAGCAGCAGCTGGCTGACCAGCAATACTAGTAGCTGCTGTGCCAGTTAAGATACCTCACTACCTTAGGTACCATTATTTTCGCGCTCTTTTTCTACCCCCTGTTCATACGTTTGTCTTTTTAAGCCCACCATTTTGTCTGGGCCCGGCGATTTTCTGTGCGATGAATAACTGTCTTCTATTGTACCGACTTTTATTTCCTTTCATTTTTATTTTTTAAGGGTCAGTGTGAGAGTCTTTGAAGCGATTTAGGAGGGTCATGGATGGTCACCATCGCGTACATCTAGAGAACAATTGAGATGTGATCAACAAATTATTCAACTGCCGTAATAGGATCTCATTCATATCTCGAAGGGAAAAAAAAGGCACCAAATTGCTTCCTTGATATTTTTGTTGACAATGTTCAGTGTTCCCCTGCAGCTCGAATCTATACTTCGTGTGAACATGTGACGTCGACCCACTAAACACCTGGCCTTTGCGGCCTGCACCTTGTTTCCGAGACCCTTCTTTCAACAATTCCACCACCACCCTCGAATTCACTCCTTAGTCTAGTCCCTAGACCATGACCGGAGCTTGAAATATTCAAACCCCTTCTTTCGACCTCCGGCGCCCCCGTTCTCATCAGATAACTCAAGACTGCACTGCACATCCACATCCGCCACGCCCGCACCGCAAACATGGTGAACTGGCTCAGTCTCGCCGTGCCCCTGGCCTATTTAGGTGTCCTGATCGGCTCTCTCGCGACATTTTCCTCTCTATACCGCAAGCGCAAGGCCCGTACGTCTCGTTCACTTTCACTATCGCCCGCCCGGGCTCTGATTCCCTATTCTTTGTCCCTCGCACCATGGGAAACAAGCACCGTGCTAACAACACTTCTTCTTGTGCTATAGAAAAAGCCGCTTCCTTGGAACCTTGGTTCCCGGCACATCTTCAACGCGATATTTACTTCTCCCTCCTCCACCTCGATCCCTCCTCCCAATCCGATAAAAAGACACCCAATGTTCCCGAGTCTGTCCAGAAGGCTGCGCTCCTGCGCCGCGCAACGGAGGATATCCGCCGTGTCATGACTCTGCGTAGCCAGAAGCAAGCTCTCTCTGTGCTGCTCCAGCGTGGTAGCGTTGGTGATGATCTATGGCAGCGGTTTATGCGCGCCGAGAAGGAGATGGAGGAGGAAGTGCGCGATGTTGTTTCCGAGGTACGTTTCGCTCTTAGCGGGAAACCCTTTTTAGACCTCAGATCGCCTTTTTCTTTAATTTTTTTTAATTTTTTTTTGGAATTCTTGATTTTTGGTTATGTGGAACGTGGCGCTAACGATATGTCCTTTTTTCTGCAGGCAAATGCTTATACCCCGAACTGGGGACAGACTATCTTCCAATCCGCTAACGAAATGATGAACAATGATCTCTACCGTCAACGGATTAAGGAGCACGAGGGAAAGCTCGCTGAAGAGCGCGCTTGGTGGGAGAAGAAGCGCGCTAGCGTGCAGGAGGGCTTCATGAAGGAATTGAATGAGGATGAGACTCCGTCCCAGCAGACACCCGCTGCTAAGAGTTCCGAGGCCGCGACACCTGCGAAAGCAGCAACCTCTGTTCAGGGTAGTGATGATGATGCAGTGTTGGTTGAGGCGGATCCGTCGGGGAATAACCAGGCTTCATCTGGCGGCGGCGGTGGTGGTGGGAAGAAGAAGAAGGGGAAGGGCAAGAAATAGCGCATGAGCTTGTACTACTATTGATTTCTGGTTCTGTCTTTAATCTATGGGTTATTTCAATATAGAATTACTGGGTGAACTTAGTAAATCTTGTGCATGGAGTTGTCTCGTATGGCTTTGTGGTCTGATATAGTCAACAAGGGCCGTTGTTGATATAGTAGTACGGTTTGGGGTAGCTATCATGAGGTCTGATCTGTAAATACAAATGTGTGGATATACGCGTCCGAAGTACCAGGCTTGAGCGCAAGATAGATTAGAGAGGAAAGTGTACATTCCAATTCAAAATTCAGCGAGAGTAATATACAGGCCTGTATGCAAGGCATGGGAAATAGATCAAGAAACGCCAGTCCATGCAGTGAACTCCCAAAGAAACAACCAAGCTCAGTCTAATTAATCAAAGCAGCTTGCTGTCATCTACCCCCAAAGGCGGACCGAGATCGATCCCTTGGACTTGCATCTCCGCTGCAGCCGCAACCAACTTTTCTTCCACTCGAGCGGGATCAAGGCTTTCCGTACGGCTTAAGACAATGCGCAGCAGACTGGCCATAATCTCAAGCTGATACTGTTGCTTCTCGTGAGGATCAAGTAGGTCAACGCTTAATCCTTGCGCACGCAAAGCCATGGATTTGCGTTGGCCAAGCATCTCGAGCAGCCGCGTAACTTGGGTGATATTCTCCTTGCTCCGGGGGGTCGAAGACAAGCGACGAAGGCGACGTTTTGGAGTATCAGCTGGGACGCTGGCAAAGCGGGCGACTTGCAAGACTATTAAGCGGGCAGTGGTATCATCCGGTGCATAGCCGAACATTGTCCGCATCGAATGCAAAACAACAAGTGTGCCAGCGACGTCCTTGGATAGACAGAAGCAGCGCACAATTTGGTCATACAATTCTTTTGAGAACTGCGACACCGTGTCTTGTCGGACACGGGAAGGAAGCTGTGAGTACCACCGTATCATGCTGGCGTATAGTTGACGTGCAGATGGGAATCCAGCGCCAAACGCCGTCCGTCCGCGATCATATTGAATCTTTGCGCAATCCCATAGACAGGCATAGGTTTCGAGATCGGGCCGGACGCTTGTGGACATCTTTTGGAACTTCGACCAGAGGGATTTGACGTCTTGTTTCCGAAGCTCAGCGTAGAGAAGATGGTTCATGAAGTATGAATTTGGCTGGATTTGCGCATCCCCAAGACATTTGACCAGGTATTTCACCATATCATCATCGCCTCGACGGGTGTAGTGAAGAAGAAGAACGGAGAAAGTCTCAATGCTCGCTGATGGTACTCCTCGCATCAGGAATTTCGGAATCCGACTAGGATCGGTCACCATTTGCTTAGTCTCAAGCCGAGGAGATGGTTCAGATGGCAGGAATCGTTCCCAAACACTATCGATTCGGCGTTGAATCATGGCCCATCCAAGTCGCTCGGCCTTATCTCGTGCGGTGGCGTTACCTTCGCGCAGCCAACCAGCCATTACTCCATTTAGGTGCTTGCTGTCCGGCTTAATTCCACGCTCATACATCAGCTCGATCACAAGTGCAGCCGAGTCAACCTGTCCCATTCCAATGAGTTTCTTCATCCAGCTGGCGTAGAAGAATCGATTCTGGAATCGACGGGGTAGCAGTGTAAGTGCTGAAAGAGAAACTTTGTTGACCGCCTGCTCATCGATACTTGAAGCGTGAAGATTACCAGCCAGGCCGAGGGCTGCTTTGTAGAGAGCCGTGGAATCATTTGCTGGATCCTGTCCTGTCACCATCATATCCTTGAAAATGGCGACTGCAGTATCCAACCGACCGGCTGTCAGGAGGCCGATGCTGACTTTATCATAATCTTCCATGGTCATGTCTGGACCTAAGAATGTTTTGAGCTGGAGATATAACGTCCACGCCTTGACTTCGGCGTCCTTCCCAGGAAACCTCCCCCAAGCTGTAATGACTGGTATCAACACCCTTGGCTGACGAGTGTTGTCATTTGAGAGAAAAGCCAGTGCGATATCCTGGGCTCGTTGGGGGTTGTTTTCGGCTGCAAATAACCGTACACCAAGCATCCAGTATTCTTCCAGGTCTTCCTTCTTTCGAGATAGCTCGGCCTGATATGCCTCCCACTGTTCCAGTGCTTTCCCAATCTCGCCACCCTCATTCAGGGCTTTAATATAGGAAAGAATTTGAGGTGTAGAGAGAGGTCTGCCGACGGCGGTTGCGTCTGAAACGAGAGTCTGTAGGTGCGTTGATCGTGCGGATTTAGTCGAATGGTCTGTGGCCTGCGATTCCCATACACGATCCAAGGTTTCCGCTGGAAGTGCATCCAGAAAGCCTGGGATGGCCTGTTTGCATCGGCGGTAGCACTTCCACACCTCTTGCTTGGCTCGTTCGTCCGTCACATTTGCAGTATATCTTTTTAGCGAATCTTTCAATCTAGTCGCGTAAGGATGGGAATCCGGGCCCGCTAGTCTTGCCTCGGCGGCCTTTTTGGTGGCCAGCCTCCGACGCTGTCTAGCCCCATCTTGCCAGTTCTCTTGCTCCAATGCCAGACCCTGGAATTCTTCCTTAAGCATGTCGTCCAGTTCCCCATCAAACACATTGCTCAGTGAGGGCTGCGGTTCTGCCGGGCCATGCTCTTCGTCGTACTTCCGTAGGGCCTCCAGGGCAATTTTCCGGTCGTTCTCCGGCAAACTTTGAATAAAAGGACTGTCGGGGTCGAAGGGTCCCTTCTCTAACTCCTTGAGCTCCTCCTCGAGCTTCGCCAGCTCCTGCTCAACCTCCTCTCGTTCCTCATTGTCCTCGGTTTCGGGGTCGATCTTGCGTCGGTTCTTGCCATCTTGTTCATAGAAGTTGACTTTATCGTTTGGCCCGCCAAAGTCGAGACGGTGCGCAGTTACGGCGGAGAAAGGACGTCGGAGAGTTGACGGGCTGCGAGCCGCATAGTACCACCGAGCTCCTCGGACAACCTGGCGGAGCATATGGAATTAATCGATCATGGGGGAGGTGGTTGATAAAGTCGAGAGGTTCGCCGCACGACTTCCGTGGATTTCCCCTGTTCGGGTTTAGCGTCTTCCGCCCTCCGCGAAGTTGCGCCTGCGTCAACTCATCCCTCGACGCGCTCCGTGTAAATTGCGCCCAGCAATGGATCCAGACGGCCTCGAAGAAGCACTGGACCTGTCTCGAGACAGGTCCCAGCACCAAGTTTGTTCTTCATAACCGTGCTCTTGAATTACAAGGCTAACCTGCTACCAAATAAGGGCGTTTATATCTACCACCCTGCGAAACCTGGGAAAACCACCGGCGAACGCCCCACGAAACGTCGTAAAGTCTCCTCTGCTGGCAAAGAAGATCAAAAGTCCGATTCGCAACATTTCATACCCCTACTGAACGGGGAGGAGAGCGCCGAGAGCGTGCAGCAACGGCTTGACACCTACAAGCAGCTGTGGGCGGAGCACGATCACAGGATTCAGGTGGGAGATATAATTGCGATGATATTTGATACATGCCGCTCACAATTGGTTATGTAGGGAATTCTGGAGGATGTGGACGCCGGAGTTCTCACAGATGTGCTGTCTTTTGTGAGAGAGACATCACCACAAACGTATAGCCCCTACCCACTAGAATGATGGTCTCCGGTCTAACCCTATATTTTCAGATGCAACGGATGTATACCTACAGCTCTAGTGACGGTAGGATCCAATGTGTCGTCTCTTAGCAGATTACTTGCTCGACTCAACGATCAATTAATATCGAGCGGCGAAGGTGGTGTTGTGGTATTGGAGTCGGGCGACGCACCTAATTTGAAGACCTCGTTGAAGAACATCATTCGAGCGGCAGTCACTAATACCGAGGGCAACGATGGATATCACAAATTTCTCACGGATCGTACTGTAAGTTTTTGACGGCTCGATATCCACGTATTCCATACTAATAAATGGGAAGGGGCCTCGAGTACTCGGGTACGACCTGGACTTGCTCAACGATTATGTTCAAAGAAGGGGGACCAAGAAGCTGGTTCTTGCGTTGCAAGATAGCGAGGCCTTTGACCCGGCGTTACTGACAGATCTGCTGTCACTATTCCAGTGAGAATGATGTTGAAGATGCGGTGGCAACCCTACTAATGAATTTTTAGGTCCTGGCTCGATCGTATTCCATTCACGGTGCTACTTGGTATCTCAACATCTGTTGAGCTTTTCGAAGGCCGGCTTCCTCGATCGTGTGTCTCTTTACTCCAAGGCAAGCATTTCGAGGTTCAAGATGCTGGCAACTGTGTCGACAGAATCTACGAGGCTCTTCAAACTGATTCAAATGGAAGACTGTGGATCGGCCGTAACATTACAAATACCTTGTTTGAGAAGGCAAGCGACTACTTTCAAACCCCGGAAGCATTCGGTCGAATGGTCAAGGTACAAAAAGCCATATATTTCTTTCGCCTGGAGATTCAAGATTCTAATGTTTGATAGTATGCTTGCATGTCACACTTCTTCGCCAATCCCCTCTCTGTATTACTTTCGGACTCCGCACGACCAGAATTACTCCAGGGCCGATTCGTCGAGGCCATCAGAAACCTACCGTCTTTCCGGATGTAAGCACAATATATTTCGCTGGCCTGAGGATTGTTTGAATTAATTTCTCCGCAGGTACTGTGAAGATCTGGTTGAAGCTGGATCGCCAATCGAAGTCCGAAGTCTACTCGAGAACGATAAGCACTTGCTTGAGGAGTGTTTCAACCACCTTGAAATTGGCCAGCAAAGAATGCGCGATATATTTCAGGCCGTGATCCTCACCCATGCCTGTCTGCAGCACACCCAGAGCACTAAGAAGACAACCATATCAGATCTTTCAGCTCGCGCGCTATCTGGAGAGCTCGGCGAGTCTCAGGTCGTTGAGGACATGTTAGCTACCGTCAGGGCTATGGATTCTGACAAATTTGGTCGTATTCTTGAAATTCTCCCAGTGGCTTTATCTAAAGATTCAACTCTCGTCGAGATCAAAGCGGACTTCAACACATTACTAGAGACTCGTCAAGACTCAGAGCCACTGCGCAGCGAATACAACATCAACAGCTCGGTGACCAAGACAACCGTTGTCCAACAACGCATTCAGCTCAGCAAAGGCAATGCCAACCTGTCTGGACAAGATCTCGAGTATACAAAGATTATCGACCGACTTGTTGCCGCATTACAAGAGCACTTCACAGAAATCCTGATCCGACCACAGGACTTGTTCATGCACGAAGCATTTCTGTTCGACCTGCGCAATCCACTCAAGGAAAACTTTGCCCCTCGTCCGCGTTTTGCAATTGAGCGTGCAATGGCTAGCCCGTTCGACTACTTGATTTCCTCATCAGACCCTGACCAAAGCCAAGCCAAGATATCTGCCAAGCAACCTGCCGCAGCTATTTTATATCAGCTCTATCTAGAATCCGGTGCTTTGGTCAATGTTCATGATCTGTGGCAGGCTTTCTATTCGGTCTTCGAAAGGGAACAAGGCAAGAAGTGCGATGATCGTATTGTCATGGCCTTGTTCTATGGCGCATTGTCCGATATGAAGATGTTTGGTATGATTAAGAATAGTCGGAAGAAGACTGATCACCTGGCAAAGTCGGCATGGCTAGGTTTATAGTCTAAATCATTATAGTGTGTAGGAATATCAGACATTACAACGGAAATTCAAATATCAATCAATCATATTCCCTAATTTGGGATGGGGTATCATAGACATATGGTCAAGTTTCACAAGAGAAAAAGCCCGAGCCTCTATAGGCTGGCATTGGCTGAAACATGTAGTAACTTTTGCGGCATCATTCCTGGATCGGTCTCTGGATAATGTCGTCTCTCCCAAGCGGCCTTCCTCCTTCGCTTAATACCATCGCTTCCCTGCGCCTTCGACGGAGTGCTTGCTCATCAGCGTTACCTTCTCGGTGCCTCCTCGGAGAAGATTCCGGGTATGCTCCGGCTGTGTCCTCTCCATCTACCATCCACACATCACTGTCTGCATCTTCTTCATCACCATCGTCATCATCCTCGGCGTTCTGGTCATTGTGTTGGAACATGCGGCTCATGAGGCCATGTTGGTGCAGTTGTATGATACCGTCCGGATGTGAGGTTAATGTTCCAAATATGGAGCTCATAACTGCGTCATCTGACCACCATGCTTTCATGAGAATGGCCACGTCCTGCCGGCGTGAAGGCTCGGCCAGCGCGCAGGGAAATGGATATTTGCAGATCCAGCGACTGACGATGCCGGCTTCGAGTGCCGCGGGTATATTCTCTGGTAGAAGAATATTCAAGATAGCAAGCGCCTTCTTCTCCCCAACAGGTCTTGTCTGGGGGAGAATTGGCGAATTTGTCGTAGAGGTCCTCTCAGTATGCTCTTCCAAAAAATTACAAAGGCAGTTTACCAAAGCCGTATACGTCTGGATGTCGCGGAGTCGGGTGCAAACAGAAGTTCGGGACACTGTCAATGGTAAGCAGGAAATTCTGCAACAGAAGATGGCAAACATACACGCTCTGTTGGAGACCAGAAAGTGAAGTGCAGTCAACGCCCTGCCTTGCCGGAGTTTGTCCTTGGATGAGAGATCCTCTAGTAGCAAATCACGAGTTCCGCCCTTGGTTGATCGTTCTGAGATAATACGCAGCGCCCTATTCAATATTAGTTGGCGACTTGTGCTCTTCTGGCGGGGCTGTAGCATACGCGGCTCGGAGGTCGTGGCTCGTGCTCTCGGAAAGCTTCAAGAGGGTGTCTAGCTTGAGAACTGATGGGCTGTCAGTATTCTTATCCAAATATTCCGAGGATGCAGATGGATGAACACCACTCACCTTCCTCGGTCCCTTCACTGATAATCTTGTCGTCTCGTTCGACATGTTTGATCTCAGTCAGATCAACGACTTGGCGAAGGTCCGTAGTGATACCACGCACGGCGAAGAAGAGCGATATGCCTGAAAAGGTCAGTATTGAGCTATCAGATATATCTCCAATCAGTCCCACCTAGGCAGAGCCACAGCACGCCGTCCCCCGAGAAAGGCGCCATGGTGTCAGTGAATGAATATTGGAGATGCGGAGAGCGCTCGGCAGAATCGTGATCGACCGCCTGGGTGGATCCATTTTTTTTTGCTAATCGCTCGCAACGCAAAAAAAAATCCACTCCGCCGAGTCCTTTCAGAACAACAATGCCGCCCTCACAGTTGAAGCAGCTGAAGGCTTCACTTCGGGACAATGGGGTGATCGGTCCTCAGCAGTCCAAGAAACAAAAACGCCAAAACGCGAAGACCGGTGCCGCGGCGCAAAATCGGAACCAGCGCAATGCCGCCCTGCAAGCAATTCGAGATCGGTTCAACCCTTTCGAAATCAAGGCCCCTAGTAACAGGAGCAAATTCGAAGCAACAACTCGTGATGGAAATTCAAAAGCCGCGGGGGGATTCCGTCCAGGTGTCACCAAGTCCCTGGGTGAGGAGAGGGTAGGTTGCATATTTGGATACTATTCTGTTTTGGCTAGGAGAGCTTTGAGCTAACTATTACAACCAGCGCCGTGCCACACTACTCCAGGAGATGAAAAGCCGCAACAAAATTGGTGGTCTCGTCGATCGCCGATTCGGTGAAAATGATCCTACGATGACCCCCGAGGAACGAGCCGCCGAACGATTCGCCAGAGAAAGCCAGAAGAAGATGCGCAAGGAATCAATGTTCAATCTCGAAGACGAGGAGGAAGATTTCCAGCTCACCCACATGGGTCAGTCATTGACCCTTGACGGACAGACTCTCGACGATTTCGACGCCGATGGCCTCGGCGATGGAGAATCCGACGACGAAGGATCGAGGAAACGGAAGAGAGTCCCAGGCGAAGACGGCGAAGATGGCGAAGACGAAGACTTTATTGATTTTGGAGCGGAGGGCGAGAATCAGCCAGAGCGCAAGAAGTCCAAGGCTGAGGTGATGAAAGAGGTCATTGCCAAATCCAAGTTCCACAAGCACGAGCGGCAACAAGCCAAGGAGGATGATGATGATCTAAGAGATGAACTTGACAAGGAACTCCCCGACCTCTTCGATGCTCTGCGCGGTATGAAGGCCCCGCCTAAACAGGAGCCTGCCAAGCTGGATCTGGCAGATATGAACCCGGAGCGTGCGGCTATGATGCAAGAACCGGAGAAGAAGGATGCGGAGAAGGAATATGATCATCGCCTCAAGCAATTAACTTTCGATAAGCGCTCCCAACCTACGGATCGCACGAAGACTGAGGAAGAGAAGGTCGAGGAAGAAGCGGAACGGCTGAAGAAATTGGAGGAAAACCGGATCAAGCGAATGCGCGGAGAGAAGGTCAGCGATGATGAAGAGGAAGACGACGACAAGGATTCCTTCTTTGCGGGCGACGAGTCCGAGGAGGAAGATGACGCGATGGCTTTTGGTCTTCCCACCTCTTCAAATCAGCCACGCCCCGACATGGCCGTCGAGGACGAGGACGACTTTGTCATCGACGATGACCTTGTGGAGACAAGGTCGAATGTCAGTCTATCTTTGGATGGGAGTGATATGGAGGAAGAGGAGCTTTCAGAAGATGACGAGCCCGGTGTGCCTGAGCAGGAGGATGAACTCATCAATGGAATGACTCTCCCAGCATCGACTGCAGAGACTGCCGTAGGGATTAGTCAATCTGCTACTGGAAAATTGGCATTCACATACCCTTGTCCGGCTGATCACGAGAGTTTCTTGGAAATTATCAAGAATGTACCGGCTCAAGATGTTCCGACAATCGTTCAGCGCATTCGTGCTCTACACCACCCGCGTCTTAAGCCCGGCAACAAGGATAAACTTGGAAAATTCTCCGAGATCCTCGTGGAGCATATCGCTTATATGGCTGACGAGACCGAGCAACCCTCGTTCGCTGTCATCGAGAACATTTTGCGTCATATCCATTCGTTGGCCAAGACCCACCCTATCAACGTGGCCACGGCCTTCCGTGCGCGTCTTCGTGAGGTATCGAAAGACCGTCCGCTCAAGCTCATCCCCGGTGACCTCGTCATCTTGACTGGCATCTCGACTGTCTTCCCTACCTCTGATCACTTCCACGCCGTTTCCACCCCCGCCCATCTGTGCATTGCACGATTCCTAGGTCAATGCAACGTCAACACCCTGTCTGATCTGGCAACCGGTGCCTTCGCCGCGAGTCTGATCGTTCAATACCAGGCTGTCTCGAAGAGATACATGCCTGAACTCATCAATTACGTCCTGAATGCTCTCTGCAACCTCGCCCCTACAGAACCGACCGCTGAAATTGGAGGTTTCCCCCCTCGAAAGACCGCAGAGTCCATTCGCCTGGTAGCATCTAAGAAGATCACTCCCCGAAAATTGCAGTTTAATGATGTTATCAGCTCTCCCACTGAACCACAGGCCGAGGAAGAGCTCAAGATGTCTCTCGTCACTACCTTTGTCTCTATACTCAGCTCTTCCGCAGACATTTGGTCCGAGAAGACTGCATTCGAAGAGATCTTCACACCAGCCCGCACAGTACTTCAACACCTCCGTCAATCCTTCAAGAACAAGGTCTTCGCCGCAGCCCGCGACCCTGTTCAATCAGCCCTGGACAAGATCAGCACACACCTAACTCAAGCCCATCTCACCCGCCGCCCACTATTCCTTCACGACCACCGTCCGCTGGCCATCAAATCCGCCATTCCCAAGTTCGAGGAGAACTTCAACCCGGACAAGCACTACGATCCGGACCGCGAGCGTGCCGAGTCCAACCGGCTCAAGAAGGAGTACAAGCGCGAGAAGAAGGGTGCTATGCGCGAGCTGCGCAAGGATGCCAGCTTTGTTGCACGCGAGAAGTTGCGCGAGAAGAAGGACCGCGATTCCGAGTACGAGAAGAAATACAAGAAGCTCATTGCCGAGATCCAGAGCGAGGAGGGCCGTGCAGCAAACGATTACGAGAGAGAGAAGAGAGCGCGCCAGGGCAAGCGTTAATGTACTCCCAAGTACGGAGTCTAGTCTCTTGTCACAATTTCCTGTCCGGTTACTTTGGTGGCTACTTATGCATATGTCTTGTTTTCTTTGTACATTCTGGACCAGTATATACTCTCTTTGTTTTGCCCTCGGGCTGGTGCATGGTTGGGAACCAAAAGTCGAAATATATCGCACTTCACTAGTCTTTATCCTTGCTCTGCTATGTGTATCTTGCCAATGCGTAAATACGGTTGTCGTTAAATACGAAGCACAGTTCCGGCTTGGTCTTGCGAAGATGCTTGAATTATTGGCAGGGCGCCGAGCTATAGTATGACCAGCGGCTCATCCTGAAATACTTGACTAGCTTTCTACGACCCATTGATTACATCGTCATGGAGCCATTTCTTAAATGGGTCCAGGGGTCCTGGAAGATATTGCAATTAGGCCCTTATCTCCTGATATGAACGTATGTTTTCGTGAACTTCCTTTCAGCGTTCACCTCTCATCCCTTTCAACAATGATCCCCGTTGTTCAATTTGCGTAGGAGTAAATCCTCTATTTCAAGTTGTTTATCACGATGAGCTATTTCGAGGGCTGTCAGACCCTCTTTATTTTTCAAATCCACATCAGCACCAAACCACAGAAGTGCTTTCACCACCTCTATCATTCCCTGCCTTGCAGCGATATGAAGAGCCGTTTCGCCCTTGCTGTCCGTAATATTGCGATTGGCGCCAGCCAATAAAAGAACTTCTATCGTACCTCCTTGGGCTTTTTTCACAAAGTCGAAGAAATTTGTCTCGCCCTGGCGTTTGTCTTTCGAATCGGCGGTTGTCAGAGCTTTTGCCACTTTTGCCACTTTTGCCACTTTTATTTCCTCTGGTGTCGCTGCCACAGCCAGATGAAGAGCCGTTTGGCCGTTTTGTTCATCCCTTATATTGATGTCTGCGCCAAGTTCCACGAGAAGTCTTGCCATGCTGGCTTGATTTCGTCCCACAGCTAAGTGGAGAGCCGTTTGGCCTATTCGTTCATGCCTTCTATTGATGTCTGCGCCGGAGACCACAAGAGCCATCACAATATCATGATGCCTTTGAATGACAGCCAGATGAAGGGCTAATACGCCCCGACTGTCAGTCACATTGCAATCTGCGCCAGCAGCAATAAGGGTTTTTACCACCTGAAGTCTTCCTTGCTCCACAGCTGTAATAAGAACAGCATTACCAAATCTGTCACGGACGTTGCAATTTGCACCTGCATCCAGTATTTGTTTGACTATCTCGTGATGTCCTTTGGAGGCAGCGATTTTCAACACGGTGTCTCTTTGGTCGTCGCTAATCTTGTTGAAATAGTTGTCGGCCTGATGGGCCTCGAGCTCTTCGTCAATGACCCTGGTATCTGAAGAGAATGCTCTCTCAACAGTCAGGATGAACCCAAACATTTTTTCTCTACGCAGCGCTCGTCGTAAAGCTAACCCGAGTGCGAATCTGGCTCCGCTTGTGTCGACTTTTGTCATTCTACGAAGTATTCCAAGGGAACACTCCAGCCTTTTTGCTTCAGGAAGCCCGCAGTCTTCTGCCACGCTAGACAAAGCCAAACCCCAACAACGAGTGAAATTCGGATGGCCGATAAGCATATCAACCCAGCGATGACTGCTGCCGTTAGTGATCGCTGGGAACCATACAATCTCTTCTGCAGGAACAGGAAGTGATTTGATCTTCCTTGTGAAGTACAAAAACATTGCGTAGTGTTTCTGCTCTAGCGTCCAAAACAGCCCTTGGCGACTCAACCCGAGAGAAACTGCTAAATTCGTCGCGAAGGATAGCAAGTTGTTCATTTCAGTATTATCGGTGTCACTTCCGGAAGGAAGCTGACGTGTCTGGGCAGATGACTCCCATGGCCGGACTGATGGTAAGGTCTTGTCTTCAACGCATTTGCAAAAAAGAGACCAGATTTCACTTTGTTCCTCTGTTTTCAACTCCTTCAAATGTAAGAACCAGTTATCTCTGGCATAGGTCAAAAATGGGAAGCTCCGCAATTTGCTCTCTGCATTTGAATCTAGGGGTTGAGAATCTCCAACCCGTTCTAGAGCGTTTCTCTCAAACTCACGATATGTAATGCCCGGTGACCGCTCTCTTCTGGAAAGAATCTTGCGCGCTATCTTACTGACCATTGGATCTCTGCCATAGATAGAGGCTGTGCCCACCTGCAAGGGATCAAGGTGGCTTTTTCCACCTTTATCAACCTTCACCACCTGACGACTGAAATTTGAAAAGTTCAGGTACGTCATGCACAGAAGGCCCAAGTACTCATCAGTGCTGTTCACGTCAAATTTGGCATCCTTTTGATTCTCAAGATGAAAGAGGTGTTCTTTAACGCTTTGGTGGATATAGTGAACGGTATCTTCCTCGTCATCGACGAAAGTCAAGCCATAGCATCCTCGGATAATTCGATTCATGCTGTTGGGTAGTTTCCTCGTGTCGAGAAATTTATCGCCGATAGAAACAGTCAAAGCTTCTCTATACTCCTCGATAGTCAATGGACGCTTTACAGCGCCGCAGTACTGAAGTAGGTTCATTGCCTGGATTCCATCTTTTCCCTCTTTGATACGACTGATTTTGGAATCAAAGAGCTCAGTTAAGCCACGTGGGAGATGATTCAATGCATCAAGTATATCTTCATCGCAGTTTTTTTCGCACAAATCTTTGATGCAAAGGCCGGCCCAGAGAAACCTAGATGATCAATAGTCAGTCAGTTTGAAGTTTAAAGATAATAGGATACGATAATCAAGAGTCCAAAATTTTTGGTTACCGCACTTACATGCCCTTAGCGCTACTACGCAAGACATCCACTATCTTTGTCATGACACTTGGGTCTCGAAGAACTAGCAGTCCTTCTTCCACGCAATCATTGAGAGACGCAGTGATGTATCGATCAATATCGACATCAAGGTTTTCTTTCTCGATCAAAAGGCGATATTGTGGCTTGGTCCACTTGAATAACTCTTCTTCCAAATCAGGTCGACCTGCACAAATAATCTTCAAGTTTGCGAGCTTATTGCAGCAAAGCGTTGCCAGAGCCTGCGCAACCTCTCTAATCTGATCCTGCTCACACTCATCTAGTCCATCTAGGACAATATAGTATGTCCTTCCTATGTCTAACCTGGAGAGTAAAAACTCAATAGTTTCATCCATATCCAGGTTCTGGCTGTCATTTTGCATGGACAGTAGACTTTCGTGTTTGCTTCTCTCGATGAAATGATCAAGTAGCTGGCGAGAAATACTTCCGAAAATATTGCTCGCAACTAAAGAATCTTCATTTTCATAGGAGCAGAAGAAATGAGAAACGGTCTCGTCCTCTTTTCGTGCTGAATGCAGATAAGATATCACGTTAGACATGAGAACGGTCTTTCCCATTCCCATCGTTCCTGAAAACCAAAATATGGCTGTCCCAGGGCAACCTTTCCATTCAAGAAATGTGAGATCTTTCGTAAGCCATTCAGCGGTCAAGTGAACTCGTTGCTTGAGGGATCGCTTCCAAGGGCGAATGTGGTCAACAGAACACAAGTTTTGTCGAATTTTGGTCTTTAATGATGCAATTTCCCTTCTTGTTTGATGAATCTGCCATTGCCTTGCCTCATCCTGTTGATTTACTGATTTTCGGAGAAATTTTAACGCAGACGGTCTAAAAGAAGCGTTTTCCCGGCTCTCGTGCTTCAAAAGCTTTTTCGTTTCCTGCTCTGCCTGTTTCGACGCAAGTGAGATCTGTAGTTCAATCTGATCTCGGGCTAAACTTAGCCGATCTAGAAATGGCTTGAACTCGGTCTCGAAGGGAGTCCAAATGGAAGAAATTGTCTGTACAGCAAATGTCCGACGAGATACCTCGACGACCTTCATGCACAGCTCGACTATCACGGCATAGTATTCACACAATGCATGTTGAAGACCAATGCAGCCATGGTAGATATGACCAAACTGTTGAAAAGTTGGACAAAAGCGCCCGATCTCCATGATCATATTGGTAACTTTATCGAAATAAGAGACAACATTGCTCGCCACTGTTATAGCAGTCTTGACACCACCCCAAACCAGGGCCGCAATATTTGGATGCGAGCTCACGAATGTATCAACAGCCCCCGCAAACTGCTGTGTTGCACTTAGGAAATTACACAGTCGTGGAGCAACGCTTCTTCTCGTCTTGCTACTATTTTCAGCATCAAGCTTCGCAACGAAAAATAAAACACCCTCAGCATCAGGTACCGCTGTGCTGTCTTTAAATTGTTGCTGCTGCTCTGCTGTCAAAACATCCTGAAAATTTCTCAGGGCAATTTTCAGAGACTCTGCGGGGTCATCTTCCTGGGTGCGATCTTTTCCTTTCTGCGATAGCTGGAGAGCCATTTTAACGGTCAGAATCGAGAAGGAATTTTGGCATAGGTGAGGGCTTGTGTGGATGGAGTCGATTTGCCCTATCGCAGCAGGGCAATATACCGAACTCAATCCAGGATGTGAGGATTCGATCGACCGAAAACAAAGCGAAGAAGAAATCCGACTCGAATAGCCGCATGAAATCGCGCGGGGCTGTGTTTGCCCAGCGCCTCAAGCAATTTCTTGATTGGACGGACTCGTGTAGTGCCTCATTGGATGTTAGTTGCATCTTTCAGGCTTAGCGCGGCGGTCCGCATATTTGCTTCTTTCATCCCCTCCAGCTGAACTCCGGGGTTGGCAACTTTACAATTTTCTCTGGCCCGTGGACTGTGTATTGTATCAACTTCCCTTATCTTAGATATACTAAAAGAATCATAACACAATATAATACCAACCGCATAATCAAATTTGAAACTCCGGAGGCGACTCCCATCGATGCAAAAGCTCCTTATACTGTATCTAAATTAGGAAGTCCACTTGTTTCAGCATAAATCTCCGATTGAAAAGTGATTAGAGCAAATATATCACTAATTATTGAGATTAAGGTTTGGAGTTTCGCCCTGTTTTCTACTTGAGCTACTCTATCCTTCTACACACGCTTGGTGGCTTGGTAACTTGTTCCCAGCAAAAAGTAATTGATTCAGATCATACAAGAAGCCATAGACTGAAATTTCAAATCACAAACACTGCCTATATATAAAAGCATGCTCAAACAAGTGCATGGAATAGCTCTCAGTAATTCTGAGAAGGCTTTAACCAGAAGTAACGTGAAGAGGGCCGTTACCGTCATCCACAGGGCAACCATCACTGTCAGAATCGAACTCGACAACGCAGCTGGCGTCTTGACCAATAGCAATACCAATGAAATTCGTGTCTGTCTGTCCATCACCGGAACCAAGGCTGTTACCATCACCATCCTTCACCTCACAGGTTTCAGGGCTGCCTCCGAAATCAGCCTTGCACTTGAACTTGCGAGGAGTGCTCCAGCAATCGCCCTCGATGGTGAACTCGCGGCCATCGCCAGTGTTGTAGCAGGGTGAGTGGTCATCAGGGAAGCCTTGGTCGTAGATGGCCTCGCCGGCATCGTTAATGATGGCGAATCCCGAGTAGTGGCCGTTCTGGTTGCCGCCGGCCGGGCCCGAGATGGAGGAGAAGCTGCCGGATGACCAGACGACCTTGAGGTGCTCGGCGTATATGGGTGCGGAAGTTGCCAGGAGGCAGAGGAAAGTGCGAAGAGGAGCCATGTCTTTGTTGGAGATGAGGTTTTGTGGGTTGAATGGAATTGAGAGGTTGTGTTGTTCTTGGTCTTGCTTGTTAGAGGCCTTTTATAATCTGTTTGGGATCATATTAAGCCACCAAAAGCCGACGCCAAGGATTTGGCGCGCTTTTCATGCTTACTATGATATCATTAGATTGTTTGGAAGATACAAGAATCAACAGAGACATGCCAGCAGAAGATAGAATTCGAAGGAGCTTAGCTTTGGGTCCACTTTCATCTTCCTGGTCCGTCTGTTTATTTCTCTATCGACTTAAAATGATATATTTGTGATGCACAGTTTATTCAGAAGTGATCTCTTGAATACTCTTCCGGGGTTTAGTCCCTTTGGAAAATGCGTTCTTTGAAGGCACTTTCCGTCGTCAGAGCGGAGGCTCAAATCCAAACTATGACGAAGAGGGACGATTCATACCATATAGAGTATGTCGGGTGATTTTGATGGCTCCACCGATTAGGGGCCAAAATATGGGGACCAGAACTGCAAATCTACCCCAAACGGTCTCACTGTGCCTGACGAAACTGGTGTGGATAATTGGAGTGCAGATCCAGGGCGGGACTCGGGAAAGCCAAGAGTTTACTTACGACCTGGCCAATGATACCCAGAAGAAGCAAGAGAAGACCATCGATCCATTCTCGGGATTTTTGACCGTTTGCCCTACGTTGGTCCTGCTCGGACGCCCGAGAGCCTGGCAATAGCACCCCATATCCAGACGTGCAATGCGATGCCCACCAAATACTTCTTTACCTGGAGACACTTTATTTCACCATGCTATATCTCATTCTGACCACACTTAATCCTCAATCCTGTAGGCTCCTATAACTAGGAACTTGCATATGCTGCAAATAATGACGTGGGATTTACATGGTTTTTTCACATAACCAATGATTTAACTTCGTGTCCATTATAATCTGCTTCCGCCCCCAAACGGCGACCAGAAGAGTAAGCACTAACAAACCCACGCTAAAAGTGATCCAGGGCCAATTCCAAACTCCACAATGACATCAAGAGTCTGCAGGCTGAGTCCCTGATTATATAACTTCTGCCGCCGTATTTGAAATCTCATAGTTAGAACCTATACTAGAGCTCATCCTTAATCCTGACCTCAACCTAGCTACTAGTATATATCGGCTCGAAGAATTTCCTATCTTCCTAGCTCTCTAGTCTCAAACCACACAATAAGTATTCTTTTATTCTTCTCATACTAGTAGCCGGCTCAGATTGAATTTACTCCCGACGACCATCCGGAGCCTTAGCTTATTCCCGAAGCTTGGAAGTCCTGGCTTGTAGATCTGCCAAGAAGCTCTCAATGGCGAGAGTGGGGTCTCCATATCCCTGCAGGTCCTCGATCTCTATATTGTGCATTATTTGCTGAGAGATTTGTTTCACTTTGATATTTTGTCCTTTTACCTTTGATGGTAATGATAATCCTATAAAAAGTTAATTTCTTATCAAATAATTCCCAGCTCTTGGAAAATCAATGCATCCGCATCCCGCCAACTTATTTGGTTTTCTCTCTCACGAGGTCTCCGTGCAATGCGGTCTCAGAAACAATTATTCTTCTTTGACTATTTACTCTCCCCCTTCTCGGTCACAATCAAGGAAAGCAATTGAATGAAATAGATTCGATCCATAGTTCACCTCGTCAGGTCCAACTGCGCATGCATCCAAAGTGGCATAATTTGCACTAGATATTCCCTTTTCCAGGTTGGGGAGTCTGCACGGATTGTATACCAAGACTTATTGCTGAGCATGAACAGTATCCCGGCAATGATACCCTGACACTGGTATTTTGACTCTAGCCTCAAACCAAAATGATACTGGATGGCAGAAAGTATTGAGAGCTTGTTTGCTATATTCTGGGACACGTTGTTAATCAATAACGCCAGCTCCTCCATTCTATGCCGCCTCCGCATCCGTACCCTGCATCATGTGCTTGAATACTCGGGAGGACATGAAGACGTCCAATTGTGGCTATAAAAAAAGATGCGAGAGATAATTATGGTTAGTTTATTGAATAAGAAAAAAGAGGAGATAAATATAATACAAGGTCACCAGATCATCTCAGCAGCTACATGTATCACGAGAAATTTTCAATTATCCTCCGACAGCACCTTTTGCACTTCATCTGCAACATTATACTCCAAAACTGCCTTCGCAGGATTCGTAGAGGCAAAGCAACCTGTTCAAAAGATTAGCAAAAGACAACCCAAACCAAACCGCAGCAGTATACCACTTACCAACCAAGTACAGAATAAAATACATCATGAACTCCTGCACAACATTCATACTCTTCTTACTCTGCTGCCGCCGTCTCGCCTCATCCAAAATAGCCTTCACATGCGGGAATCGCAAGATAGTATGCTTCCTCGCAGCGAGTTGAATAGCATCTTTCTCAGAGAAATCTTGTTGATCCCTTCCATAAGCCCTCTTCAAATAATGCGACAGGAATAGCGAAAATGACTCAACATCTTCTAGTGCCTGTGCAGACCCTTGTCCTGATGTCGGGGGTAGTGCGTGGGCCGCATCACCAAGTAATACAATCCCATCTTTGCCCCAGAGTGGTAATTCGGGCGTCGTCCAGGTTGGCCACATCGATTCCACCTTCACCGATGCGATAATCTCCTGGATTACCGGATCTTTCCAACTGGCATGTCGCTCTTTCAGGTCCTGGTTGATGGCGGTTATATCCACGGTTTTGGGATCGGGACACTCGTCCGTTCCGTATGTGGACCACCAGGTAATGGTGTCTCCTGGGCTGGAAAGATGGTTCGGTGAGTCTCTATGAGAGTCTGTGACTGGGCTAGATGAGTAAACATAGCCGAAGAAGCCGTTTCTGCCGAATGTGATTGTCATTGTTCCCTTGGGGATGTTTTTGAGTAGGTTCTCCGTGACGGGGTGGAAACCGCCTACTCCTGTCAAACCCCTAGATAACTTTTAGCATCAAGTGTCTCCTTTTATATCTTGGTAGCACCTTACTCATATCGAGGAGGGTATGGATCTTGCTCCCCGGTTTCGGCATCAAATAATGCGCGCTTCACGGTGGATTTTAATCCATCAGCACCAAGTACCAAATCCGCTTCGACGGGGTCACTCCCATCCACGAAGGTGATGAGATGTTTTCCGGAGGGAGCTCCACGAGGAATGACTTTGGCAATCTTCTTGTTCAGAATAACATCATCCGGGATACGATCCCGTAGAGCTTTCCATATAGAATGCCGACTCATTGCAACGGAATTCATCATCTGCCCATCTACCTCCGCTGTAGCTTCCACATCCATCAACGTCCAGCCATAGGCACTTTTGATCTTGAAATTCGAGTATGGATACCCGCTCCGAACAACATCCCGGAATAATGATTCATCGAGCCGGTTTAGTACGTTCAACCCGTTCGGACCGACGCCTAGCCCGCCGCCTACGATGAGGGTTGCGGAGCGTTTGGCGTCGTCGCCTGTGACTGAGGCGGGCCGTTCACGGAATGTCGTGTCACTAGATGTGTTATAGGCTTCGTAGATTGTGTAGCTGTGTGGCTCTCCTGGTGGTTGGGGGAGGTGTTTTTGGAGAGAGAGGTAGGCGGCGCAACCACTGATACCGGCGCCAACGATGACGATTTTCATGGCGAGTGCGGTGGATAGCTCAATTGAGGAGAATACGTTTATTTGGATTGATTCCAAGATAGGGAAATGAATGTATGCTCCAGCTTGGGAGACATTGATATATATATTGCTGCTTGTAGGCTGCCATGATTGAGGTGAGGTCAATTTATACGAGGTCAGCTGATCTGTACCATCCAAAACACCCAGGCATCTCAGATCGAGCCATTAGTAACTATTAGTACCAACACCAAACAACATGAAGAATATGAAGCTATTCACAACTCTACACAATCCCTACATGATTACGCCGTTGGATACCATGCCAAGACCTGCATCCTCAGGTGTCAAGCATTGCCACGAGGCACTGTACAACTACGATCAGATCCAATCACATCCTGTGCCACCGTGGCAAACAGCGCAATAAGTGTCCGGTCGTTGAGCATATTCCAGCTGCAAGAAACCAGTTGCAGAAAGGAAATGCCCCCACCGACCCCGGGTTTGCCCCAGCAGTCTTCTCAAATTGCCGTGCCGAGTGCACTTTGCACTCCGGAGAGTTGTGCCTAATCGGGACCGAACCCCCCTTCGCCCGGCCCCGGACCCAAGGAAAGCTTTTTCTTTTCTTTTTTGTTTTTCCTGGGGTCACGCGAGTTCCGACGCCCAATGCAAATGCAGTGACCCTTCCAACTATGTACTCGATCGACCTGCACCCTCGTGTAAACTGGCGCCTAGACTCTTTGGCATCTTGTGTGGGGGTTAGGAGGGAGGGGTGCAACCACCGCACGTCCCACATCCCATTTCCCTAGCCACCCTGACAGGTCGGATATCTACCTGTGTCTGGTCGGCATTCCTCCGGATAACGTGGGGTGGTCTTCCCCCTCCTCCCTCTAGCTTTGCAAGCCACTTGAAATCTTGCAACACAGCCTCTTGATTTGTTCTGGGGGTGAGCTCGGACCGTATTCTTGCGAAGGAACGGCAGCGACCGGCGTGATGGCCGATGGTGGGACACTCCGCATTCTCGTCCTGCGGCCCTACTCGTTTTGCTGCCAAGGTTTCAATACCGTGGCTCGGGCTGCATGTCATCGTGCTGTGTACAGAGTACATCCTGTACATATTCCCTCATTACTGGAAACAAAGCAGTTGTCATCTCTTCTCGGGTCTGCGAGAGAATTGCCTAGTGCCCACCCGGCGGATATACGGGATGCCAAATGCCAACGATACCCAGTCTGATCGGAGGCCATCTCGGCAAGTGCTGCGTTGGCCTAAGCTCCCGGCTCGGCTCCTGCGAGAGGCAGATTGGTACATCCGTAGCGTGTGTAGTTCATACATACCTCCAGCTCCAGCGGCCAGCCCTAGATTCGGTAGGGCTTGTCTTTGACTACTTTGGCTTTGGTTTTTACTTTGGCTTTACCTGATTCAATCATGCTGTGCAAGTCAGGAAGGCAGCGATATTCAATGCCGCAATATCCGGTCTGCACGAGTCAAGTCAAAATGCCGCCACAGAATTGCAACTTTCGTCCCCCGGATTGAAGAGTATGCATTTGATTGGTTTTACCATGACAGGATAGCGAGACGGAGTACCTGGACCAAGCATAATACGAACAAGGGCCGGAACAGGATTCGGGACCTGACCTTTGCCAGATTCATGATTGGGGCCACCCGGATCCGCTTCGGAGCGCGTGAGTGTCTGAATTCTCCAGCGATTTTGATCTAAGTGGAACTCTGTAAATCCCCCCTTCCAGTCTCAGCCCTCGACAAAGTTAGCAGCCCCCCGCAAATCCCCGATTGTGGCTGTCGTGGATTCCCCAGGACCGGATTTCGTCATTTTCTGGTTTTTTAGGGGGCAAAGTCCACAGGGAGAATATTCTCTGTGTGTGTGAGAGCCTCTTGGTGGATCTACTGTATCTATCACGGCGAGGCTATGATTTCATTCCCTGTTTTTTTTGATGTTCATGATCGACTGGAAATGCAACTGTCTCGTGAATCCACCCCCCTTTCCGACAATCGGAGAGTTATCCACCTCAACATCAATGCGCGAGCCAAATCAGTGGTTTCTAGCAAGGATGCGGATGCGGATGTGCGGAAGGCATCGGATATGATGGGGGGAGAGCCGATGATCGTGCCGCACAATTCCAGCCTAGGCATTGCGGGCGCAAGGTGCACATCAATGTGCCTAGGCATGGAGAAGTAGGGGACCTTCGGACCGTACGGCTCTTTAAGTTTCCAGGGGAGGGCTGGGCTCCGATCGTCGGCAATTTCGGTTTCCTACGGGGCCTATCAGGGGGTCGCAGGGCTTCTTGGATTCTGGATTCTGTGGGGAATTCCGCGTTCCATCGAGGCCGTTGGCGTTGGCATTGGCGTTGGCGTTCGTGTCTGGGGGTGAGACAGTCGTGCAGGTTGTATTGGACGAAGACCCGCTTTTAATAATGGGAGAATATTGATTGAAAGGGATTGATTATGATTAAATGTTGGATTTTGATTTTGATTTTGATTTTAATTTCTGTCCATCTTCCATTATGCTTGTTCTCAGCTTCTCTCTCTCTTTTTCTCATATAGCCACGTTCCGTTGCACAGACCGATTCCATGCCGACTCTTGAATGTAACAATGAAGCCATGCAGGCAACCATCACAATGCTTGGATGGTTTGATCCCGCAGGCAGTGGAGAGCACGATGGATCAGCGGAATTAGTACGCGCAGATCAAATCATTCGCAAGGAGTCCTAAAATGGTAAGCTTGCGACAAGCCTCCACCTGGAAGGCCCGCTTCTTCTCCGCCATCGGCGACTGGAGACCCCCGTGAATTGCTCCAGTCGTGGCCGGACCGGTAGGCCGCTGGTCTGCTGGTGCTGCTGCTTACACTAGCGGCTGCGATCTTCCCTCTGGCCCAGCGGTCCAGGACGCGCTGTGCCGTGGGACCTTGGGGTCGGCGTATTTCGGGAATTTGGAAATTTCCGAGATCCTCCAGATTCAGCATTCCGGCATTCACTAGAATATCCCGTGAGAGAAATGTAAATAGATGTTAGGGAAGATCGAATAATCCCAACAGTTTCAGATTCAGGTTTCAGCACTAAGTGTAAGTAAGTGCCAGCAAGTGCTCGAAGCCGACGGTAGCCACGTATGGTAAGTAATATAAGTAATATATGTATTGGGCGGTATTGGAGCCAGTCGCATTTCCATGACACTCGACTCCACCCTTCCACTGCAGAAAATTCAGACTGGGGATTTCTTGTTCTCTTGTATATTTTGGTATCGTCACCAACCCAGTGACACTCTATGATACATATAGTCCATGGTAATATACGCTACCCTCTAGCTACTCTAGCTACTCGAGCTACTCTAGTTACTCTAGTTACTGTTACTCGGTACTGCCTATGCACAAGTAACGTGACCGGGCCGAGCGCAGAGGCTAACCAGATGGAGCGCAGTGACGCAGTGACGCAGCGATGGCGATGCCAGGCCGAGTTTAGTTCATGTTTAGTCAAAAATCACTAGGAAATGCCCAGAAAGGCCTCTGTGGGGAAGACGCGGCCCCGGTTGGGCGAATAGCCACGGCTGGATTTGGGGAGGAGAAATTGGGTCGGGTCTGCCCCAACCTGAGTTCGTCAAGTGGACCGTTTCTGGGGGAATCCATTTGAGCAGAGTCATCCCTCATTCATAGGAGGGCCCTTCATAGGTTCCTGAATGACTTAAAATGCATGTGCCCCCCCCAACGCGCGCCTCCCCCGGTTTCGTAGTCTTCGACCCTCTCCACTCTTCCCTCGCCCTTGTGGCTGCTTTGTCTTTTTTTTCTTCTTGTTCTTGTTCCATTCGAATGTTCGAATGTTCCCCCATTCGCCCCCGGTCATATCATGAGTAGCGCCACCGCGACAATGGAAGAGTCAGGAAAACGAAAAGCCTCCACCGGCCTCGCCGTCAACCGCCCCGTGAAACGCAGAGCTTCGAAAGCCTGCTGCTGCTGTCGTGCCCGCAAGGTGCGCTGCGACGTGGTGGAAAATGGTTCGCCGTGTACCAACTGCCGACTAGACCAAGTCGAGTGTGTTGTCACGGAGAGCAAGCGCAGAAAGTTCGTCTAAGCTGAAGAAAAAAAAAAAGAAGAAAACTACATATTCAGTCGAATTAAGAACTAACGTAGAATTACTACTACGCGCAGGAAGTCTCGCGTGGAAATCGAAAATGCTCCGTCCGAATCGCCCGAGGCCTCGGAGGAGAATCCGATGCATCGACTCGACATGAATCTGCCCGATATGGCGCCTACCTCGCCCTCGCAGACCTCAGTCGATGTCGATCTTGGTCAACATATGCCGCATCTCCTCTGTACGTTGGAATAGCTCCCCAATGGCTGTGATATACCGCTAACAAGAACTGCAGATCAAACGCAGGCACATCGGATTGGCTCCGATGATCGCTATCGTCGCCACATGGCGCCAAACCCGGCCGTTCCCTCGACAATGCCGTTGGCTAATGCGACATTGCAAATTCAACAGCTGCTCGATCCCAACTTTGGCAGCCCGCGCGCCAGCAGCGGATTCCTGCCGGATTATATCCGTGGTCTACCCGCCCGACTCCAAAAAGAAGATATCGACTATCTGGCCGCCAAGGGGGCTCTCTCCATTCCCGAAGTGACCCTCCGAAATGAGCTGCTCAAGGCTTATATTCACTACGTTCATACGTATATGCCTCTACTGGACCTCGAGGAGTTCTTGCAGACCATTGTGCAAAACGATGGCATTCACCGCATCAGTCTACTCCTCTTCCAGGCTGTCATGTTCGCTGGAGTGGCCTTTGTGGATATGAAGCATCTCCAGGCAGCCGGCTACCAGACTCGAAAAGCTGCACGGAAGATCTTCTTCCAGCGAGCTCGGCTCTTGTATGATTTCGACTACGAGGTCGACCGCATCTCCCTGGTGCAGTCGCTTCTTCTGATGACATACTGGTACGAAACTCCCGATGACCAGAAGGACACCTGGCATTGGATGGGTGTCAGTCTGTCTCTGGCCCACACCATTGGCCTCCACCGTGATCCCGGCAACTCGCGGATGGATATCCGCCGCCAGCGGATGTGGAAACGCATCTGGTGGAGCACGTATACCCGCGACCGACTGATTGCCCTGGGCATGCGACGACCCATGCGCGTGAAAGATGACGACTGTGATGTCCCCATGCTAACGCTGGATGACTTTGAATTCCAATCCTTTTCGCCAGAAATAGTGCAGATGGTAGGAGACTCGGAGATTCTGCAAAACGTGAGCTACCAGCGTGAATTGGCTCTCATGTTTATCGAGAAGGCCAAGCTGTGTCTCGGCGTGAGCCATGTCCTCTCTGCACAGTACTCCGTTCTCAGCCACAAGTTCGGCGGTACCATGGAGACAACCATGATGCTCGTACCGAAGAAATCAACCGCAGAGTCCTTCGAGGTGCGTCATTGTGATCAAGAACTGGAGGATTGGCTGGCCAACCTTCCCGTGGAAACCCAATATACGCCGTCTGGAGGAGCAAAGCTTTCTGAGGCCCAGGAGGTGCTTCACTCACACCGTGCCCTGTTGAAAATGGTCTACCTCACTACATCCAGCGCTCTACACCGTCCGCAAGTCCTCCCCGCAATCCCGTACCCATCCATGGACGCCGAATTGCAAGAAATATCCCGCAACAAGGTTCGATTCGCCGCTGTGGAAATTACCAGCATCGCCCAAGACCTCCACATCCTGGACTTAACCCGGTACTACCCCACGACCGGAGTAACGGTCCTGCTCCCCGCAGTGATCATCCACCTCCTAGATATCAAATCCAGCGACCCCAGCGTCCGAATGACCAGTCTCCAGCGCTTCTACCAATGCATGCGTATCCTACAACGTCTCCGCGAAATCTACGCCTCTGCAGACTTCGCCACTTCTTTCCTAGAGGCTGCTATTCGCAAAGCTGGCATCCAACTTACCGTCGCTCCGCAAGATGTCCAGTCCTCCTCCCGCTCCTCCCGCCAAAATCAGCACCAGACTCAGAACCAGTCTGCTAGCAATGATCCCTTTGACGCTCTCACACGCGGTCACACCCTCACTCCACCCCCAGACTCCCTCGCCCAGAAAATCCCCGACCTGACCTATCCCAAAGCGGCCCCCGCAGGCGGGCGACCTACCACCACCACCACCGCCGCAACAACAACCACAACAGGAGACCTCTTCGCCTCAACACCACCACAATCCGACGGAAGCGAAAACGGCAGTACGCAAAACCTCAACCTCAACACGAGATATAACCATAATCACGACGCACTTGCGATTCCAGATCTAAATGCTGATCTCAGTCTAACGGAATTAATGGATCTCGCCAACGATGCGGAAGTAACTCAAAACGACTTCGACGCTTTAATTAACTTCGAAGACGCTGGTAATGATTACTTCGCCGATGAAAATGCCGCCCCGCCTCCCCCTGAGGAAAAGTCTGGTTTCGACTTTCACGTCGATTCGGGCCATATGATGGGTTTCGATGATGCTGGTACCAAAGCGATTGATTTCGCGATGACTGATCGCACTGATCATACCCATACCCCCGTGGGTGCGGGCGGTGCTGCCTCGGCCGAGGCTCAAGCGGGGCCCGGTTTGACGGCTGATCTGGACACGGATCTCGGAATCAGCTTGGATGAATAAACACGTGCTTGTTTTTTCTTCTTTTCTTTTTCCTTTTTCTCATATACTTCATTTCAGCTTATGCTATGCTTTATGCTTTGGGGATTAGCGGGCACAATTTTCTATTCTTTACTTTTTTTAATCACTGTGTTAATACGGAGCCGTGATGGTTCGGTTCGAAAGATGAGCACATATGGTGTTTGGGGGTTTTTCTTTTTGCTTCTGTTTTCTCTTGTCTCTTGTTCTTTTTTTCGAGTTTTGTTTCGCCCTGATGACCATGATGACGTCCATATCGATTTTCCAATAGATGGATCTGGAGATGGACATGGATTCCCCAAAAGCATGAGCTATGTGAATAACGGTTTATACTCAATCAACCAATTCAATTTGAGATTGTTCCTTACAACGGTATCACATACTGTACATACTGTAAAAGTCCGTTACCACAACTTCGATACCTAGCACAAGCCACCAAAGCAACCCTCCCCACGGCTAGTTCTGGTTCTAGGTTCCAGACAACACCAGCACCAGTCTAGTCCCAATAGCGCAATTAATTCTCCGATCCGGATTCGGATTCCATTCGATTTTCTGGCTCGGCGTGCCCGGTGGATCGACGGGTTCCACTCCACTCACACCGACTCCGACCCCGATCCTGCACATCGGTATCACATGCAATGTCTGCACCGGCTGGCGATGTCATTACGCAGGGCTATGGACTAGTTTCCTTTCGGTGCACGAGGTCTCTTTCGTCATTATGCTTTTGTCCGTCTCCGTGTCCGCTTTGTCCGTTTTTCGTGGCGGGGGATCGACAGGGGTTTGCTTTTTGGTGTGCTTATGGACCCTGGTTTGTGGATGTCTCTGGTTGGATGGAGGTGGTACAGAGTATGTATTCTGGATTTGCGGTATATTTCTTTTTAATGTTTTCTCTTTTCTTTTCTTTTTCTTTTCCTTTCCTTTTCTTTCGAGGGATCTTCGATTTGATTTAATTAGACTCTCGTAGGTTTTACTAGGATCTTTCTAGTTTCTCCACCGTTATGCTCTCTGGCTTGGCGTCTAGTATCCTTTTTCCTTTTTTTTACTTCCCCTTCTGTAATTATTATTATGAATTATTGTTATTCTTCCCCCCCCCCCCCCCCCCAACCTTATGGGCTTCCGGATTGTCAGATGCGCTGAGTAAAGTAGGGTTTCACTTGGAATTGCTTGTTGTGATGCAAGCTTCCAAGTTTTACTCATGGGATATAGTAGTATACATATACCCCTGGGCAAACAACCCAATACCTCTAGCAAGAACCAAGGCAACTTGAAACCTGAAGCATTGGAAAGCATCTAGTAGTACTACTAGTAGGACTTCTTCATGGTCCCCACTGGTTCTTAGTGCTGCTACTATTAGGAGAGAACTTGAAAATGTAAAAGATTAAAATGTAATCGCACAGTCAATCTCGACGGGACTCATAGCACATCGGAGCATAAACATCGTAGACAAATAATCATATCCGCGAATGGGGAATCAAGACTGAAGTCAAACCAGAGCGAAAAAAAAAAGGGCAGATAGGAACCTAATAACATAAAACCGAACCCAAAGCCGTTAATCTTAATCTACCTAGGCACCCCCACGACCCATCCGCTCAATTGAGCTCATGATTCCACCACGACCAGGAGTGAATACTGCAATTCCGGACTTGCCACCACTATTTCCGCGAGAGTGGCCCTGCCCCCTAGGAGCACCGTATCGAGGAACTCGTTTCTCGCCACTAGCGGGAGGACGGATACCGCTGGACCCGGAGCGACTCACGCTACGGCGGAGGTTGTCGGTTGCAGGCTCGCCGGATGAAAGGTATTCATCTCCGGGAGCTCCGACAGAGGAGACGGAAGGTTCGCGAATTTCTTGCTGAGGGGGTGCTGCTTGGGCTTGTTGGATGGATAGCCATTCATCGACTGCAGCGACGAGTTCGCCTTTCTCGGCACGCTCGGATTTGAGATCGGAGCGGAGACGCTCGCTGTCTTCCTTCAAGGAAGCCATCTCATGTTGTAGACCCATGATCTGTGCCTCGAGGACATGTTTCTCGGCTTCGTGCTCGTCCTTTTCACGAGTGATCATACTGGCGTTGGCGTTGGCCATGTTATCTGATTGAGCAGCATCACGCTCAGCCCGCAGACGAACATTCTCATCATTTATGGCGCTGAGCTTCTTCTCTGCCTCACGCAGGCGCTTTTCCCAGCGAGACTCGTAGCTCTTCTTTAGTGCCGCAACCTTGGTCTCGTGCTTGCCTTTGTACAAGCTGTGCAGCTCCCTGGCAACCTTTTCCACGGCGTCTTGAACCTCCCGAGCAGTAGCCTCTGCCGATTGGGAACCTTTACGGGAGCTGGAAGCAGTGCCAGATTCAGATGATACTGCAGAGCGTGCAGCAGAAAGTTGACTTTCGAGCTCGACAACACGGCCTTCTAGCTGCTCCTTGCCCTTCTCTGCGTCGTCGGCTTTCCGGGTCAGGCGCTCGCGCTCGCGTTCCCCCTCAACCAAGTCTGACCGAACTGACCGAAGAACAGTTTCCATCTCGTTTCCTCGTCGGTCCCATTCAGCCTGTTCCATCTCCAGAGCTTCCTTACGAGCAGCCTCATTACGGACTTCTTCCAAAGCTTCTCCAACGCGCCTCTCTGCGTCTGAAATGGCCGTCTTTAAGCTAGCAACTTCCGCATCCTTTCCGCTGAGAGTAGCCTTCAGCGACGAGATCTCTGACATGAATCCTGATTTAAGGGACTCCAGTTCTCGCGGCGTGATGCTTGGTAGAGAGCGAGGTGTCGGCGCAGGTACCATGTCATAGTCCAAGTCCAAAAGCGAGGAGAACTTGGAGGGAGACCGGATAGACTGTCGCATGGCCCTCAATGGCGAACGTCGAGATGGGGAATAGCGGCCACTTTGCTGCACGGATTGATGGGGAAAGAAGTTCATCGAATCGCCAAAGTCGAGCAGATTGGGCGTTTGACGTGGGTTCTCAATATCGCGAGATGCTCGGCGCCTAGGCGTGGGTGAGCCAATGGGCGAGCCGGTATCAAGCAGCGCACTTGATTTGTAGGATCGCCGGCCAGTGCCGGGGGTAGAGGGACCGACACTTTGTCGAGACATATTGGCTCTGTGGGCTGAGCTGGGCCCAACGCTGCCGCGCATTGATTTGAGAGGTGATTCGGCTCGCAGCTTTGCAAAGGAGGTCATGTCGGGCAGAACTGAGAAGTTACTCAAGCCGGTATCATCCATGGAGTTGTGATAATCGTCTCCCAGCACGGAGTTCTCATCCGCGCCAGCGTTTTCATCCTCGTGGAGAACCGTGGACATGCCCTCGTTGCGTTTATCTTCCATCATGCTGTTTGCGATGGTAGACTGGTCTTGTGTGGCACTTGTCATTGACAGCAGGCTATCGTTGTGGATGACGCTGGAGACTTCATCGGCATCGATGTGAATTTCTGGCCCCTCGGGCCGACTAACCATGCCCTTCTTGCATGACTCGTGGGCTTGTACTTCTTCCTGACCTTGTGGCGTTTGGTCAAATGACCGCTTGCGAGGCGTGGCTGCGACTGGGTGTCTTCCGTCTAGGCCAAGAGATGCGCGCTGCAATGATCGGCGCGATGAGCGGAGTTTTTGTACCTCGATCGTCTCCTCAGGGGACTTTTCCCGGGATGGCACGGTATGCGCGACAGCGGGAGGGGAGTTCTTGATGTGTCCGATCGACTCGCGCGGGCCTTCGTGGAGTTCTTTGGAGTCAATATGATCTTGGTTCAAATCATTCTGTATGTCGGGCTTTAATGATGAGCTATATTTCACAGCTGGAGAAGAATGCTTGATCTCGATCGACTCGCGCGATGCTTTGTGTGGCTCCTCGGACTCGACATCGTCTTCCTGGACATCTTGTACCTCAGTCTGCAACGGGGAGCTGTAGGAAACAGCCGGAGGCGAATGCTGGACCCGACCAATCGACCGACGCGGCGTCTGGTGAAGCTCTGGAGAAGCAAGGCCGTCTTCCTCTGGTACGTCTTTGTGTACGTCCGCCCTGAAAGTCTCCGGTTGCGACGGTTGCGCTCCGACACCAGGTGAAAGCGGCTGCACCTCACCAAGTTTCTCAGAGTCGACATTCTCATATCGGGTGTCCGCGCGGAAAGGCGAACTAGCAGGATCTTCAACCGTAAGCCTTTTATCTAGGCCGGGCGACATGTGCTGGACGTCACGCAGACGTTGAAAGTCTACCGTCTCATCTCGCGCATCAGGACGGAACGGTGAGCTGGCAGGATCTTCGATCTCTAGACGTTTGTCTAAGCCCGGAGACAAGGGCTGCAACTCGCGTAACCGTTGAAAGTCCACTGTTTCGTCCCGCGCATCGGGTCGGAAGGGAGAACTCATTGGATCCTCCTGCTCTGCGAGCCCGAAATGATGTCGAGGCGTCATTGCTTCCGCTTTCTCTTGCTGGTATTCGCGCAACTTCTGAAAATCGACCGTATCTTCGCGGCCATTGTCCCAGAAAGGCGAGCTAGCGGGCTCTTGGAAGTCGTCACGGTCATCGAAGTCATTGTTCATGTATTTTTCGTTAGGATTGTAGTACTCGTTTTCATTCTCGTTCGTAAAGGAGGGATTCGGGCTTCGCGCATCGCGGTCGGTCCAGGTTTGCTTCAGTGGACTTGAAGCAGTAGCGTCTGGGGCCGCAGGCTCATCGAGTGTTTTCGTGAGAAAAGGCGACGATCCTATCTTGGGAGATCGGGCTCGCGCATTCTGAAAGGAGGATGAAAGGGGTGATAGGGGATTCGACATGGCTGGTATTTTGTTCTGAGAACCCTCCAGCGTTGTGTGAAGCTAAGAAACTCTTCTGTTTGGATGCGGCCGATTGTGGAGGGCGGCGTTGCTAGGTAAACAAAGCTAAACCGCATTAGGACGCTGAAGTATACCGCCCGGGTCGGAGTGGGGGGAAACAGAGCAACTTCTTCCTTTTACTCAGCGACTGAAAAGACAATTTACAAATCCGACAAAGGTAGAGTAGTAGTCATGTAGAATTCGTTAAGTATCAATATCAACGCCATGCCGTGTTATCGCTAAAATGCCCATCGCTAGTCTGGCCAATAACACCTAACAATAAATCAAGTTGAAGAACAGACTAAAGAGGCAAACCCCCTTTTATTAAAATGAAGAGATGATGAATGTCCAATGTAATCATCAAACAAGGATTATCTAGATTAAGAGGAAGTCTCGACGGAGGATTCTTCCTCATCAGCATCGGTCACGACGATGTGTACCGATTCCTTGGGGGGTTCCGGAATAGGGACGTAGTGGCAAGGAGCCGCAGGCTCAATGGTTGCCATCGAATTTTTCTTCCGATGAATAAACCAGAGCTGCAATGCTCCCAGCAGAGCGACGAAGGCGCTTCCCCACCAAGCCACAGCCGTGCAGCCAATATCGGCACCAGTGCTGTACAGATACCCAGCGATTGGGGGTGCGACAGTACGAGCAGCTGCTCCGGCGGAAGCAGCAAGGCCGTTGATCTTGCCCATGACTGAGTCTGAGGGGCTGGCTTGCTTGATCAGGATCAAGAGCACGGGGTAGTCGATGATCGACAGGATATTGCGGACGATCAAGCAAGCATAGATGCCGACGAAGACGAGGTGCTGCGGGAGGAAGGCCAGGAATGGAACCATAAAGTATGCAATAGGATGAAGCACCGTCACAAGCACGAAAAGCTTCCACACCCCAAGCCACCCGGCTAGTGCAGGGAAAATGAGGCCTTGGATAACGAGTGCAATGATGCCATCGGTCGACATAATCACACCCACAGTGCGAGTTGAAAGGCCCACTCCGCCAGGGATATCGAATGGTGAATGAGGGACAGCCATCGGACCTCGAGGATTCTTGTCTTGCAGGAAGATAGGTAGGAGGTGGTCGTAGGTCATCGAATGGTAGGTGAAGATGGCCAGCGCAACCACAAGCATAGTAACCCGCCACGTGAAAACTTTCGGCTTCGGTGGCTTCTTCCAAGCGGGCGACGTGCCGTCGGAGTGAACATTCCAACTCTCGTCTTCATGCAGGTGAACTTGGTTGAAGGTACCATACGATTCAGCCCGAAGATCAACACCTGCATTAGCGGTTGCTCCAGATGTGGCCAGAAGGGGCTGTTCGGCAGAGGTATGCTCGAAAAACCTGTGCGTATTACCAGGCTGCATATCGGGATGGGTTTCGTGCATAAAAATCCAGCCCCCGATAATGCTCAAGAAAAGCAGAACAGAGCAGACAAGGTTGGGCAGCAGATACGGGAAACGGCCAAAAAGACCATCCGCGGGAAACAGAGAGGGAAACCCATCTGCCGGCCTAGCAAGCAAACCTCCGATGGCTAGGTCAATTAGCTCTCTACTAATTCTTTACGGGATGTAGCGGGGGAGAGTAAAGGACGTACCAGGTCCGATGATGGTACCAATTGACCAGACGAACGGCATTATAGCATATGCTCTAGCTAAACAAATGTCAGTACAACGATGCAACCACAGCATGCAGCGTGGGACGACTTACGCTCATGTTCAGGCCGTTTCACCAACTCGCCGACCATAGTCTGGATGACGCCAATGTTTCCATTTAGAGCACCACCCAGAGCCCGGCCAACGAGGGCGACCCAAAAATTAGGTGCGAATCCCACCATGAGCAATGAAATCATAGTGCCGAAACAGCCTGAGAGAAGGATAGGCTTCCGGCCCAACCGATCCGAGAGACTACCCCAGAACATGCCAGTCAGGGCCTCAGCAAGCGAAAAGGCGGAAATCAAAATGCCTGCATAGAGCGAAGCATCGGCGCCGCTAGCCATGTTGAAGTCCTTGACCATCACCCATGAGTAGGGGAAGATGGAGGTGAGGGCGATTGGCTCGGCCACGCGACATATTGCTGAAAAGAAGTGGTCAGCTCGTGTTACTAGTACTACCACTTTGCAGGTGGGACGATAATGGACTTACACAGGAGGAATAATTGGACGGTGGGAAAGCTGTCGTCATTGGGAGGAAGAGATCTTGTCTGCATGGTCAATACTATCGTTCTGTAGAAGTAATTTAGACCTTACGGCAATCCACCCCCGCAAAGTCGAACCGAATTGAATCGTGCGATCTTCTCTGTGCTCCAAACAGCACGCTCTAGAGAGAAGCCGATCGAGGATCGACGATAATGCTGGAGATCAAAGAGATCAAAGGGAGCCGGAATTGTGGGAGTGAAGCAGAAGAGGAAGAAGAGAAAGAGGAAGAGGAGGAGGAGGGGTAGGGCATTAAGAATCTTCTGGTCAACTCCAAGTTTTGGACCGGGAGCGGCGCTAATGCCCCAACGGGCAACTGCGTCCCTGCCGAGTGCGGTGGATACCCCTTGATGGGCTAGACTTATCTTATGGTAGGCTACACTAACGAATGTACGGCATTTATGTCGACAATCTCAAATACTATCGGATTATCCTGGCAGGCTCGCATTCGAAAAACCCCGATCGTCAGGTGTACCTGGTCCAAGACAAAAAAAAGTTTTCAGTGGCGACAGGCACCAACCGTTGCATTAGAGCTCGGACCACCCCGGTTTATACTTCATAGATTATGGACAACCGCCCTCCAATGGGAAATTATGCTGCAAATCCTCATCCTTCATACTAGTATTCTTGTCAGCGTGAATATCAAGTTTAGATCATCTCAAATACGACAACCTTCCCCTCCTCGGACTTACTCGTCCAACTCCAACCCCCCCACTGCTATCCACATTTGTACAAACTTAGCGGCGGTTTCCCGGTTTCTTATTCCATTATCGGCCAATCAGCGACTACCGCATCCCCGCAGGAGGGAAAAGCCACGAGACCAGCGTCGCACTGCATCGCGCATATTCCCTTGTTGTGCATATTGTCGATGCGCTTGCTGTGCGGGGATTTATATAAATTGTGGTTTCGTCTGTATTCACATGCAGGGCGTCTCTAGCCAGAACTAAACGGTAGACCGGCAGATAAGAAGAATACATATCTCGGATGAACTCGGTAGATACTAATTACCTATTCAGGCAGAATGGTGTAGCGTAGTCCATATTAGGATACTAGCTGGATTCAAGGAGACTAACAAAACAAATGGTCTCTATAATCGTTCAGGGCTGAAAATTGATGCTATGGATGGGAGACCAATCCCGACGTGGTAGAAAAAAGAAAGAAAGAAAGAGTAGGCCAAACAAAGCAATGAAATGCTAGTCACTAACGATCCCAACTGCGCCAGCTTATCCGGTTCATGCGGTCCGATGTCACACAGATATCCAAGGGAAAAATCGAGAGAGCGAGAATGAAAAAGAAAGGAAATGTGAAGAACGAGCGGTTTATGGCTTTATGAGGTAGCCTCGGCGTTCGTAGGGGCATTTGTAATTTCGACCGAGCGAGTCTCCAGCTCCTTGGGTATAATACCCCCGGAGCCTTCCTTGTCTTCCGCTTGAGAGCTCGCAACGGCTGTGGGTTCGGGATTGCATGATTCAGAATGGTGCACTGAGGCATTCGCACTGGAAGATCCCTCCCCGTGGGGTTGATGAGAGGCATCTTCCACATGTTCCGACTCGTCGTTCTTTTCCTCATCGCCAATGACCGCTGCTAGGCTGCGAAAGTTAAACATGGGTTCTAAAGATGTGTTACTTCCATCGGCTGTGCCGTGTGCCCCGGGACGCTCATCTGGAGTGGTTTCCATGAGCGAGGAGACTGAAGAAGCTGCACTTGAAACATGTCGGAGGTGGGAAGATTTAGACGGCTCGGCTGCGCCAGATTGGTCGCTAGGAGGAGCTGACGTGTCCTGCTCCCCAGTGCTATTCGCAGCAGTTGAAGGAGGCAGCCTTTCCACGGCTTTACCTTTGCCCGCCGTGGACGGCTCTTCGCCAATGGACGATGAACTGCTAGCAACCTTTCCGAAGGAAGCTTCTCCAGGAACTTGCAACGCCGCGCTGCTGGCATTGTTGCTGGCGTTGTTACTGTACAAGCCGGCCTTGCGAGCCACCTTATCAGCCTTCTTGGCCTCTTTCTCCCTCTTTTTGGCTTCCTTCCTCACCTCCTTTTCATCCCTTCTACGCCTCTCTTCTTCACTGGCCAAACTCAATCGAATTGCTTCCATCATCATCATTTCTTCGAGATCATCGATTCGAGTGCGCCTTGAGCTGTCACGAGGGGGCGCAATATTGCCGGCTCCACCGGGGGCTTCCTCGGCAGAATCGGTATCGGGCGCTGGAACTCGAGGAGGTGTTCGGTCTTGCCGTTCGGTCAAAAACGCTAGCGCATTGAGGGCAGGGGACGCGGACCGGCCGGAGTCCCCTTGAGTGGCTCTCCGCAGACCCCTTCGTCCTAAACCAAGGCCACGGGAATCGCTGCCAGATCCCGAGTTCATGAGATAAGCTGCAGTATGAAGCGCAGTCGCAGCTGCAGAACGACGCGCATTGTGCGCTCGGGCATTAGCCAGTTTCTGGGCCCAGTCTGGTCGAATTTTATCCGTTGTGACCACAGTAGGATCAGTGGCGGATAATGATGTAGCACGACGGCGACCAACTATTGGGGCAAGGTTCGCGGAGGAGAGAGAAGAGGTGGAGGACACTGGAGAAGTGACTTTGGGAGAAGGGCGGGCACTGGGGTCGGCTGCGTAGGTTAGACCACGGCGGAATATAGGTGGAGTGTAGGTGACTCCGAATTCGGGCTGAACACAGAAGGGGCAAGCAGAGGGCTCTGAGATAAGTTGTCCTTCTTCTTGCTCGGTTCGTTCGCCCTCGGCCGGTGCGGGGGCGTTGGAGTCAGGCTCTCCGTGCTCTGGGGGGTGGGGATCCGGCCGCTTGATTTGGACGAAACATTCGGAGCAAATGGGTTGGTCGCAGCATCGGGTACGGTTCAGGTGAGGTGGGTAATACAAGAAGCAGATAGGGCATTCGCTTGCATCTTTATATAGGTTGACTTCGATTGGCTGGCCATTGACGAAGGGATCTCGTGGAAGTTGCAATTCCCGGGGGGTAAGATCGGTCTGCGAGCCATGTTTCGATGTAGTGAGAGCTGCTAGGGTCTTTGCGCGTGTACGGAAGAGGGGCGAAGTTGATGTACCGGATGCAATCGGGGATATTGCGGACGGTAATGAATGGGTAGGATTCGAGGTTTGTGATACATCTGAATTGTCGGACTGCGAGCGAGATGTGATAGGAACAGTGAGATGCTGAATATTTGTCGTATCGACAGATTCCTTCGTCTCAGTCGCCTTGGGTGGCGCATACTCTAGCTCAGGCGGGATTTCATCCGGTGGAGGAATAGTCATCCCTCGAGCTGCGGCCATGAGCTGATGCTCCGCCCATGAATCAGAGAAGTCATTCAAGCCTCTCCAGAAAGGAGCAAGTCGGCGTTCAATCTAAGGTAAATGCCGTTAGAATCGCAGTGTATCTTGACTGCGGGAAATTTTGCAACTCAAAGGATCTCACCATCAGCTGCCGAACTACTGCCTTGTTGAAGTCCTCTGTTCCCACGTAGACACCTTGTGTTACTAGATAGCCGCCATCAACATGCTCATCCCTCATGCTGCGCTCCCGTTCTTTGACACGAGCCTCACGTTCCTTCTCCAAGCGACGCGCTTCTCGCTCCTGTTTGGTTTCTCGTCGGTGCTCCAGGGTCGCCACGTCACGATCATGACTGCTACTGCCGATGCCGAGCAGGGACAGGTCAGGGCGACTGCTTCTGCCTGACCGAGGTCCCTGGTATGGAGGACGGCCGGGGGCCTCGGAAGTGCCCGACGACCATTGTTGACTCCGGTGACGCGGCGTAGAGGTCCGTGACTCCTTGGTCTGGGAGTTTCCCATGGCGATGGGATGAGAAAGTTGATGAAAGGAGGGGCTGGGCCGACGTCAGGTCCCAGCAGACGCGGCGGCGCAACTCCGATCGGAGAGGAATGGGCCCCCAAGGGGGAGGGTCCGAGTGGGTACTCAGACAGGCGTTGAGGCTAAAGAAAGACACACCGCACGAATGCAGGGGAAGGCATCGGACGGGCAAGAAGTGGAGGAGGGAAAGTTGGAAGCGGGGAGAGGGGGGGTAACGGGATCTGGGGAAGGGTGAGAGGAAGGATAAACGGGGATGAACTAATCGGGGGTACGTAAAGACCAGATCTTCCAGGATCGGAAGTGGCGGATAACCCCGTGTCTCTGGTGTTTTTCTGCTAGTGTTAGTGTTCAGTCTAAGGCCTGATTAACTATGCCCGGCGCATGACACTGGCTGGCACTGCCCTACTCCGAGGGTCTCTAAGTAGGGTCTGGGCCATCCCGATTTGTCGTGTTCTGTCTCGTCATCACCAGATCATATGAGTGATTACATCAGCGCATCCTAGCTACAGCTACCTAAGGCAGTAGTGTATGTATGACCTGCATTGGATCTGATCCATACAGAGTACAGAGTACATCACAGGCGAAATAGAGAGGGGTTACCACCACTTATCACCCATTTAAAATTACTACACGATTGGGTACATCTGCGCCTTACTGGATGAAGATGGCCGGCTGGCTTGGCGCTGATTCAGCGCTGCTTTCAGCAGGCGGTGGCAGTAAACCCACTCCTCTGCGGAGACCAAAAAAAAAACCGTAGTTGCACACGATGTGGACGATGTGCTACGCCCAGTCGGACTGCCCTATATCTCTGGTCTAGAGAACCAGCTTTTTCTCTTTTTCTCTGCCATGACCGAGCCAACCACCAGACTCCACATCACCCCCCTCAATCCCGACATCCTCCCCTCGGTCCTGCCTCCATCGGTCCGATCGTCGGCCACCGACATTTCCTTCCACACGCTTCCCACATTCCCCGAAAATAACTACGGATATATCACCTTGCCCACTATGGAGGCCGAAAAAATCCAGAAGAAGCTGAATGGCAAGATTCTTAAAGGAAAGAGGTTCAGGATCGAGACCGCTCGTCCATCAAAGAGGCAAAGGAATGAGGACGAGGCTGAGGGAGATGTACCTGTGGAGAAAAAGAAATCTAAAAAGTCGGAGCCAGAGGATGGAGTTCTGGAGGGTTTCGAACTGCCCTCTGACCGCAAAGTGAAGAGAGGCTGGACAGAGTCCAAAAAGGACAAACAAAAGTCCGACAAAAAGAGAAGCAAGGACGACAAGAAGAACAAGCCTCAGCCCAAGTCCAAGTATACCGATAAGTCGGAACTTTTGTTCCGGACCAACCTCCCACCCAACCGAGTTTCTGGAGAAGCCGACGACAAAAAAGCCAAGAAGAAGAAGAAGTCTTCGCGGGAAACTATTGTGCACGAGTTTGAAAAGACATACACGCAACCAAGCTTCCTGCGATCGAGCGGGGACGATGCCAAACCCTCGATCGCATTCGACGAGGAGAAAGGTTGGGTGGATGCTTCAGGGGCCGTTACCGAAGCTGCGAGCAAGAAGAGCCGAAAGGATAATTATCGACCGGGCCAAATCGCGGGGACGAAGGAGAAACGGCCGTCAAAGAAGGCCGTTGCTGCTAAGAGCAAACCAGAAAGCCCAGTTTCATCAAGCGAATCTGAGGATTGGACATCATCCAGTGGTTCATCCGGGGAGAGCTCGGATTCTGAGAGCGATAACGACTCATCTGACCATTCGTCCGATGACTCTACCATGGAGGATGCCCCCGAAGACCAAGAACCTCCAAAGCAAACAAGCCCCGCCAAGTCTACACCACCCACCTCAGATAGTTCAGACTCGGAATCGAAGCCTGAGCCGACAAAGAATCACGAGGTAGAGGCGAAGGAACCCACGCCCACCGAAGTTCACCCATTGGAAGCTCTTTTCAAGCGAACAGCCCAGACTGCTTCTGAGGATCAGCCTACCGAGGAACCTAGCACCGGCTTCAGTTTCTTCGGCAATGGTGATATCGAGTCGGAGGATGAGGCCCAGAATGCCGAACCCCAGGCGCCGGTCACCCCTTTCACCAAAAGAGACCTCCAGGACCGCGGCCTGCGAAGTGCAGCTCCCACCCCCGACACAACCATGATCAATCGACGTATGACCTGGGCCGATGAAGATGACATCGAAGACGATGCCTCTATCGATACTCCAGTATCCAAATCTCGAACCGCAGGTGTGGATGGAAAGGAAGATACCGAGTTTACCAAGTGGTTCTGGGAGAATCGCGGTGACAACAACCGTGCGTGGAAGAAGAGGCGGCGTGATGCGGCCAAGGAACAGCGACAGAGAGAGAACCGCAAGAAGGGCATGAAGGGCAAATCATGATGATGTAAAAAGCATTTCAGGAGCGATTGCTGCATTATATCTTGCATAGAGCATAATTCATATTGTCATAATTATCTACTAAAACTGGACATCAATATTGAACCATGTGGTCGACCTTGACCTGTACATATATTGATAGTCCACCCATGGGCCACGGCCCGTCCAGTCACGTGCCGATCGATAACTGCGATAGCCTCGTCATCAATTTGGATGGCGTCCGGGCGAAAGCTGGCGCCATCTCGAGCCACGTCAAGATGCAACCCCCAAGGAGTAAGCAGAACGGCAGAATGCACTGGTTGCTTCTGCTCCTTGCGCTCCTCTCTATAACAACCCTCACAACGGCATCCAGTAAGTGGAAAAGCGCGGTGCGGAGAACTCGCGCCGCCCGTTGACCTCCAATGGCCAACAAAACAAAGCTAACTGTTTTCATTCTCCTATCTAGCACCGACATCCTTTTGCAAATGTACATGTTTCTCCAATAGCACGATCATCCCCCTCGACCCAGCCAAATCCGGGTCCGATCCTCTCGACAATGTGCTGAATCTGTATAATCGCGCATTCGACAACACATTCGACAGCTCTGTGCCTGTTCATGTACCGGATTACGAGCCCGAAACCGAAACAGGAAACGAAGACCAAGGCCAAGACGAAAAGACCGAGACGGAAGATCTATCCAAGCGCGCAAAAAAGAAATACCGCCAACTCAACTGTAACGATTGCAACCGCAAGTTCTGCCTAGACTACGAATTGCCAACATGTAAAGGGGCCAAAGAGGATGATGTTGTGACTACTTGCTTCCGTGAGTAACCCGCCACACCAGACACAAATCGCAGTCGTCACTCTTGTCCTTGTCCTTGTTCTTGGGGGATCGACAGTACATAAGCCACGATGGACACAAATACGAGTCTAGTTACTGACTATTGGACCCGTCACAATTTTAGAGCGTGATTCTCGCAAAGACGAGGCAGTCGTCTTCATTTTTATTTTCGCGACGGGCGGATTACTGGCTTGGGCCGTCTGCAAGCCTTGGATTGAGCGATATTTGGAGGTAAGAACCCGGCCCTCACCCCCGTCATCCCCGTTAACCCCGTGGTTGCCTTCTTTTTATCTGTGAGCGACTAATGCGTGGATATCTGTAGGCTGCGCGGGAACGCCGATCATATATACCCGTTGCTGAAGGTGATAGCTAGAGGTGAAATGAATGAAATGAACTGCAAGCAAGCAAGCAAACAAACAAACAAACAAACCTAATGGAAAGTCGATCTTCAACCAACCCTTGGAGGGCCTTCGTTATCCGTGTACGGATTGTCCCCAATGCCACAAATTGTAGGATAGTCGAATAAAGAAGAGACCAAATGACGAAATCAGATTCTCGGTGAAGTCCGTGCCAGGGAGAGATCTCCAATAGCGTCGGCGTCATCGGGCACCTGTGGAATGCCGGAGGATAAAGCGTCTGCAAGTCCCGGGTTCAGTGACGGTTAGCCCAGTTCAGGGGCCACCAGCACCGATCTATTTGCGCTAGCGCTCTTCTCAAGGCCAATTTTCTGATGGGTCCAATGGCCCCCACCCAGCCGCGGACAGATGAAACATCCAGCAGAAGAGTGAATGGTGAATGGTGAATGGTGGGTGGACAACCACTGAAACCCCGCTGTATCGAATTGCCCATTCCGGACGGGGGCGACGTGGTCGATGGCTGATCGCGGCGACGATGAAGGCAGAATACCAGAATTCCCAAATTCCATATCCAAACAAATCCATAGGATCGGCCGATTTGCATCGGTGAATCATTGGGCATGGAGGCCGGTCTTGGGTGTGTTAGTCCCTGATGAGCTAAAGAAGTTTGGATCCGAGAGTGGGTTCAGGCACCGCGAACGAAAACTTGCTGCGCTCCCCCGAATTAAGATTACACTGGAGGGGGCTCATTTCATTTTTCCCTTCTTGCTCATCTGCCTTCTCTCTCTCTATCTCTCTCTCTCTCCCCCTCTCTATCACTCTTTCACTCTTCATCAATCTACCATTGTATCGCATCCCGAACCAGCCACAACCACCCGTGGAGCCCGCCAGATCGCGATCGGTCCCTTATCTAACGGTGGCGCCGATAACCGTGAGATAGTCGCTTTAGCTATATTTGACTATTTGACTATTCTACTATTTCCTTATTCTATCCACACCCTCTCTCCTTAAGCCATTGGCTCCTCACATCCGTCACAATGGCCATTTTCGATTCCGAAAAACGCCCCCGCGGCCTGCGCGTCCCGTCGCTCACGGCCATGAAGGCCGGGACCGCCGCCTCCAGATCGCAGTTCTCCTTTCACCGACAGAAGTCAAATGAGGCGCGCACTCCCGATGAGGAACCCAAGCCTACTGTGCCCTCGTCGGGTTTCGCTGCGCCTGCACCCCCACCGACAAAGGAACTGCCGTTGCCTCCTAAGAAGGAGCTGCCAGCTCCGCCGCGCATCTCTTCCAAAGTTCCTCCGCGCCGCGCAGTCGGAAGCAACCGTCGTCCCAACGAATCCTCTCCTATCACCTCCGTCAAATCTCAGGGCATTCGACCGGCCGAGTCCCCCGTAACATCTTCTTCCCCACCCAAACAAGAGCAGCCGTTGCCGCCTACTCCGTCTCTAGGTTTGCGACAAGCAAGTCCTATCATCACTACTCCAACTTCACCCCAACTAGAGCAGGAGCCGACGTCGCCTGTTACTATCAAGGCTTCTCAAGGTATACGACCAGCAGAGGCCGCCGCTGTCACACCTATATCGCCTCAACTGTCGCAGTCGCAACCCCAACCTGTACCAGCACCAGTCCCAGAACCGCAAGTACAGCAAATACAGCCACTTCCACCAACACCTCCAGTCGGACCCCAGAGCAATCAGTCTCAAGAACTAGCAGCGTCGTCCCAAGCTCTTCCGCCACAACAACAACAGCCACCACAAGTACAGCAGCTACCACCAACCCCGCCACCAGTCACCCTCTCTCCTCCCCCAGCAGAAGAGGAAAACGAGGCTCTGACCCCATTGGAGGATTTCATCCCCACGCCCGAAGGCGCAAGCACACCTCTAGAACAAATGTCCAGCAACGAACAAGGCCCGCCGGGCTTCACCTCACCGCTAGACTACGAGCCCGTCGCAGCACCGTTGAATAAAGTCCATTTCGCCTGTTTCCAGGAACACCGAAATATGCCCGTTGCGCAGAACGTCTGGTGTCCCGTTCCTTGCATGACCTGTCACAAGAATGATCAAGAGATTCGACACCGCTGTGTATTTTGTTGTTTGCGTATTTGTGAGAGTTGTCATCGAGTTCTTCAGAAGGGTCGGAATCGATCGTTGGCGGAGCTTATGAGTACACTGGAACAATGATCTATTCTCTCTTCGGTTTAAACTTTGAACTTCTACCACTTTCTTTTTCTTTTTCTTTGTCTTTCTGCATGGTTGGCGCAGGGCGCCTGGGCATGAAATGAACGAATCGCTGGGAATCTCGTCATTCTGATATAGTCTGTGGAGCAGCGGTGGATTACCTTATTTTTTATATGATACCAAGGACCTTTTTGTGTATACTATGATTACCCTGGAGGAGTCGAAGCATATTGATAATCAGTTTATGTCTCTGCGAAAAACAAATGGATATCTTGAGACTTGTATATGTGAACATTTTCGTGGCTTTCCCTCATGCATAGCGTAGTACCTACGCACAACCACAACCTAGTGATTACCCCAGTGATTACCCCAGGTAAATAACCCTTATGGCAGAGCCAGACCAGACCTGACTCAATCATGATCTTCCTCCGTAAGGCCAGGACAACCCTCCAGCTCCTCATCCGATGCATACCGATACTTACACCAAAAGCAATACCGAAACGAATCACGCAAATAAAGCACGAGTTTCTCCAACCGCTCAGCAGCAGGAAGTTCATTAAAAGCATCCAGTTCCGGATCCTCCTCTTCCACCTCCTGCTCCACCATAGCAGTAAACGGTTCAAGCCGCGTGCCAAGAGCTTGCTGATCTTCTCGCTCTAGTTCTGACCCTTCGAAGGTGGGGAGTCGTTGTTCTGGGAAGAATGATGATGGTAGTGAGGATTGTAGCGCGTGACGGGCTTGCACGTTGCGCTCGTGCTCTTCTCGCGATCGCACCAGGCCCCGGTATAGGACGTTGATCTGCGCGGTTGGCTTGTGGACTTTCGGTTGGTTGCTTGGTGAGGGGTCATGGGCTGTGTCTTTTGCGTCGTCCGTCCCGCTACCGTTTTCGTTTCCGTCCTTGTCCTTGTCGTCCTTGTCCTTGTCTTGCGATGTAGGTGTAGGCGTATCCTCTGTATCCAGCCTCTCCGCCACTTTCTGCGCCGCCCGCACCTGTGCCTCAGTGCGTCTCAATTCCCGCTCCTCCCGAACGCGATCGCGATAATCACCTTCTTCGCGCTTGATCTTCTTAGTTGCTTCTTCGGCCTCTTCGCGAATCTTCCGCTTCTTCTCATTATCCAATCCGATTCCACCGCGATCCTCCTTAAAAATAAGATTCAGGGGCTCGGATCGATTCGTTGCTTCTTTGTCCTCCTTTTCCTGGTCAGCTGCCTCCTCGCGTTTGCCGAGTGACTGTCCCGCCTTGAATCCTAGCTTGGCCATCATTTTGAACCCCTTGTTCGTTGGGTCTAGGGTACTTGTCGCCAGGGCTTCATCGCGTCGGGCGGCTTCTTGGGCGGCGCGTTCGGCTTTGGAGGGGACTCGTCCGCGAGCTTCGGCCTAAGAGAAAGGAAAAGAATTGGTTATGAGCGGTCTGGTCTGTGAGGTGAAGATGATCGTCCGGGTGGCGCGGAATTAAGAGAGCTCACTTCTCGTTGTTCCCGGCGTTTCCGCTGGGTGAAAGTTTCCTTCTGTGTGGGCTCCTCGATTATCATGGACATGTAATCGTCCTCTTCCCCCTCCCCCTCATCTCCGTGATTGGGGGACATGGTTGTAAGATGCAGGATGCCGCAATGAGCAAAGCGCAGATTGGGTTTTTTTTGGGGTTTTTGCGGGGAAGAAAATAGGAGTGGAGCCGAACAGCTGATGTCCCGCCCTTTTGCTTGTTTGTTTCCTCCAGCAACCTGCATGCTGGACGCAAGGGAGAGGAGACCAGCCTTTGGGGCGTCCCTGGTCCAGAATGATGTCTCCTTTGTTTTGCGAGGCCATGAGTCTCGCTCTCGCCCTGCCTCGAGCCTTCTCCGCAGCTCTCGGCTCTTCTTCTAACCCCCGACCGGCCTTTATTACATGGCTATGCTGCCAACACCCCTCCCTCGGTGCTGTATTCAATTCGGTTATGGAGCTCTTCTACCTCTTCTTCTGGCTATCTCTGGCCTTCGCGCAGTCTCCGGTCGTTGACCTGGGCTATGCCAGCTATGAAGGACGCTCGCTCCCCAACGGTGTCTCGCAGTGGCTTGGAATGCGCTTTGCTGCTCCTCCGCTCGGGGATTTGCGCTTTGCTGCTCCTCAAGATCCTCCAACACAGCAAGGGGTTCAGAAGGCAAATCATGTATGTTTGGATGTAACCGGGAACGAAACGGCTTTCTCGGCCTCGAACTGACGATATATCTAGCATGGATTTCTCTGTATTCCCGTTGCAAACAGTCTAAACTCACCAATTCCGAGTCTAAGATCCGAAGATTGTCTCTTTTTAGATGTCTATACCCCGACAAAAGCAGTCAGATCAAGGAGGAAATTACCCGTCTACTTCTTCATCCAAGGTGGAGGGTTTGCCGACCTCTCAAATGCAAACTACAATGGATCAGGCTTGGTCGAAGCTTCTGGCCACAATATGATTGTGGTCACCTTCAACTACCGTGTGGGGCCTTATGGGTTTCTCGCCGGCGAAGAAGTGGAGAAGGGGGGGAGTCTCAACAATGGTCTGAAGGACCAAATCAAAGCTTTGCAATGGGTGAAAAAGCATATCAGGAAGGTAGGATCAAGCAGTTTGTCTTTAGTTTCATTTTCGCTAATTTTATATATCTTAGTTCGGAGGTAATCCTGATCACATCGTCATCGGTGGTGATAGTGCCGGGGGTGCGTCCGTCACCCTCTTACTATCCGCATATGGTGGGCGTGACGATGGTCTGTTCATTGGCGCGGCAGCTGAATCCCAAAGCTTCGGGACAATGCTCAACATTTCCGAAAGTCAATTCTCATACGACAACTTGGTGAATCGCACAGGCTGTAGCGGCAGAGATGATACCTTGGCATGTCTGCGCAGTCTAGACATTACAACCCTCCAGCACAAGAACATCAAAACACCATTACCAGGAGGCACAAACAGCCCTTTATACCTCTACAGCCCAACTATAGATGGCGATCTTGTTCAAGACCACACGCTCAAACTCTTCCGAGAAGGGAAGTTCATCAAAGTCCCCGTCATCTTCGGCGACGACACAGACGAAGGCACAATCTTCGTCCCAAAGAATACATCCACCCTTGTGGCCGCCGATACCTTCCTCATAGACCAATTCCCAAGCATCTCACAACGCCAAATCTCCCGAATAAACAACATTTATCTCACAGAGGACAAAAAGAAAACATATCCCGGCTCAGGACCCTACTGGCCCCCAACCAGCACTGCCTACGGCGAACTCCGCTACATATGCCCAGGCATCGAAATGTCCCGCGTCTACGCCAAAGCAGACATGCCAAGCTGGAACTACCAGTTCGCCGTACAAGATCCACATCACGACGCCATCGGCGAAGGAACAACGCACACCGTTGAGGTAAATGCAATCTGGGGCCCGGACTATGTGAGTGGTGTCGCGCCAGACTCATACTATACCACGAATGCGCGAATTGTGCCTGTGATGCAGGGCTACTGGACTAGTTTTGTACGCTCTTTGAATCCGAATACGCATCGTTATCCTGGTAGTCCAAGGTGGGAAACTTGGGACGATTATAGGCGTATTTTTATTCGGACGAATCAGAGTCATATGGAGATTGTCCCACAGGCGCAACAGGATAGGTGTAATTATTTACATAGTATTGGTGTGGATTTGCGGCAGTGATTCTGCTCTGCTCTGCTCTGCTCTGCTCTGCTCTTATCTAAGGTCGGTGGTGTGCATATTTGAGCTGGGGAGGGATAGCTGGGTGGATGCTGTGGGAGTGAGAGAATTGCAAATACCTTGATTATGTACAGGTAGCTTGACATAATTGAACATGGCAAATATATCTATCAATAATGGGCTGAGAACCTCTGCTTTTATAGTGTTCTTGTGTGTCTATGCCTATGCCTTAGACTTTGATATGGTTACTAAATCCTCTACAATCTAGTCAGTATTCATACACTTAAGCAGTTTATAGATCGTCCTTTATACAACTATATTCGTTCGGAATTCATAGTGTTGAAAAGTACAATAAGGATACTTTCGAGGTCATTGCTCCAATGATGTTCTGAAAATCGAGTTCTCAGGGTTAGAATAAGCAGTGGCCATCCGAGGGCCTAGAATGTTGAATTTATTACAATGTGCGGGACATAAAATCTGATTAGAAGATTGAAACACCCCACAATCATCTACTATTATTTCTGCCAATTTCCCGCCGCCAGTTCTTGAAAAGGTTTCTTTCACTGTGGGAGATCTCGGGAGCTGAGGCTTGTCGGGTATAGGGTGCATTCTTCGAGTCAAGACCAAAGGTCGATGCAACTTGTCATGTGTCTAGAAAAATCAAAAGTTCAAATCTTTCAAGCTCCTGCAATTGAAGCTGACTGCAGATGACAGAGCCTTGGCATAGGGTCTGGATCTAAGCCGTGCATTTGAATATTGTTGGTTTTCAAAGCGGGGCACCCCGACCAAGCAATAATGCCAGGGTAAAACTCGCAGCATTGAGGTAAATAACGGCTAATCTTCTTTCACCATTTAAACTTTGATGACCCTTGGTGGCATGTTGTATGCAGGCTTACCAAGATGGACGGAATATCCGAGCCGCCCACTCGGGCTGGCCAGCCAAGCTCCCGTAAGCTTCTTGGCCGGATCAAATGTTGATACTCAACTCAGCTGCCAAGAATTCCTTCGGGCAATTGAACCCAATGATAGACTTTTAGGACTCTCTTTGAATCGGGCTGAAATCACCACGATGCGTGACATATATGTTTCGGTCATTTCGGTCCTACCGAAGAGTTGAGTAAGAGATGGCCGATGCAAAGATGGTTTATATTGCCGAGAATTATGCTGGGGTTTAATCTATAGAGGGGCATGGGATACTACTCCATGTAATGTACCAGGCGAGTCGACAATTTGTGGCTTCAGTCTCTATACTAGCAATAGCTTTATAACCTGTCTGCATCTGGCCTTTTTGTAGAGCCCGTCTCTAGTTGCTCACTTTTTCAAATTATTGTGACCAAGTGACATCGTAGTTTACTCTCCACAATGATTATTCTCAAACCCTCTCCAATTTTTCTTTTCGTGGGTCTTTTATTGCATTTAGTCTCCTCTCGGCAGCCGCTCATCAATGAGAATGGCAGGTATGTCTGCAATGTTCACTATTGTTGATTACTTCAAAAACAAAACCTGTTGACATTTTCAATTAGGTTCGGCTTTGTCGACAATATCCAGAAGATCAGTGTCAATGGTTCAATTGAAAGGTTTGAGAACCAATATCTTTGCTTCATCAGATCAAATACTGAGAGACCGCAGTCACGGAACTTATAATCTGGTTCGTCGCAATGTGGATGATCAATGGAAGCTATGTCGAAATAAGTGCGGCTCGAGTGGCACCAGCACATTTCGCAAACGATCAAGTAAAAGCTTCGTACCCAATATCTGGCAAAGAATGTGGCAAGGTCTCAAGAAAAGAATTTTTATTGAATTCCAAGATGGAAGTCAATATCTGCTTGGCAGGTTTACCAACAATCAGGTTGCAAGAGTCTACAACGACAATACTAACGGCAACTCGATAATATTTGAGCAACTCGACAATGCGGTGCTCTCAATTGGACTTGAAGATCTCTGCGGATGTACCGCTGTTGTGGTCGTATCTCGAAGAGCGGTTTGGTTTGCTCATATATTGTGAGTTGTCTCAAACGCGACCCAGCCCAATAGGTCTTTTGAAACTCATCGTGTTGGTAGTGAAGATCTTACCTTTGCCCCAGATCTGGATGAGTTCGGAAGAGATGTGACAGGTCAATACGAGTGGCAGATTTTTCAAGATAGGGCTCTTAACTTCATGAGATCGGGTGTTGATACCTGGAGTGGCCAAACCTATGTCGGCCTTGAAAGTGCGAGTCCATTTTTTCAACCAGAATCCTCCCCCGAAGTTTTCATTATAACACCACAGCGAGAGACCGAAGCCGCAATAAATGATGATGGGACTGATGAATTCAATGACGTTCAACCGGATCCAACTGAATACCTTCCCGGACTTCTCTACCAAGCCAAGGTCGACCTACTCAGAAACGCAATTTTCGGCGTTTTGGGAGATACAAGGATTCCCGCCACTATGTTCGTCTACCAAGCTCTGAATAAGAGGTCATTTATTGAAGTTGGGATATTGGACACCACGGGACGAGGAAAGTCCCTTTTTGAATATGATCCAGACCTTGATGGCTCTGGAAACCGGAGAGGCTCAAGACTCATTGTTGAGGGGCTTGATTGGTGGGCCATTGCTGGGAACGATGCCATTCACGTCGAACAGGGGGTTGTTTACCGTGACGATTGGAGCCCTAATGAGCTTGCTGGGCTCGGTGAAGATAGGATACTTTCCGCTCCGAATCCAGAAGATCCAGATTTGCTCTCCTGTGGAGAACAATATTACTATGAGTATCAAGTATGTTCGTTCTTGACCCACCCGAATTTAGCGATACTAACTGCTCTGATTTATCAGTATACCTGTTATGACAATCGCACCTTATGTCCTATTTTGAACGGCAATGCAACTCTTCCATGTGGATCTCAGTGCTACCTTGAATCTCTGTACGTTTGCTATGGAACCAAGCTTTGTCCCATTATGGGCGGCCAGGATACTCTTCTATGCGGGGAAGATTGCTACCTGCCATCGGAATATAAGTGAGGCTCCACATAAACGCTTATGCAGAATAGACGGAGCTGACAATCCCAAAGCTGTGTTTCATCCCAGCTTATTCAAATAAACCCGAGCAACCCTGATCAGTCGGGTATCATTCTTCCGACTGGCAACAGTGACAATCCTAACAATCCTGATCAATCTGGACGACCTGCTACCAGCAACACTGGTGATAGTCCTAGTCAATCGGGAACCGCCATCCCCACGGGCATTCCTGTAACGCCAGGACCGGAGGTTATCTTCGACGGAACAACATATACCATTGGCACACGAACAACGACTATCACAGCAAATGGACACAAAATGACTCTTGGCCCTGGTGGCCTTGTGATTGGAACAACTACCATCACAATTCCTTCTTCTCAAGGGGAGCCGACAGCAATCACTGCGGACGGCATCACCATCACTCTTGTGCCACATCATAGTATTCCCCCCACGAGCGATTCTGGTTTGCCTTCGACCCCTATTCCATCGAGCACTTCGCAGGGCTCAACAAACCCAGCAACTCCAACTCCAGGCCCGACTTTGAATCCGACATTCCCAAGCTCGACAGTCGTTCCAGTCACTACACCGGTTCCGAATACCGCAAGCACCGTGGTTACCATCACAGCCTCGGATGGCTCCAGCACAACTGAAGTCACTTTTACACCCACCACTTTCAGTGAATATTCTTCATTTACTGGGACCACCACCCTCACTACATCCACAGATGGCATTTCCACTACAATTGTTGTTGGGCCGGGTGGAATCGCTTGGGACCCCATCGCCACGGGCATTACTGCGACTGGTTTCCCAACTGCTCCATTTCCAACAATCCCACCGGCTCCACAAAGCACCAGTTCTCTTCCGCCACAGACTTCAACTAGCAATGATCCCTTTCCGTCATCTGTCTTTCCTCTTCCGCCAGTCATCACTACAGTCGTGACGTCCGATATACCGGGAGGAAGTCCCGTGGTCACTACAATTACCGGCACTACGGATTCAAGCGGTGCGTTTGTTCCCATCACTACGCTATCCACGGCCGCAGCTATCATCTCTGCAGAAGCCATCATGTCCGAACTCAGCAGTCTTTCTGATGCAATGGTCGCTTTCTCCTCGAATACTGCGGATGCCGCGAAGGCCAGTTCCGTTTCCGAAGCAAATGAAAAGGCCAAGTCAAGTTAGTATACCTTCCATTCATCCTCTTTTAATTCAAAATACTGATAAAGTCTATCAGATACGCACGATTTCGGCCTCGGCCTTGGTATATCTCTTCCCGGCCTCTGTTTGATTTTCTGCGGGTCAGCTAAAAGCATCTCCACCATTCTCGACACGATCCAGGACATAGTCTCCCAGATTATCGGGGGCACATCCAATGCTGGGTCTCTAACAGGACCCCTTAACGACTTGGGTAGCGCCATGAAGGATCTCTCGGATGATCTGAACGAGGCCGAAGATACAGAAAACCCCACGTCTCCTCCGGTGAGCACTGTCACATCTACCTCTTGCAGTATGGGAACACCTATTACCAACTGTGAAGTGTTCTGTGCTACGGGAAATATAGGGGGCGGTCTAGCCAAAACATCTTGCTTCTCGACGGCATGCAGTTTGACCATGGCTTGTGATGATATTGCTACAACTTCTACATCTTTTAAGTTTCTTATCTGCGCTCTGACCACACCATCTTCTGGAACATTGTCCATATACTCTTATCCAGGATTTACATTCAAAAGCGTCAAACCTGCGTACACAGCTCCAACCACCACTTCTTCAACCACGACCGGCTCAACTACGACCGACTCAACTGCCAGCCAAACTTCAACCAGCACTACACCAAGCCCTAGCCCAACCCCAGATCTTGTGGAAAACTGTAACCACATCGTCAATGTACGCCCAAGCGAGCCAACCTCCTGCGCCGAACTTGCAGCGGACTACTCAATCACTGTGGAACAACTGCTTGCTTGGAACCCGGTACTGGGCACAACGGATGTGAACAAGTGTGACTTTGCAGTTGGATGGGCACACGGACGACAGAACTTTTGTATCGGTGTGAACGAGCCTACCACAACGACAAGCGCTTTCCCCACACCTACTGTGGTAACCAAGTGCGATACCTACAATGACTGTCCCCGTTGCCAGGATGGGTACTATCGTTGTTGTCTGGCAGGCTGCTCGGGGCATTTGGTACCGGAGTCGAATACCTGTGGTTGTGTTAAGGATGGACAGAGCGTCAGTCCTGTCTGTGGATGTAAGTAGTAGAGTAAGCGTTATATATTGGTATATTTTGTTTGTTATGAGATTGTTCAAGCTCCGGTGTGTTGGCGTGTTGGCATTCGCATTGAACAAGTATACTTGACAGCATTACAATCTCTCTCCGTATGTAACGTTCTTGAATTTTGCAATCTCTCCTTCAGAATCTCTTCTTCGAGATGTTACTCGCCACTAATCTAAGTAGAGAGACTTCCCCCTCCCCCAGATAATCGCATGAAATATACCAATATCGTATGTCGGCTCCGAGATTAACGCCCTGCAAGAAGGTGTTTTGTATGATATGGAGGAACTAGACCATTGTCAATCCTCAAGATTTACATGGGTTCCTTTAGGCGCATGACGAAAGTGCAGCACGACCCGAATGCCTTGACCTCTAAAAAGATTCTTTCGTCGCTAATGCCGCCCTAATCCCGGCCCAAATACTAACTGGGTGGGTTTGGGGGCCAGGTGCTCACCCCACCACAATACCATGGTCAGGAATTGAAAGGTAATCAATATCGATAGGAACACACAAGGTTGCCGCTAGACTTCAGGTGCCCTGCTACGGATAGTAATCAAACTTCAACACGGACAATTTTTGCATACGACGTCCTCGATTTTCTCCGCTCAATTATTTCCAAGAAAAACCTGTCCCCGCAGCACTTAGAGGTACGTGTCAACTTCAGAAGCACCACCCAGGCGTTCTTATGCTTATACTATACAAAGAATATCACATACACACCATGCTGGAGCCTACTATAGCACCGTGGAATCTGAGCATCAGCGACTCCGACTTTAAAAAGCTCAAAGCCGGTTTCGAACCTCAGGATCAGGATGATAAATGGCGCATCTGGGCCACGGATCAGAGGCAGAGAGGCAGAACCTCAATCCACTTTGCTCGCACGGGGACGGGTATTAAACACTATATACTTTTTGTGAAGCTAAGCGACAGTGGCAGCAGTAGCACTGGTGTGAAGATCGAAGCTATCATATGGGCACAGAGAAGACGTGAACAGCATATCCCAGATGATTACGCCAAAATGGAAGTAGGTATGATAGCTAGAAGTATTCTTGAGTGCGATTTTGATGCGCTTCCAGACTACAGCGAGGATCTATGGAATCATCCTGCTGCTTAGATGTACGCCAACTAAGCAAGCCTTTCTTTTCCACGGTACTACATTAGTTCTTAGTATCGACGCTAGGCCAGCTTGCAATTTGTCAACAGATAGCTCATAGGGGATACTGTATCGTGCGAACTTACCCTAAGTCTTTCAATATAGTCCTCCACCCTGTAGCCGACTTTGATAATTACAAATAGCCTCCTGCCTGGTCTATATTTTTGGAGAATACAGTAGAGAAATATCCAGAAACCACTATAACATTCTGGCAAGATGGCCGAGTGGTTAAGGCGTCACGTTTAGGCCGTGATGGGAAACCGCGTGGGTTCGAATCCCACTCTTGTCATGATTATCTTTTTTTTCTACTACCAATCTCTCTGCTTGTGAATGTACCTACCTAGAACCCTATAAACACTAACTTAATTTGATAAATGATTCTATGCTGACAATAAAGGCGCTCCTTGATGCTGATGAGCGACACTGGTATTGGCCCAATCTGTTGATAAAGGCGGGACTACGTCTCCGAGCCGAACGCCATTCAATGTGATTTCATAATAAGCACCCCACATCCAGGTATCCCCTATTGGCTCCGATAGCTGGAGACTTTTGCAATAGAATGCTATGCAGGCTAATATAATGTATTTCATATGACATCATAGCATGTTTCAATTGTGCAGGGATATAGTATCCGACAGCCCCTGCCGTACTCCTGGCATGGAAAGCTAAAACAAATAGAGACCACGTGTGGATACCTGATCCATGACAGATGACTTTATCAAAATCCGAACCTTAATGTTAGTGCCTAGTATACGATTTCAAGTTCCCTTTGCGAGTCACATAGTTAAAATCTAGCCTCTGTCTCGAGTGCCGTGCGGGGAACGAAATCCGACTTACCCTGCGTCGCTCCTTGTTATGTATTGCGAGTAGATTCAACAAACGTGCTGCGTTCATTCTTTCCCTTGGTATTTTGGAGACTGAATTTATCTCAGTATACCTTTCCGGACACCTACATCATGCTGTCGAATAAATTAGCTATCGCTAGCTTGTCTCTAGGCCCACATCCTTCTCATCGTCTGGACATAAGATTCACGCTGCAGCAGAAGCCGGATACAAAGGCATTGAAATTGTTTATTTCGAATTGGAAACATTTTGTCAAGCCAACAATATTTCTAATCTTAAGGATGCTGACGATTCGCATGTTATCCCAAAATCTCAACTTGGCATTCTGTCTTTAGCACCCTTCGAGAATTACGGAGACCGATCGCCTCTTAGTGGCAGATTACGAAAGGCCAGGCTGTGGATTAGGGTTGCTAGAGCCCTCGACGCGCCATACCAAGGTCACTCACATTGGCTCTATTGGGGGCGTAAATTCTGGCTCCAGCTGCTGATTTTATAAATTCCGATTTATCGAGCCCACATGGTTCTATCATTATTCAAGCCGAGCCAAAAGTTCATGGTCCTCACTCCAAGTCTGACTACTGAGAAGCATGTCGATAATGAAGCAACTGTACGGTGCTGCGCTTATATATCTTAGATAACTATCTTAAAGTCGAAATCTATAACTCTATCTGATAAAAGTTTCCCTGTTGGCCACCTAAGGGGGTGCATCTTTCATCGTTCCCTCATGAGAGACCTTAGCAGGTACAAGGTTGTGAGTCCGCCTCCCAGCCGCATTTCTGGTGAAGACTTTGCATTCGGCTGCACCTGCATTTTCAGGTCCCCCCAAATAAACCTCATAAGTGGAATCATTAATAGAACTCAGTAAAGTCCTCTCTCGCTCAATCCTTCGCTTAGAAAAATCCAACCCCATCAGTGCTCCGGTTAGTCCTTCTGCATCTACAATTGGCGGCTTATTGGTTATCCAAGGGTGATTGAGACACTCTTCCACTGTTAGACGCTTTTCGGAATCAACTGTAAGCATTCGGTCGATAAGATCTAGAGCCGGGTCACTGATGGAATCCCAGTATGGTGATGGATAATCGAATAGACCCATTTTGATCTGCTGGGCGAGGGTATATGGGGCCTTGGGTGTGTGTAGTTCGTCGGAGAAGGGTGGGAATCCACAAAGACAGATGTAGAGGACTACGCCCATGGACCAGATGTCAACAGGTTTGGCATATCGGCGTTCGCTTTGGATGATTTCCGGAGCGACGTCTGCTATATTAGTAACTATCTCATAGATATTCTGCAGGGAGGGCCTGTGGAGCTTACATGATGGTGTGCCGCAACTATTATTCATAGATGATGAGTATTTCGGTTTATTTTCATGTGAAATGGAATTAGACACTTACAGTGTTGTTGTGAAAGATTCTTCGCCGACGATTTTGGCGAGTCCGAAGTCTCCAAGTTTGACCGTCAGCCTCTCGTCAGCGATGAGGACATTCTCTGGCTTAATATCTCGATGGACAATTCCTCGGTCATGCTAGATTTTTCAGGATTGTCAGATATATACACGCTCATTTGTTCAATCAATAGTATCTTGAGTATACGTACCAGATATTTCAGTCCTTCAAAGAGCTGCCAAAATATATGACGAGTTTCACTCTCGGTAAGCCTTTCCTTAGACACAATGAAATTGAAAAGTTCGCCTTCAGGGGCTAGCTCAAGAACAAGGTATACTCCATCGTTCTCATCAAAGACTTCCTTGAGAAATAGCAGGCTCGGATGATTTACTCCTTTTAGCAAAGCAATCTCTTGGTGAAACTCGTCTTCTTGCACCTGTGACCTTTGCGAATCTCTAGGGCGCTTTTCAAATATCTTGACGGCATACTGTTTCCCGGTTGCGATTTCAACGCACAAGTAAACAGTAGCAAAATGGCCTTTGCCTAGCTGCTGCTGAACACGATACTGCTGACGGAAGCTATTTGAATTTCTAGAATGAGGGTAGCGAAAGACAAAGCGGGCTTCGTTCAAAATAGAGACTTCATCTCCGTCTTCGAGTTCACGATGCTTGTTTCGCCCCACGATAGCGTCATTCACAAAGGTGCCGTTAGTAGATAGGTCTTCAAGGATAGCAACGCTGTCGCTCTTCCTGCTCTGGGTAAAAACAAGAAAGTGACGGTTTGAGATAGTGGGCAGGTCAATCACCAGGTCTGATTATTTGTTAGCATTTATATATGACAGTGGCAGGTAAAAACAGAATACACCTACCACACTCCGGATGACGTCCAACTAAATAACCACCAAGTGAGCGAGGCCTTTTCTTTGATTTGCCCTTGTCCTCGATAGACTTGCTTTTGTCTGTAAAGGCATCGCGCTTCTTCAGGCAAAGCACAGAATCGACTTTATCATCTAGCGGTATGAGATACCCCCAGATATTTTCGGCATTTTCATCTTCTGTTTCATCACCATATCCTCTTGGTGGGTAGAGAGACTGTGTGAGGGTCTGTGTATCGGCCTGGGTCTTTCCTGTTGACTCGTCGATCTCTGTATTTCTCTGTATTTTCCTCCTCTTTTGAGGTCCGCTCTCCTCCAGATAGCCTGGACTTTGCTCGTCCTGGATATCGCTTGTATCTAAAAACGTAGCTTTTGTGGCGTCGGACACGAGTAGGTTATTGGGGTTGGGTAAAGTTCGAGCGGGTGTTTCGATCGCTGGAATCAGGTCAAACAGGTTTTGCACGTATGATTTTATATCTTCCAGCGCTTCTTTAAGATCATCGATATTTCTGACATCATATTCACTGGATGAACTGTCATCATCAGACTCGGTATTCTCATGCAGGATGTTATCTGCTTCGCGCACAACTTCCTCTAGATCAGATCCCAGCAAAGCCAATGAGCCACCTTCTGACTTGAAGACTGTAGACCAAATTAGTATATGTTGACTTCAAGGGTAGAAAAGGCTGGGCCACCTTGAAAGGTCGATTTTGCAAGCGAAACAAGCACGGATATTATTAAGAGCTTGAGGTCTCGCGAATGCTCAAGTCTATAATCGAGTCCACCTTCTGCAGTGTCAAAATCATGACCCCAAATTACAAGAAGCTGATACCCATTCTCAATTTCCTGGGACAGATACAAGCTTCTACCGCTATCAGAGTCAAGGGTATTTGTAATCAACGATTTATACACCCTGAGGCAGTAACCGTAGAGTCGAGCAATGATCGTGACTTCGAAGGGCTTCTCGAGTTCTAGTGGCTCATTCTTACCACTTCCAGGCGAGCTGGTAGGTCGACTGTCATAGTTTGAGCTCTTCTGATTCAAGGAAACACCTTCCTCAACCTCCTTTGATGAGTCGGTATTGTGAGGTCTGACCATTTTGCTCCGAGCAGGCGCGTTGAAATGTGGAGTTAGCGGGGTGGAGGATGCGCTCAAATGGCCATTCTTATCCTTTTTTTTGGTGTCGCCAGATATGGGAACTACTCCTGCACCAGCCAGGGAGCCTTGCTGGGCGCTTAATTGGAGCTGGGAAGACGAGTGGGAGAAGAGGCTCGTGGAGAAGATGCCCCTTAAGCGGGGCCGATTTCCCGCCGGGAAGCTACCGTGGAAGGGTTCTGGAGTATGATGATGCCTACTCTGAGGGTATCGTGAGTTAGAGTAATTTAATATCTGCCAGAACAACAGTGAGTAAATAGTTAGACGGAATAAAAATGACAAGCGTGCAACCACGAGGTTTCCAGCATGAGTGTGGTGGGCGCTAATACCTGCAGCCTGCTTTTCACTTTGGCTTTCCCAGCCAATCGATTTTCCATAAGCGCTAGCTCACCCATACGCTGCGCCTGCATGCACTCCGCCTCAGTCCGTTTCATGAGCCTCTCGATCTCTCCGTCCTCATCCCATATAGCCAGGGGTAGCCAAGCCCCGACCTTTGGATCCCCATTGATGAGGCCAGCGAAAGCTCTCTACAGTTGCCCAGTCAAAGCAGGAATACACCCAGAGCGTGAGCGCTAGTGCCATCAATTTCAGCTATGGAGGTGTCTGGCCTGGTTTTCGGCGTGATTCCCTTGGTCCTCGAGGCTGTGAAGAATTACCGAAAGGTATGCAACACATTACACACTTTTCGTCACTACTCACGGGAAGTGAGGCGAATAGAAAAACAATTCAATGTTTGCCGGCAAATATTTTTGAACGAATGCAATCTGTTGCTTCAAATCGTCGCGGGAGAAAACTATGCCCATGACATGCTGGCAGATGCGACCCACGATTTCTGGAGGAGAGCTCAACTAGAGGAAAACCTGAACAAAAGTCTTAGCGATGGATACGAAGCATGCAAGATCATTATTATGGAAACGAGAGACATGTTGGGTCTATTGGAAGAGAATTTGAGTTCCTTTGACGTCTTGGTCCATCACAAGCAGAGGGTATGTAGCTTATTGCGCATTGACTATAAGGGGAGTGCTGCATTTCTGGACACATCATGGCATTTGGTAATAGATGGCCCTGCTGGTATTAATCAGTAGCTTCGAGCCCCCGCCAGTGATAACTATGCGAAATGGTTTGGTGTGTTCAGCAATCTGACAAGTGATCCCTTTCCCAACTTAGTGGTTTGCCCAAAAGCTAATTGCACTTGACCCGCAGCATGAAAAACTCAAGTCTGCGATATATCGAGTTCGGGATTCAGTGAAGATAGCCTTCGATAAAAGCACTTACGATGCAAATTTGTCGAAACTGCGGGAGCGCAACAGTGACCTGATTGCACTTCGGTCTCAAATTCGTGAATTTCAGAAAAACAGAAAGGATCTTGCTCGCTCATCTGCAATGGACTTGCCCAGCCACTACGAATCAATTCACTCTGCGTCAAAAACACTGCATGAAGCTTTGTCTGGTGCTTGGAATTGCCCATACCCAGAGCATAAACCACATTACGGCAAGCTATGTGTCGAGGCACAGGCCCAAAACGCCGTTCGACTTGATATGGCGCTGTCGCATAACCTTCATGGCAAGAATGCCACACAACTACGGTATGTATCTTCTGGGAGGAATTACTATATCGTAAACCTAATCCCGGGATTAGAGACAGAGGCAGCGACCATACTTGGGTTTATGTTCAATCAGTCAAGCTTGATGGGACTGCTATTTCGAATAATCATGGCGCTTTGGAGGCTACAGCTACTTCAAAAGAGCTGTCAACTGCGCTCCAGACAATCCAGCAAGATGCTCGTGATGTCTTGATGGCTGGGAGGTCATCTCTTCAAGATGCTTCGGGATATAATAGACCGCCCAAGAGACGAAAGGTGGAGCCGACTGATATCACCACGAGTTCACCCGAGCAGATGAATCAAATCCAAGATCTCTGCCAGGAAATTAAGAAAACAGTTTGTTCCCATGAGATGCTCGAACCTGGACAATGTCTTGGGTATCTCGAGTCCCCCAGATTGTTTAAGCATGTTTTCTACACGAACGAAAGGGAACCTGTGAGAGATTCTCAAGGAATTGTGAACTTGAAAGGCCTCCTTCAAAGCACCGAAAAAATGCCTGCAGCGATCGACCCAGCCAGCAAGTTCAAGATAGCCCATAAAATGGCAACCGCCGTACTTCAATATCATTCGACATCTTGGCTCAAGAATGACTGGCGATTAAAAGATATCGCATATTTCGGTGACTACCAAAGACCGACCGAGGAATCTTTACGCACCCTTCATCTTACCTTCTGCTTTTCTCAGGATGAAGAAGGCCAGGAAACAGAGACAGAGACGGCCCGCTTAAATCCAGATGTAGCTACAGGCCTCTCGTTGAAGACTCAGGAAGAAGCCATTCAGCTACAATACGGCATCAACAACCCAATCCTCTTCAGTCTTGGGGTCGCCCTCTTAGAAATGGCCTGTCACCAGTCTTTGGAAGTTATGGATGCAGCACAAAATCCTATTGTGGTTGCCAGAAAGCTAGCAGCGTCAGTTCGCCCTCTAGGATCTAGATACCAGCGCATCGTTCAGCAATGCCTACAATGTGACTTTGGCCAAGGCTCCGACCTGACGAAATCCGAGTTACGAAACGCCATATACGGTGCTGTCATTTGCCCTTTGGATGAAATGATCAAATCTTTGTCCATGGTGTGAACGATTCATTCGTGATAAAAATAGATAGCCAGTCACTAGCAACCATATTGCAGAATATGAACGATCGAAAATATCCGCAGGGCTTGTGGCTGTTCGGGAATGAACATGCCCCTCCAAATCACATCGGTTGGATATGAGCCATAATGCCACTGATGCAATAAAATCTGTGATGATATACTCAAAACAACCTGGCCTCCATTGTAACAAAACGTTTGTTTGGGGGAATATTCTAGATGCTACTACTACTATCTGGAGGGCTGTCACATTAAATGACTGGTCTAAAAGGACCACTCGAGATTAGAGAGTTAAGGTGTAGCCTTCAAAAGTTAGATATATCTACATAGACTTCCTAAACCCACATCATACTCCAGATTTGAGGACATTAGAATTGTTTTGATTCAAGGCAAACGGGGTTTCTTTCTCAAGCATACTCAAAACGTCTTTTTCTACTTTGTGGCCAGCCGTAGAGGATCACATTGCACTCTGGAACCTGTAAACTCATGAGTGGATCTAAGATTTGAGACAAGTTCGTCATCAGTGGCCCAATTAGCGCAAGAAAGATTGAATATTACATCAAGATGTTGGAGGATCTAGGTGTCAACCTTGCATAATACTTGACAAGCGCGCCTTCAGGTATGAGTAAACCACAATTACATGGCCAAAAAGGCTAAATGCAGTGTTGATATCAGAGATACAACCATATATTTACCACATGCCGTGCTCGATCCTAATGAGGCTGTCTTTAAAAATGGGGAATCATAAACTTTGTGTACCTAATGGAACCATTGGAAGGTGCGGGGATGATTCCACATAGGGTTCAGGGTTCCGGGTTCCACAACAGGAATCTCAAACATAGCCAGATCACACTGGCATAGTCAATCAACAAATATCGCCTCTCTACAAGTCAATTGAATCTATCGATTCTCTCTCCATTTCACCTCGCCCTACTCGGTCATCCCCTGGTTGGTGCTCTCACATCCCTGAGCGCACCCCCGCCCCAGCCAGTCAGTCCGCCAATCTGCCTCGTGTCTCCACTAGCGGTGTCGATCCTTCCCTTCCCCTCAGCAATGAATCGGAGCAATCAAGATGATGCTCTGCAGTGCCTCGGAGGCGGAGCCACTCAACGCTATCGGAGACTTTCGTATGAGTGATGCTACCCTACCGTAGCCCGGAGCTCCTGCGGAGATGGCTGGAGTCTCCACGGCATGCAGCCGTTGAGCTGCCCACAGCCTTCTCGTTGGACGATGGGGTTCAGGCTCCCCTTATCCTCCTTCTGCTTAAGGGAAATTATGACTGGTGATCGCAAGTCGCTCCGAGGCGGCTATCTCCGGGTCTTGTTTTGCACTCTGCCCCTGACTGGATGTTGCAATTCAATGCAGCCTGTTTGAGCTGTCTCCTCATTACGGGGTAGATCGCTTAAGTACAAATGGGTACCCCCTGATCCCACGTTTCCTCCACCTTCGAAGCACAACTGTTGTACTTCAGTTCGTGGTTGTAACGTGGAGACACAATGCGCATCAACACGTGGATCCCGTTCGTCTTGCCCGTCGCGGCTGCCAGCTCCATTCCCTTTGGCACTGAGTTTGCCCGTCGGCAGCTGCCAGATGAGCCTACTGGTGTAAAGACGATTAAGACAGCTAATAATGTTACTATTCGCTACAAGGAGCCTGGCAAGCATGGCGTTTGCGAAACTACGCCTGGTGTGAAATCTTATGCGGGTTATGTGGACTTGTCGCCGACGGAGCATACTTTCTTCTGGTTCTTTGAGGCTCGCCATGATCCGGAGAATGCGCCAATTACGTTGTGGCTGAACGGTGGCCCCGGTAGTGATTCGCTGATTGGATTGTTTGAAGGTGAAGAATATCCGGGAATTGCTTTTCCAACTTCATCGCTAACAAGATGTTTTTCTAGAACTGGGCCCTTGCTCTGTTAATGAGAAGTTTGAGACTGTAGTCAACCCACACTCATGGAGCGAGGTTTCGAACATGCTTTTCATCTCCCAGCCTCTTGGCACTGGTATCGAACCCGTCTTTGAAGAAATAGAATAATAGAATGCCACTGACCTTTTTAGGGTTCTCGTATTCCGAGAAGGAGGCAGGCTCTCTCAATGCAGTGACAGGTGCCTTCCAGGGCGAAGATGTCGCCGGTGTCCAGGGTCGCTACCCTGTAATCAATGCTACGATGATTGGTAAGTTAACTTTGCTGGTATCAACAGAGCTATTTATCTAACTGCTGCCTAGATACCACCAATCTCGCTGCCGAAGCCACCTGGGAGGTCTTGCAAGGATTCCTCGGTGGCCTGCCCAAGCTGGACTCGAAGATCAAGTCTAAGAGCTTCAACCTGTGGACCGAGAGCTATGGAGGGTAAGTCCTACTTATACTGTTATATAGTGGAATCTTCATACTAACACGTGGAATAGACACTATGGCCCGGCAGTAAGTATTGGTCAAAACCAAGGCTCGACACATTCTGACTAGTATAGTTCTTCGATCATTTCTACGAGCAAAACCAGAAGATTGCCAACGGCTCTATCGATGGCATTGAGCTAGAATTCAACACCCTCGGAATAATCAACGGCATCATTGATGAGTCTATCCAGGCTCCCCACTACCCAGAGTTTGCTGTTCACAATACCTACGGCATCGAAGCGGTAAGTTCTTATACCCACAGCGTCGTGTCTATATACTAATACATTTCAGGTCAATGAGACGGTCTACAATTACATGAAGTTTGCGAACGAGATGCCCAACGGATGCCAAGATATGATCCAAAACTGCAAACTCACCAACCGCACCTCGCTATCAGACTATGCAATCTGTACCGAGGCTGGCAACATGTGCCGCGACAACGTCGGTACGTAGAAATCGCACACCTAAACCAAGTCCACTGAATCACGAGTCAAATATATATACTAATTTCAATACAGAAAGCCCATATTACGTCTTCAGCGGCCGCGGAACCTACGACATCCGTCACCCTGCCGACGACCCCACCCCTCCAAGCTACTACGAAAAATACCTCGCCAAAGACGAAGTAATGAACGCCCTCGGCGTCGACCTAAACTATACCAGCTCCAATTCCGAAATCTACTGGGCCTTCCAACAAACCGGCGACTTCGTCTGGCCCAATTTCATCGAGGACTTGGAAGATATTCTCTCACGGCCTGTTCGCGTCGCTCTCATCTACGGCGACGCAGATTACATCTGTAACTGGTTCGGCGGTGAGGCCATCTCCCTCGCTACAAAGTACGCCCACAGCAAGCAGTTCCAGGCTGCCGGTTACGCGCCTTTCCTTGTTGATGGTACTGAGTATGGCGAGACGCGCGAGTATGGTAATTTCTCCTTCACGCGTGTCTATGAGGCTGGTCATGAGGTTCCCTTTTATCAGCCCGTTGCTTCATTGCAGCTTTTCAATCGAACGCTGAATGGGTGGGAATTGCCTAAGGGCGAGAAGAAGCTTAAGCCTGATTTCGGGTCTGATGGTCCTTCTTCGGCGACTCATACCCAGTCGTCTGTTCCTCTTCCTACCTCCACGCCGGCGGCGAGTAAGTCTGCTGTTCCTTGGATGTGGTGATGGTAATATTTTCTTGTATATAGAGATGAGATTACATGGATCATGTACACGAGCTAAATCAGTATAAAGCTATGTTGAAGTTAAATGAGAACTAGTACTGTTTTACTTGAACCTAATATATGCATTTGTATTCATATTATAGATCGTTTACCGGAATCAAAACCCCCCCAACAGATCCAAGTCCTTATTACACGTGGAAGCATGGAAAACATGAAAGGAAGCGCCTCGTAAATGCATATGTCCGTGGCATTCATGATGAATGCAAAAGTCGAACTCAAATATTGATGCAGGAAAGGAAAAATTATGGTACATTACAATCGGGACGGCAAAGACAGGTGACCCGTACCGTACCTATTAATTAGGCCTTATTCGAGGCATCCTCGTGGGCACGGGGCTTCTCCGAGATATCGGTTCCCTCTGCTGTCTCGCCGAGGACGTCGGTTGCGGTTTCGTCGGAGAAACGCAGGTCCTCTTCGACGTCGGTGCTGTCCTTCACCTTGAAGAAGACCACTGGTGTGGCGATGAGCATACTGCCGACGAGAAGCCCCCAGCAAGAAGCAAACTCGGTCATGTAAGAAGTCTTGACGGCGTCCAGGCTGGGATACTACTATTAGCGATGATACTAATATATAATTGGGAAGGAAGATGGAAACTAACCGCCACATTCCTGCTGCACCGGCAGACTGGATGCCCTTGTAGAAGCCAGCAAAGTTGGCCAGCTTTCGAGCGTTGTTAGAGAGAGAACCCATGTACCTGGATCAATAAGTTAGTAACGTAATTGAGAAAGGTTGACTTGGGTGCCTACCAGTAGGTGCAAGTCTGGAAGGAGGCGTCGTAAAATCCGTAGAACATGTACAAGAACATGGGACCGATGTAGCCGCTATCTGTGAAATCCATATCGCCAGCGACCGTCTCACGGGTGTACCGAGTCTGGAAGGCATAACCGCCACCCCAGATTCCCATAGTGATAGCGAAGAGAATGCCAAAGTTGATCTTGGCACGAGCCGGGCGAGAGAACCACTTCATATCGAGGAGTTGACCAAAGACAAAGGCACCGACCATCTGCATCAGCCAGTATAGAAGACTGTTCAGGGCACGGGTGCGGACGGTGAAGTAGGCCAGGTTGACCGCGTTGAAGTGATATCCGTAGAACCAGTTACTGGCCAGGAACATGGGGAACAGCAGGACGATATACGAGTCACTGAGGAGGGTCTCCCAGAGACCCAAGAACTCGGACTTCCAGGTCGGATTCTTAATCACGATCACGCGGGATCCGTCTTTGCGCTTGATATACTTTGAATCGGCAAGTCCCCAGCACAGAGCGAATCCCACGGCCATCAGCACGAGGAATGCAATATAGGTGCCATTGTTCACACTTCCGGCGGTAGTGTGCATATTCTGACCGAGAGGGACCTACAAAAGCACAATTGATGATTAGCCTCGGCTTCAACTTCCCTGATCCGGAAAATAACTTACCAAACTGCCAATAACACCACCCAGGTTGAAAATTACCCAGAAGATAGCAATGAACTTCCCCTTCTCGTGCTCGTGCGGATAACTCATCATGACCGCACCCTGGGCGCACCACAGCAGACCAGCACACACACCAAGCAATGCGCCGGCAAAGATCAAGAAGCCCGCATTCTGGTTGATGTTGTACGAGAGCAAGGCGGCAACATAAAGAAAGTAGCCGAAGCCACCCAGCGACAGAGTCAGGCGGAGGCCAATGCGGTTGGCAATGGAGCCAGCAAAGAACCCGACGACGGCAAAGGTACTATACAGCGCAGTGTTGGAGTTGTTCACATCGGTCGCATTGATCTGGCCACCTCCACCCAATCCGCTGACTGCATTGTACATGCCAGGGCAAAGGAAGCAGACGAATGAGACGAGGACCAGCTGCGTCTCGGGCGATGCGAACCAGGGTGCTTCCCATTTGCCGATCTTCACCATGGGCTTGTACATCCAGGCCGGACCGACCACGGCATGGTCCACGGCGGGTTCGTCTTGTATGGAAGACATGTTCTTCTCCTGCAGGCTCGGGGTCTCAGTACCCGTAGATGCCGGCGCAGGTGGCTGCTGCTCCGGCTCGGGGGTCATGATGTAGATGTAGATGTGATCTGGGGCAATTGGTGGGTTTGAGGAGTGTAGATCGGAGATTGGAGGATCAGAAGATCGGGCAATTTCTCAATTGGAAAAGGGGGGGGGGGGGGGGGTTGTGGCTGCTTCGATCGGAATGCTGCTTATTTTTCCCACGTGAGAGAAGAGAACAACCTGGGGAACAGGAATGAAGGAGAGCAGCGAAAAGGCTGAGATTTATGAGAGAGGATGGGGCCTTCCTTAGTCTCCAAAAAAAAAAAAAAAAAAAAGGACTATAGCCGAGCTAGCTTATCGTCTTGTCTCACAGATAAGTGGTTGGCGGGTACAATTGGCACAGATACAGATGGGAATGAGACGCTAGATAATGGAATGGGACGAGCAAGTGGGTTTTTTGACACCATCATCAATTCCATTTGACTCTGGTCGTGTGGGCTGCGGGGGGAAAAAGATGGAGAACATCTGGAGAAGAACAGAAGAGACGAGCGAATTACAAAGTCGACCGAAGTTGAAAAATACCCGCATGAATGCGACCGCAAGCAGAGTTGCATCTGCCGCTTGCAACACTCCACACCGCATGCGGGGAGTACCGAGACCCTGTACGGTAATTACATACAGTACCTGTATGGATGCATGTATGCACCCCATACTCCCATACTCCCGTAGCTGCAGCCCACCGGCAGTGGGCTGCAGAAGGTACCACATCGGCATGCCGAACAAATGTCACCTCGAAACCAAATCGTGTTACATCATTTTGCTTTCGCCCGACTCTATTAACTGCTTGTTTCCCTGCCTGCTCTGATTCTCCCCTTCTTCCCCTCGTCATCGACATCATCCAAATCCACATCCACATCCACATCATGCCCGGCAAAACAACTCCTGCCCCGCGCATCACCAAGTTCACCAACTGTCGTCTGGTGCGCGGCTCGAGTCTCGTCGAGCAAGACCTCTGGATCGACTCGCTCACCGGCAAGATCCTCAAAGACCAAGAGGCCTTCTATGAGCTGCATCTCTCCCCAGATGAGATTATCGATCTCGGCGGTCGCATTCTGGCCCCAGGCCTCATTGATGTCCAGCTGAATGGCGCTCAGGGCTTTGACTTCTCCGTACCCTGTGATACCAAGGAGGAGTACGATGAAGGTCTGCGCATGGTCAATCGCGGTCTCGCCCGTACTGGTGTTACCTCTTACCTTCCCACTGTCATTAGCTCCACCGCGGAGGTCTATCACAAGGTGAGTTTGGAGCGTTATTTTTGCTTTAGCTTTACTTTACTCCCAATCCCCTTCAAACCCTCTTCGAAAAGAACCCTTCGCCTTTCATCAGAGTTAACACGTCCCCATCCTCAGGTCCTACCCTCCCTTGGCCCAACAGCTGCAACACACCAACCCCAAGACGGCGCCGAATCCCTCGGCGCCCATGCCGAAGGCCCATTCATCAGTCATGGCCGTAACGGAGTCCACAAATCCGAAGTCCTACGGGCAGCCCAAACCTTCGAAGACCTAATCACCTGCTATGGAAAAGAAAACCTCGACTCCGCATCCCCGATCAAAATGATCACCGCCGCCCCGGAAGTCGGAAACATGATGGCGCAGATCCCCGAGATCGCCAAGCGCGATATTATCTATGCTATCGGCCACTCAGACGCTACTTATGAACAAGCTGTTGACGCTACGCACCAAGGTGCGAGGATGATCACTCACCTCTTCAACGCTATGCGTCCCTTCTACCACCGCGATCCTGGTATCTTCGGTTTGCTGGGTCAGAGTGAGCGCCGTCGTCCTTTCTATGGTGTTATCGCTGATGGGATCCACCTACACCCTACTTCGATTAAAATCGCATACAATGCTCACCCGGAGGGGCTGGTGCTTGTTACCGATGCGATGCGACTTTGTGGATTACCTGATGGTGTTTATGAGTGGACGAATGGTGAGAGGATTGTTAAGACTGGTGCGAGGTTGACCCTTGAGGGCTCCGATAAGATTGCTGGAAGTTCTGCTACCCTTATCGAGTGCGTGAACAACTTCCGTCGCTGGTCTGGTTCTTCCACCGCTCAGGCCATCAATGCCGCTACTGCCGTCCCTGCTCGTCTGCTCGGTCTGGAGGGTGTTAAGGGTTGTCTGGATAGTGGTGCTGATGCAGATCTCGTCGTGCTTGGCGAGAACAATGATCCTTACTCTGGTCCTACTCTGACGGTGGACCAGGTGTGGAAGCTTGGTGCCAAGATTCATGATTCTGAGATCATCTCGGGGAAGACGGTTGCGGCTTAGGGTTTGTTTTCGGCGGCCTCTCCAAGGTTTTTCTTGCTGTTTATTATTTTATTTTTTTATTTGTCTTTGTCGGGTTAGTTGCTGTTGCTGCTGCTTTTACTGTCTGGTTGCATTTTGTTCTGGGTCTAATGATTTCTACTGGTGGGCTCTGGGCGTTAAGTAGGCATCTTATTTTTGCTTGCGTTGATCGTTTAGGCATAGAAGCATTATGCGTTTCGCATCGCATCACATCACATCGCAGCGCATATTTACCATAGACTTGAAATTTATTCAAGATCAAAAACTTGTGATATTCCATTTCCGGGGGTTTTCTCCCGTCTGTATATCTAAGCGCTTGGTGTCAAAGTGCAACCCTCGATCTGATAACCTACGGTATACACGTTTCCAAGTGATGTTGACATAATCGGGTGATATATACGTATCCCAAAAATTCAAAAAAGACCCGGGTCCACCTAGCGGACTCTGATAGATCGAGTTGGCTGGGGAGACAGTCAAAATGGTTGGTCTCCCAGCATTGCTGATCTCACGGAGCTCAAGCTCGAGCTCTGCTCTGCGCCGCTCGCTGAGATGCTAAACAAAAATTCAAAATCGAAAAATACAATTTTTCAAGACATACGGTCATGAGGTAGGGGCATATACTGTTCCCCCTGCTGTTTACAGACGGGGCTGGGAGCGGGTCCAGCCGGCCTCCTCGGCGATGAGCTCGGCGGCGCGCTCGCCGATGGTCAGGACTGTCAGCATGGGGTTGATGGAGGGCATGTCGGGGAAGACACCAGCATCGGCGATACGGATACCCTTCAGGCCGCGGACCTTCAGCTTGGGGTCCACGACGGCCATGGGGTCACGAGCCACGTCTCCCATCTTGGTGGTACCGGCCGGGTGGTACACGGTGTGCGCCACGCGGCGGCCGTACTCAGACAGGGCCTCGTCGGAGGTCACGTTGGGGCCGGGGGCGACTTCACGCTTGATCCAGTCCTTGAAGGGGGCCTGCTGGGCCACCTTACGGGCGACCTTGAGACCCTCGACAATGGTGGCGGCGTCGTAACCCTCTGGGTCGGTGAAGTAGCGGAAGTCCAACGCGGGCTTCACGGATGGGTCGGAGGAGGTGAGGTAGAGACGACCACGGGAGCGGGGGCGGGGGATGTTGGGGGTCATGCAGAACGCGTTGATGGGTTCGTCGTAGCCGAGGCGGGTGGTGTTGAGGGTGAAGGGGATCTGGTAGCAGTGCATCATCACGTCGGCGGCACGGCCGTCGAAGCCCGCGGCATCGGGGAGCTCGCGGCGCAGGAAGATACCGGCATCAGAGTCCATGGTGGTCTGGTTGGGGGGCACGGGGCGGTTCAGCTCCCACATGATGATGGACTCGGGGTGGTCCAGCAGGTTCTCGCCGACACCGGGGATATCCTTAAGGACGGGGATACCCAGGGAAGACAGCTGCTCGCGAGGACCCAGCCCAGAGAGCATCATCAGGCGGGGAGTGTCGACGGCACCGGCGCAAAGGATGGTCTCCTTCTTAGCGCGCAGGGTGTGCGTAACGCCGGACTGCAGAGTCACGTTGACACCGGTGACAGTGTCTCCCTCGACGTTGACCTTGTTAACCCAAGCGTTGGTGAGGATGGTCAGGTTGGGGCGCTTCTCCTCGCCGCGCAGGATGGGGTGAATATAGGCGACACTGGCACTGCTGCGGCGGCCGTCGTCAGGGTTGTAGGAGACGTTGAAGAAGCCGACACCCTCGGTCAGCTCACCCTTGTTGCGGATGTCGTCGTTGAAGTTCTCAATGACGGGGATATCCATGGCGCTGGAGCAGGCCTGGATCCAGTCCTTGCAGAGCTGATTCTGGTGACGGGCGTGCACGGGCTGGATGGTGTTGCGCAGGCCATCAATGATACGGGTGAAGGTCTCGAAGTCCCAGCCCTTGCAACCCTTGGAAACCCAGTTGCGGCAATCATACTCGAAGGGACGGAAAGAGATCAAGGTGTTGTGGCTAGAGCAACCACCGAGGACCTTGGCGCGGGAGTGGCGGATGTGACTATTGCCTACGAGCTGTTAGTATTCGAACAGATACCAGATGGGCAGAGCTTATGGCCAAGGTGGGTGAGGGTTGAGAGTTGGCGCAAAGGGAGTTGGAGCTGTCGTACCCATGGGCTGCTCGACGGTGGGATAGTCATAGTCCAACTCGCCACCGAGGAGGTTGAGCCACTCCTTCAAGTTGAGGACGCGGTCATCCATGAAGTCACTAGGACCGCCCTCGATCACGAGGGTGCGCTTGTTGGGCAGATACTGGGCGAGGCGCGAGGCAATCACACAGCCGGCGGTGCCGCCACCCACGACGATGTAGTCGTAGCTGTTGACATCGACGCCGGGGAGATCGTTGGTGGTGGCCATGGTGAGATTACCCAAAGGAAGATGGGATGATGAGGTGAGAGAGGGGAGAGAACGGGAAGATCTCTCTTTTTTTTAAGGCCAGAAAGAAGCTTGGAAAGGCTGGGGCCACGGGTGGTCTGATGGAGGCAGAAAAGACCAATCCTTCTCAATCGGATGCCTTGATTCGGTGTAGACGCGGTTCACTTTTTTTCTTACTTTTTTTCTTTTTCCTTTTTTTTTTCTTTTGCGTTGGGACCCAGGCGAATCGGCCAGTCTGAGTGGTGGCGATCGCTGCGAGTGGAGCAGGTGAGAAGCAGATGCCCCACTCGGCTGCTAACGGTGTTTCGTCTCACGAAGGTTCAGTCGATAAACAAATTGAATCTCTTAGGGGCCACAGAGAAGAGGAGACAAAGATAAGGGAAACTCTCACCATATTTGGAGATTGCACCGGCTGGAGACCGGCTCGAGCACGAGGCCCATCACCTCGACAGCCACGAAGGTACGTCACGAAGCAGAAAAAACAACCTTGTTTAGTGCGCTTTTCCCGGTGGGGCATCATCGACAATGCTGGCCACGGATGTTCGATGCCGCGCTACCTCGCGAATCCTCACGAATCCTAGCGAATCCTAGCGAGTCTGCAGCCTCCCCGCATTGGTGAGGCTGGCTGGTTTGGGACAAGCGCGGCCCACGCGTTTCCTCGGGCCAAGTCCGACAAAGGCGGTGTGCAACTATGTGCTGCAGAGACACCTCGGGGAGAGAAAGAGAGAGAGAGAGGCCGATAAAGAAATTCCCCTCCCAACCTGCATCATAGTCTTATATACATCCTTCTACACCGCAATCATGTCCCTCTCTTTCCCTCCCCGTCAGCTTTATTACGACGGCCAGACTCGCGCTGCCTCGTCCGGCAAGACCTTCCAAACCATCAACCCCGCTACCGCCACCCCGCTGGCTGATATCCAGATCGCCTCGCACGCCGACATCGACGCTGCTATTGCTGCTGGTGATCGCGCATTCCCTTCGTGGTCGCAGACTCCTGCTATTGCTCGCGCCCGTATTCTTCACAAGGCTGCTTCTCTGCTGCGCGAGCGCAACGATGAGATCGCGCGTGTGGAGACTTTGGACTCTGGCAAGGCTTTCACCGAGACGAGCACGGTTGATGTCGTGACGGGTGCTGATGTTCTGGAATACTACGCCAACTTCATCGGCGGCGGTGGTCTTAACGGTGAAACCGCCCAGCTCCGCGAGGATGCCTGGGTCTATACCAAGAAGGCTCCTCTGGGTGTTTGCGCCGGTATTGGCGCTTGGAACTACCCTATTCAGATGTATGAAATTCTCATTCGGTTTTGCGAATGAAATAACTGACATGATATCAATTAGTGCCCTCTGGAAGTCCGCTGCCTGCCTTGCGGCCGGTAACACCATGGTCTACAAGCCCAGTGAATTCACCCCACTCCACGCCCAAACCCTAGCGGAGGTCTACACCGAGGCCGGTGTGCCTGCCGGCGTTTTCAACGTCGTCAACGGCGCCGGTGATGTCGGCGCTTACCTGACCAGCCACCCCTCCATCGTCAAGGTCTCCTTCACAGGCCAGGTATCAACCGGCCAAAAGGTGGCCGGCTCAGCCGCCGGCAACATGAAATACGCGACACTGGAACTGGGCGGCAAGAGTCCTCTGATCGTCTGCCCGGATGCGGACCTAGAGAACGCAGTCGATGGCGCAATGATGGCCAACTTCTACAGCACCGGTCAGGTCTGCACTAACGGTACCCGCGTATTCGTCCCGCGATCCCTTAAGACGACCTTTGAAAAGCGGTTGTTGGAAAAGATCTCTTTCGTGCGGGCTGGCCCGCTCTTCGACGAACAGACCAACTTCGGTCCCCTCAGCTCTGCCGTTCACCAGGAGAAGGTCCTTTCCTATATTCGCCACGGTATCGAGTCCGACCGCGCGACCCTCCTCTGCGGTGGTCCCGAGAAGCCCTCTGTTCCCCAGGACCTGCAAGCTGGATTTTGGGTCAAGCCTACCATCTTCACCGACTGCACTGACTCCATGCGTATCGTTAAAGAGGAGATCTTTGGCCCCGTCATGTCTATCTTGTACTACGATACTGTCGAGGAGGCCGTGCAGCGCGCCAATGCCACGGAGCTTGGCCTCGCGGCGGGTGTCTTTACCAAGGACCTGAACCAGGCTCACCGTGTCATCGATCAGCTCCAGGCTGGTATCACTTGGGTTAACACCTGGGGTGAGAGTCCTGCCGAGATGGCCGTCGGTGGCTGGAAGAAGAGCGGTCTGGGTGTGGAGAATGGTCGTCGTGGTATCGAGGCTTGGGTGCAGAATAAGAGCACTCTTGTTGATATGAGCGGTGCCGTGGCTACTGTCTTTGCCAAGCTGTAAGTAATAATGACTTGATGTTTGTATGACCCCCAAAAAGGTCGGATAGAGGGTGCATTAAAAATGGATTTGCCAACTTAGCATATGATATTTATATATTTTCTCCTTCAAGTTTTTCTATTTCTCTTTTCTTCCTATTTCTTGTACCTGTATAAACTCACAATGGGCTCTAAATAGTGTACATGACCCATTGGAATTATCAGTGTTTCATTCGGTTTCGTCAAGGTAGATAGATATTGACAAGGTCCAGACCCACCACTACTTCCTTTGAGCAACCTACTAGTAGGTAGTGGATTTTGCGTAACTCGGCGCAGCAGCAAAAGCGGCAAGCAGTCAGCAGGGATCGAGTAAATGCCAAGGCGTAAGGTGGTACTATACGATACATACTCAATATACAGTATACGCATAAAGGAAAAATATAGAATAAACTTGAACCAACTAAATTTCAAAGGTATCAATCTAACCATACCCTATTACGCCTCGAATCATGTGATGCTGTTTATTCGCTGGCGCCTAAATGACATATCGAATGCAGATTCAGATGGATATCGTATCCACCGTAGTCAATCTGTCAGTTAAGGATTGAGATGAAAACCGAAAAAGAGAGAGAAATAAGAGAACGCCGTGACTGATCCAGGAAACGAGGTACCCCATGCAAGCAATGACCCGAATTAATGATGACGAGGAGGGAAAAAAGAAGAAGAAAAAAAAAAAAAAAAAAAGCCAAATTCCCCTTCCCCCGAACAAGTGCAAAACGAAGAAACGAAATCAAGTCTACCTCGAGATCATGCGGCTCTCAGGAAGCGGCCATTCGAGCACCCATACGGTCGAAGATCAGCTCGTTCTTCAAAGCTCCGTCCAGACCACCGATGGCGGAATCGACCATTCGCGAGGACATGCTGTCCGGAGTGAGTTCGTCGTCTTCCATGGTGCGGTGCAGCTCGGTATTGATGCGCAGATCCTTGGGAACCTTCACAGGGGTTCGATCAGGGGTAGGCTGCTGACGCGGCGAGGGTTTCTTAGTCGAAGTAGGAGCAGTGACAGAAGTTGGAGGGCGATAAACAAGCGCAGGTCCCTGGGTACGAGCGTCTGTACCAGCTTGCTCGATCGATTCAAAGTAGCGCACGGTCTTGACCTTCAGTTCCAGAGTGGCATCACGATCACACACAACCAGAGGGTGAGGGTGTAGCTGCAGAGCGGAGAGAGTCCACATGTGGTTCACGCCATCTTCGAGTCCCTTTTGCACAGCAAAGGCCTTGTGAGCACCAGTGGCGACGATTACTACCTCGCGCGAGTCCATGATGGTCTGGATACCGACGGTCATGGCCATGCGAGGCACCTTGTTCACGTCGTTGTCAAAGAAGCGCGAGTTGGCAAGGATGGTGTCGTAGGCTAGAGTCTTGACGCGAGTGCGACTGCTTAGAGAGGATCCGGGCTCGTTGAATGCGATGTGGCCGTCCGGTCCAACACCACCCAGGAACAGCTCGATTCCGCCGAAACGGGCGATGCTGGCGTCGAAGGCGGCGCACTCTGCGGTTAGGTCCTCGGCGTTTCCGTCTAGGATGTGGATGTTCTGCGGCGGGATGTCGACGTGCGAGAAGAAGTGCTTGTACATGAAGCTGTGGTAGGACTCTGGGTGGTCGCGAGGTAGACCCACATATTCATCCTATGCGGGTTGTTAGTGAATGCGCTGAGGCAATGGTCTGCGGTGGCGATGGTTCGTACCATGTTGAATGTCACAACATTCTTGAAGGAGATCTCGCCGGCTCGGTGGCGCTGCACGAGGATCTTGTAGATGATCTCGGGACTGCTGCCGGTAGGTAGACCCAGCACAAAGGGGTGGTTCTCGGTCGGGTTGAACGCCTTGATGCGACCTGAGATAGGATTGTCAGTTCTTCTGTTCACTATGCAGATGCCATGCGGGGGCCCGATATTTGGCTACTTACTGACGATGTAGTCGGCGATGTAGACGGATGTCTCTTGGGGGTTCTCTCGAATGATGACACGCCTGGGAACTGGTCAGCTCGGATTGAGGGGAATTGTGAAAGGAGTACAGAAAGCCATACATCGTGGGTCGTTACGTCAGCGGACGTGAGAAGTAGATATGTTCAGTAGGGCTGAATTAGGAGTGTGAACCTTGGGAGGAACAAGAGATGGGAAGGGAAGGGTTCGCACGAGAGGAATGGGGGGAAGGAAGATTCGATTAAAGGCAGAGAGAAGAGATAAGAGAGAGAGAGAAAAGTGAGATGCTCCCATGGATCGGTTACGTCGAGGTGTACGACAGTGACCAGCAAAGATCAACCGTGTGGTAGCAGGCAGGCTCCGCTCTCTACGTTCCGTGACAGTGACAATCTATTCTACTACAAAGGCACCTCCGCAAATGTTATCGTCGCAATGCGCCATGTGGGCAATGGACAGGCCGTTGACGTCGACTTGCATTACGGATGGAGACAAGAAGCAGGTACCCTCCATGGCCCTTTGCCGGGAGCATTTGAATCTGCATTGTGCCATTGCCATGTGGTGGCCATATCTATGACCAACACGCCCCCGAAATATGCATGACGCAGTTGGTCGAGTGCCAACAACCGATACTGTGATTGGCACACGACGTCTCGACGGTCTCCAGAACCAGCGGAGTCTGATGTCAAGCTGGCTCGAAGGTGCCATCGGGGGCTGCGTAGAAGTTGCATCCGGTGAAATCGGGAGAAGAAGCATGCAAAAGCTGGGGAGAGAAGAGAAAGTGGACCGCTGTGACGCTAAGGTTGCAGCGATAGTTCGGTCACGTATGGTAACGGAACCCACGTGATAACGTTGAGTGGTGTATTGTAACTTACATGTACAAATGGACAGCTACCCCAGAGGTTGGGGCCCAGCTCCCGGCCACCAGGTAGATAGATGGTGTTGGATCAACAGCATATCTGGGGAAACCGGGGGAGAGTGGCGGTGCTCGTTTCTATACTGGAGAGTTTACCAGATGGTGCAGTGTGAAGAAATAGAAGTACATACATTCAATTCTGCCAGATGCAAGCTTAGACTTTGCCTGACGGGCGGGCCTCTCCGCCTATCTTATCTCAGCCGATTGCGGCTCCAGCTGCTGCCACACCACGGCTGGGCCACGCTGTGGCTGGCAACTGCTGGCAACTGCACTCCAATTGTCGCATTCCTCCTTCTCACCCTCGTCACCTGACTGCGAACTCGGCGAGTTCTGGTATCATCTGTATCATCTGCCAGACTGCTTGCAGCAACCCTCCCAGGCGACCACAACAACTCTCCCCTCGCCCGTCACCCCCGGTTGTGCTCTGGGCTTTGTTAGCATTCCACATTCCCCTCCCAGGGCCATGGCCCCGAAAGAGGACATGCTGCCCCCGGGCTGGGAGGATCCTGATAGGTATGTTGATCGCCCTCTTCCGGTGCACCTATCTCAGTCACCCAGTCACCCTCCCTTACGCTCCTGCCTCCACCCCTATGCCATGCCCATTCCCATCGGGCGCTGTGGAACCCCAACGATCCCCTCGGGCGATTTAGACTATTTCCGGGGGGAGGGCAATAGGGCTGCCGTGGATGGGGACGGAGGGGGACGTTGCGCAGGCATCACTATCACTGTCTGGCTACCACGAATGCTGACCTCCCATATGGCAGGCAAATGGGCCAGCTCTTTATGATGGGCTTCGATGGTACCACGGTCAGCCCGCAGATTCGTTCTCTCATCGAGAATTATCATCTGGGTTCAGTTCTCCTCTCAGCCAAAAACCTTAAATGTATCTATCTACTTTCTTTCTCTTCTGGGGGCTTTTGGCTTTTGTAGCCTGCGCTCATCTTCATCCCGGATCCTTTAAGTTCTTACTGATCTGATTCTCGAACTATAGCTGCGGAAGAGGCAACACGGCTGGTTCTCGAATTGCAGACCATTGCCCGAAATGCTGGACACCCCGTGCCGCTGATGATCGCTTTGGATCAGGAAAATGGCGGCGTTAACAGTTTATACGATGAAATATACATTCGTCAATTCCCTAGCGCCATGGGAATGGCCGCGACAGGGTCGAAGTCGCTGGTCCATGAGGTGGCTGTCGCCACGGCACAGGAGCTTAAGGCTGTCGGGGTCAATTGGATTCTGGGCCCCGTTTTGGATGTGTTAACCAATGTGCGAAATCAACCCTTAGGTGTTCGAACTACTGGGGATGATCCGCAAGAGGTGTCGCAATATGGTGTCCAGTTCATGAGTGGATATCAACAAGCGGGGTTGGCAACTTGTGGCAAACATTTCCCGTCATATGGAAATTTGGAGTTTCTCGGTTCTCATTCTGACATGCCCATCATCACAGAGTCTCTTGAGCAACTAAGCTTAAGCGCTCTGGTTCCCTTTCGCAACGCTATCAGTCATGGGTTGGATGCGATGATGGTGGGCGGTGTCTCCATGTCATCGGCCGGGATGAATGTCATGCACGCCTGTTTAAGTGACCAAGTTGTTGACGAGCTTCTTCGAAAAGACTTGAAGTTCCAAGGAGTCGTTGTATCAGAGTGTTTAGAGATGGAGGCGCTAACGCACAATATCGGGGTCGGTGGTGGGACCGTCATGGCCAAAAACGCTGGCTGTGATATCGTCCTTCTGTGTCGATCATTTCCCGTGCAGCAAGAGGCGATCAATGGGTTGAAATTGGGCGTTGAGAATGGTATCATCGGCCGTGCTCGTATCGAGCAGTCTTTGCGTCGTGTTCTGGATCTCAAAGCGCGCTCTACCTCTTGGGAACAAGCGCTGAACCCTCCGGGTCTTCTTTCGCTCACGCAGATGCAGCCTGCCCATACCAATCTCTCCACGCGTGCTTATAATGACTCGATCACAGTCATGCGGGACAAGAACAACCTGCTTCCTCTTTCCAATGTCATTGACCCAAGCGAGGAACTCCTGCTTCTCACGCCGCTGGTCAAGCCACTCGCAGCTTCGGCAGTCACCCTCTCAGCCAATGAATCGACGCACGTTGGTCTCGATTCTTTGTCCTGGGAAAAGACCTCATCAGTGATGAGTGGAGAGAGTGTGTTTAAAGAACTAGGCAGGTCACTTTCTCGCCAACGGAATGGCCGTGTGCTGCATACCTCCTATACAGCCAACGGCGTACGACCCATCCACGAAGATCTAGTCAAGCGTGCCAGCGCTGTGATCGTAGTCACAGCGGATGGATACCGCAACAAGTATCAGCAATCATTCTCAAAACATATCTCACTTCTCTGTCAAACACAGTATTCGCCAACCGGGGAACGGTTGGAAAAGCCGTTGATTGTCGTCTCCGTCAGCTCGCCCTACGATTTCGCCATGGATTCTTCGATTGGTACTTACGTTTGCACCTACGATTTCACCGAGACAGCACTGCAAGCGTTAGTCAAAGTTCTCTATGGCGAATTGGCCCCTTCTGGGACATTACCCGGGTCTATCAGTCGCAGTCAGAAAATCCATCAGTCTCGACAACATTGGCTCGTGGAGAATTGGAACGAAGAGCGTGACGGCCGTGCTTTGGATGCACTGCTGGATGCGATGCGGGAAGCTTGTACACAGGGCCAGCGCTCCGAGCTACTCGGTGCTACCTCGAGCAGCTTCCTCTTGCGGAAAGAAGATATCGACGAGGCGCATTTCGTGGTTCGCAACAGCAGCACACAGGCCCTGTATGGATTCTGTGCGACCTACTTCTTTCGATCTTCCGGCACAGGTGTTATTGGATGTTTGATTGTTGATCCGGCTCGACGAAAGTTGTCCATTGGACATTCTCTTCATAGTCGGGCTATTCGCTCGCTGGTTCAGCGGAAAGGTATGAAGCGGTTTCAGTTGGGATCACGACTTCCGGGAATCTATCTGGGTATACCGACTGTCAGTCCCGTTGAGCGAAAACGGCTACGCCAGTGGTTTGCTAATTTGGGATGGAACACTTCCCTCGCTCGTCCCGTCTGCAGCGTAATTCTGCGCAACTTGACTACCTGGACTCCGCCAGATGGCCTCACCGCGACGCTGCAGAATGCCGATGTTGTTTACGACCTCGTTTACGGGTGGGACTTTGCTCGCACGATCCTTGACCACATTAAGACAAATGCCCGGCAGGGTGTTGCTGATATCTACCGCATGGCGCTGGGTGGTGCCCCGAATTGTGGTATCATCCGTGCTAAGCGGTCGACTGATGATATGGTTCTTGGAAGTGTTGTTGTATACAATGAACGGTCTGCCTTGGCTGAGCACATGCCCGCTTTACGCGCTACTCTTACTCCAGTCGGTGGTATCTCGTCGCCTGTTATCTCGCCTTGTGCGGATGACTACTCTACCGTGATGCAGGGCCTGATCCTGCTAGCAATCCGCCAGATCCGAAAGCTAAATGCCAATGCTGTGGTGATGGACTGTGTACGAACCCTATTTCCCTTTTTCTTTTTTCTTTTCTTTTGTCACCATTGTCTATTTTGAATGAAAGTGCTAACTAGATACAGGTGGATGGGGACGGCAATTTTGACTGTCTTTCTTCGATGGGCTTTAGTATGCTACACAGCTTTGAGGAGGTCAATTGTGATGCAGCCACCTGGTCGATGATGCAACCATCATGAAAGAAGGGGGACGTGTGGATGTGAATGGATGCAATTCTTCTCTTTCTCTCTCATTTGTTCTGGGCCTGCGCTGCCTCTAGGAGCATTTCTTTTCTCCTTTCCCCGGTTTGTTGCATTTTCCTTTTTTTTATGATATCCATCTGGCATTCTGGCTATAGGGTTGTGCCTTGTTTTTATTCGTTCTGGAACCGGGTCTAGGGTTTTGTGATGCAGGTACATGCACCCCCTCGAGGCGTTTCCTGATTGGCGTGTCTCATTTTGCTTTTTTTTTTTCGTGCTGCCTCCTCGTGCCACTTGCCCCCCAGGGCGTCATTCGGGGCACTGGTGGGTAGGACAGACAGTTTGTATGGTGTCATTCGGACCAATCTTACAACATTCTTTATGTGGATATATTTTTATTTCGGTCAAGAGACAACGTGTCGATCACGGGAGATCCGCATCTTGCTTGCGCCCCGAGGGAATGGTTTCTTTTCTTTTTCTTTATTGTATACTTTCTGCATGATGATGGGCTCTCTACCTATGAACGATCTCTCCCCACCAAAACCGCCAAGCGTAACTGGGATCGCGCCAGCCTCGGTTCACCGCAACCGACAACATCCAAATAATGCATGTATGCGCGGAGAGGGGTGGAGCCCTAAGGAGGCACCAGAGTAATGGCGAGCGCTCACTGGACCGGACGTCCGTAGGTCTTCTGAGAAACTAGGCTCTAGCTGGGGGCTTTCATCAAACTACGGGGAGAATGTGGGCTTGGACGGACTCCGCTTGGCGCCGGAGGCGAACAAAAAGGAAAGTCACGCATCCACTTTTTGGTGTCTCCGTGCGAGGAGGAAGAGGCTCGAGAGGCCAGAACCGGCTCGATCGGAGTTTTCCACGGGTTCGGTGTCGGAGCGCCAACATTTGGCTTTTCATGCGTGCATGTTCTGCAGATTCTAGAAGAAGTGTGGTCCTTCAGTGAAGAATGCAGGACGCAACAGGCAAGGCTCCAAGGCGGACTGAGAGAGCGCTAACTAACACCGGGGCGTCGGGGCCACAATTGCATCCGGGGGGCGACAGTGCACGACTCGGCCGTGGTTGGCCCCCTAATGGGGAGACCAATCTAGTAGAGTTTAGTCTGGGTTGCTGGGGGATTTCATGTGGGAAATCCCGCAAGTCGCACAGATGCCTTTGGACATTGGTCAACACCTTCGACCTGTGAGCTCCGTCCCCCAACTGGTCTAGAGGAAAAGGATTCCTCGGCAATGGACCTTTCTGACTGTGATCCACATTCCTTATCTTCGATTGCTTCCCCCGCTCTAGGATAGAACAGCGCGGATGCGGACGGTCGCAGATGCGCCCGGTACGAGCTGACCTTGGAAACATATGATTCATACACGGGAGAGACGGGAAGTAGGGAGATAAAATGACCTGGTACTGAAAGAGGCGAATGAGAATGCGAATGGCGGGAACCGTCTAGATCGATCGGGCTCGGTGATCACCGGGGGGTATTCCTGTTCGTCGGGAAGTAAATCAAAGCTTGGGAGGCTCTCGGGGCATCATCACTCGGGGGCGACGCATCGAGTAAGGCGATCCAGTGGATGGGGATGGGGATGATGGTGGACCAGCAACTTGTCAAAGACCCTGGGATCCACCAGTCCCATTGTGATCCAAAGGCAGCAGCACCAGCAGCCACTGAGCCGTTCAGGCGAAGCGGGCTCAGTGCACGGCAGGTCGAATCGGGTAAATGCACGGGAGATGAAGGGCGAGTTCGACAGATGATCATCCCAAGCTTCTTTGCCTTCTCGGCCCCCGCCACACCCGTCAAGGTCAAGTTAATGGCCCAGCTGTGTTCCACATGCTCGTGATGCCGTTTCGGATTACACGAGAGAACGCACTGGATGCATCAGGGTCGCGAACCTGCAGCAGACGGACATGGCCGGGCCCACAATCTTCAAGTATTTTGAGCGACCATTGACAGAGGCGGGGATGGGCATGAGGATATGCATGGGCATGGGCATCATCTGGTCTTCGCACTCGCACTAATGAACAGACTCGGTTCCTGGCTCCGACTGGATGCGTGCGGATGTGGACTCGCCCGTTCGCGGTGGGACCCAGCCAACACCAATCAGACTCGGTGACTGTCTAGCTAGCATCGACCAGCATTTGCAGAGCGGAGCAACACGATCGCAGTCACGCAGACTTGGGACCCTGGCCCGTTGGTTGTCATTGGCCCGACAGCCCTCACGAAGGCGCTGCATGTCAGACGGGGCCATGTTGATCATCGATCCTTTTCGAGGGGTGGAGGGGAGTGATGAGGGGAGAAGATGAGACGAGTAGATAAATGGAGGGAGAAGAGGAGAAGAGAAGTGAAGAGGGAGGAGGTGGAGGAGGAGCTGGTGGTGGTGGTGGTAGTTGAAGAGGGAAGAGTGCACAATCCCATCACATTGTCTAGGTAGAAGTACAAGCTGAAGGATGCAATTATCCACTTTCCAATCGAGACTCCCTCCCCCCCCCCCTTCCCCCCAAATCATAATTCATAAATTAGATACAAGATATACCCCCCTCGTCGCCTTTTTTTTTTTTTCCTAATAAAATTAATTCCCGTGGCGTTTCCACCATTTCCACCCTCTACATGATCTTCAGGGCCCTTCAGTATTCACTTTCGCGTCGACCCGCCTGATAGTTTCTGTTCTAAGAAGCTAACTTCTTAGTTCCAATCACTTTGCTTTACTTTAGCCCACTTTACTTTACTTCTTAGCTCGCTCACTCTACTCTACACTCAACTCTACTCTACTTCCTCTCTGCTCCGTCTTCGTCTTTTCTCCGCAAAAACCGCGGCTCCACATTTCCCCCGAATCCGTCCATCCGCAACGCATTCCATGTCCCCTCTTGCTCGACCCTGTCCCCCTTAGCCTTTTCTCCCCTTGTTCTTGTTCTTCCTCTCTTCTACCTCCTCTTCTTCTTCTTTCACTCCCCTTCCCCTCCCCTCCCCTCCCCCTCACATCTAGCCCCCAGAGCTGTGCCTCCCTCTCGCCATGGAGGGCTTCGATACCATGGCCATGCCGCCCTATCTGGCCAGTCCGCTATCCCTCGGCAATCTCCAAGGCGACTATCTTAATGCCATGCCAGGCCTCGATCTGCCCGATCACCGATCCACCTTTGATTCAGAGACCTTTGTGAGGTATGGTCTTCTTCCTGCGATTTCCCTCGTCGCCAGTCGCTCCCGGGACTAATTCAAGGCTCGCGTTTCCTGCTTTTTAGCGACGATCTCGCCTTTTCTACTCAAAATGGCCTACCATTGAATCGCTTCCCCTCCGGCTATGATGATGCCTTCACTGATATGGTCGCACCGTTCGACCCCGTGCCGCCCGAGCAGCCACAGGATTCCTCCATCGATCACAACAATAAGCTACTGAGCTTCTCACTGCCCGCCTACCACTTCACCTTGCTCGACTACTCCATGCGCCGTACCTCGTTGTCCGTCTCGGCTCAGCTCCATGGGATGTTCTTTCTGGCCGAATCTCCATATACGACCTCTCCATCCGAGAACGCCCCACCGCAGCAGGGCGCCGAGCTCACTTGCTACCGCCGTAACCTCTTCCAGATCACCGGCTCCGTGACCCTGCCCAGAGGGATGCGCTATATCATGACCGACCAGGGCGATCGAATTCCCATCCTTGCGCAGGAACTCACCGTGTCGGCTACGGAATCGGTCGAAGGAAACCCCGTCAAAATTATATCTGTGCCGTGGAAAACGCCATCGGCCGCCGCCGCCAACTCCGGGACTGCACTCGACGAGACAAGCACAGGCACCGCTGCCAAGGTGGAGAAAGAACCCCCACCCATCCCGCTTGATATCATGGCTGGCCAGGACTTGGATACCGACTACGCGACATTCCCGATTGCCTGGAAACGTCTGCAATTTCGCGTCGCAACTGCCAACAATGGACGGCGCAAGGAGCTGCAACAACACTTCGTCGTTCGACTCAAGGTCGTCGCGACTTTGTCCACTGGCGCTAAGATCTCCATCTCAGAGGTACAATCGGGCCCCGTGATCGTTCGTGGCCGCAGTCCACGCAACTTCCAGTCGAGAAAGGATCTCCCATTAAGCGGCAGTGCCGCGGCCTCGCGAAAGAACCAGGCCAATTCGGCGGCTGCGCTCAACCGCACCCCGACCAACGACTCAGTACCTCGCCGTGCTAGTATGACCCCAGCCAAAACTAAGGCTCCTTCAACAACCGTGCAAAGCAGCTCCCCCGAGACAACCTCCGTACCTCCCCCAACAATGATGCAACAACCCACCGACTGGACCCCAATACCTCAATCCTCTAACGCTATCATGTCCCACGCCCACCAGTCCATCTTTCCCCATTCTAGCCCCGAGCAACTTTCCCAAGCTGCGAACCCACAACGCCGCGTCAGTGGTCCGACGGCTAACGCCGCAGCGCCAATTAATCTGTCTCTATTGGATGAAGACGACGGAGGCGACGGGGGCCTCCAGCTAGATCAGAAGATGATGACTTCCTACGCCAACGAACTCCCTCAACAACGATCTATAAGCCTTGATCAATCTGCCGCACCACCTTCCAAAATGCGCAAGCTTTCCCATGGCATTTCCCAAACACCCTCTCGAAGCGCTTCCTCGTCTATACCCTTACTGGAAACGGCGAACCTCCCGCACCAATTCGTGTCTTCGCTGCCATTTCCTAATGAAAGTACCGACCTTCTATATGAATACTTCCCTCTCATGGATGACTGGCAAGACCCTGTGGACGCCGTTTACAGGCCTCATGTGGTTCACCATACCAACATGCCTGAAATGAAATACGTCGCTTCCAGAGGGCGCAGTAAGAGGTATTTTGCTGCCGAGGACGTGTTTTAAAAGGGGAAAAAAAATTCACATTGGGTCACCGGCGCTACAGTGGCGTTTTGTCTTTTTTGGAGGAGGGGGATCTATTTGGGACTCGCATCTGCATTTGCACATTGGGATTGGATGGGCTTTTATTTTGGACTTTGATCTTCTCGTTATTAGAGTTTTTCTCCGTTTGTGGAGAAACAAGACTTTTCCATTCTCTTGCTGATACGCTCAGGGTGTGGTTTGTCTGATGGCTTTTGTTTGTTTTTCTTGGCATCGTTTTTAAGGGTCATGGTGCGGTCTCTTGCTCAATGGTTTTTGGGAAGGTCCTTGTTTTGGGTGATTTGAAGTCAACTCGGTGCAAAATAGGCGATCTGGGTGGGTTAGGAGTTTTTTATTCTTATTTTTGGTCCTGTTATTGTTGGGTGCGTTTCGTCTTAGTTTGAGGTGCAGATGCAGGTGGAGGTTGTCTTTGACTCCGTCACCTCGCCTCGCTCGCTTCCGTCCTCGTTGGATCCTACTTTTCATCGAGGAGACTTTGTCGAGACTGGCTTTGGCTTTTAACCTTTCACTAGCACTGGACTTGGTCTTCGTGGGTTTTATCTGCTCGGTTTTGGTTATATCCCATCGTGTTATGATGCTACGCTGCTCTTTACTGCGTTCGATCTGGCCGGTCTCTATTCACCGGCCACTTGCCACTCCATACTTCTGGCAGGACTAGTATCGATACATTTCAAGAGAGAAAATTTAAAAAAGATACCAATTTTTTCCATGATTGTTTTCTCCGTAAATCATGATGATGATGCAATCCCTATATATCAGCATCCTTTGCCTTGTAACCTGTGCAACTGGCCGATGAATCGCCGTCTCAGTTGCATAACGCATCACAAAGAAGAGCTTCTGCATATTGCTTTTTTTCGAACCCTTTCACAGATACCCCAGTCCGTCTCCACCAATGACCTCTAGATCGGCCCGGATCTCCCACTCTGTCGCGCCGACCCGCCCCGCAATCTCCGCCTGGCGTTGCTTCCCCAGATTCAGCCACTGCCGCAGTAGAGTACCATCCACCATGCCTCGACCACCGGCGCCATCGCTCTCAACAGCCCGGAAGGCCCGCGGATTCAATCCGCCGGGGTGTTCAATTGTGTTGGTGAGTTGCGATTGCAACGCAGACAGCCGGCGGTAGGACTCTTCCGCGACGGATGTGACCAATGCCAGGGACCCATTCTGCGAAGCAATGAGGACTTGGTGTGTCGAACGGATCTCGTCCACGTCCATTTCATCGGATTCGGGCTGGATCAATTCTGACGAGACAGCTGTGCGAGGTAAAAGGTTGATCGCGGAGGCGAAATTGCCCGTGTGGAACTTGCTTCGGTTGAGCAGGCGGTCACCATTGGATGATTTGGGATCTATTTGCGAAAAAGGAAATCAGTCATGTCTCGCGCGAGCCGCATCATACGTAGCTTACCTTCAGGGTCGTACTGCAGCACATGCAGGTTGCAGTCACTGTCGGCGACTAGGATGTACAGTTTACTCCCGTTTGGTAGGAAATCCGCGGCAACTACCTCAAGGTATTCCGGGTCCTTGCCGAAGAGTGCCATTTTATATGGATCCTCCTGTAGGTGATGGTCAGTTCATGTAAATCAAATGTATGTGCAGTGGGAATATTGTGATTGCATACCGAGTAGCCCGCAAACCAGAGTCCTCTCATTGCATCTCCAAGGATACACATGCCAGTGCCCTTGAGCTCTTTGGCGACTGTGACATAGCACTGCATGTCCATAAAAGCAACGGGGAGGAGACTTCCATCCTCTTTAAGGCCTCGAACCATACATTTTTGCCCCTGAGCCACGACCACAAAACCTTGGCCACCAATGCCCGACAGCGCAGTCACGGCGCCCTTCACGGTTTCTTTGCCGATTAGTTTCAACTTGCGGCCTGTCTCCGGACGGCCTGGTTCAGGAACTACTTCAATCACATCGAAGACGTAAATGCACCCGCGCGTAGGAACATCCTCCCCCTTGGTAGTGGCTGTCCCGACGACGATGAGATCTTTACGCTCGTGCGTATTCTCCGAGATTTCTATGTTGACGTTCTTCACGGCTGTCACATGCTCGGCTAGCTCCAAGGGGTAACTGTCAATAACAGACCACGACTTAGGGCTAACCACTCTTATCGAGCTCTGGGGAACTTTAGGCAAGAATGATAGAGATTCATTGCGCCATTCGGGGTGTAGCTCGTCATTCTCTGGAAGTTTGAAATCTGCTTTGCAGCTGGTGCTGACAACGTAGGTTTCAGAAGAGGTGGAATAGGCCAAAAAGTCAACATGCTCATTCAGTGGGATCTTGCGGAAGGTCCATGGATGATCGAATTGGGTATCCGTGGGCAATTGACAGGCGCGAACGCAATGCTCCGAGTCCACATAGATGAAGCCGTTCTCGCAACCAAGATCCGCGGAGTCGAAGCCACTCAGCCACCTTGTAAACTCCCCGCGGAGACGTACCAGATGTGGAGTACTTGACGATGTTTTCAATATGAAACCAGCGGAGCTGCCGGGTAAGAAAACTCCACTGAGTCCTGATATATCGCGTAAGATGCGCAGCGGCCTTGCCCGGTTCTGCGTATCTTCTGATGGTGTTTTTGAGGTGATATTGGAAAGGCTGTGATGGGCTTCTCGGAAAAACCGGATCTCTTGCGATGGCTGATCGCCGGTCGCTGTGGAGGTTGCAACGGGTTTGTAGATGATGATGTCGTCGTTGTCACTTCGAGCCTATTTCTCAAATTAGAACCTTCATAACGTGCTAAGACATGTGATGAACCATACGATTAAGTAGGGCGAGGTACTCCAACGATCACCGAGGTCGGCAATGAGCACCTCGTTGATGGTTTCTTTTGTATTTGATCGTCGGGGTGGTTCGGTCGACAAGATCGGCTGTAGGCAATCAATACCTTCGATCTGAGACAGTGACTTCATGTCAGGAAGATGAATTATCTAAGAGACTCGGCATTAGCTAGGTGTCTAGAGAATATCAATTCTGCCTCAATCACTTACCGAAATTTTGTAGTCCGAGGTCAGGATAAATAGAAGCATATTGCCACCATCTTCACCATCCTGTGCTGGGCTAAATGTGTGAGTTGTATCATGGTAGAGACAAATCGAACGACATTTCAAGGTCGAGACGTCATCCGGTAGCGGAACTTCATCCAGATCACCACTTTCATCCACTTGAAGAAGCAAAAGAGTAGCATCGTCTCGTAGTATGGCAATGAAAGGATCCACCAAGCTCGCGCTGACAGCCACACGTTCTTCGTCGGTGTCTTCGTCCCATATCGGGTATATCTGTGCTAGCCCCAGCTCTGGAGAAAGTTCCTGTGTAAGCGGTCCGTACATAGCTATTGTTGAGGCCCAAACTTACCGGAATCATAGCTTCGAACCTCGTTCTGTAAGACTTGCACTAGACGGGTTGACGTTGCCAAAGATCCAATATCGATAGTGTAGTCTTCGTTGGGATTGAAATCAGGGGCCTTGTAAGGCTGTAAGGTCTGTCCTTCGACCTTCAAGACTTCAGACACCTCGGTGGTTTCTGTTGGACGGGAGACAATGACATATTGATGGGAAGGTTTTGCAGGCGCCGAATCAGTGGGGTTGGCGGGAGCTGCTTCTTTGATGATCATGGTGGCAGACCATATGGCGTCGGCCGAATCGATCTTCATGGAAGTTGTTATGACAGGGTCGATTTCACGCTTGATGACAACCAACCCGCCGGCCCTGTCAGAACCTTGCGATGCAACTAGCTCTAGATCTGCGGACACCTCATCGATCGATTGGCCCTGGTCCTGGTCCTGATTCCATTTCTTGGTAGCTGGGAAGGATTTGCCCAGGGTTATATCTCGTAAAGGCCCAATACTGGGTAGCTTATCGTTCAAATGGAGATGATAGTATTCAGGGGTTGTATTCTCCGAACCCGTGCGTTGGTCGACTCGAACAGGCTCCGGTACGGAGGAGTAAAGGTCATCATCTTCCATATGATCATCGTCTGAGAGATCTTCCGAGCCATCAGGTGCTTGTCTTGACTCTAGTCGTGCCTTCTTGGCAGAAGCGGATGAATGAGACCATCCAAGAAGGACCGAGTCTGCATCTTCACTACCAATGAAGACGTTGCCGTCACCGAAGCACGCAGAACAGGAAGCTGCCGAGTTCAAGGCATTTCCGTCCGCCTGTGCGGGCAGGCGATGAACTGTCATGCCTGATACAGATCGGCCGTCAAGTTTGAATCGGATCAATGCCATGTCCCCCGATGCAAGTGCGAGGAGAAGGTCACCACTGTCACCCCCGAGTCGCTCCACAACACAACCTTCCAAACGGAAGGCCAGATCGGATTGGTCACTCATCGAGAATGACGAGACCTGGCGAGAAAATTCGTTCACACCCACTGCGTTGGTTTTACCAGCCTGGTCCACATGCACTATTTCGTTGGAGCCAATGAGTAAGGCGCCTCCAACTGGAGGTGGAAGTGCCACTACCTTGAATAAGTCACTCGGCAGCCTTGAAACAGAGAGGAGGGTCGTCGAAGCGCGTTGCTCTAGATCTAGGGTGAAGACGGTGTAGAACATCACATCCTTTCTCTCATGAAGCAGGGCAGTTGAAGTTGCGATTTGAGAATACAAAATGCCGAAAGTCGGCTCCCTATATTCGTAAAGGAACTCAAGACTGACTGGATGCAGTAACGAAGGGTCAAAGGCTGTCAACGACAGGACAAATGAGGCCGCATAGGGGGTTTGATGGGAGGATCCGTCCTGGTTCTTCTCGACGGTGATTCCATTCCCAGCATCCTGACCTGGGCGCTCTCCATCAATATCCGAGTCAAAATCATCCATCACTAGGTCATCCCCTGCTTGGTGAAAAGGTAAGATGGCGAGGTTGCGGATCCCAAAGTTGAACACCGCGCAACGACTGCTCGGGTCCACGCTGAGGATACTGCCACATCGACTCAGGTCTGGCGCCCAGGGGCTTCGAGTTAGGTCATCTCGCTCGTAGTAATGGATGGAGATGGTGGAGATCCCATAACGCTCAGGATCCCACTCAATCAAGGAGAGCTTGGCATTGCGAAGCGCCAGAATAATAGCCTCTCCGCCACTTTTTGTGTTCAAAGCTTTGACGCTACTCAAGTTCGTGACTGTTCCAGGTAAAGGATACTCTTTTTCAAGGATCAATTTCGTCCCTGGCGAGTGAAAGGTTGTCGAGTGGGCCTCTGAAACTTCGCCCTGCGGTTGAGCGGGGGATTTGAGCAGAGAGAATATCTGCAACAGAGATGACCGCACCACAATCAAATTGCTCGCTGTAGCGGAGGTGAATGGCACCGCTAATGCATGGGTGACCCCCGTTGGGGGCAGCAGCTCCGTATAGCACTGCATTGGAAATGCTCTTTCTCTTTCAGGAGATGTGTTTCCAATGGTCTATTTGCTGCACTCGGTGTTGTCCATACACATCGCAGCTTCAAGTCCCACCAGGATCGAAGCCCTCCGCAACGTCAGAGGTAAAATCGGGTATTGCAGATTCAAGTCGCCTAGATATCTTTCGGACTTGCTGCGCGGGTTCCAGTGAATCGCGGCCCAGAAAAGTAACGTGACCGTGACCGCCCAACCTGTCGGATCATCTATACTCCAGTGTTTTCACGCTCAGCAAACAAGTATACAGCATGGTCCAACGTCAACATGTGTTATTTTTTCGCTCATTCCCCTCGCCTATGCTTATACCAAATTTACTCCCTACTTTACAGATCTCATCCAAATGCTTCAATATACGCCAACTTTAAGCTACCTGCTAGATCTGGAGAGAAAACACCATCACGTGGTGCGTATTTCCGAATCAAGTTTAGCGTATGACGACAGGCGCGTGTCGGTTTACTTCGGCGCCTTCAAACTGGAATTTGAAAGCTGAGCTTCTTCACTCGACCAGCCATTTTGTCTTACGCCGGTGAAAGGTACTCCTTTCCATGTGGGATTACTTCACTTCAACATGGCACTCCTTCAGACATCTCTTATCTGGATCGTCTATGCAGTCGTCATAGCCATCTTGCTTGCGGTAGCCTCGGTTTTCATTTACGTTTATCAAACTCCCCGAGATCGTTCGCCATCTGTAACTTTGACTTGTATCATCGCAATCACAAGTCTTCTTGCCACTGTGCTTCTGCTTCCCGTGGACGTCGCACTGGTGTCGTCGACCACTTCATCCCAACTGGGCCAACGAAAAGAATGGGCTACCCAGGAGGTCGTCGACCGCATCACCTACTCGCTGACCATCATTTACTATATTCTTTATTCCCTGGATGCGCTTCTTTGTCTCCTGGTCATCCCCTTCACCTACTTCTGGTATGAGGAATACGATGAAGTGGCTAGTGAGGGCGGCGAGCAAACCTTGGGGCAGCGATTCTGGGGTGCTTTCAAGTACACATTTTCGTTTATTGCAATCGTGGTGATCCTTTTCCTAGTTGGATTCTTTGTGCCCGTCCCTCGTGATAAGAGTGGCATCGACTTTGATTATTTCAAGAAGTTACTCACCGAGAACCGTGGGTCTTGATTTCAAACAACGAGATTGAGAACTATACTAACAATAATGTTGCAGATGGCGAACGCGCCTTGACATTCGCGCTTGGCCTACTGACGACCCTTGGTCTCTGCCTCTATGTCCTATACACTTCATCTGGGCTAGCTTTGTTCCCGATTGGTCTGATCAAAACAGCTCCATCAATATCCAACCCCACGTTGCGTGCGAATACGGCACAGCAGCTGGAGGGAAATCAAGAGCGACAGCGCCAGCTGGAGGGTCGCTGTGGAGGAAACCCGGAATTATTGTCTTCCAAGGACCGCCGGGAGCTTGACACTCTTTCCCGAGAGGAAAGGACCCTGATCCGACGTCAACGTCTAGTCGAGGAGAGCCAAGGCGAAGGACGGAGCTGGCTCATACGACTGTGGTTCAAGATCGAAGCCATTTTCCGCCCCTTCAAGCTACTTGGGGGTCTCATACTGCTTTTGGTTTCGTTCGTTGTGTGGATCTCGATGCTCCTAACAGCTATCGACAAAGCGAAGAATTCCGTTTGCAAACACAGCTGTGGATATATCCTCGGTCATGTTAATATTTTCAATCCCGTCAACTGGGTTTTGGTTAAATCTGCCAAGGTGTTCCCAGTTGACTACGCCATCTTCACAGTGTTGGTGTTGCTGCTATTCTGCAGCTCTGTCGTTGGTATTGCCGTGGTTGGAATCCGATTCCTTTGGATCAGGATCTTCCAGATTCGAAAAGGCCATACATCACCACAGGCTTTACTATTAGCGACTTCCATGTTGATGCTGATGACATTGGGGTTGAATTACTCTATGGCTATGATAGTCGCTCCGCAGTACGCAACTTTTGGTCCGCAGACATATTGCGACCGTGAGTCCTGGTCACCTTTGGGACAGCCAGATTGCTCCAACAGTGAAGAGCTTATCAAACCATGCTCTGAACTGGCGGACAACTCTGCGGCACAGCGGGTATGCACGCCCAGTGTGGTCAGCACATTCTTGAACCGCATCACTCTCAACTTCCCCTTTTTTGGTGTGGTGTTTTTCTGGGCACAATTCGTCTTCCTGGGTGAGAATTCCTAGTTTTTCACTTCCCGTAAACTCTCTTCCTTTTCGAATTAACGTTTCTATTCTCTAGGCGTATATCTGATTGTCTTCGTTACTACTCTGTTCCGATCACCAAAATTGGACGAGAGGCAGCTTGATGAAGACGCCGAGGAGGCCGAAGAAGAAGGCCTCCTAGCTAACACCGGGAGAAGACTCAACGCTAACTGGCAGGACATTACTGGAAGAAGTGACCGTAACTTCCATTCCGGTGATTGAGTTTTCAAGTGAGCCTGTAGTTATATGTGGTGGATGATCAATAATAAGGTCTTGACCTTCCTCTCAATTCTGATAGGCAGTATCATTGCATTAATAGTGGCATCATATGATGTATGCGAAATAATTTTAACGCTCACAGAAATTGATCAAGCATAATTAAGAAATACATGTCATTTTGTGTCTTCATGAAATTCATCATAGTCCGAACAAGAATAGGCCGCGAGGTGGCCCAGCATGCGCCGGCGTTGGCTGAGCCGGAAACTTTGTAGCAGCCACAGCGATGCGTTGACATTTAGGCCTTCATTTGCTCATTGAGCAGGGCCAAGGCGCTTTGGAACGCCCTAACAACATCATTATCTTTCGGGTATAGGTCAGCTCTAGAATTCGAGGGAACTGAAATGGCCTTGTATAACTCACAGTGCTTTTTCTTAGTTTCCATGCTAACTTCAGAGTTTTGTACGTGCTGCATCTGTGTTTTGAATCTATGAAGTTGTTAGATACAGTACTCATAGCCAATGAAGGCATATATATTCCCGGAACGGATCTCGAACCGTTTCAAAGCCCGCTTCTCATCTTGTAGCACTGTTGTTTGAGACCAAGCTGTGAATATCTGTCTCATAATTAATATTGACCCCATATTCACGCGCAGGAATCAATAATTACCTCGAGCAATCTCGCGGTCTCGGCACGGAGTTCCTCCTCTACACGGCTGTGCTCATCCATGGCATCTGTGTACTTTTCTTGCAGTTGATCCCAGTCATATTCGGCCAGGCCCTGGGTGAGACGAGCGACGATGGGGAATTCTTCACTCGCAACGGGGTCGATTGGCCCTGGGCTGTGGGTTTGTCCGACACCCATGGACTGAGACGTCGTATTAGCTTTGACATCGTCTGCCGATTCCATTATGTGTTTTTTCTTTTGGAAGTCCGTGCGAGTGATAACGAAAGTGTTCGAAAAAAAAAGGTGAGTCCAGTGGTCAGGGTGCGCTAGTTCAGCAGTCAATGCATGTTTTTTTCGATGTGCCGGCCGTCGCGATACCATAGAAAGAGTGGATTTGGATGGTTAGTTGCGATAATGACGGGGTCCGCGCGGGAGCCCGCGTCAGGTGACGACATTGCAACGCGCCAACTCCGACACCGCAGTCTTTGCTGCTCTTTACCCTCATGGCTCTCGGCGGCAGCTCTGGTAGCTCCTTCGACACGCCGTGGAAATGTCGCCTCTGATCTCTCGCTGAGAATCATATACCAGCTGCGATGAGCTGTTACATATGCGAATCTGCCCACTCCCGCCTGCCATTCCTCTGTCCAACATGTGCCCGCAACCGTCTATATCAGCTACGCTTGGAAACAACTCGGATTCTTCTGGAGAAGGAAGTTCTAGGGAAACAGATTGAAGATACTGTTCTCTATAGAAATTCGGAAGAGCAACACAAGCCTAGAGAGCAGTCCTCTGAAACGGACCATCCATGCTCTCGCTTCTGGTCTCTCCAAACGATCTCCAGCAACCAGGCCGCCTCATCGTCAAGGAGGGATGATATTTCTCAGAACCTAGAGGTCTTGAAAGAGGAAATTCGAGTTAAAAAGGCTGGTATTGCGGGGCAAAGAGCGACTCTGTCTCGCAGGCGCGCCGATGCCGAAACTGCCCAGTACCAACTTGTGGAGCGGGAGACAACGGCCCTGACAAGTGTTCAGAATACAACTAAAAGAACTGAGCACCTTTGGCATTCGCTGCACAGTAAGACAGCGGAGGCGCGGATCTTTCTTTGTCGAGAAGCTGCCCATCTCTATGGCTTACGGCAGAAGACGGCGAGAAAGGGTGATTCTCGCCAACTATACGTGCTAGGGGGCATGCCGATAGTGGATTTAAGGGACATGAATGGTAAGCCTTCTCCGATTATACTTGTTCCTGCAGTGTACTTACATCTTTCCAGGCGCCACGCCCGCTCAGATATCGACATCATTCTCGAATGTTGCCCACCTTCTTGTCCTTGTATCACACTACCTCTCTCTGAGACTACCTGCCGAAATTACTCTCCCACATCGAGATTACCCAAATCCCACGATATACTCGCCGGCATCATCATACGATTCGCGTGGAGTGCCTGGTAAAACTTCCACTCAGCCCTCGCCGTCTGGCCAAACTGCCTCGAGAACGGCAGATACACCTACTCAGTCTCGCCCTCGGCCACTATTCATTGATAAGTCGCTCCAACGGCTAGCGAAAGAGGACCCTGGTACATATGCCCTCTTCCTTGAGGGAGCGGCATTGCTGGCTTGGGATGTGGCATGGTTATGCCGAACTCAGGGCATCAACCTGACTTCGGACTCTTGGGAAGAAGTTTGTGATATGGGGAAGAGCATGTACCAGTTACTGGTTGCTCCACCAGCCCAGCCATCTTCTCTGATGCGAGCCTTTGCTAGTCGCGATACACAGAACAAAATCAAATCGACAAAGGACTCGCCGCAAACGACCTTACAACGCCGGAAATCATTTCCCATGCTCGGCCATTATTCCCATGGTACTGTGCACTCTTTCCTAGCTGCATCCGAAGGATCTGAATACATGCGCACTTGGAAGCTGCCGACGCCAACAAAGATCGTGGACAAGTTAAAGGCCAATCTCCTCGGGGAGATGACTAGTGCGGAATGGGAACTGTTAGAAGAGAATGAATGGGATGATGGACCTACAGAGCCCCACCAGTCGCCTACCATGAAACATCCCAACATCTCAACATCTCCCTCTCACTCTCCCTCGGCCCCCATCCAACCAAATGAAGAGAGGAACAACGAACCCTCTGGCCAGGGAGCAGATGAAGCCCGTCGGTCGAAAGGCAACAGTGGCTGGATGAAGCTGAATAATAGATAGAAATATGCAGTCAATGACAACGAAGATATACCTCAAATCAGCTTTGCTATGCAGTCTAGGGTAGATCATATCATAGTTCCAACATTTCCAGCCACAGGGACAATCCGCAGGGCTGCGGGACCAGTTAGTAAGCCGCCGAGATAAGATGGAAAGTGTTAACGCGTGGCCCGAAACCCTCCGCTACGATGCAACGATGCGCCCGGGATCGGGATCGGGATAGCCTGTACGGTTCTAGTACATTGCAGAATCTTGTGTCACGCCAGTCTAATCGCGTGATTTCCGCCTTGGCAACTGTCGGGACTGTTCCTCCGCCACAAAAGTGACCTCCCGAGCTCGCGGATGTGGCTCGGGCCCAGCAGTATCGAATTCCCCGATCAAAGATGCAGAATGCTCAGGCCTGGGATGTAGGAGAGGGATCTTTTGGTTGGTGGACTTGATTCTATACCGACAAACTGACGAACTTACCTCTGACTTTCCCCTCCCCCTCAGAATTCACCCTCGACGCCATCTCTCGATTCCCTGAATCTCTCCTGAGGGCTGAGCTCCAGCGACGAAATGGAAACTTCATACGAGCTTCGGACAATGATGATGGCTCATCCTGTGGATCAGGGCAGCGGGGCACCTACAATACGCCTTTGCATGTTATGGCGCTGTTTCTCATTCTCGTCTTGAGTACATTCGGTACGTACCGTCTCCTTTTGGCTTCAAGATGTCCAGCGAGGGAGACCAGATGATTAACAATTATTTTCAACATTAGCATGCTCTTTCCCTGTCCTTGCTCGCCGCTTCCCCCGCTTGCCGATTCCACGCCGCTTCCTCTTCATCTCAAGACATTTCGGGACAGGTGTTTTGATCGCTACGGCGTTCGTACACCTGCTTCCTACTGCCTTCATGTCGCTGACAGATCCATGTCTCCCTCGCTTTTGGAGTCATTCCTATCGAGCAATGGCCGGATTCGTCGCAATGGTATCTGTCTTCGCCGTCGTGATAGTAGAGATGTTCTTCGCTATGAAGGGGGCGGGGCATGTGCATGGAAATGACTATGACACTTTAATGGGCGATATTGGCCGTGAATCACTTGACGATTTCCGACATGAAACTCCGAACTACGCACAAAGTCATTCCCGGAACGTATCAGGCAATGTCCACATGCAAGGTTTATCGCATAATGACCCGTTGGACTCCACGGAGCCTGCTTCTTCTCATGAATCTGAACGGCCGCACTTGGTCGGCTCGCATCCAGATAAAGAGGAGGACGAAGATGCCGACATTGAAGGACTTGATCCATATGAAGACGACATCCCAATTAATGGGCAACCCCGTTCCTCCATGCATTCTGCCCGCCGTCATAGGCCGCGTATGAGCGAGCACTATCGATCGCAGGCAGACACCGATACGCCTATGCAAAATCCCCAACGTCAGCTTTTACAATGCCTACTTTTGGAGGCTGGTATCTTATTCCACAGCATCTTCATTGGTATGGCACTTAGCGTTGCAACCGGAACATCATTTGTTGTTCTCCTCATCGCCATCAGTTTCCATCAAACCTTCGAAGGCTTCGCCCTGGGGTCGCGCATTGCGTCGCTGATACCTGACCTTTTCGGGCCGTCGTCCATGAAACCTTGGCTCATGTCATTAGCCTATGGAACCACTACTCCTCTTGGCCAGGCAATCGGCTTGGTCTTGCATAATCTCTATGACCCCGCGAGTGCAACGGGCCTGCTCATGGTTGGAATTACCAACGCCATCAGCAGCGGTCTTCTTCTTTTTGCGGGTCTTGTTGAACTTCTCGCTGAAGATTTCCTGAGCGAGTCTAGCTACGAGACTCTTCGGGGCAGACGGCGAGTAGAGGCTTGTGTGTCGGTTGCCTGCGGTGCCATTTTGATGGCGCTTGTTGGTGCCTTTGCCTAAAATAAAGATGTGACATACGTTTATGCCATTCCATGTTTTATTACTATCTCCTTTAGAACAATGACCGAAGTCTCACATCTCAGATCCAAAATAATGAGTAATTAGCACTACAGAACTGAATGGAAGTGTGATATTTATAACTTGTTTAAATCATTCCAAGAATATTAAGCTCTGTATGTTCTAGGTTTTTATTCGGTTTCGTGAAGCCAAGGTATCTAGTACCAGCTATCCTTTTAGTGGTATCTCACATGCAGAGTTGAGAATCATTTCGTATCCATACATCATTAAAAGCCGTTTAGAGAAGGGACTCAATAATCAAGGCACTGGCACCGCCACCACCGTTGCAGATGCCGACGCAGCCGAGCTTGCCCTGCTTGGCCTTGAGGACACCAATCAGAGTAGACAGGATACGGGCACCGCTGGCACCGAGAGGGTGGCCAATGGCAACAGCACCACCGTGAATGTTGACCTTGTCCTCCGAAAGGCCAAGCAGCTTCATGTTGGCCAGAGCGACAACGCTGAAGGCCTCGTTAATCTCGAAAGCATCGATGGACTCCTGGGTCACGCCAGCGTGCTTAAGAGCCTTGGGAATAGCCAGAGCAGGGGCAGTAGTGAACTTGTTGGGGGCGTGAGCGGCATCACCCCAGCCGAGGATCTTGGCAATAGGCTTGAGGCCGAGCTCCTTGACCTTAGCCTCGGAAACCAGAACGTGGGCAGCGGCACCGTCGTTCAGAGGGGAAGAGTTGGGGGCAGTCACGGTGCCGGTGCCGGGAATGAAGGCGGGCTTCATGGCACGCAGCTTCTCGGGGTTGAGCTATACGAGGGGGAAACGAGTCAGCGAGTCAGGTCAATCAAACTGCTAGAACAACAATTGACTTACGTTCTTGGGCTCATCGTCCTGGGAAACGGTAACACCGGGCTTGCCACGGAAACCGGGGATCTCAATGGGGGAAATCTCGTAGTCGAAAACACCGGCCTTCTGAGCAGCCTGGGCCTTCTCGTAGGTACGGATGGCGTAGTCGTCCTGCTGTTCACGGTTGAACTCGTGGTCCTGGGCACACTCCTCGGCGGCCAGACCCATAAGCTCCTGCTTTCCGTAGGCATCTTGCAGACCGTCCTTCTGAATTCCGTCAACCAGGCTCTGGTTTCCGTACTTGGCGCCAGTGCGGAGGTTGGGCAGGTAGTGGGGGGTGTTCGACATGGACTCAGTGCCACCAGCAACAACGATATCGGCGTTTCCGGTCATGATGGTTTGGGCACCGAGAATGACGGCCTTCAGGCCGGAGGCGCAGACCTTGTTGACGGTGGTGCAAACGGTGGAATCCGCGAGGCCAGCGCCGATAGCGCATTGGCGGGCAGGGTTCTGTCCAACGCTGTTGGATCTGTTAGTACCAATTGAGACCAATGTTCCTGAGTGGTAACTTACCCAGCAGACAGGACGTTGCCAAAGAAGACTTCCTCGACATCGGAGGCGTTGATGCCCTCAGCCCGCTCGACAGCCGCTACAATCCAACGTCAGTAATGATCCAACACGCTTCATAATGGTAAAGCAAAAAGAATAGAACATACACTTGATAGCATGGGCACCGAGCTTAGGGGCAGCCAGGCTGGAAAGAGAGCTGTTATAATGTTAGTCAATCTGGCACAACGGTGCAATAATTATGAGGGGTGTGGATCTTTACCCAAGGAACGAGCCCACCGGAGTACGGGCGGTCGAAACAATATAGACGGGAGGAAGAGAGGAAGACATTTTGGTAGTAGAACGCAAACGGATTCAAGTCAATGAGGAATTAAAGGGGAAGAAGGGGTATCGTAAGGGAAGAAGAGAAATCGGTCCGTTCCACCGAGGGGCTAATTCTAATATAGTGGGGAGCAGCGGGAGTGAGGAGCTGTACGGTGTAGGCGCGAGTCCTTGGACGCTCGGGCCAAGTGAAAGTTGAGAACCTTCCAACTTTCCTCCGGCGTCACGCCAGCACCGAATCGGGGCTCTGCGGATCATTTGTCTTGTACACCCAATTACTCCTACTCACCATGGAGGACCTTTACGATGAGTATGTTCATTCTTTTCGCACTTGACTCCCTTTTTTTTCTGCCTTTTAAGCAGCCCGTGTCCTGTTACTAACCAGGGGCCAGGTTTGGTAACTACATCGGCGAGGCTGACTCCGACGAGGAGCAAAATGAACAGGTCCCCCAGGCCTTTAAGTTCGACGAAGCATTCGACGATGAAGAGGAGGAGGAGAAGGAGGTGAACGACCAGCAGCTTATGGAGGTCGATGGTAGGGTTGCTGCTCTTGGATTCCAATTGTCTCTCGCTAACCTACGTCGCGCGCAGATGGACCTTCAAACGCCGTCATTTTACATGAAGACAAGCAATATTACCCAAGCGCGCAACAAGTATATGGTGCCGATGTCGAAACCCTCGTCCAAGAGGAAGATGCACAGCCTCTGTCGGAGCCCATCATCGCCCCCGTCCAGCAGAAGAAATTTGCGATCGCCGAAACCGAGCTCCCACCTGTCCATTTCTCTCGCGAATTTATGACAGATCTGCTCAATTTCCCCGAACAAATAAGAAATGTGGCTGTTGTGGGCCATTTGCATCATGGAAAAACTGCGTTTATGGATATGCTGGTTAGACAGACACACGACTTGACGGAACGGCTAAACAAGCGCATCGGTAAGCGCAAGGAGGAGCAGCTGCGATACACCGACGTCCACTTTCTCGAACGCGCACGCGGTCTTTCAGTGAAGTCCGCCCCGATGAGCTTGGTTCTTCAAGGGACCAAGGGCAAATCCCACCTTCTCAACATCATCGATACCCCGGGACATGTGAACTTTGTGGATGAAGTCGCTGCATCTGTCCGCTTGGCCGATGGTATCGTTCTCGTTGTTGATGTTGTCGAGGGTGTCCAGGCAAATACCGAGCAGATTATCAAGCATGCAGTGTTGGAAGACATACCCATGACTCTGGTCGTGAACAAGATGGATCGCCTTATCCTGGAACTCAAGCTTCCACCGAACGATGCCTATTTCAAGTTGAAGCATGTGATTGAAGAAATCAATACTGTTATCGAGAATGTCCTGCCAGGCCAGGGTGAACGACGACGATTGAGCCCCGAAAAGGGAAATGTTGCGTTCGCATCTAGCTCGATGAATTGGTGCTTCACCTTGCAATCATTCGCCAGGATGTATGCAGACACATACCCACGACTCGACTCCAGCGAATTCGCCGCGCGACTCTGGGGAGACATATTTTACAACCCACGGAGCCGCAAGTTTACCCGCAAGGGCGTGGAAGAGAATGCCAAGCGGGCCTTCGTGAAATTCGTCTTGGAACCTATCTACAAGCTTTACTCTCACACCATTAGCGAAAGCCCGGAGGATCTTAAGGAGACGTTAGCCTCTGTGGGCGTCAGTCTGAAGCCATCTCAGTTGAAGTCAGATGCAAAGGAGTTGCTTAACCTTGTTTGTGAGCAGTTCTTCGGACCTCCCGTTGGATTCGTCGACATGGCAGTGCAACACATTCCCTCGCCAGTCGAGGGCGCCCAGCGAGTATTGGAGCGGTACTATACTGGCCCATTGGATTCAAAGGTTGCGGCCTCAATGGCAGCCTGTGATCAAGATGGACCTCTCGTGGTTCATGTCACCAAGCTCTTCAGTACCACCGATGCTACTGGTTTCTACTCTTTCGGCAGAATTTTGAGTGGTACAGCTCGGCCTGGTCAACAAGTTCGTGTCCTCGGCGAGGGCTACACCCCGGAGGATGAAGAAGACATGGTCGTCGCAACCATTTCCGACACGTGGATTGCAGAGACTTGCTATAACATCCCAACAGACGGCGTTCCCGCTGGTAACTGGGTTCTCTTGGGTGGCGTGGATAATTCCATCGTCAAAACCGCTACTTTGGTTCCCATGAAGCTCGAAGAAGACGAAGAACCATATGTCTTCCAGCCCATCCGCCATATGACCGAGTCGGTCTTCAAAGTCGCTGTCGAGCCCGTCAATCCCTCCGAGCTTCCCAAAATGCTCGACGGTCTTCGCAAAATTAACAAGAGCTACCCCCTGATCTCAACAAAGGTTGAGGAATCGGGCGAGCACGTTGTGCTGGGCACAGGCGAGCTCTATATGGACTGTGTGTTGCACGACCTTCGACGACTGTACTCTGAGATGGAGATCAAGGTTTCCGACCCAGTGACGCGTTTCTGTGAGACTGTCGTTGAGACCTCTGCGATTATGTGCTACTCGATTACGCCGAACAAGAAGAACAAGATCACCATGATCGCCGAGCCTTTGGATGATGGAATTGCCGAGGATATTGAAAGTGGTCGGGTCAGCATCAAGGACCCTATTCGGAAGGTTGCTCGCTACTTTGAGGAGAATTACGACTGGGATAAGCTTGCGGCTCGCAGCATTTGGGCGTTCGGTCCCGACGAGATGGGCCCCAATATTCTCCAAGATGACACACTACCGTCGCAGGTGGACAAGAAGCTTCTTGGGAGCGTCCGAGATTCGATCACGCAGGGTTTCAGCTGGGGAACCAGAGAGGGTCCGCTGTGTGAAGAACGTGAGTTTTTTCCCCTTTTATTTCCCTTTTACCCTTTTTTTTTCTTTCTTTCTAGGAATGATACTAATCCTAGCTTTCAGCGATTCGCAACACCAAGTTCCGACTCACGGATGTGTCTCTTGCCGAGCAAGCAATCTACCGAGGAGGAGGCCAGATCATCCCGACTGCTCGTCGTGCTGTCTACTCTTCATTCCTGATGGCTTCTCCCCGTCTTATGGAACCAATCTATTCCTGCACTATGACAGGTCCAGCTGACGCGGTGGCCTCGGTCTACACCGTTCTTTCCCGCCGACGTGGACATGTCTTGTCGGATGGTCCCATCGCGGGCACGCCCCTATACTCCGTGCACGGATTGATTCCCGTAATTGATTCCTTCGGTTTTGAAACAGATCTTCGCATTCACACCCAAGGTCAGGCCTCGGTCAGTCTGGCCTTTGATAAGTGGAGCGTGGTGCCCGGTGATCCATTGGACCGTGATGTCAAACTGAAGCCCCTCGAGATGGCCGGTGCTATGGCCACTGCTCGTGACTTTGTTCTCAAGACACGCCGCCGCAAGGGATTGGCGGAGGACGTTACGGTCAGCAAGTTCTTGGAACCGGAACTGTGGAAGGGACTTAAGGAGAGCGGCGTTTTGGACTCATGAGTTTTCATTCCATAGAAAAAGAAAGGAAAAGCAACGAAAGATTCGGAAAAGGGTCTGGGCTATGGAGTCTTCTTTGATGCGGCGGCGTATCACTTCATGTATTTCTAATGGTCTCACAATCAATCATACACCACAAATTCATGTGTCAGATTCAGATTCAGATTCAGATTCAGATTCAGGTTCATTCTGGTTTATCGTAAGGTAAGGTAAAGTTATGTCGTATATCAACGGCGGAAACTGGGCCACCCAGGGCTCACTCAGCGTTCGTCCGTTTTAAGAGCTCATGGTAGTACATCCGTATCATTTGTTCATTGGCAGCTTTCCATCATTTTCGCGATGACCTGCATCAGCGCACCATTTTCCAAGGCCGCCGCCACACGCTCCTTATCCCCGAGTTGTTTATTCACTTCGTCGCCCGTGCTATGGGTTCCTTCCTTAATGCGCACGTCCATTCGGAAGCGCGGGGGAAGAGATTGCTCCAGACGTACTCGAACACCGAGACCGATGACGGTGGCAAGGCTGCAGTGAGTGATGGTTGGAGTGATGAGGACGGTGACTGTTTGGAGGGGGGATTCCGGGACGTTGGGGAGGGTGGGTTTGATGAAGATATCCGGGAGTGATACCACGGCGAGTTCTCCGAGCGAGAGTGGATGTTCCGGGTCCGAGATTGACTTGATCAGGTCTTTTGAGGTTAGAAAGGTGAAGGAAGGTGGTTGGTGAAGGGAGCGGGTTCTTACCGTAGATCTCTTGCTCGTCGATGGGTTCTTCTAGCAGGTCATCGTCTTCCGAGTCGGATGATAGGAAGTCGGCTGGGTTGGGAACGGCGGCGAAGATTCCGGACTCATAGTCGGTGGACTTCTTAGTGGGTCTTGACCTCGTGGGCAGATCAGCCACGTCGAGGATCGTGGGGTTTGAATTCTGCATCTCCGCCATGGTGAAGGGTGAGGGGCAAATTGGAGTGCAAAGTGGACTGCGATAACCTTTAGATGAAGCCTTTGGCTTATCGGCTGGGTCACGTGAGTGGGCATGAGTACGCTACGTACAGATAGGTAGGGTAACCATTTGGTTCGACATAGTCAATCTAAAATCTACCCTAGGGTACATATTTGTGGTTAATTACCATTGTATGATCATTCCCATATCAGAGTACTCATACTTTTCTCCTGGTCTCTTTATACTTGTAACCGGCTCAAATGGGCAGTGCTCCCTCGGAGGAACTTCGGCTCAATCGTCGTGACCGTCTCACTCCACGCTGGCTGGCATTCCTTTTGTCCACAATTCGTCTCCTTTTTTCCCTCCTTTCTAGCTCATTCCTCTTCTTCTTCTTCTTCTTCTTTTTTTTTTTTTTTTCCTTTTTCCTTGGTCTCCTTTTTTTCAGCTGCTCCTCCAAGCTGAGGACCCTTAGTCGATCATGATTTTGCCTCCCTAAAGCCTAAGCCCGTCCCCACGTCCCGGAAGCTTGGGTTCGGATCGACAAGATAGGCCGACCAGGCCGGGTATTTCCCCTTAGACCAATTGCCGAAGTCGATTAGGATTGCTGCATGGAGGGGTCTGCAGGGGTGTGTCACTCCACCGAACGCAGCTTGTAACCACGGCCGTTCCAGTTCGTGGGCTTCGAGAATCTCCCGGGCCCACCGAGGTTCTTAGCTCTGCATGTTTGGCGGAGGGTTTGTGAAACCCAGGGCACCAATCCCGAGAACCAGGGAAGAGGGGGAGGTTTGGGGTGTTTCAACTGAATGAGCACGTTAGCCTCGGCCTTGGAGGTCAGCATTGATAGTTTGCTGGCAGCATGAGGATCTGAGGGAATTATTATCGAGAGATCACTTGCAAAGCAAAGCAAAGCAAAGCGAAAACAAGACTGGCAACCATCTGGCAGCCACTGGCATAGACAAAGGTAGGCAGGCATAGGTGTAGGTGTAGATTGATAGGCCATGTTTAACCCTCGTGGAGTTCGGGATCCGTAGATTAATCCGGTGTGAGCCTACCAGAGGGGCAACCGTAGGTAGTTCCGGGTCCAGGTAGGGCTATTATTACGGAACACGAGGCAATCTTGATCGCCCCCTTCTCCACTGCGCGGTGGAGGAGACGGCGCTATTGGATGCTCAGCAGCTTCTTGGCAGTCCAAGTGCCCCCCTCCTCTCACCTTCTCACCTCTCATCTTCCACCTTGGACTCGCCTTTCCTGCTCTCCGCCATTTTCACTGTAAATTCCCCTGTCTCCACCTGCTCACTCCTTATACACCTTCACGATGCTCCTGTTGCCGTCGCCTCGCTCGACTTCCGATTGATTTTGCTTTAGACGTACGTCTCTCCCTTTTACTCTCTCTCCCACCCTCCTCCCCGCTCGACCTCGGCCTCAATGCGCCGATCGCATGACTCGCTAACACGCGCCGATTATCAGTCTTTCGTTGCCCACAACCTTTCCTCCCCCTCATCCCGACAGACATTGGCATTTTCATGCGCACGCGCATGGTCCACGCTTTCAGAGCCGCCAATCTCTTTTTTTCGGGCCTCAATCAATCCGCCGCGCGGAGGCTGGTGCGATACCCCAGTTTTGACTTGCGCCGGCCCGTAGCGCCGGCGTTGTCGGATCTTCTTGTTCGCCGTGGAAACCAGCTGCTACACCCTACACCTGCGCAGTCCGTTCTCGCGCTACCTCGTGGAAAATCCCCTGTGGCGGTTCCGCTGACTGCCGCTCGAAACACGGCTTGGAGTTCATCCGCGATTGTTACGAAACCTCTCTGGAGTGCAACGTTCCTTTTTTTGCTTTCATAACCGTTCACTAGCATCTTTGGTTCCAAGGCTGGTCCTTGCAGATTGATTTCTCCGCAGGGGATTTTCTTTTCTTGCTTAGTCGTGACCCATCAACTTATACTTATAATTCGACACCCCCTTTTCACCGAGAATTCGGAGCCATGCAGGGTTACTCATTTGCCCCTCCGTCGGGGCCTCCGCGAGAAGGCCAAAAAAGTAGTTCCTCCCGGATATTGGTCTCCACCGAAGCCGATGTGAAACGAATGCTGATCGTTGGACGTTTTAGACTATGTATTCGTCGATGAACATAATCGACACAAGAGACTCAAAGGTGAGCAGTCTCTCCTCCCATTCCCCTCCCCCTCACTTGGAAGCTAAACCATTGATAGTGATGCGAGCATGCAATGGCTGCCGGAAAAGAAAAATCAAGTGCGATGCAGCTACCACCAACACCTGGCCTTGTTCGGCTTGCACTCGTCTGAAACTCGTCTGTGTCCCTCCCACTATCGGACAGGACGGGGAGTTCCTTGATGGACAAGGCGGGGACCCCACTCAAGATATTGGGGGCCCTTCCAGCGCTTCCGACACCTCTCATCATTCATTTCCAGTGCCTCCGACATATAGGGATGGTAACCAGCCTACAATGGCACCACTACCTTCTTATGACTCAATGGGCATGTATTCGCAATTTGTTCACGCACCTCAAAATCAACCTGGAATGTATAACGACCTGCGATCACCTCCAATGGTCATGCCGCATCAATCCTACCAGCAACCCCAAATGTTTCCAGGGGCACAGCACCCATCACTGGGCACCGTAGATCGGGAAGTCTATGCTGAGAGCGAGCCATCCACAGCTGAGAACCTCAGTGATGTCCTTGGAGAACTGAAGATTGACGAGACCGGAATAGGTATGGCATTTGTTTATTTTATTTTTCCTGCTTGGGATCCAGTGAACTTACTTATCTCAATTACAGCTCCATATATCAGAAGACAAAGGGCAGACCGCGCTGAGCCCGACGTACCTGTTCAAGATGACGTGGAAGAAAGACTCCCGCCTCTTAGTACAGGAGCTGGCGCAACGATTCGAATTCCACCCGAACTTATGCCTGATGACGACGACGTGATGAACTACTTCAAAATCTATTTCGATGAGATCCACCCCTACGTGCCTGTCATACCACGTGCGCATTTATACTATCAATGGCAAAATGATCGCCGCTCCATCTCTCCTCTGCTCCTGGAAGCCTTGTTCGCATGTGCAGGACGATTGTCCGATGAGCCCGCGGAAGGCGCTCAATGGCTTGCTCTGGCAAATAGTAAGTCCTTCATTGCTATATCAGAAATCAAACCGGTTCATGCTAACTTTTCTCTTTCTCAAGGACACGAAACCAACTTCATGGATGTTCCGCGTTTAAGTACCATTCAGGCCCTGCTCCTCTTATTGAAAGCACGGGAGTCATTGCCCAAAAAGGGCTATTACTATCGGTCCTGGCAGACGGTCAAAACAATTGTATCAATGGCTAAGGATTTAGATATTCATGAACATTACAGCACTCACGCCGAAGGAAGACCCTGTGATCTGAGCCCGATTGAATGCCTGGTAAATACTCGAGTTTGGCAATCTCTTTTGGTGGTTGAAGTCATGATCGGTGCTCCTCAAGGTGAGTGTCTATATTCTATTTCTGCGAATTCCCTTTTGCCAGGACCAGTCGCTTATCATCTCAGGTCGTTCTGACTATGGCGTCGACCCTGACACTGTGGATATGCGCCCTGCCCTGGACATTAGGGGTCTTGATGCATATGAATCGGATCGCTCCAGGCAGTATGCATATTTTGTTCGCAATGCACACCACATTCGAATCATCACAGATATATATCATAAAATCAAAAAGCAGAAAGACTGGGGGGCCAATCCTCAGTTTGCCCAGAAAAACCCGCTCTTTGCAGACTGGCTACACAGCCTACCTCCCGACCTCCAGGTCAATTACCCGGCCGACGGCTCTCCGCCATGGATTCCATCTCATTTCGTTGGTAATATGCATTCCCATTGTCACTTGGCCATCATTTTGTTGCACCGCCCGCAACTCGTGGCATCTCAGTCCTTTGCGGCGGGAGGCGAGTGGAAAATACACTTCTCCTTGTGTTATTCCTCGGCAAAAAATATCTGCCGCCTGCAAGAAGCAATCCTTGAACGGTTTGGACTTTCTGGACTTCTTTATATGCAGCGTGGAATCAACTTTGCGATCTACTGTATTCTAACTTGCACCATGCTACATTTGGTAAGTCTCCTAAAGTCTTTCTCCTGTTCCCTTCAATTTGACACTCACTAACCTATGAGTAGGTCGCCATCACATCCCCGGACCCCGAGTTCAACTCCGATGCGCGAGAGTTCTTTACTCGCCATATGCGCATACTGGAACGCTGTTCGACCGCCTGGCCTATGCCTGAGATCCAGGCCCAGATCGACTCGTTGAGGCTAGCCTTCTCTGCCGACACCAATCGATCATTCGAGCTGAAGCCTAGTTTCCCTTATGGAAGCCCGTCGGAGCCATATCAGCCCAGTCCTCCCATGGACGCGCATTATCATCCACATCTAAGCAATGTCCAATCCAGAGTGGGTCTCAACGCACATCCAATCACTCCTCCGATTTCCGCTGGTGCTGAAGACTCCAAGTCCGACACATCCTCTCAGATGCAATCCTTAGGAATGGTCCCTCATCAACCACCCACGACCCACCCCCTTGACGCTCCATTGGTGGACGAAAACAGCTGGGACCCAACGCGCATTATCAAGTATGTGACCGTCTTGCCCCTCTTCCATTTACTCATTCGTGGTGTGTGTATCCTGTTGCTAATTCTTTTATCCTCCTAGTCAATGGGACATGGCATTCTCCGTCAACCCTTCAACCGTCAGCACTAACTCTCCCCCAATGCCCATGAATAACCCCGCACAACCCATTGGAAACGTGGTGAATCAACAATATCCTATCCAGTACGAGTCGCCTTCAAGAACTGTCGCATCGACTCAGTCTGTTTCTCCGCCACAGTTCCAGGCCCCTCCAGTCGTATTCAGCGCTCGAGACTGGCAGCAAAGTGTGGCCAGTGTATACGACCCGCAGGGTTTGAAGCGACGGTGGAACTATTCAGTCGATCTCGGCTCCGACAATATGGCTAAACGACAACGAGGATGAGACAGGCTTCGGCACCTATTCTACCGTCCAATAACCTCACGATCTTCACATTCTCCTTCATTTCTTCCTGTCTAAAAGTTCCGGTGTTCATACTACCCGGTCCTTTGTTTGTCACCACGGGAGATGGACAACGGTTCTATGGAACTGCGACCTTGAACCGGGTATAAATCGCACTGCAGTTATATACGAATACCGATGCCGGTTGGCTGAAATGACGATTGGATTCATAATCCACCTGTATATCACGACGAAATATACTTTCAAATGGGTCCTATCTACCAAAATAAATAGGATCTTGATCATCTGTGATGCATATAAGGCTCCCAGCACTTCCAATCCATATATAGACATATCAATTAAGGCTTGTAGATGTGATAGATGTGATCAAGTCGAGTGCCGGGATGTTTGTCTTCATCGGCCCAGCCGCGGTTATGATAGCCATTGGATAGTATATTGGAGATTTCGCGTTCGTCGTGAGACCCCGAATCAAATGATCCTGGAGGTTGCTTTGTTCCTCCGGCGTCCTTCCAAGGGAGAGTGCCTTTGGCCCGGCCCACCATGAGGGTTGTTGAAGACAGTTGTTTCATTACCCATGGCGCCCAATCCCAATTCGTTCCTCGCGCGAGCGGACTATCCTAGCCTTGTCTCCGGGAAGTGGTTTCAATTCATCGCTCGGATCGAAACCCACGTTGGTGCCGCTCTTCCCTTGTTGGGGTTGTCTGTTTTCTTCTTGTTTGCGGAGCCGGGACTCTTCGAATGCGGCGATGTCTTCGGTGGTTACCGTAATGGCTGTGGGCTTTCGTCGAAGCATCTTAGAAGGTGTTGTTGTTGAGTTGAGTTTCTTCCCCCAGCCAGAGAGAGTAAAACGATGTTTAACAATCCACTAAGCTGGGGTGAAAGGTGCGTGCGTGGGGCGGTGGATGTCTAAAGTAATGGCGTTTTTCTGCCGAGAAAATCATATTTGTGTGGATGTGCGTGAAGGAATATATATTAGGCATCAATAGACCTGTGATATTTGCATTACTATTTGCTGCAATACGGAAATTAATCGCGTATACTAGAGAGTATCATACACTCGTGAATTCAATGGTCCATCGATATAAGTCGTACTATAGCTATGGAGTCCAATCATGAGAATGGCCCATGGATCTCACCCGGCAGTTCCTGAGGTACAGTGCTTTTTATAAGACGGAGAGCAAGTAAACTAAAGTTACCGGAGGATTCTGGTACCGATGAATATTTTAGCTTCCTGGCGTACGGGTGCTCCTATATACATATAGGTAGTGAGGGCCGCGCTGCATCTTTGACCTGGTGTATAGAAAAAGAAAGTGCCCACCCACCTACTTTTCTTTATTTTTTTTTTAAGATATACAGTACTACATATAATGGGGTTTACCTGAATATAGGAAAAGAGAAGAAAATAATATAGTTACGTATTCAACCTGATAATTATCTGAAGGTGCATGAGGAAAGAAAGGCGGCGACTAAAGGCGGTGAGACGACGTGGCTCTGTGGTTCGACTGAGTCTTCCCAAAAGTCGTTCCCGTACAATTGGACTACCACCAACTCCCTACAACACAAGATGATGCGGCCTCAGCTCAGGCAGCTCGCCCGGCGCACGGAACCGGTGCGATTAGGCTTCGCCGCATCAATTCGCCCCTTTTCAACTTCTGGCTTCTCCCTAGAGGGTGAGAGCAAGCCGTCAGGTCCGTCAATTCAATACCTCATCATCCACGCAACATACTCAGAGGATACGAGCCATTGGCTACGAGTTATGCTGCCACCTTCCAGGGGTTCTAACAAGTTTTTTGAATAGGCCAACAAGAACCAAGGAAGAGACCGCCGACCACACAACGCAAGCCTCCGACGCAGTCGCGTGGTCCGCCATCCGGCACCACTCCAAATCGACGCCCTGCTAAGGCCATTGATGCGAGATCATTCGCTGCGCCTACTGCTGGAAATGATCAGCCTCGCATTATCCGGAGTCCCCGACTACGAAACGTTCGAAGCGGTAACCAGCCACAGGGCCGCAAGCCTAAGCCCCGGGACACCAAGGGCCCGAAAGGTCGTCGTGAACGCCGGCCTCGCGAAGCGAAAAGGGAGGATGTCGATGAGGCCCTCGAAGAGGCGGAGGCGGCTGCCATTGAGAAGATTGAGCAAGAACAGGCCCTGAAGGAACGACCGATACCGGTTCGCTATGAGCCTCGCAATATCGACTTTTCCACACTAAAGGCTACCTGGCCTTCCCTCCCATCGGACACGAACTCTCGCTCTGTTGCGGTTCTCGAGAAGATCTCCAGCCTGAGTGGTCGCTTTGCGAACGGATATATCCCGCCCTATGAACTTGGCAGACGGATGTGGAAGGGCCAAAATGTTCTATTTGAGAATGAGGCTGAGCGAGCGGAGGCTCTGGAGGAGGTCAAGCGACTGTCCCAGCTGCGTGCTGACAAGATTTCGCAACAGAAAGGTGAACTCGTGGAGCCTCGTGAGGTCAAATTCCGCGCCATCAATGCCCAAGACACAAAGACATTGGTAGAGAAATTCGCTCAAGGGAAATACCCTGCGCTTGAAGCTGTCAAAGATCAACCAACAGTCCTGGGTGATGTGGTGCGAAATCTCCGAAACAATTCCACCTACGAGACTGCGAGTAAGCGGCCCCAGTTTATGGCAAAGGTTGAATCTTTGCTTTCTTCCAGTCGCGTGAAGCGCACTTGAGCATCTTGTCTTGTGCCGATCGGCATTGGAATTGCAAAGTGGTTTGTATTATACATGGGTTTTGCTGTTTCTTATTCCTGGTCGTGTTTCCCTTACACGGTCCCTCCTGTATCTAAATTTACACTGTTACTACCATATCAGAAAGCCCTCATGCCTGTTCCAAAGTTTTCCTAGCTGCATCGAACAAGTCCTTGACTTCTTTTTGGCCCTTATCTGTAGCTTTCTCCATCTGGTCATGAGCTTTGCGCACATCATCAGGTCGGGCCGTCTTCTTCTTTTGCATGTCTTGTAGTCGTTTGTGCATAGAGCTTCGGGCATCCCGGACAGCATTGGCGGCTTTCTCAAAGGCTTGCTTGGCAACATTGACGCTTTGGTCTCGAGATTCTTTTGTCGGCGGAGGGATGGGGACGTTGAGTTGTAGAGGGTTGTGAGGGTCCGGTTGGGGAGTCAGGGACAGATTCGAAGAGACAATCGCTGAGGTGATAGGTTTGATATGCTATAGAACAAGGGGAAAATGTCCATTTAGTATTTTTTATTCCAACCAAGAGCTTGACGCGACCTGGGTAATAAATACTCACTTCCTCTTCGGCTGCTAAAATGGTCACAATCCGCCCTCCCTTTGGAACTACTTGCGCCAAATCCCCAAGCTTGACCGACTCATGACTCTCCTTGCTCAGCTGGACCTTTAAACCTTCCAGGGTGGCGGTATTAAATCGTCCCCCGGCGCGAAGTTTCGAGAGATCATCTTTCAATCGCGACGCGGCGGCCGAGATACCAGTTTGGAGTTGAGAGAGATCAAACGGGTCTTCGGAAGTCGCGACAGGGTTTGGTTGCGAATCGGATGTAGTAGGCACCTTCTTGCCTTTGTCTTTCTTTTTGTACAGGATGGGTGAATTGGCGAAGCCACGCTGGTGCGACACGGTAGAGTTCAGGCTCGAAAGGCGAGGTTGTTGCGAGCTCCAAGACGCAGAGCGATATTGTGGGATAAGCCGATTCGGCAGGCGAGTCACGACGCGTAGCATGATGGGCATAAATTAGAAAGACTTAATTGATAGTTGGGGAAGGGAAGGATTTTGGCTGCTCTTCTCGGTGGGGGGGCGAGAGGGCAAAAAAGGGTTGGGGAAAAGCGGAGAAAATACGACTAGAGCTTATAACTAGCATAGACTACAAATAGAACTCTGTCAAGGAAACGAAAACGCAGAGCAGAGGTCGTTACACATTAAATTTGCAACGTTAAATCTTCGTCTACAGGAACCATACTTTTTAAAAGGAAAAATGGAACAGGGGGAAAAAAGAGAAATACTGCGCCCAAGTGTGCCCGGCTTCAAACACAAAAAGCATGGACCAACGCTGCCCCAAGATCTATACGGCGCAGACCTTCCAGTATCCGAGGAAGGGGGTCATATGTTGGCCGATCCTATGTTCATCGATTCGCTTAGCGGGTGGCCATAGCCTTGGTCATAAGACGCTTCAGGGCCAGCTCCTTCTTCTTGAGGTCCTCGGGGGTAGAGTCCTCAACCTCCAGCTGGGCCATGGCGTCGCTCAGAGCCGACTCGATTCTCTCCTTGTTGCCACGCTTCAGCTTCATGGACATGGTGGGCTCGGAGATCATCTCCTCAACACGGGAGATGTAAGACTCGAGCTGCTGGCGGGACTCGAACTTCTTGGTGAAAGCCTCATCGCTGGTCTTGAACTTGGCAGCATCTATTGAACAGTCAGTTATTGATCGCAAATTTTGCAAGGTATTAGAAGCTGAAACTCACCGTTGATCATCTGGTCGATCTCGCCGCTGGACAGCTTGCCGACAGCGTTGGAGATGGTGATGTTGGCGGTACGGCCGGAGGACTTCTCAGTGGCGGTAACCTTCAGGATACCGTTGACATCGACTTCGAAAACACACTCCAGAGCGGCCTCACCGGCGCGCATGGGAGGGAGGGGAGCCAGAGTGAACTCGCCCAGGGAGGTGTTGTCAGCACAGTTGGTACGCTCACCCTGGTAGACGGGGAACTGCACGGTGCTCTGGTTATCGACAACAGTGGTGAAGGTACGCTTCTTAATGGTAGGGACGGTCTGGCCACGGTTGACAACGGGGGCAAAGATGTTACCCTCCATGGCGACACCGAGAGAGAGAGGAACGACATCCAGGAGCAGGAGATCCTGGGTCTCGGCGGAAGTAGCCTTTCCGGAGAGGATACCGGCCTGAACGGCGGCACCGTAGGCAACAGCCTCATCGGGGTTGATGCTCTTCTCAAGCTTCTTGCCGTCGAAGAAGTCGCTCAGGAGCTTCTGGATACGGGGGATACGGGTAGAACCACCAACAAGGACGATCTCATCGACCTTGCTCTTATCCATACCAGAGTCCTTCATGACCTGCTGGACGGGGTCGAGAGTGCCGCTGAAGGACTTGGCGTTCAGGTCCTCGAAACGGGCACGGGTGATGGAGGAGTTGAAGTCCTCACCGTCGAAGAGGGAGTCAATCTCAACGGTGGTCTGGGTAGCGTTGGACAGGGTACGCTTAGCACGCTCGCAAGCAGTGCGGAGACGACGAAGGGCACGGGCATCACCAGACAGGTCCTTCTTGGTCTTGCGCTGGAACTCCTTCTTGAAGTGGTCCAGAAGGTTGGTGTCGAAGTCCTGACCACCCAGGTGAGTGTCACCAGCGGTGGCCTTGACGGTGAAGACACCGCCCTGGATGTTCAGCAGGGAAACATCGAAGGTACCACCACCCAGATCGTAGATGAGAACGTTGCGCTCGCTGTCGGACTTGCCAGCACCCAGACCGTAAGCAATAGCGGCGGCAGTAGGCTCGTTAATGATACGCAGAACGTTCAGGCCGGCGATGGCACCGGCGTCCTTGGTAGCCTGACGCTGGTTGTCGTTGAAGTAGGCGGGGACGGTGATGACGGCCTTCTCAACCTTCTTGCCGAGCTTGGTCTCAGCAACCTCCTTCATCTGTTTTATTTGTTAGCTGGTTGCGGTCTAGTCCTGTCAGAATTGAGACAACTTGCCTTGGTGAGGACCATGGAGGAGATCTCCTGGGGGGTGAAGGTCTTGTTCTCGCCGAGGTACTCAACCTGAACGGCAGGGCTGGTACCCTGGTCGACGACCTTGAATGGCCAGGACTCGATATCCTTCTTGACGATGGGGTCATCAAAACGGCGACCAATCAGACGCCTATTACAACCATTCAGTCAGAATTTTCTGCTCCTCGGTTTTTGGTGTTGAACCACCAAAAATAATACAAGACAGGATATCACAATTTTTCCAAAGACTCACTTGATATCGAAGATGGTGTTCCGCGGGTTCATGGCAGCGGCGTTCTTGGCGGCCTCACCAATCAGACGCTCCTTCTCGGTGAAGGAAACGAACGAAGGGGTAGTGTAGCTACCCTGGTCGTTGGCGACTTGACTAAAGGTTAGCCTGAAGCAAATTTATGGGCTCCGAAGGGGGAAAACGCACTGATCTCGACGTTGGTGCCCTCATAGTTGGCAACGCAAGAGTAGGTGGTACCTGCGCACAAAGAAAAAAAAGATGATTAGTGAACCAGTCGAAAAAAGGGATTGGGTGACAATCATACCGAGATCGATACCGATCGCCCCGTCGTACACCTCAGAGTCGGCCATTGTGAAAGTAAGTGGGTGGGATTGAGAGAGTGGGAAAGGGTGGGAAAGAGGGGTTGGTGACGGGTCGAATTTTTTTTATAAACGCAGTGCCACAAATGGCAGGGCAGAAAATTCTTCGGGAGCGGTAGGTCACGTGTTATGGGGGGAGAGTTGTGCGGTCCGAGGTGCTTAGGCTTAGGCTTAGGCTAGCCACCGGATCCCTGGAACGAGGCAGAAGAAAATTATCCGGGACATTTCAAAATAACAATGAATTTGATATGATAGTAATAGTAGTAGCAATCAAAACAACACACACACACAAAAAACAACCACCAGGCGGTAAGGTAAGCCCATTCGCCGGACCTTCCATCCATTCTGTCAAAAGGATGTTGTTCTATCCAAATGTTATACAGTGGGCCTCTCACCGCAGCAAATTGAAAAAAATAGTGACCCGCTCATAGTCCACATCCGAGCCCGGGGGACCGGATTTAGGTGCTCCTCTTGGCGGGCCAGCGATGGCCTCCAGATCGATCTTTGTAATGCCTGGATGGAGTTGGATGTCGTACGCCAGCGTAGATGCATCCCCAGACGGGTGAAGTCGATGCGTGCCCATATGAGCGACTATCTTGGTCTGTCGCTCAGCCGTACTAGCCGCCAATGTAGGCTTGACCGTCAGTATACGCTGTAATGGTGAAAGACTGATCGTAATGGCTTGTTGACGGACGGTGGACGATGGAGGAATATTCAGGCATAGATCTTGTCGCAGAGACAGTGAGGGGTGGGTCAAAATTTGCACATTTCGGATCAAAGCAGAACTTGCATCTATATCGCTGTCAGTGGCTGGGTTCACGTCCACGATCTCCCTGGATCGGATGTGAGACACTCACCTTGGCCTGGGCGTCTCCAGATCGAATCTAGAGGTGACAATGCATCGGATGGTTGTTGAAAGAGAGCTGGGGCTAAAGACAAAACAGAGGTCAGCACAAACCGAACTACTGCTATAACGAAGCGGACCAAGACCATACCATCATAGGAAGGGGGTCCGTGGGGGGTAGGCTCGAGGGGACCACCTTGGAGACCATAAGAAGAATGCCTCTGGAGATGCTGAGACGACGTCGTCGGGGTCTCGTCTTTGATCACACCTGCAACATCCCGCCCATTCGTGAGTACCCCGTGGGTTTGCTCAGAAGCCGAAGGGGTCGTGGCCACACTGGATCGGGGGCTGCCAATATGTCGCCTAAGAGATCTTGTTCGCGGGGATAGGCGCTGTGCATCGGCATCTTGACTAGCCGACCCAGTTCTCACAAGCTCTTGTTGCCGTTTCAAGGAGTCGTTATCAACAGCAACGCCGGACGACGGTCTACCCTTGGAAGGTGTCTCGGAGGTCTGCCCAGACATCTTCAAGGTTATTTTTTGCGCCGCAGGCTCCGAATCCTTCGCGCCCATTCTCAATTTGATACGAGGCATCTCCGGATCACCCTCTGCCTGAATAGAATCCGGCACCACCTTTTTGGCTTCAAGCACCCGCCGGTTAAAATACTCCTGGTTTGGCGTTAGCGCTAAGACAAGAATTATATGGATAGGAAGCCTTGCCTCTAGGATTCCCGCAAGAACAACAATGTCGCTATCGTCTTCGTTGTACTCCTTCGCATTTCGCCAAATATAGCTGACCTCTTCCTCGAAAGATTGCCAGGTCGGGAACGCAGTCGTTTTGGATGGCTTCTTGCGGCTGTCGGTGCCGCGCACCTTCTGTTGGATACTTCGCAACGAGACGGGGTGCTGGATGATCTCGTAATAGTCCCGATAGAGGTTTCGGTCCGGCTTTCCGACAAACGGGTACGCAACTTCTTCACCACTGCAAAGACGGTCAGCCTCACGTCATCGTCCATACTCCGTACAAAACGACTTACTCGGAATCCTTCAGTCTTGTCAGCTCCGCCACGATCTTATCTTGCGCCGATTGCAAAGTATCGCCCTCAAAGTTCGCCTCGGTTTCCTCTCCATTTTGAGAATTCACGCCACTATCTTCCGCATCCTCCGCCAGTTGAGAGTCTTCCCGATCCACAATATCCTCATCCTGTCACGAAAGTCCAAATATTAGCGACATGATTCAGCAATGCGATGTAGAGGCGGATAAGAATGGGGGTGCGGGTAGGTTCTGGCTCGTGGCGGTCGGAGCTCGTCGCACGGCTTCGTCGCAAACCAGTCGCATAAGCAGAGCTCGATCGCTACTCAGAGGCAGATCAATGGAGGACTGTCCGTCGCGACCGACATTCTGGCGCAGACCGAGGAGCAAGAAGTCACTTCAACACGAGGAGCGCGCGACGACTTACAGACACTTTACGACGCTTTTGGCCGCGGACCTTCACCTCCGGTGAAGCGGCAGCCGCCACACGCCGTTTGGTACTCATTTCCAAGTTCAGCCACTTGAAGTGCAGGGTTTGGTCAAGAGAAAGTACTGGTGGGACGACAGACGAGGGTTCATACCTCGACGGGTGCAGCAGACGCGCGCGCGCGGCGATCTGCCCCCCGGAGGGTCCACCCTCCGCCTTAGGTAAGTGGCATTTGTGGCGCGCGCAGAGAGGAGCCATGCCCATGGATCGATCTATCCACGAGATTTATATTGTCGACATGGGAAAGGTCCTGAGTCTCCCATATCGCCACACTAAGTAACTCCTCTCCAGGGAAGATAATTGATTTCCGGCCGCAACATCACTTTCAAGGCAAGTTAATATGCTCCTGATGTATAGTAGAGAAGTGATTTATGTAGTTAGTAACTAAATATCGGCAGCTACCCGCCGAAGATTGAAGGTGGAAGGAAACCCATTGGGAATCCCCTAGCCATTAATATGAAAAGTCCATGGTATGATAATTTTCGCTCTTCGTGAATTGATTACCGACCGAGACGGATCTCTCTCGCCTTGTTGTTCTCCAAGTCAAAAAGCGCGCATTTTGCTCAGGCAACCTCGAAATGCGGCCTCAGACTTCAGGCAACCAAAATGGCCCACGCACCCCTCCATTTTCGTCCCGCAAAACAAACCGCTTCTCTGCAAAACGCGACCCCGACTTTCTCTCCCTCCCTCCCTCCATCTCCCCCTCCCCTTTACCTTGGCCCTTGATACTGTCAAGGAGACTCTCGCGCAATCTTGATCCCTCCAATCGATTCTGTTGCTGCCTGCTCTTGTAAGTTGCAACACCCATCCTCATTGCAAACTGCTTCTCGCGAACTTCCGATTGACCTCCGCCACGTGCGGCTAAAGATTTCCAGCTCCCTCCTCAACCCCACCAAAGCTTTAGCTTTCTACCGTTCCCAATGGATATCGATCCTATCAGACGAAACAAGAAACCGCGACTCCTGCTGGAGTCAGAGCGAGAGCGTCTGGATGAATTCATTGACTCCATTCACTACTCTGCCAGGTATGGAGTTGATGCCCGGGGGTCAGACGATCTTTACTGACTCGGTGTGAGGTATTCCGATGATAAATTCGAGTATCGCCACGTACAGCTGCCGAAGAACATGCTCAAGAAAATCCCTCAAGACTATATGGACAGTGCAAAGGGGACGTTGAAATTGCTTTGGGAGGAAGAATGGCGAGCGTTGGGGATCACACAGGTACGTTCAAGTAAAATGTTTCAACGATACCTACTAACATTTGTGTTGCTAGAGCTTGGGGTGGGAACACTACGAGGTGCATGAGCCGGAGCCTCATATCCTGCTATTCAAGTTGGCACCCACAAATCCAAACCATTCTCACATTGCCCGGCTGACCTGTGTTTCTTTTAGGCGTCCTCTCAACTACCAGCCTCCGATGGCACAATAAGCCCATGACGAATTGATGTTGTTGCATTTGGAAATCTACTTCCCTCTCTCTCCCTCCAGAGGTTCGACTGTGGTCTTCCTGTTTTGTTTTTGTTCTTTCTTATGATCGCATGGACATGCATAGCCTGTATGTTCGCTAGGGCCCACAGCAGCTTCGTAATGGAAGTTCCGGAATGAGATATGATTCATTTTCCTCTTCAATTTCCTATGACCCGGCGCGGCTTGGGCCTCTAATGTGTACAGAGATGAGTTCCGCCCGCCCTAGGTAGCATAGATGCGCCTTCTAGCGGTTCTGATCATCACACCACGTTCTTTGCCAACCATTCCTCCCATTGAGCTGTGCTGAAACTACTACTGATCCCACGCTCTTCCACTCCCTGGGTCTGGTGTCAGCGATCTGAAACTTTTTCGCATTTCTTTCCCTTGCATTGCCTTACATTGAAGAACACGGTTGGCGACACATGGACGCCAATCACTCGGTCCGTCTGGAATTGTTAGAGAACTTCCCGGCAGCGTGGATAGGGGTGAACACCAACTTTAACCATCAACTTGATGTCATTCGTCACTTGGTTGCCCGCATTTAGCTGTCTATCCTGGCCAGGGCTGTCAGGGATCTTTAATAGATCCAGCACCTTTTTTTCATCCACGCCAACGGACCCTGCAACCCGAGCCAGCCGCTCGTATGTCTGGTTGCGGGTTTCATTCACCACGTTCTCATCAAAAAAATCGGTCTGGCACTTGAAAAGGGCGGAACTAAAGTCCCAGAACTTTGCAGGCGCCAGGCGAAGGACGGCTGCACCGGCTTCGTGGGTAAGTGTGGAAGATGGATGCCAAGGCTGGATATGTTGTCTAAAGATCACCTGAAGTTGCGGACCGTATCGTTGCGCAATTTGGGCACTCATAGAATAAAATGTGTTAAACATCTTCGCCGAGAACTGAACAGGGATATTAGCTGGCGTATCAAAGATCATGTAAAGATCAGACCAACCGGGCACACATAGTCAAGATCTGGGTTGTTAGCATCTATTTTCATCGAGGTTGAATAGAAATCCTACGTACACAATTCAAGAGTATGCGGTGTCTCTTGGGAATTGCTCTCGGAGAGCTTGATACCGGCAAATTTAGGTGGAAAAGACATAGTGGCAGTGATGGTGAGAAAAGTTGGTAAAGGGAAATCAAACAGCTCAATGACCAACTTGAGGAAGACACTGTCGTCACTACCCCACCAGCTGGGAGGGGTCGGAGCTACTTCACCGCCGGGGCATATCTGTCTACCTAAAGTAAGTACATGACCATGAAGGTCAGTCAATGCTCAATACAGATAGATACTTGGACACTTTCCCGGGGTAACCGGCCAACTAAGCCTCACTGGTCATCTCTCTTCTACACAAAGATATAAAAGTTACGATTACAAACATATATAGTGTTGAGTTGAATGAAACCATGCATGAATGATGTGGGTATAAAAAGTACTCTTGGGTATTTCCAGCTTTTTGTGTACATTCTATGACGCGTGGTCAAATAAGTTCGGGGCTCGTAAATTGTGTCGGACAGCTGTCGTCGGTCACCGGTGTGGCCGCTGCCTGCGGTAGTTCAAATCTCGGAGTTTTATGTCCACAGTCCGCCATCCAGGCTTCGCTGGATCATACTCGCCCCACACTTCAAACCTACAAGAACCGTTTGGTCCCTTCACACCGACCGGGCCGGACATATAGAAAGAGCCTCGATGGGGGGTTCGTGGAGATTGAGCCCGATGTTCATGCAGCCGTAACTTAAACGCAATGGATGCCAAATGCAAGTCAGATCCTGGGCCAAGATCAGGTAAAGGGAGCCTTTGCAGTGATGATATGATAGATGATGGGTGGAGCTCTGGCTCGTCGTTGGATGAGATGCCTTCCGGAGGACCATCGGAGACTGGCGGCTGCAATTTCGGCTGTTCGTGCGTGCTTATAGGATCTGTCCTTTCGTGGCTTGAAAGAATAAACCTCCCATTCAACAGCTCTACAGCATCTGGTTGGCCGTTAGGGTTCCTCAGGCGGTCCAGTTGTCTCTTCAATAAGACATAGTAGGCATCCTTGATTGCGAGCGCCACATGGACTGGTTTCATAAAAGTCTGCAGCCTGTCACCTATATCGGGGTCCATAGACTTTGTCACCCACGATATCCCATCATCTGTAAGTTCTAGGCTATATACGGTCAGCGCAGTTCTGACAATGGATCAACTGGGTCAGACATACCCGGAGCGCATATATCCTGGGGGAGGGCGGGATGGAAACTGGGGCACTAGCCACAGTCCAGTTAATGATAGCGGGCTCCCAAGGAATGGTGACATCTGATCAGAGGCGCTCTGAAGGATGATGGCCGCAAGTTCATCTATAATCGTTAATGGGACTTCGGTTCTAGCAGAAAACGCCACTTACCTCTTAGCTTTTTCATTTGCTTGCGATCCCTCGATATCTTCGCAAACTCCTGCCATTCCGGATCCGACGCGGCGTAGAATTCACCCTCTTGCACTCGAGACCAAGAGAGCGGGATAAACAACGGGGCTTCGTCCTCTGATTCGTCTCCCGCTATCCTTTGATCTCGTTGGGAAGATGCGTGCAGGTCGTCTTCTTTGGAACTTTTCTCGGCAGATGGCTCGGCGTCATCGGTGTCATCGTCGAATCGAATTAAAACAAAGGAACTCCAGAGATGGAAAGCGGCACCGTAGAGCAAACATTTCCCGATGAAAGACCTGTTGCACGGGACAGTTAGCGACAAGAACATAACCAGGAGATTGGTTGAGGAATGGATTTTCAACCACCGAGCGGTTGGTTGGGTTTTGTTATGGTCTGCTGCCAGTGACCCAGGCGCCACTTTCAGGATGCAACTTCCCCAGGCCTTCGATGGACGTCGGCCAAGTAAATGCTGACCCGACAAGCGGATAGGGACTAGCAAAACGACCGAAACCATATCTTTCCATTTTCCAGAACAGAGATATCGAACTAGACTCACCTCAGCCAGGGTCGTCGAAACCTCACATGCCGAACAGTTGGGGGAGCGGTGATGGTTTGGGGCCCAGTATAAAAGCGAGAGGGACGTGCTTGACTTCGAAGTATCTGCCTGAGCCGAAGCATTGAGGAAATCCGACGGCAAGATTCTCAGCCACAAGACGCACGTATTGACACCGAAGGGTAAGTAAGCCTCAGATCGAAGGGAAGCAGGGAAGACGCTGGGGTGCCGAGCGCGGGCCAGATAGCCACGTGACGCGTTATCGCACTGGAGAGTTCCCGTGGGAGCTACGTTGCTGTCTCGCCGCTCTGCCTCCTCGAATCACCCATCCAGGACAGTCCCTCGTCGGCCCGGTTTAGAGGGCATTCTTATGGGTATCACAGCCACTCTCCTCGCCTAAATCCGTCTCCCTTGAATCACTTGAACCTCTCCCGCGATGCGTGCTGTTTCGAAGCTCCTGGCCCTGGCGGCCCTGAGTGCATTGGGAACGAATGCTTTCGAGACCTCGATTTTCACATTCCATGCTGATCAACAGCCTTCTGTTGACGTCGCCTCTGAACAACAGACCGTCTCCGAGGATGTCGCTCGACTCATCCTGGAGCTTCGCATGAAATCACCTTTGCAGTCAAGGTTGGGAAGCATGGAGACGGACGTGGTAGATCATCTCAATCAATATGCAAGTTCCCAATACTCCCTTTTTGGGGGCTCTGATGTTCAAGATGCGCCCTCCCGAAGCATCATCTTCCTTGAGGGACTGGATCACGAAATTGGTATGTGTGGATCGAAACCCGCCAGATGACCGGTCAACTCATACTTTCGCTTCATCGATAGGCTCGAACCTCCGCAAGAGTCAACAACATAGCATATTTGTCCCCCACGCTTCTTCAGACCTGGCTAGCGACATTTTGGAACCTCCAATGGGCAAGGACAATGGAAGACATTGCACATATCACAAACATGACAGCTCATCCCAAACATCTCCGGTATCCAAGTTTCCACTCCATCGAATACCAATTCTTTGTGTTAACAATTAGCTTCTAGTCCATGCAAGAATGTCTCGCCAACAATCCTCTTCTCTCCCATGGCCGCGGCTTCTTCAACCATGACCTTCTCGATCTGGCAAATTCAGTGGAAACATTCGTGAGCAAGGACACAAAATTGACCGCTTCAAGACTGGTTTTCGAGGTAAAATAAAAGATAATCTAACGCAGATGGATCAGTCGCAGCTAAATTATGTCACAGACGAAATCGGTCAAAAATACACTCATCACCAAATCTCTTGAATCTACTTTCAACAATCTTGTCAAGGTAGCCCTATCGAGCAACGTGGAGACGACGGTCGTGGTTCTTCCTGCCATTGACCACACCAAGGACTCCACTCGAATCCTGCGACGCGGTGTGGAGGACCGGTCACAAGCACCTGCCTTCGTATCTGACGCAAGAGATGAGATCCAAAGGTCTGCACAGGGTTCATTGCATTCAAACCTTGCACCTGTATGCCACGCCTCCAACTCCTCATGCGCAGAGGCAACAAATAGCTGCTCTGGTCACGGATCCTGCTTTTTGAAATATGGACCCGGCGATGAGGGTGCTACTGGAAATTGCTACGCTTGTCGATGCAAACAGACAGTCGAGCGGAAGAGTGATGGCACCACCAAGAAGATTCAGTGGGGTGGTGTAGCATGTCAGAAGGAGGATATTAGTTCTCCATTCTTCCTTATTGCCGGTGTTACCATTTTGGTAATTGTTCTGGCAGGCAGTGCCGTTGCAATGCTTTTTAGCATGGGCCAGGAAGAGCTCCCAAGTGTCATCGGAGCGGGAGTGGGCACCGCCAAATCGCAATCGTGATAATCCCTAGGGGGAAATTTCGGTGTTCATGATTGTTTATTATACGCGGACTGGGTTGCTTGCGTTCTCTGGACATGTATTTTTTGATCAGAATCTAAACTTATCAGCTTAAAATTAAAAATCCGTAGCTTACCCCTGGAGCGAGATCAACTCACCGAAGTCAACCAACTTTCCTTAATATTATAAAACAACGACAGTTCTTGTATTCGTTAAATGCAGGAAATATCGAATGAAGATTTTCTGTCTGTGTTTCTCTGGAATTTATACGTGAAAAAGTGAGAGGAAATAGGACAGCTTAGATATAAGAACGTAAAATCATGATTACATTTTGTTCTCCAGAGAGAGGCTATATTTCCCAGAAATGGAAAATATGTAGGCCGTCCGTCCTCCCCTTCACGATTCAAACAAAACAGGTAAGGCCCCCAATGCCACTGCTCCTATGAGACAAGGCCATGAGTGTACCCCCTGCAAAAACGACATAGAGGACCGAAACCGACTAATTACATAGAATAAAGACATGAACAACGAAGCAGTTGCTTTGACCAAACATTCCAGATGTTGATGCAGCATGCAAATGGTTTTAAAATCAATAAATCGTAGATATTCCAAATTATTGGAAATGGGGGCTAAATCATTATTGTGTACCGGCCTCAAGTTGTGCTGGAGTACGCTGTTGTCCAGCAGCAAATCCCGGTGGGTTCTCAGCTTCAGGTGGCCTTGGTACGCTTGCTGAGGATGTCTGTGGTGAAGGGCGACGCAGACGAGACGGGATTAAACGTAGCCATCTCGGCTGGTGTGGTGCATTATTCGCGTCGACTAGGACTGCCTCTGGGCGAATCCCTGCTGGCGGGGAGCTATCTCGTGGGTGTGGAGATGATGATGATGATTGGAAAAATCGGCTGGGGAACGCCATGTGTACTCGGAATGGGCTTGCGTGACCATCAGGTCGCGCTACTCGAGGGGGCCGAGTGAGAAGATCGACGCGGCTCGAGGCAGCACGACGTCCATTTCGGTCTGTGTTGGAAGCTCCTTCGGGCGCCTGTGAGCGAGGCTTAGGAACATAGTAATCAGCCTTGCACAGGGGGCAACAAGCCCTTCTACTAGTTAACCAAGGATCGACGCAGGAAGCATGGAAAGCATGACCACAGGTCAATCCACGAATATCATCATCATCCTCAATAGTGTCCAAGCAGATAGCACAGGAATCACCAGGGTTGGGCAGCAGCTCGGAAGGAAGAGCTTTTCGAATCTGATCACCATCTTCTTCATCCTCTTCAACCTCAATGCCTTCGTTCACCAAAGAATGCCTCCATTTATTCTCTGTAACAGCTGCGTCGCTATCATGGTGAGCTGGAGATACATCTGTGGCTGGCGAAGCTTTCTCCCCTGCTGGTCTTGAGGTTGATTCAGGGTGTAAACCAGGTGAAGATTCACCATGGGAATGAGATTCTAGTTGCTCATTTTCCACCACCAAAGGCGACGACGTGGCAGCCGTCGTGGCAGCAGTCGGGGCAGGAATCGCATCCCTTTCGTCGTCCACACTTGGCGGTCTACTATTCGGAGCCGTGATGCCACCTTCAGTTGGAAGACCTTGGTTGGCACGGGATGATCTCCAGACTTTGTATTTTACCAAGGGGAATCGCTCATTGACCTCGTCCATCGTCATCAATTTCTTTTCTCGACGTCGCCGATGAGGACGTGGCATGGCGACCAGGTCGATTGGGTCGCCCGTCTCCTCGCCGCGCAGCTGGCGGTTCCGCTGGTTGTATCGGAAACAGTATTTGACCCCAACAATGATCCTATAAACGATATTAGAGCCAATCTCTTTTCGGCATCAACAAATTCGGGAGACGGTGCAGTAGTGCACATTGATTCCAAGTTGATCGGTAGTGAAGAGCTATTTAGCATACCATAGGTTAGTGAAAACAACGCCGAAACCGAGCGCGACGAAAAATAGCAGCGGCGAGCTCGTCGCGCCCGAGCCCGAGCTGTCTCCGCCACCGCTACCAGCAGTGGTTGTTGCGGCGCTATTAGCGGCCGTGGTGGTGGACGGGGCCATTTCGACCAACAAAGCAGGGGTCGGTTCGGTCGGTGATGGGATCGTAGGGATGCAAATCAAATGCTAGGTCCCACTGGGTGTCAGGCTAATATGGTGCTCGATAACCATTCCTCCAGGCGCTGGTTCGACAAAGCGCACGACGCGTGGACGGTCGCTTGTCGTGGCTCCCAAGGGATTTCGGGGGTGGTTAGAGTGACCGCCGCTCAGGTTGGTGCAGCGAACTTGCATGCAAGAGACGGTCGGGAAACTTCGAAAGGTTGACAGATAGGTTGGAAATGAAGAGTCTGAGTGTGGGAAGAATGCGAGAGGCTCTGAATACTCAGCCGAGCTTAGCTGGATCAGCCAAGGGATACGCTCATATGTATCATCACTTCTAAGTGGATCCCGAGAGGAGAAAGAGAGGAGAGCAATGAGAAGGCTGGACGCATGCGGGTCGAATGGGTTGGGTGTGGAGGCCTGAGGCCTAAGGCTGCATTGGTCACGGGAACTTGAACTCGGCTGGGAGGGGCTGGGGCTGGGCTGGGTCTGGGATGAGCAGGCTGTAGTAGGCGTTACCCCATGCATTCTGTGGGCATATAGGAAATGGGAGTATTAGGGCGACCCTAGTAACTTGTTGAACCGACGCCATCGCACCCATTTTACCATAATATCGTATTTTAACCTCTTAACCGGGTACGGTCAATTCTTGTAAAACTTTTTAAGACAGAATAAGGTAAATAACCGTTTGAGATTAGAAATAATATTAATGCCGAAACTGTTTAATCTTGTATATCAATCTAGTAGACCTTTTCTCACATATTTATAAAGCGAGACTGCGAGATGGTGGACCTTTTGCCTACGTCTATGCCACTACGACAGTGCGACCTTCTAGTGCTACGCTAACGCTATATAGTTTGGCCCTTTTTTATACGTAGTCGGATGGTCATTTTCTATCGTGATTGGTTAGTAATAGACGTGAATAGTGTTCAAGGCTTAGGTATGGTAAGAGCGGTGAAATGGGGTAACCGTACGAGGGTACCGTACTACCGCCCTCTAGAGAACTCTTAACCTTCACCTCCACCGAAAGTGACCATGGCCGATTCTAACACACAATCGGAAGCTACCAATCCGGTAGTCTTCTTTGATATTGCCCTTGCAGGTAAATTCTGTGGAGAGCCCAAACAAGGCTCCAATTGTTTATGATACAATACTAAAACCACCTAGGCGAGGCCCTTGGGCGAGTGAAGATGGAGCTGTTTGCCAGTGTAACTCCACGAACGGCAGAGAACTTCCGGCAATTCTGTACAGGCGAAACCAAGTCTCCTAAAGGGCAACCCCAAGGCTACAAGGGGAGCAAGTTTCACCGGGTCGTATGTAAATATGTGCCCCTACTGTCAATATCGCTGGCGACCCACTCACCTGGTTTTTTCATATTATAGATTAAAGACTTTATGATCCAAGGCGGCGACTTCATTAATGGCGATGGCACGGGGAGCTGTACTATCTATGGCACCCCCAAATTTGCAGACGAAAATTTCTCGCTCAAGCATGATCGACCGGGTCTTCTTAGCATGGCAGTAAGTCCTGTCGGAGTCATTTTTGCACCCACTTGAGCCAATTAAGCTAATTGACCTGATCAGAACTCTGGCCCAAACACCAATGGTTGTCAGTTTTTTATCACTACTACCGCAACTCCATTTTTGAACAACAAACATGTTGTATTTGGCCAGGTCATTGACGGGATGGACGTGGTTCGCATGGTTGAGCACACCCGCACCACCCGAGACAAGCCTAATCAGGATGTTTCAATTATTCAGTGCGGGGAGATGTAAGAGACATGCTTCGGTATCTTTCATTGCTACAATCGTGAAATATATGTTCACCCGGGATATCTAGCTCTAGCTCCTACGCAATAAGTCTAACAGTCTACTCTGTTATCAAATTCTCCACAAGTCTCGTGTGGTCACCGGAAAGGATTCAAAATTACTGCTAAACCCCCAAACTTTTTTTTTCACTTCCACTTGATATCTCTCGGATACAATATAACCATCAAGAGTGCCATGATTGCTGTTATAGAGTCAATCTAGAGCTTAAATTTGCTCAAATACTCAGACGCCAGAGTGATAGCTTCGTCAACCTTGTCTGGGCTAGTACCATTGCCAAGAGAAGTTTGACCTTTCCCTCCAGCCTTGCCTCCGATGGCACCAGAAACGACGGCGGCCCAATCCGTAGCAGAAGCACCTTGGTCGCCAAGCCCCTAGAGTTTCGAGTATTAGTGCTCACTCGCCCAAAAGTTATATTGGACTCAAATGCGTTTGTAAAATCACTTACCTTGGACACGTAGCAGCCATGGGCAACGCGGCTCTGCTCAGAGTCCACGGCCAACACATACACGTTCTTGTTTTGCATCTTCGACTTGACATGGTTGATAGATTCGCTCACAGCCTTCGCGCTGGCTGGCATGGGCAGTTTCACAACAAGACACGAGGACTCCTTATTCTCCGGGGATTGGAAATAGGAGTTGATAGTTTCCACGGCCTGCTTGACCTCCAGCTTCTGCTGGGCTTTCTGGCCATCAAGAACCTGCTTGTTAATAGCAGTGAACCGCTCACGGAATCGCGCCTTCTGCACCGCCGATATCACAAGTTGGTTGAGGTCCACCTGGACTTGCTTGGCTTCACGTTCCTTCTCGGAGCCAAGAGGCATAGCATCCAACCGATCCAGGCGCTGCCCAAATTCTTGGGCGAGACGTTGCACCTCATGAGCCTCTTCGCCGGTAACGGCGATAATACGACGAGTTCCCTTGGCGATGCCACTCTCCTCTAGGATTATCAAATCCTTGATATCCCCAGTCTTCTGGACATGGGTACCGCCGCAAAACTCAATGCTGACTTCGTGCCAATGAGGGTTCTTCACATCCCGCAGGATTTCTTCCAGCTCGACGCCAACAGAAACCACACGGACGGGATCTGGGTATGTCTCGCCGAAAACTGCTCTAACACCGGATATCTGCTGAGCGGTGGCCAGGGGAACTTCTTGGGAATAGACAGCGCAGTTCTGACGAATATACTCGGTAGACTTTGCTTCGATTTTCTCCAGGTCGGCATCCGATACAGCGGCCTTGTGGGAAAAGTCAAACCGAAGCTTCTCAGCTGCAACGAGGGAGCCTTTCTGTTCCACCCCATCACCCAAAACCTCCCTTAAGGCAAAGTTAAGAATGTGTGTACCGGTATGGTTGTTCCTGATCGGCCAGCGGCGGAGCTCGTCGTATTCACAGATAACAGAGTCCCCCACTGAAAGTGTACCATATTTCATGAAACCAGTGTGGAGAACATATCCGGCATAAGCCTGAACATCACCAACCTCCAGCTCAGCCTGGCCGTCAATGACAATCTTGCCTGTATCATTTTCCTGGCCACCCTGTTCAGCGTAGAAGTTCGTACAGTCGAGGACAATGCCAAGCTGCTCGCCGTCAGGGGCACTCTCGGTGCTGCCATGGAAGTCTCTGCCGTAGTAGATAGCTTTCACATGGGCAGTGATATTACCCCTGCCGAATTTAGCAGAATCGTCCGTCTTCGAAACATCGTGCATCCTTTCTAACTTGTTTAAATCATGGACATCAAGCTTAACGGTGTTTGAAGCAGCTTTCTTCTGCCCCTTGCTGGCTTCCTTGGCCTTCAGACGTGCTTCTTCAAATTCCACGTCGTCAATCCGAAGGCCACGTTCCTCAGCCATAATTTGGGTCAAGTCAACAGGGAAACCGAAAGTATCATAAAGTCTCCACACATCTGCACCATGGAGCTTATCAAATCCTTTGACTTTGGCCTGCTGGGCGTATTGCTCGAATTGGCGCTCGCCCCTGTCAAGGGTCTTGGCAAACGATAGCTCCTCCTCGTCCAGAATTTCCATAACGTCTTGCTGCTTTCTCTGCAGCTCGGGGAACATTTCACCCAGCTGATCAACAACTGTGGGTACAAGCTTCGAAAAGAAACTGCCGATCTCGACTTGGAAATATTTGCGAGCAAAACGGGCTCCCCGGCGAAGAACGCGACGGATCACATAGCCGCGGCCCTCGTTGTTGGGAATAACGCCATCAGAGATTGCGAACATGAGAGTTCGCACATGATCTGCGACCACACGGTAGGCGGTATCAATACCATCGGGATCATCGGATCCAAACTGACCGCGATATTCCCGAGCCCCGGTGGTATTTTGGATGGCCTGGAATATAGGAGTGAAGACATCTGTATCGTAGTTCGAGGATTTGTCCTGGAGTATGGAAACCAGGCGCTCGAATCCCATTCCAGTGTCGACATGCTTGTTAGGAAGAGACTTCAAGGATCGATCTGCCTCGCGGTTGTACTGAATGAAGACGTTGTTCCAGATCTCCAGCACGTTAGGGTCGTCCATGTTGACCAGATGGGCAGCATTGCGGCCGCCGATACGATCATAATGCACTTCACTGCAAGGTCCGCAGGGACCTTGGTCGCCCATTTCCCAGAAATTATCTTTCATGTTTCCGGGGAGGATGTGAGACTCGGGAACTCCCACGGATTTCCATAGATCCTTTGCCTCCAGATCTGGTTCCAGGCCACCCGCCTTATCGCCCTCAAAGTAGGTGACATACAGGCGGTCTGGTTGCAGCCCGTAGACCTTGGTCAGCAGGGTCCACGAGTACGAGATGGCTTCCTTTTTGAAGTAGTCGCCAAAGCTCCAGTTACCGAGCATCTCGAAGAAGGTCTAGTATTGGCGCAGATGATTGTGAGTCAAGGTGGTCATAATGGGATTGAATAGACCTATACTCACATGGTGGTAGCTATCCTTGCCCACGTCATCCAAATCCTACCCAAACAGATGTCAACGAGGTGAACAATATCCTACAACGTGCGAATGACCCTACTCACATTGTGTTTTCCACCAGCACGAATGCACTAGAGAGAAATAAAAGTATCAGCGTCAAATCCTTCATAAGTATCTCGGCCATTCGCTACCTTCTGCGAGTTCACAGCGCTCCGCAACTTTGCAAAGTCTGACTGCGGGTCCACGGTACCGAGGAAAATGGACTTGAACTGGTTCATTCCAGCATTGGTAAAGAGGAGTGTTGGATCCGACAGAGGCGCGACGGCTGAGGACGGGACTAGAGGGTTATAACAACATCGGGTTAGCCATGTTCGAGGCTTCGCGAGGGGCTTGTGAGGAGCTCGAGGCGATCGCGGGGTCACTACCCACCAAAGGTATGGCCATTCTGTTTGAAAAAGTCGAGAAAGGTCTCTCGAACCCGCGGAGCGGTCCATTCGGGACCGTTGTCGGACGCCATCCTGGCAAGCGTGGGTGGCTGGGTTGAGGGTATGTGGACAAGGCGAGGATGATGGTGGAAGGTTCTGGGAATTTGCCGCGCGAAGAGATGAGTCAAAGCCAGTTCCAGTTCCCCCCTCAGAACCCCAGTAACCCACATCGAGCTACCCCCCGGGTTATGAGCGCGTTTTGCTTCCCACGCCCTGACCACGAACACTTTCCTTTCTCTCTAATCGCCGCTTGTTCAGGGTACTGAAGGACCAGAAAGGGGGGGGTGTTGTTGTGGATGGCGCGGAGTTATGAGAGATCCCAGCACGGCAAAAAGCGCCCCGCGGAAGGTGACCCGGATGGCGGCGCACAACCACTCACCAAGAGATTCGGGCGACTTCACTTAGGTATGTCTAATGGCTGAGAAACAGTTGCAGTTGCGGGACTCGAGTTGACATGCTTTTCTGTCTTGCAGACAATGTTGGGCCGAGCCCCGGTGCTCGGGCCAGATGCGACGAGAAGTCCTTCCCGGACTGTGGACTACCGGCCCAGGGCTATTACGACGACTCTATGCTTCTGGACGACACTCAACACACCACCTACATTCACGATCTAGAGCGAGAATTAGCCGAATCGGATACCCGGCCGGGCGCCCTGATCCTCTTGCCTCTCGCAGAGCGTTTGCTTACCGTGCCCGACTCGGTGCTTTCGGATGATGCCGCAGCCCCACGAGGAAAGGAGTTGGTTCTGTACACAGACCCATCCTCACTCTCGGTGCCAAGGGAGCAAGATAGTGTGAGAAGGGCAATCATCGAGTCAAGAGCACGAGCTAGGGCAAGAAACACCCAGCAATCTTCCTCCTCGAGCGATACAGCAGAGCTGCCACCCCTACTAAGTGCCAATTCTGATCCTACTAAAGTCTGCGATGACGATCCAATGGACATTGATTCATGATCGATATCTTAGGCACCTATAACAGATTTAATCCTTTAGACCTTGCACTATCGCTCTCCTCTGCTGCTTATATTGGCTATACAATGTATATAAAGGGCACCTCGAGTCTATAGATACTGATAGTACGGCATACCAGGTCGGGGCGCTGGTGGTAGAGATTCCTCTACGATTCGGGCTCTATTGATCGTGAAGCCTATCTGCTACCCTCAATTAATCAATCGGCTTCTTATAACAGAGAAAAGGCATTGCCCACTTGTTAACATGCCATGGACTGGCCACCAATTCTCTCGTATGGCTCCCTGGGATTCACTTTGCTTGATAATGCCGCTGAAAAAAGCTCTACCACAGTGCGAAGGGCTACAGCCGTAAAGAAGCCAATAGGGTGGTGCCAACATGCTGTTTATCTAAAGCTGAGGGAATTGTAAATACAGGGACCTAGCGGCGGTGTGATATGGCCGCGGATCACGTGCGTGTCCCTTGGATAATAGTCGGTGGCAAATTCGACTTCGTGGGTCACCTGATTATTATCCATGGAAACTAGAGAGGTTGCCATACCAGATGTCAAGAAATTCACATAACCCACCTAGGAGGCCTAGCAGATCAGGCATGCCAGATCAGTCGGTGGCCAATTCGACTTCATAAGTCACCTGATCGCCACCCATGGAACTAGGGAGGACGCAATACCAGAACATCTCTCACTTCAGCAGGATACTAGTGGATAGCTCTGGATAAACAGAATAGATTAGTCATTCATTTTTTTTCCACTTATAAATTGCTACTGAGGGATGTACTAGGAATCAGACTTGTTCATTTTTTATCTATTAGTTACCATCTATATATAGCTTCACCGCATTCTAAATATTATAAGCTGTAAGAAGATATCATAAATAACCGTTGCATAGGATCTGAATTCACCTTGAGGCAAGATTTAATGTTCTCCACTGAGAGTTATATCACATCGAAAGAGTGGAAACTTTTGGTAGTAAATAATGGTCACTAGGAGATATTGGAAAGCACGTTCAAATCGTACTGAGACTCTCGTGTTCGGGCATCAATGACTTCATACCTTGAACCAGGTCTGACTTGAGATCATCTAACTCCTCAATACCGCAACTGATGCGAAGCAGCCGTTTGTCACAGCCTTCGTGTGTCATGGCTCGCCACTCCATCAAGCTTTCCACGCCGCCAACACTTGTTGCATGCTGAAAAATATATAACCTGCTGGGCAAACGTTTGGCAAGCTCTGGGCTCTTGGCTATTATAGAAAAAACCGGACCGAATCCACCAGGCATTTGCTTTTGGAGCCAACCGTCATCCAAGGCCTCATGCTGCAGCGAAGCGTGCTTCACTGTATCTAGAAACTTGGAAATGACAGTTTGTGGGTCTTGCAGTTGTTCGTTCAACCAGTGAACTAGTTTTCTGGCCGTATCCGCCTGTCTCAGAACCCGCAAGTGCATTGTGCGAACAGATCTCATTCCAAGCCACCCTTCAAAGCTACCCATAACATTGCCGAGTACTCTGCGCTCTGCGTGGAGGGTCTCGGCCCACCCTTCTCGGAGACGATCCGGGTGTACAACCAGAATTCCGCATAGCATGTCCGAGTGACCACCCACATACTTGGTTCCGCTGTGCATCACTATGTCTGCACCAAATTGCAAAGGGTCCTGTAGCGGCGGCGGAGCAAATGTTGAATCCACAGTCAGAAAGGCTCCTTTCTGACGCGCTTTGGCAGAGAAATAGGCAAGATTTCGCGCTTCGCCAGTGGGATTCCAAGGTGTTTCAACATGAATGACATCCCCAGCACCCAAGTGGTCCAGATCCGTCAGGTCAAATTTTTGAAGTCCCGTCAGTTTGTTCATCACATCAATCACACCATGACAGCCGTGATAGCCATCTCCAATAAAGATGCGCTTCGGATTCAATAAGATCATCATTGAATGGAATGCTGCGAGGCCGGTAGAGAACGTGACTGTCTGGCTACCAAAGAGGCTACAGAGCAAAACTTCGAACCGACTGGTGTTAGGGGCCGAATAACGGGAGTAAACGTGTGAGTCGAATGGCGCATTTGGCTGTATATTTGGGTTAGTGATGCACTTATGACCAATATGAGGCACTCACATCGTTGTTCTCCAATTCAACTAGATTATCAGGATCTCTGGCATATCGGTAATTCGTGGCAACATGCATGCCGGGTGCGATAGCACGATGAGGACTGACGAAGTCATCCGCGTGAATAGCCTTAGTGGCCATTGCCATGTTCGGAAGAGCATTTTCCAAAGCCTCGGCGGACAAAGTAAAGCTGGCTGGCTTCTCGGATAACTGGTTCGTCGTCATGGCGCCTAGGTATAGTCTAGGTGCGAAGGGCCCAGGGTCCAAAATGACAATGATTCAGTAAATATGGCGTTGGGTGTCGAACCCTCATTAAGTACGATTATCAACTTTACCTAAGGGTCGTCTTCTTGTCATTAAAAGCTTACATGTTTATTTAAAGTTAATTATAGGCGGCACCCGCCCCACTTCTAGCTACATCAGATTCTGCCGGTCGTAAAACCTCCGTTAAAACTCCATGATGTTGATAATGTGCCACTGAAATTAGATAATAGGTCGTGGTGGTATGACACACCCAGGCTCTATTATTACTTGGATCTCGCTGGGCGTAGGCTCTGAGAGGTATTCTAGATCAAACCACCGACGATCCCAAATAAAGTCCTCGGAACCCCGACCCGCCAGCTCAAATGGGTTAGGCAAGGCGTAGCGGTCCCGCCGGACGCGGGCTCGACTCCCCGCGAGACCCGACTAGTTGGTGGGTTTCAGATCTATCGGAGATTTTGCTGCGGGGTTTGGCTTTACGGTCGCTCGCGATCGACTGGACCTAGACAACTGTCGATTGAAGAGGATCACACCCTAATCAAAGTCCTGGCCCCCGAGGCTATGGCAAACACGCTATTGACCTACAGTGGGCTTGTCAAAAGTACAAAGAGAGAAAGTGACAGCACAAATCTGACGTGGTCCAGACGGGTCCATTAGGATGGACACAAGTACATAGGTACTTGCAAAGTATTCAGATCCTGTCAGTTGCATCGGCGTCTTCAACATTGTTTACAAACATCTTTGCAACACTGCTGCAGGGAGCAGTGGTAAATAGGAAAACAAACCCTACAGGAAAGGAAGGGCGTCACGCCTATCTCGGAGAAGAAAACCGTTTCCGTTCCCTTCTTAACTCCTTCGCACCGGACCGACCTCCGCCCCGCCTGCATGGTCCTTGCAGTGATCCTACCTACTGATCCAGGTGTACGGGTCTCAGACAGATCAAGTGAGTGAAATCGTGCCCGGCGAGATGGGCAGCGGGACTGGGCCCGCGCAGGGATTCATGGAGGAAAACTTGGGGTGTAGATAATAAAAAAGGTCTTTAACCAAGGTGGGCGGCTCTGGAGATAGTTTCAGGCAGCAAGAAGGGCAGTGCCTGTGAATGTCTTAGTGTAGATATTTAATTGCAGTATGGACTAAAGCTACCATGAATATCCAGGCAATTTCATGTTATTCAAGGTGTAGAACATTAGTTTGGGTATGACATCACCTTAATGCGCCTCTTAGTGTGAATCGAGTTACTGTGAAAGTCCACACTACATGCGGCTGGCTTTTCACGTGGGTTTTTGGTTACGTGGTGCCCGGGGATAGCTGGCTCGGTCGGGATATATGCCAGTGAATAGAATGTCCCATTCACAGTTGTCGCCACCATGGATTTACTATCTGTCCTTCGTAATTTTTTTGTTATGTAACTAGTCATAACATAATTATTGGATTAGCAGTATTGTACCCTTTGTGTCATACATTAGTGCTCCACATCATTGTGCTGCTCATATTCGAGGCATTGCGTCTACTGACACGCTTAAATTATAAGGTCAGAGCCAGCCTTTTCCTTGGAACACTCATATCTCTTGCTGACGACTTACTAGATCACAATGAAGACCATTGGAATTGTCGGGGGAATTTCATGGCCAAGTTCGTCAGTCTATTACAAAAAGATCAACGAGTATTTCCAAGCACGCACTCAAGCCGACGGTCTACATACGCCGAAACTTATATTGATTCAAACGGACCTGGCACTCATTGTCAAAGCCGAAGAAGAGGACAATTGGGACGAGGTTGGCAGACTACTTTCTGCAGAAGCAACCAAGCTCAAAAGGGCTGGTGCAGACTTCTTCCTCTTGGCATGCAACACAGTTCATATAGCCGATGACTATATTGTCAAGAACGTGGACCTCCCTATGCTTCATATTGTGGATGCAGCAGCGCAGCAGGTGCTGAGGCATGGTTTCAGTACTGTGGGCCTCCTAGGTAGCCGATATACTATGACCGGAACGTATTTTGTTGGACGCCTGAAGGAGAAGTACGGTCTGAACGTGTTGGTTGCCGAGGGGCAACATGAAAAAAATGTTCACGCTGCACTCTATCAAGAGCTTGCCAAAAATATCTTTCTCCCGGGAACGCGAGATAAGTTCAAAGCCGCAATTGCAGATTTGGTTTCACGTGGGGCGCAAGCCATCATCCTCGGATGTACCGAATTTGGAATGCTAGTGACTCAAGAAGATAGTGTTGTCCCTGTTATCGACACTAGTATAGCACATGCAGAAGCAGCGGTTCATCTGGCACTGGGTCCTGATTCCGGAGGTCTTTAGCTGAATTCAGGTACCCATGGATGGCAAATTCGATACAATGGAAGAACTGGAACGGCCAAGTCGCCACCCACCAGCTACTAGGATAGTACTTTTGCAACCCTTCTTGCTCCTTCGTGTATTTAGGTATTCTCTGCTTGTTTTACTTTCTGACCTAGACCCTGAAGATTATCACAAAACCCGCTCGCGAACCAAACTCCGCAATTTTACGATTCTGACAGTTCTCTGGGAGGTACCAGGAGCTACTGATAATGGACAGTAATTTCCGGAAAGACCAAATCGGCATGACTGGATGACCCGCGTGGTTTACCCTGTTACAAGGTTTGAATATTCACCTACAAGTCTGACTCCAGCTGGAATGCACTCAGCATACTATTGCAAATCTACAGACGATGTGGGATCACAAAAAATAGAGATGTTTATCAAACAATCAGGTCTGCTTACCCGTTTCCCCATGGCCAATCTCGAGAGCAAAGCTTGATATTCACTGAATTTCGAGGGCTATCTATTGATTAAATTTTGGAAGCGCTGGGCTTATGGCCAAAGAGCTCGCGAACATGATCTTCTATCTGCAAGAGAAGAGGGCCCGGAGTTTTAGACACTAGCCTCTTTTGTATAGCCAAAAGTCGATCTGCCACCTCGTGCCAGTGAATATCCTGGTTTGTTTCCAAGAAACCACTCTTTTCATTCCACTCAGTACCCTTGACTGGACGTAGTTTGCCATTTTCCTTTCTCACCTCTCCATCCACAAGCACAGTGTTGACATCACGTATTGTGGAATGTAACACAATAGCCATGACAGGATCCCGCTGAGTAACACCAATCATAGCGGGACTGAGAGCATCAAATATCACCAGATCCGCCTTTTTGCCCACTTCAATGCTACCAATGTCATGCTCCATGCGTAGGGCACGGGCACCCTGGATAGTGCCCAAGTTGAAGGCATGAGAAGTTTTGCGTGTTACCTCTCTGGGCCATATGCCGCTTTGGATGTGAGCTTCACTTTCAATTCCTCTTGCTGTCTGCAATGCCATCCGCATCTCATTTACCATGCTGCCGCTTGTTGCTGAGTGACAGTCGACACCTAGAGAGCACACTCTATCGATACCGGGAAGGTCTTTCCGGAAGCAGACTGGAGGTCCAACTGCCATGGCAAGCTCGGTATTCGGCGTAGCAGAGACAAAGCAGTTTGCATCGTTCAGTAATTTGACGTCTTCAGAGGTAGCTCCACCACCATGGGAAAGCACGATGCCTTTCTGTAACAGGCCATAAGATTTTAACAAGGCAGGTAGACTCTCACTATCTTTGATGAAGTTTTGGATGAAGTGTGATGTAATTATCTTCGTGCCCAGGGACTTGACTTTCTGGAAAACTCCCAAGACAACGTCTTTGGGAAGATGGTAGAAGTCAAATCCGAATCCCAATTGGACACGAGAACCAGAATCGTTAAGTGGTTGTGATGTGGCAAGTTGTTCAAAGGTTGTCATAATCCAACTAGGCAATGGTTCGGGCGAAAATTCAATCTTCGACTTTGTGCTCGCAACAATGGAAACCGGAGTATAGCCGAAAATCGAGCGGATTCCTGAGGAAATTGTCCCGGCTATTGCCGACCAGCCTTGGAATCGAAATTAGTATCTGAATATCTCATCGAGGGCTGCTATACTTACTGTGATCTTTGGACCAGTTCATATGAGCATGATCCAGGGTGGTAGTTGTTCCAGCATCGATAGATTCCAAACTGCCTGCTAGATTCGCCCAAAACATATCTTCTGCTTTGAGTTCCATCCCAGCGGCAATTACTTCATAATGTTAGTGATTGATAGCTTCGATTTTCATTAAATGGGTACGAACCGATTGCCAGGTACGGAAAGAGAGTTGTGTCTCCGAAGAATCCCTTGAGGGGCGACTGCCAAACATGGCGATGTGTATCCACAAAGCCAGGGGAGATGACCTTGTCGGTACAGTCTATGACATGACATCCAGCGGGCGCAGGAATGGAGGGGTCTATCTTAGAGATTCTGTCTCCCTCAATGAGGATATCGGCCAATTGGGGGGATATATGGTCCTTCTCGCCATGAATAAGAACAGTTCCTCCTCTGAGGAGCTTTGAGGCTTTGTTGCGAACAGCTGTGCCTCCTCTCAGAAGCGAGGACATGATTAAACGATGGTTATGTCGGTTATTGAATAAGAAATTTGTGTGACAAGACCGCGAGCCGAGGTAGAAATGGATAGACAGTTAGATTAGGGGCAGGTCTTATATACCTCAGTCTGGAGAGTGTAGTTAACGAAAGCGCAGACGACGAACAAGTCATGACGTCTTCAGAATCGGAAATATTGTCGGTGTTAAGAGCATAAGGCCGCAATTTCTACCGTCTTTTTCCAGGGCCACAAGAAATCTCCCCCTGTATCGACACTAGCATACTGTCCATGGCAGGACAAAAGAACTTGAAGCTTGTACCGTGGTAAACTTAGTCAGCCCAGTCACATAACAACGCAGTCACATAACCATGAATTAACGTAATCGAAAACTCACGTAATGGGCCCACATCCGTTTCCATACTATGGGATACCCTTATTCAGAATAGTGCCAAGACTTAAGTAGACTGCTGGTTAAAAACGTAGTACACTGTAGTTGGGTCATGTAGCGACCGGCAATAGACTTGGACTAGCCGGTATTATCAGTGCTTTTCATTCACTACTAGTAGCTACTATCCAGTCCGCACAAAGTTCATCTTCAATCCCCCGAATTTCACATCTTGAATGTTCGTAAGTTGGGAGTGGAAGTGGAGTGGTGGAACCGGGCACCATGTTCCGTGCGAGAAAACGGATTACGTAATATATAACGATAACATCCATTACGGGTTCAGTGACTCATTCTAACTCCGTTGAAACTCAGTTTTACTCCGAAGTATAAGTATTCCGAAAAGGTGGCCGCATATCGGAGAAATTCATTCATAAATTTTCGTACAAAATGGTGAAAATTGAGCTATTTGAAATTGATCATGTATGCATTCTCACGAGGCTCGGGCTCAATTGTTGCCCGAGAATACTGACATCCTTCTAGTGGATCCTATGTCAAACCTCGGATATCAAGCACAACCTTGCACATTCGTATTGTCTTCCGAAATCTCTTAGTGATGTTCAACGACAAGCCGGGAGTTCCGAAACTGGAACAGATGTCTTTTCTCCCATGCTATCGAAAGCGCTCGACTATGGCCCCATGAAAGGATCCGAAGCTCTCCGATCGAATATCTCCCATCTTTATTCGTCCGAATCTTCAAGCCCTTTATCGATAGAGAAGATAGTCACTACCCCTGGCGCGTCGCTGGCGAACTTCATTGTTCTATTTGCCTTGCTTGGGCCTGGCGATCATGTCATTGTCCAGTACCCCACATATCAACAACTCTATGCTGTTCCAGCATCAATCGGAGCGGATGTCAGCCTGTGGAAAACGTCTCAAAGTGAGGATTGGAAGTTAGATTTGGACGAACTGGAAAAGCTCATCAGACCGAACACCAAAATGATCATAATCAAGTAAGTTCAACACTGCGTTTCTGATTATTCTGCACAGTTTCAGACCTTTTTAACTCCTCACTCCAGCAATCCACAAAACCCGACCGGTGCGATTATATCCAAACAGACTCTCGAAGGGATTGTGCAAACTGCTCGGAAGTATTCTATCACGGTCTTCAGTGACGAAGTCTATCGTCCTCTGTTCCACTCAGTGTCACCCATCGACCCAGAATACCCACCATCAATCCTATCTATGGGTTATGACAATACCATCGCTACCAGCTCCTTGTCAAAAGCATATTCCTTGGCAGGATTGAGAGTAGGATGGATTGCGTCTCACAGCTCGAAGGTCATAGACCTCTGTGTCAACGTACGGTCTTATGCCCTGATCACTGCCAGCCAGATCGACGAATACCTGGCCTCCTTCGTCCTTGGCCCTCCAGTCCAGCAATTGATCGAAGGAAACCGCACACTGGCCAAACAAAATCTCAACATCGTGCAGTCATTTATTGACAAGAATAGTTCGGTCTGTGAATGGGCGAGGCCCGAAGGTGGACCCATCGGCTTCATCAGATTTGTGAGATCTGGTCGGCCGGTTGACGATGTGGTACTCTGCTCTCAGTTGCTAGAGAAAAGTGGCCTTCTCCTTGTTCCGGGCCGGAAATGCTTCGGGGACGGGGTTAATTTCTCGGGCTATGTCCGTCTTGGATTTGGTGGAGACACCGAGGAGCTGATCGCGGGATTGAAGGCCCTGCAAAGCTTCCTTGACAATCATTACATGGATGTACCCATGTGTCCTGGTGCTTAGCGTTCAAGCACGGTATTCTGCAAGTCTTCGTTATTTGTAATAGAGAAATACATATAGGTTTACCATCGATTTTTTTGTGCAGCCAGAGAATAGATGCAGATCATGTGACTAAGTGATGAGTCACGTGAAGCTACATAGATGCGCTCAAAATGTATTTCGATAGACTCGGCAGAGGTGCTGTGTTGGAATGACTTGAAATTAAAACGGGGGCATGTATCGTGAATAGGAATTTGTCCACGAGGTGATGAAAGCATCGTTAAAACCAGAGAGGTGTTGTAGCTTGCTCTTCAATTTTCCCGCATCTGCCAGCGGCTATCCAAGGTTGGGCGTCAGGCGTCATAAATCAAAATCTAATCATCATCTCCACGGCCACCACCACTGCCACTACTCGGGCGTCACCGCCTTCGCTTGTGGCGCAAAGATCGTGCGAGGTTTGTTAGGAAGCCATTAAACTTCGAATATGCTCCATATGGACTAGGGGGAGAATAAACGCAGTATGGATGACCTGGAAAGGAGGTTAGTGAGGTTCGGCACAAGCCATGTTCTTTCACTGACTCATTTCCATAGGCGAGCTCGAAATCGATTGTCACAGCGTGCATACCGCCGCAGACATGCCGAGCGGCTGAGAGAACTCCGAGAACGCGCCGAGGCTGGCACTACGTCGCCGAACGAAATTCTCGAGAAGACGCGGAAGGAGAATCAACTGTTACGGAAGCAGCTATGCGACGTTCAATCTAAGCTGGCCAGTGTCACTGAGAGTTTAATGACCTTGGCTGGCTCCGTGACTAACGTCTTGAATGAAAATTCGCCAGAGCAACCTCTTTTTCAGGGGACGAGGGTCGATCCACCCGTTGAACCAAATGAAACTACAGCTGAGACTGACATTCTCAACCCCGGTCTCGTTGACTCAACTCTGTCCTCAGATACGATGATCGATGAGATCTTCCAGCTGAACTCAGCCACGCCAGTTACTTATCCGCCCGAGACCCTCAGCTTGGCTGCCGGTCCTGCAACATCAAACGCTGGGCTTGACTGGGAAGCCATGTCGGGAAACCCAAGTGTTTTGTGTCACCAGCAAATCCCAAATATCTGGAGCTACGGGTACCAGATGGGCTTCCAGCCGTATGCGAGGGCCTTAGCAGGTTCTGAATCCTCGAGTATTATACTCCGCAAACCCTGGGTTGAATCAAATTCTGCATTCTCAGATCATATATCGGTTCTTCTCCAATTGTTAAAAGCAAACACGGAACCCCTCGAGTTACAGTGGAATGGGCTTGAATTGTATCGCATTCACAAGAGCTCTGGTTAAGAATTCACTTCGCTAATCATGCGACAGGCTCTACCGGCAAGTCGTTGCAGTGCTTGGGCTTTTTAACAGCCTAACCCGACCAGAAGCCATGGCATGGTATGCGAAAACGAGATTTCACCATATTGTCGACTTAACCACGTGGCAATTACACCAATGCCCGCAAACGCTAGAGAGGGTCGAAAAGCAGTATCGTCCGACAATGTTCCAGCTACAGCATGACCATCCAAAAGTGATCGATTGGATACCATTTCCATCTATCAGAGACCGCCTGATTCGCTTGCACTCGGCAAACCCTCAGATCGACCAGATATTCTGTGATTTGGTCAGCAGTTATACAATCGAAGCCTGCATGGCAGATTTAGTATTGGGAGCACCCGCACAAAGAGTCTACATCCGCGTTTTGGACGTCTCTATGGGTGCTGCTGATATTAAGAACGGGATAATTGATCCATCTACTGTGCTTCCGGTCGCAGATGCTGGAAGCTTGTTCTCGAACCCTAAATGTGCTCAAGCTCTCTTCGTGCTCTTGAATATGGATCATGGAGTCTCGGAGTATAAACTTGATCCTTCCTTTTTTGGAACGTATCCCGAACTCTTCGACCCAGAAGAGGACTATATTGCGCAGGGCGTTCCATTGAGGCCAAATATTCAGACGATACTACCTCGCCCAGTTCGTCTAAATAATTTAACGTTCCAGACATATCGGAGCTTCATGGAATTTCACAAGCTAGCTCTTACACCTTTTCAAACCCCGTCTGTGCTCATATAATCAGTCGATCCACCTATTTTTCTATCAAGTGAAAATATTCTCAATGATGAGCGCATGCAATTCTTTCTTTCATGACTCCAGGGCTGTTGGTCACCTGTTCTATTTAAACAAACGGAAGACATGTTAAATAGCGATCCAGGCCCTCGACCTGGAGATATGTTATTTCCGCAGCGCTGAGGCTACCGAGTCCATGCCATGGACTTAATATCATGACATTAAGCAAATCTGGCCTTCCAAGTGTGGCATTGTGCACATCGATCACTACCTACAGGTGCCTCGAACTCGGTCTCAATGGATTTCGTTTACAAAAATGGTTCAAGGTTTACAGTACAGCCGCCGGGTTTCATGCTGGTGCATGTGCGAATACCCCGACTCCCCAGGTCTGTCACTAGATTTCTTACACGGGTGCCCGCACGACAGAAGCCTGTGCTGTATATTCTGCATACCAGTGGGAAATTACAGGCAGTCTGGGTCCTACGAGCCACCCCGTTGCTCCCAGAGCAATCGCAACTCCTAGGAATTAAGAGTCCCTAAAAGCTCATTCAGGAGGTAAGGTCTTTGCTCGGAGGCGCTTGGCTTGAGTCACAGTTGACGGGCGAAAACCCCAGCTAGCCATTTAGTGGTGAATGCGGACTCACCCGGGGACTACACCCATATTAGTGCTCGTTTTTTCCATTTCAGACTGGCATTCTCACTCATAGCCCTGCCCTGCAAATAGATTTCCAACTTCTGATAATTCCTCCCGGTAGGCCTAGTTAGCTTCTGCGTCGAAATTACTTCATACCTGTAGTGATATCGATTATGCGCCCACTGCCTCCATGTACTCCTTGAGCGATTTGTCCCTGCCTTGTCAGTGGAGGTCTTCCAAAGAGTCGGCACCTGAGATGTGAGTCACTTCCACATATAAAACATCATGCGTCGCAAATTACTAAAATAGGCTTATAAATAGTCGCCCAATTATTCTGTAAAACCCCATCCAAGATGATGGAAGTCATGGAAGGTCCAATAAAAATCCACCTATTAAATAAGACATCCTCTGTGCAAATTATGAATGATCATCCATGATTTTTAATGCATGAGTTGAAAAAATAACGCAAAAACCTGTGCCGCTGTAAAGCAGACTAGTCCATGGCTTTCGGAACTTTTTTGATTCCGGTCGTTGTGACATTGCTGGCTTGACATGAGGAAAGAGCGACTACAGATCTCCCAGTTTGCAAACTGCGGATGCGGCTAAAGACTCGGTGGAACCTTGCCCACCGAAGAGGAATCCCAATCCTTTTTGATCAAATCGGCGGCCTTTTCGGCCACTGCATACACACTGCTGATGATGTTGCCACTAACATTGTTCGGGAAGACCGATGAATCGGCGACCCTTAGGCCTTGCACTCCCTTGACCCTCAAGCTGGAGTCCAGGGCATCTCCCATAGCAACGGAGCCGCACACATGGTACTCGCCCATAACAACATCTCGTACTGCGCGTTTAGCCTGCCTGAGGTCCTCCAGGTTCACTGATGGTTCAGGAAAGGCTCGTCGTGCAATCGATGACTTGAGATGCTGTGACTGGCCGACTCTGTTTCCCCATCGGAGGCCGGCTGCTATAATGGCCTGATCTGCGTCGTGGCCAATATAGTTGGGCTGGATAACGGGCGGCTTGGTGGGGTCTCCGTTCTCGATATGGACGTATCCTCGTGACACGGGGTACTGCAGGCAGATAGCGAAAGTCAAGCCAGCTGGTTGCTCAGATGCTCGAGGAGGGAAGATATGACGCTGGTGCTCAATGCCGTCAATATTCGCCGTCGAAGGCACTAAAACAAATTGCAGGTTGGCAGAGGTATCGCTCTCCAGATGTGCAATAATCTGTGCCAGTTGCTTCGCGTGGAAGGTGCTAGTTGGCTTGATATCTCTGATGCTCTGAATTACCGACGCGAGCTCTGTGCTAGACATAGCGCTCTTAGCCGGGAAAAATCCTTGCGTGCCGGGTATGCAGCTAAGTGGACCGCCATTGGTCTTCTCATATAGCTCGACTGCCTCCTTCATGACGCTAGGAAGCTGATGCAGAGTATCCAAGGTAACGACTCCCGGCTGAACCTCCCAGACCAGGAGCGAAAGAGAATGGTCTTGGAAATTGGCGCCAACGGCAGGATTTTTGACCTTACATTGCACACCAGCAGTCTTCAGGACTGTGGGATCGCCAATGCCTGACAGCTCGAGAATCTGTGGCGACTTAATTGCGCCTCCGCAAACGATCACCTCTCTCTTAGCATCCACTTTGTATTCACGGCCTCCATAAATCACGCTGATCCCAGTTGCTCTCTTATTACTGTCATCGAGAATCACCTTGTTGACGAGGGCCTCGCAAAGAACCTTTAAATTCGGACGGCTTCGATTTTCATGATAATACCCACGTGCAGCGTAGCTGCGCTTGCCCCGGTTAGGTCCAGTTCGAATCACAGAACCGAGTGTGTGGTAGAAGCCGATATGATCGCCGCTCCAGGGGTCAACAGGTTTGCCTGTGACTCCCGTTACCTCGTCCGCGGCCTTGATGATATCGTTCTCAACTGGCATGATGGTGTCATTGAAGCCCGTGTGGACCGGTCCACTGGTCCCATGGAATTTCCCGACCAAGGGCATATTGGAACGATCTGTGATCGCGGAGTCGATCGGATCAAGCGTCTAACGTCAAACCTTTATGAGAATTGTTCTGCAGTTGAAGTCCAGAGGTGCAACATACCTGGTGCTTACACATATAATGCTGCATATTTTTGGCAGACCAGCCCTCATCACCAGTCAGAGCGGCCCAGTCGTCATAATCCTGCAATGAACCACGGACATACATCATGTAATTGATGCCACTAGAGCCACCCAAAAGCTTACCGCGAGGAACATGATGGACTTTACCATGGTTCGCTTGCTGCGGCGCAGTATACATGCACCAGTCGTACGTTGGATCCTCGAGCATACCAAGGAATGCCCCTGGGATGTCCACAAGCGGGTCTCCGATGCGGTATTTGCCCGCTTCGACGACCCCGACAGAGGCATTGGGATCTTCGCTTAAACGAGCTGCAATTGTGCAACCTGCGGTGCCTCCGCCGCAAATAATGTAGTCGAATTTTGTGCTCGTGAATTCCTCAATCGAGCATATGGGTGATTCGACATTGTCACTTGAAGCCCGTTGCTCTGCCATGTTGTAATCAAAAAAGTGACAGGGGTTGAATGGTAGCTAGTCAAGAGGTCCGCAGCGGAGAAAATAATTAATGCCATGCCCAGTCTGTCGCAGGATCATGAGATATTTAAGTTATCCAAGATCGTGGGGAAGGGGTTGAGGGGGGAGAAGGTGCGTATTGCGAGCCGAGGGTAGGTAGGCAAGATCGTACGGGGGAGTGACCAGTGTGCTACGCTACGAATTAATTTGGAGGCGATATGGAGGACCGAACCTGGGGGCCGAAGAACTTGGAGGCACCGATCTATCTGGGATGTAGAATTTCTACGGTACACCACATTCAGTTTGCGCACTCGGACACAATACAGCATTCTCGGCACGTTGGACCGAGACATTTCGCGGATGGGACCGAAGCTCGGTACGGCGGTACAGCCCTGCCGAGCTCTCGCCTGATTGTAGTCACCACTATGTGATGGCTATTGTTTCCGCGAATTTGTTATTCTTTGCGGAACCGTGTGCGGTCATTCGATCTATGGTCTTCTGAAATTTGAACCAATTGCAAAAAAATGGCTTCGTTCGCTAGTGCATCGTGTAGCCATGACGCTCAGCCAACAAATGGCATATTCAGATAATCCAAGTTGAATTCATCAAAAATCCAGTCCATAAAGCCCTCAGCTGCAGGTGCCACCACGCTTTCCATTCCAGTCCTGCCTTCTCCTAAATCCATATTCACCAATGCCATCCTGGGACACATATCATTGGGGAAAGGGAACAGGCTCGTCAGAATCGGAGTCAAGATCTCGAAAGACATTGGCGGCGGGCATATTTTCTGTTGACCCTTTACCGATGTGTGAGATCTCGGATGAAATTTAGCTGTACGAAGGCGGTCGACAGTCATCAAGATACTGTTGGCAGGTGGCCATTTCAGACACATGCATCTCAGCGCAGTTACAAAGATATCTAGCTCTGTATTGCACAAGTCATGCTCTTCGGGAAGTAGCTTATCTCGGTGGATTTGCGGGATACAACCCACCATCAGCGACCAATTATGAACTGGCGTCAGGTAGTTGGTTTCGTCGCGGTCGTCAATTTCCTCGTACAGACGCGCCATGCAGGACGATGCCACTAGAGACAGAGTGGGTGTCACGGAAGGGTGAATAACCTGTCCGTATAAATGAACGACTAAGATGACGCAGGTAAAGTAGTGGATATGCAATTCACTGATGTCTCGTCGATAATTTCTCCGACCAGATTGATCGTAAAGGCGCAAATTACTCGGAAGGTTCGCAATCCATTGCTCCAAAGAACTGAGAATGCATGACACCTGTTATGTTCTTCCAATCAGCATGTTGCCATTCCACCAAGCTAGACTGGGGAGGTGCGGAGTTCATCGCCTAGAGAATGTTCTAAGAATAGTACGCACTTGTTCTAGAGTGATCTCAGCTTTTCGATCTTGGAATTCCACAATTTTTTCGAGGAGCACATTCAGCTTTGTATATTCAATGAATACCTCTGCTGTAGCATCCGCAGACTCGAAATCCTCAAGCCTTAAGGGGCGCAAGTCTATGCTCTGGGATATTAGGAAAGCAGGACGTCCAAATGCGGCCGCCTGCAGCTTATCTGCGACCTGGGCACAAACATCAGAACAGAACACCGCGCTGGAGCTGGACACTCACAAAGAGGAACCACATTATTCGGCGGGCGGCCCCTGGGTTGGATAATTTCGAGTAACTTGATTCTCGATGAAGACCCATCTGATATGCAAGCCGCACAGCGGTGCCGAGCCAGTGGTAGGAGGAATCAAGGCTCACCACCACAGGTGGGGTTATAATCCAAAAGCATAGAATGCAAAGCGTCTTTAATATGGCAAAGTTATCGTGCTCATGTTTCGCATATATCAGGGTTTTGATCTTGAGGTAGTACAACTCGCTCAGAATTGTGGGAGATTGGTCCCTTGGGTATCGGAGTTGGCAACCGATCAAACAGATTGCCTGCAGTAGCAAGATAGATGGCTCCTCAACGACTAGGTCTGCCCGATCTATGACGGGTGCGATATGGTAAAGATGTTTGAAATATGTGTCGGTGAAGACCTGAATCTTGGATGGAGGGGGGAGAGATGTCGCATTGGTGACTCTTAATATCTCATTATGGACGTGTTCTGGAAAAGAACCAGCATCCGGCCTTTCCAAGGTAGGGACTGATGAAGAGGAAGACATCAGAGATTGCTCCCCTATATAACCAGGCTGATCAAGTGGAGAATTGATAGCTTGATGATGGGCACTCTGGGGATGGCTTGACAGACTCAACCCAGGCTGACCAGTGCAAAATGATTCGTTGGCGTTGTCCCTGGGATTTGAGGCCAAAGAAACAGGGCTTGCAGTTGCTGATGGCAAAACCCGGTTACGTGTCACACGGGCAGCCCTATCATTGTGAGGTCTAGATAGAGGTGAGCTTCTCAAAAATATACGCGGTGACGTTATGTTCATAAGGGCTTACTTGCAATGTTGGCCACGCCTTTTACAATTGCTGCAAATACCAACTTCCTGTTCTTGGAGATCGCATCGTACCTATCAGACCATTAGTTTCGCCAGGGGCCCGGAGGTAGAGGTTACGTTCCTTCCGCGTGTGGCAGTGGACACAGACAATCTTTGCCCTCTCACGGAGCTTTGTATTAGGAACAGTTGGAGAAACCATCATGAGACCCACTCAACAATTCTGCCATGCCCAAATAGCTGCAGTTCATGCATGGTACATGGATATGTCGGCAGGGGCATGCGAATAGGCCTTGGGCGAAGTCAAGATTATGTAATACCTAGATCTCGGAAAAAACCCCGTCCGCAATTTGGGGTGTCTTTAGTAAAAAGATGGGGTGTCTCAAACATTTCCCCCTCAGGTCAGGTTTTAGTCAGCATGCCCGTCAAGCCCCAGATTTCATTTCGAGAACCCGCGAAACCCAAGAGTGATTCGTCAGGTTATACACTTTCGTGGGTAATATTATGGGTTACCCACAGGTACCTGCCAAGAACCCACTGGCGGGTTCATGAAGGCCAAAACTCGCGATCGGCGTAGTCTAGCAATGCCTCGTATGGAGCAGCTGATCTGAGGTTGGAGAAACCAGTCAAGGAGGAATGTAATGAATCTAATCGGTTCTAAGGAGCAATTATACAGGACAAGGAGTAGATGGTGGAATAGAAGAAATATATGGTTGTTGATTCGGCTGGTCTATGAAGAACAAGAGGAAATATAGACCATGCTTTATGTATACATATTTATCTTTAGAGAGAGACCCTTGGGCAACAGAGCTAGCCGAAGCTGACTAACTTATTTGTCCGAGGCGATCTGGGCTCTATTAACATTAGCGTATTACTCATCTCATCTGTCAGGGGGACAATACACTTTCTATATTCCTCTACAACCTTGGTCGGCCCCGAATTGGAATGGACAAAAATCCCAAAAGCTTTGATAGCACGCCCAGGTCCCCCTCGGCTTGCTCAATAACTTGAAGGTCACCTTGGAGGACCTCAGCCAGCTGAGCTTTGCTCAGCGTCAGGCTTAGATTTGCCTGTTCACGAAAAGTCTCTTCCCCAGGCTGGCTCCGATAAGTTAGGGCGCCATTGCTCAACGATAATTTCCAGCGACATTTCTCATCAGGCACTAGGATATCGACAGTGATTATCTCGCCATCTGCCCGACTGCCATCTAATTGGATAGAGATGCAATCCAACCACTCATTCACTGATAGCAATGGATTTATCGTTTGTAATTCTGGCGTTTTCTTAGGCATTCCCTCCGCTGTGTCGCGGAGATCTTGCGCACGGGTCAGATAAAAATTACGCCATACGGCATTCTCTGCTCCATAACCTAGCTTCTCAAACACCGACGCCAATGATTCTCTCACTGATAGCGTAGGCTCCGTGAAAAGTGCGTGGTCGAGCAAAGTGGCTGCAAAGCGGAGATCGCCATTGTCACGATACTCTTGGGCTTTTCTAACAATATTGTCCACGCCTCCCATGCAGTCGACATACCGCTTCCCTTCATCTTCCGGGGGGTGCTGCCATAGATGGGCCGGGTTGCCGTCGAACCAGGTCATGTATCGCTGGTATATGGCTTTCACGTTGTGGCTGACGGAGCCGTAGTAGCCTTGGATGTGCCAAGCCTTTTGTAGGGACGCAGGTAATTTGATCTTTTCTGCAATTTGTGTACCTGTGAGTCCGAGGTTCATCATCCGGCACGTCTGGTCATGAAGGTAAGCGTATAAATCGCGCTGCTCCGATACGAGCTGGTTGAGCTTTTCTTGGCCCCAGGTGGGCCAGTGGTGACTAGCAAATAGGATATCGGACTTATCGCCAAACAAGACCAAGGTTTCGTCGAGATACTTGGACCATGCTTTCGCGTCCCGCACCTGAGCACCCCGGAGAGTGCTGATGTTGTGCATACAATGCGTAGCGCATTCTGAGATGCATAGGGCCCGTTGTTCCGGAAGATAAAGATTGATCTCTGCTGGTGCTTCTGTTCCGGGCACCATCTGAAAGATGATCCTCACGCCATCCAGTACATGTTCCTCGCCTGTCCGTTCTACGTACACATTTGGTGGGATGAGGCCACTAGTTCCATCGGAACTGGTTAGGCCAAGCCCGGAGCTAACCTGGCCTAGGGGGCCTTTGACCAGACGGTTGCCAAACATATACGCTGCGCGTCGGCGCATCGCCGGGCCGGCAAATATATTTTCGCTAATGGCTTCGTCCATGAAATGCTCCGGTGCGAGGATTGGAATGGACGCTGGTCCGCCGGACGGAAGCACACCCGCTGCGCCTCCAAAATGGTCCACATGCGAGTGGGAATATATAAGACCAGTGACTTCCCGGTTTCCGCGGTGTTGGCGATATAGCGCCAGGGCTGCTGCGGCACATTCTGCCGAAATAAGCGGATCAATCACCACGACTCCATGCCGGCCCTCTACCATGGTCATGTTGGAAAGATCAAACCCCCTGACTTGATAGATGCCTCGGGCAACCTCAAAAAGCCCTTGCTTATAGCATAGTTGGGCCTGTCGCCAGAGTTTTGGATTTACCGTCTCAGGGCAATCAGCCTCAACAAAGGAATATTGGTCGTTGTTCCACACGACGCGGTTGTCGCGAGCACGGATGATGCAAGGTTTCAGAGAGTCGATGAATCCTCGGGAAGCGTTCTCAAAGTCTTCTCGGTCCGCGAACGAAGGGGAAATAGCTTTTTCAACACGGGCCATGGTGGGCTACGAGTGCTGAATGACGGAATATGAAAGGATATTTCGTAGTTTGAATCAGAAATGCTGTGAAAATGCATTCAATTCTGGTATATAAAGTGAGTCTTTATGTATCCAAGGGTAGACTAGCTGTTTTGTTCTCTCGCTCTTCTACTCGGGCCGAGATGCTAGGTTCGGTCCAGGTCCTCTCGCCTCGCCGAACCTTCGGTACCCCGCACCATATACCGAGATTTCCCCAGGTATTTGTCTACCGAAGGTCGATCTATAGGCGAAATGAAATATGACTGGATATCAAGGACTTGTTGTTGACACCTGCTCCATTTTTTACATAAACTCTTCATACCTGACGTAAATCTTTCTAGCTCACCTCAACCCACGAGATTTCGTCTATGCCTGAGAATCTTCTTCCTGCTATGCAGAATCACCTAGAATCAAACTACTATCATGACTCTCTCTGAACTGTGTTGTAAAACCAACGACGATGTCACCGAATTCGTCGGGATGAGCGACTCTTCGAAAGACCCGGAACAGGCCCCTGGCGTTGAAACTCACTCTCGCACTAAGCGGCAGAGAATCACCCGCAAGGTGGATTTCCGTATCGTCTTTCCTCTTGGTCTCATGATGGCCGCCAGCTTCTTGGATAGGGCTAATATTGGAAACGCTGCAATTGCTGGGTAAGCAATAACCCTGTTCTTCCTGTTTTCGCGTTTCCAGGTTTCAACTCTAATTTCACACCGCACTGAAGTATGACTGAGGATCTAAACCTGGGCAAGGGTAATCGCTATGTGAGTATGATGAGATAGTCGAGACATTCAAAACTGACCGCATAGTCCGTCATCCTTCTCGTTTTCTTTATTGCCTATGTTCTTTTCCAAATGCCTACGACGGTTGTCGTGCGCAAACTCGGGCCGCGAATCTTCCTTCCCACTATAACCCTTCTCTGGGGGGTAGTCATGATGGTATTGATTTATCCTTGGTTGTATATGCTATTCAAGAGTCGTTAACCCGCGACCTAGTGCTTCGGTTTTGTCCATGACTGGCGAGTTATGATTGCTCTTCGATCGCTCCTCGGCATCTGTGAGGCAGGCCTGTTTCCGGGGGCGGTCTATACAATTTCACAGTGGTATACTCGAGGTATAGTACTATTCAGTCGTACCATGGCAATGGGCTACTCACATAATCTAGCCGAGGTTCAGACAAGGTACTCTTTATTCTATACTATCAGCCTATTCGGCGCAGCCTTTTCAGGCTTGCTTGCATATGCCTTCTCTCGAATGAAAGGCATCGAAGGCCTCAATGCGTGGCGGTGGATTTTTATTATGGAAGGATTGTTGACTTGCGCTATATCCTTCATATCGTTTGCAATCTTAGTGAATATGCCCTCAGATGCTCATAAAACGTGGAAGTTTCTCACGGAGGGAGAAGCAGCCTATGTGATTGAAAGCATTGGCTATGAACGCAATGATAGTGATGAGCAAGACTCATTCGAGTTCAAAAAGTTTTTCAGGCCGGCCCTGGACATCAATATTTGGGGATTTGAGCTCAGCTACCTGTAATAACTCGTCACTCGTTATATCACCATTTCGACCGCTAATAATCACCACAGAAGCATGAGCGCAGTCATCTATGCCATTGCCTTTTTTATGCCAATCATATTACGGGAACAGATGAAGTTCAGTCTCGTTGAGTCTCAAGCCTTGAGCACTCCACCCTATATGTTCGCGTGTCTTCAGATGTGCTTCCAAGGATGGCGGGGCGGAATCATCCAGTCGCGAAGCCTCATAATTATCTACAATGCCTTGCAGGCTGCAGTGGGAGTCTGCATCCTGGCATGGGTAGAAATCCCGGGGGTGCAATATTTCGGCATCTTTTTGTTGGCTGGAGGAACGCACTCGAACCTGCCCGCCATCATAACGTGGCAGACTAACAATATCCGAGGAAAATGGAAACAGTCGTTCTGTAGCGCCAGCATCATAGGAGCAGGAGGCGTCGGCGGTATCACTGGTTCGCTGGTGTTTCGCTCTCAAGATGCACCTCGTTATATGCCCGGCTTTTATGCTTGCCTAGTGTGGGTTTTTTCAATACTTTAGTAGTCGTGTCGTGCCCGCGCTGATGATTATTACCAACAGGTGCTGTGCTTTGACTATAGCTATTTCGGTTGCAATGGCAATCCGCTTCCATCGGGCCAACAAACGGGCTGCTTGTGGAGATATCATCATTGAGGGACTGGAAGGATTTTATTATATGCTTTAAATAGAAATAACATGATGTACTGCATGTAGTTGGCAGCGGAAACAGAGATTTGAATCTGGGGAATCAAATTGCTGGACCCCTAAAATTAGCTGAGGTAAATGTTAAACCGAGAAATGTTATGATATCCATAAATATACCGAAGGCAAATATTATAACTGATGCAAAATGAAGCAAAAATTCAGAGAAGCCTAATGTTTCTCTTTTGATACTCTCCCACCCTCAATGCTCCTCCCAAGGAGGTCCACTCTGGCCATGGCAACCTTTTCATTGCAAATTTTTCATTTCCAACTTCCTCAGTGAGGTGAAGGTCGCCGAAAATACAGCCAGTCCCTGATATCCGCGGAGAAGGACCCGATATTCAAGGCACGTTGGTGGGCTGAATAAAACCACGTTCGGACTAGACTGCGGCACTAACGCAATAACCATGGCTATCATTTGCTAACCTAGATATGGTTTTGGTTAACCGATGATTAGATAAACATGGTAAACAGGCCAAGTCTCGTGATTTATTGGTAGACATTGACATACTCATTGGCGGGTAAGGGGGGGCCTATCCGACCTACGGGTATACCCAACTATCTATAGATACCTAAACTTAATAATCCACTAAGGAATTCGGATTAATATAGTTTATACTAGTTTTTTAGGTATTTATTAGTAAACTTATAGATAAAAGAATACCCCTAGGAGTAATTAAATTAGAGAAAAAGGCTTTTTTTTCTATAGAAATCTATTAAAAATTAATAAAAATTTATTATTCTAATAGATCCTAGCCTAGCTAAAAGCTTTTATATAATTTAAGAAACGTTCTTACCCTACTAGAAGCCTATAATTAGTTTTCTAGTATAGAAGATAATTAGACTAGATTATTAGTTTTATTAAGATTATTAGATGAAAAAAAGTTTATTTTTTTAGCCCTAATAATAATTTTTAAAATATTCTCTATATCTTTTTTTATTACTAATTAGTTTAATATTTTCTAATTTAATAAAAAGATAGTCTATTTTATCTTTATTATAAATAGTAAAGAATAAATTATGTTTCTTTAACCTTAAATTTAGTAGTATAGATAAATATTATAAAATCTTAAATGATATATTAAAATAATCTATATAATAATAGTAGACATTATAGACTAAATTAAATAGTCTTTCTCTATCTATATTACTGTTACGGACCCTACGACATGAGGGGCCGCAGCCTACAGATGGGCCACCAAGAGCCAATCGTTCCTGGGAAAGGAACGCGCAGACGGATCACGTGAGTGACGGTCGGAATCAGCCTCTGATTCACGGTCTCAAGCAATACTACATTAACCACTAAGACGGTTAGCGCGACGCTCAGGCAAGTGTTCTTTCTACCCGCACTATTATTACGCTATAAGTGTAAGCACCCGGTAAAGCGCTTTACGTGACCACTAGGGTATACCGGTCAGTATATTAGAAGGTAGCTAGAATATGATACACTAATATACTATCAGATATACCACCTAGTATACTAGCAAGAGAAGGGCTAGATATATAAGGATACTCATTCACGTATATATATTTAGTTCTTTGTGATCAATCTATCTAAGTTACTATAGTATACCTTTGGATTATTCTTTATTGTTCTTAACCCTTATAATAAATATACTATAATTAGAGGAGCTCTTCAGACTAACCTAGTTAGCGCTCTACCTAGTATATCCTTTAAAGTTACTTAATAGGACCTAAGTCTATATAAGGCTTAGTATAGTAATAATATAGTTATAAGATAATACTTAAGGATCCTAAGTGGGACCGTTGGCTACGAGGAACAACTAGTAAGTTGCTGACAAACGAACTAACCACTCACTGTGACCAGTTAGCAACGTGTAACAATTACTAGTAAAGATAAAAAAGATATCTTTAGTAGTATAGGCTAACAAAATCTATTGTTTATTTTCTTACGAGAAATTTTATAGTTTTAAAAAATATATATCTAATAAATAGAATTAGACTAAAAAAGATTAAAATAAATATATATTAAATATCTCTAGATAAAAATATATATTTCTTAAACTAATTTTTAGTATAAAAAAACTATAATTTATATATTAGAACAAATTATTCTATAGATATAAATAGTACTAAGCTTTTTATTTACTACTTTTTATATAATATTTTTAAAAATTACTCTAGACTATTTTAAAAGTTTTAAATATCTATTATTTCTATAGAATCTTTTATTAAAACTGTTAGATTAAAAATTTAAAATATTTAAAAAATATATTATATAAATTAAAAATATTCTAGATTAATCAATCAATCAATCAATCTTCAATTACCTAGTACCTAAGCTCGCTTTACATGAGTACTGCTATACTAGGTCGCTGATTGGCTAGCCAATCAAATAAAGGGGGGTTAGTCTATAGCTGCCGTGGCTACCTAAGTAGCTAGGCCACTACTACCAGAGCCGCCCGGAACCTAGGGAAACCGATCAGCTATATAGAAGGGGATATAAATACTTTAAAAATAAGTAAATAAAATAGATAGTAGTGATACTAGGAAAATAGGTAGAAATAAATAATAAAATAAATAATAAGAGATACCTAAGGACTCTACTACCCCTAGAGCGCCTAAGTCCCCGCCTAGCACTACTTCTAACACTAACACCTATATCCTCTTTCTAACTATCTGAATAAGGCCTCTTAGTATATATCCTACTACTTGTCCTCTCTCTTCTTTGACTCTCACTTCTTTTACTCTACTCTTACTTTCCTATACTCTACTCCACTATCTTATAGCTCCCTTATATTACTAAGACCCTAAATTACTAGATCCTAGGATTTTAGGAGCGAAAGGGCATATTTAATTACTATTATAGGAGAGTAAGGTTAAAAATACTCTAATTAGCTATACTATAGTAGCCGAAATACGCCAGATATACACTTCTAGGACCATAATTCGCTATATATACTATATCCCCTATACCTATAGGTAGTATCTGAATCACTAGTCCTTAAATTACTAAAATTATCTCTCCTTTCTCCTCCCTTTAATTAATTCTCTAGTAATACTATTTAGTGTGGAATAGGGTTATTCTTAAGATAGTGCTATAGTAGACCTAGTGCCTGCACACTATATTAATATATTAAGATTAGAATAATCTTACTACCCTTAATATGAGGGTTAATAGGTTTATTATGATATATATAAATTAATAGGTTCCTATCCTACCAGTTTACTCTCTATACCTTTGAACTACTAATAGGCTAGTACCTAGAAGAAATTTAGCTACTTTAATACTAGCTAGAAAGATAGAGAGTATATCAGTTATTATCACTATTGAGATTTTTGGAGCGAAAGGGCATGTTTGATTACTATCGTGGGAGAATGAGTTTAAATACACTTAAGTTCGGCTGCGGTGCGGCAGCCAAAATACGCCAGATATGCACTTCTGGGATCACACTATATCTAGCCTGTCTAGCTCTCTATATAGGGTTGCCCGCTACTTATTGAACTAGGGGTAGACTAGGAGGATATACTTAATAGTTTATCAAATATATTTAGTACTATAGCTATAGTATATAGAGATATTTTAGTTAATATTATAGAGATAAGAGACTAGGCTAATTACCTCTAAGTATACTTAAATTATCACTCATACTATACCTTTTCTCTTGCCTTTCTAGTATTCTAATATCTTCTTTCCTAGAAGTTTAATTAATTATTTTACTAATATTACTACTTTCTACTTTAATAGTGGAGTCCACTTATATTCCTATCTTTTCTTTATATTCTTCTGAATTTATATCTTCGCTACTAATTAAAGCTATTAATAATAGTTATAGATAGATTTAGGGGTATTTAGAGGTTTAAAGGCTAACTAAGCTATTTTCTTCGCTATATCATTAGCGAGCTAATATAATGATCGAGATTAGACTCTATTTCCCCTTTGGGACTAGCGCGGACTCCGTAGCCTATCTACGAGCCTCACCCTCTTCTTGCACCTCTTCTCCTCTCTTCCTAGACTTAGTATCATATATCTAATACACTTGTTTTATAACAATCTAGCCATTATTATAGCTAAGATAATTATAAGAGAATACCAGGTTAGATAGCACTAGTGATTAGGTAAAGGTTACAAGAGGCTTAGAAAAGGAAGGAGGTTGATTAGTAGGTTCTTATAAGTAGAGACTAATACTTAAGGAATAGAGGCTCCTTCTATATAAGTTATTCTAATAAATAATAGGGTACACTGCCTATATAATTTTTGATCTAATTAGACCTATTCTACCTTACTTAATCTTATTCTCTATCTAATCCTCTAGGTAACTAAAGAGATTATTTAAATTATTCGCTAAATTCCTTAATAATTATCCTCCTCTCTAAGACTATCTATCATTAGATAGATTTATCTTTATTCTATTAGTTATTTATAGATAAAATACTTCTAATATAGTTATTAAAGGGTATTTATAGGATTATTATAGTATATAGTTTTAATAAAGAAAAAAAAGATAGATATAAATTATAGTATTAAATACTATATAAATTTATATCTTTCTTTTTCTAATTTTATTTATTAATAGTATAGTAGATAATACTAATATAATCTATTTTTAACTTAGTATTAATATATCTATACTATAAGATAAAAGAGGTAATCTCTATTAGATATACTATAGTATAATTTAGGAGATAAATTTTTATATCTACTATTTTAACTATATAGTTACTAAGTAGGAAATTACCAATAATCTCTATTCTTATATTTTTAAGATAATCTATTATTTATATAATAAGTTTTTTTTAAACTATTATTATTAGTATACTAATAGAAAATATATATATCTAATAGTAGGTTCTATAGCTATTTTAGTTATAATTTATAACTAACTTTTATCTATTATAACTTCTAGGAATATTATATAGTAAAATCTATATATTTTATACTATTATTAATTAGATTTAGAACATATAGACTAGATTTATTCTAGGGTTACTATTCTCTAGTAGTACTATCTGTAGTCTAGTACTAATTATCTAGGGAGTAGAAGAATAAAAAGCTATAGTTAAAAAATCTTATAATTATTTTTAAGGATTTTATTAAATTATATATAAAATAGTTTAGTTTTATATCTATTAAAATAAATAATAAAGATTATATCTTTTAGTTAGAGTATAAATACTAGATATATTATTAGGAAATAGTTTATTTTAAATATTTAGTATTATTATATAGTAGTATTCCTAGAGCTTTCATAATAAATACTTTTACTCTCTATATTAGACCTTATAATTAAGATTACTATACCTAGTATACTATAATTTAAAATATATTTATAAAGATTATATAGATAGTAGTAGAAGATCCTAGTATTACTAAGAATTTATATAATATAATTTAATATATCTAGATTTATTTTAATAATAATATAATTACATAATATATACTTTTTTTCTATATTTTAGTTTTATCTTTCTTTCTTTAGGACTACTATTCTTAGTAATTTATTATATATTTCTATTCTATTTTACTATATCTAGTTTCAGTCTTTTTATAATTCTTTTTCTTTTTAGCTTTATTTTAGAAATAGATAATTAATCTTTGAGTATTTATATTTTTTTCTAGAATCTATTAGTTATATTTAGATAGCTAATTTTTTTATTTAACTAAAAAATAATTTTTAATTTTAATTTTAATTTTATTATAAATTTCTTCTAGTTTATAAATTTTTTTATTTTCTAATTCTAGTAATAATATAGTCTTTTTTTTTTCTTAGGATTTAGCTATAGTTTAAAAAATTAAATAGGAAATATATTATATAATTAAGAGTATTAGTTTAGTAAAAATAATCTATAATAGCTTCTAATTATTTCTTTAATTTAAAAAGATTTAATAAAATAAAAAACTAGTTTCTAGTACTAAAGACCCGTACCAGATGTTTGGGCACACAGCCCGAATTACCTAATATTACCCCACCACCCATAACCTATTCAAATATATATATGACTCAACATATTATATATAATCACTATATTGAAAATTTATATAGAACAACCAATTCTATATTTAGCTAATACCTAATATCTAGTATAATAACCACTAGTGAGGTGTACTATGTGTACTCGCTTAGTCACTAATAGAATTAGGCTATCTATAACCCTTTGGTCTAATGTATCCTATGCCTCATAAATAGCCTATTTGAAGAACTCCTAATTAGTCTCTAACCTGCCTGAATAGGCAAGCTTTGGATATAACTGGTAAAGCTTCTCTTTTAATAACCTCCATACAGATTCAATTGGGTTTAAATCAGGTGAGTGGGGCGGCTATTCTAGAACGTGAATACTATAGGTTTCAAACCACTCTTTTGCCTAGTTTGATATATATATCCGTGCGTTATCCTATTAGAATACTAGGTCAGGTGAATATATATCAACTAAACCTATTTCTAGCGCTTCTAAATATAAATTTGTTGTATATCCGCCTTTCTTCCCTAGACTATAGTCCTGATTAAGTATAACAAGCTTAGTTCGGCCACCAAACCAGATTCTAGCCCAAACTATTTAGGAAATATCCTTCACATAAGGCTTAATTAGGACGAGATCACGTCTATATATTTCCCCTTCTAGCTAAGTAATATATTTAGCGTTTAAATTAGGTGTTCATTGAACACTATATTCGTCCGAAAAGATAATATATTTAAGCTTCTCTCTAAGATCCCCACACTACTATTTTTGGCAAAAATGTCTTCTAATATATGCTAGAGCCTTTAAAATAGGTATATAGCGCCTTACCTAGAACCGCTTTAGGTCATAATTATATAATATCTAACGAATTGTTAATCTAGAGGGGTGGCCTGGTATCTACGTAGTAAGCTCTTTATAGCTTAACCAGGGCTTTTGGCGAGCAAGAATTCGGACGAATCGGGTAGTAGATTAGTTGAACTTAGCAGGAGTACCTGACCTAGGTAGCGAATTGACTGTGTGGTGGTTTTGGAAGCGTTTAATCGTCTTATATATTATACGCCGGTTGATACCAAAATCAGAAGCGATCTACGAAGCTGAATTGCCTAATTCGGAAGTGTATATAATAGCTAAGCGTGCCTTAGGTGAGAGTTCTACGCCTTTTCCACGTTTGTTTGTGGCTGCTTTCGCTATACCACTCATTTTGAGTGTATAGGAGAAAGTTGAAAAGAAGAAGTTGGGGGTTCTACGCGACAAAACGCGCTAGTAGCACTAGCGTGTGCCCAAACTTCTGACACCCCTCTGTGGTTTTTTTTTGTTTAAGATTTATAGTTAATAATTCTATAAAATTATTTTTAGTAAATTTAATAAAGATATGTTTTTTATTATAGTATTTAGCTTAGTTTTATTATATATTTTATTAAGATCTTATAAATTTCTTATATATAATTTTTAATTTTTTAACTCTATTAATAGTAGTTAGGGCTTTTTTAATAATTATAGTATTTATAATTTATAGCTAGAAATTAGATGAATAGTTTTAACTAAGGAATTAATAATATTATTATAGATAAACTAAATAATTTTTAGGAGACTAGTCTATTTAATTTATTTATCTATATAGAAATAATGAAAATATCTCTCTAATATTTAATTAGTTTATTTTATTTAACTATAAGTTTAGAGACAGAATATAGTTAATAAACATTTTTTAATATTTAATATATATTATATAGTTTTAACTAAAATTTATTTATAAAAATTAATTTTTTAAATAGATCTATATTCTAGTTTAATCTTCTTATAAAAATCTCTATAAATTTTATAGCTATAACTATTATAGAAACTAGTTTAAAAATATACTATTTAGTAAATTAGTTAATAATAATAAAAATAGTATTAATATATTCTTTATTTTTAACAATAGATAGTAATCTAGTAATAAAGTCTATAGATATCTCTTACTAAGGTCTTTTTAATATTAGTAATAACTATAATTTATTATAAGGCTAATACTAAGAAATAGCTATTCTAAGATAGATTTAATAAATTAAGATATATTCTTAGATATCTTAGTCTATATTTAGCTAGTAATATTTTCTTTTTAATAGCTTAGATATTTAGTTTTTCCTAAAATACCTAGCTAAGAGATTATTATAATAAATATTAAAAGGTTTATTTTAGAGACTATCTATATATAGAATATAGATTTTTTCTCTAAAATATATAAAAATTTTTTATAAAATCTAATTCTTAATCTATTTTTTTTAAGAAATTAATTTTTTTTATTTAATTATAGAGAAATTATTATTCTATAATTTTTTAAAATAATTATATAGATTAAAAAAATCTATTTATTTTTTATAGTTTTTTCTATAATAATATACTAGATAATTATTCTCTAGAGAAATAAATAAAAATAATCTAATTCTAACTAGATAGTCTAAGTTTCTATTTAAAATTCTAATTAGGAGCTAGTTTATTTAATTTTCTTAAAAGATATCTATATAGTATTTATAATTCTATTATATAGTAGCTTTATAAGTTTAGTCTCTAGAATTTTATTATAATTAATTATTCTAGATAGTCTATTAGCTAGATTTAATTTTTCTAGCTAGTAATAAATTATAAAATTAAATAGTATTAATATAAAATACTATTTAGTTTATCCACTATTTAGCTATAGATTTATATAATTAGTAAAAACTTTAATTAAGAATAAATTTCTTTTAAAATATTATCTCTAGTATTTAGAGAAATATATAATAATAAATAGCTTTTAGTCTAGAATTAAATAGTTTAATTCTATACTAGAGAATTTCTTTAACTAGAATATAATAGAATAATATATACTAAAATGATTAGATTATAATAAAATACTAATTATATTTTTTTAAAAATATTAGTTTTAAGTCTAATCTAGTAGTCTAGATTAAAATAATAAAATAATAATATAGATTTAAATATAGCTAGTAAATAGTAGAATATAAGAACTTTTTTTTTAATATTATAATATTATCTAGTTTTATTCTATTTTTACTATTTTTTAGTAAAAAAAATAAAAGACAGAGTAATTAATAAATAGTATTAGATAAATTATTAGTAAAAATTATAGAATCCTAGAAAAATCTAGTTTTTATAGTATAATCTTAGAAAATCCTATATAAGAATATTATTAATTTATTATAAATCTATTAAGATACTATTAGTTTCTATAATAAATCTAAGAAATTTAATTTTCTATTAGTAAAAGATATATTTTAGTAATTTTATATATAATCTAGTAATCTATTTTTTTTTTAAGGATAAGATATATATATTTTATATATAATTTATAATTATAAAAAAAGATTAGGATATTATTAAGATAAATAATAAAGATAATATTAAATAGTTCTATAAAATAGTAGAGATATTAGTTAGTCTAAATAGTATAACTATATATTTAAAATAACTATATTAGATATAAAAAATTATTTTCTATTTATTATTCTTTTAGATATAGATTTAATAATATATATCTTATAATTAATTAAGAATTTTAGAAATAAAAAAATAGTAGATAATAGTTTTTTATAAATATCTTATTTAATCTATAGTAATTAATATATAATTATAGATCTCTATCTTTTTTTAGAATAAAAAAGATAGAAATATTAATAAGATTTTTTAAAGATTAAATTTAGCTATTTTATAGATTCCTATTAAGATACTATTATAAATTTATAAATTTATTCTAAAAAAAAGAATATATAAGGCTATATAGTAATATTTTATTTTTTTAGAGTTTAATAGTATAATTAGTATCTTTTTTTAGTTAATAAAATATAGATATTTTTAGTATTAAATATATCTTTAAACTCTTAGAGCTTAAAAAGAATATTATTTAAAGTTTAGTCTATATCTAAATAGTCTTCTCTCCTAATAGAAATTAGTTTTTCTTTAGATATATAGATAATAATAAATATATAAAACTTATTTATATATTTCTTAATAAAGTAATAAAAAAAGAGAGCCTATAATATAATTTTTTAAACTTTAAATTATTATTTTTAGCTACTAGTAAATAGATAGATTAGATATATTTCCTATATATTTATAGATAGAAAAATAGAAATTTTATTAATTTAAGAATTATAATTAATAGTAATATAGAGATAATAGAAATAATATATTTCTTTTTATAAATAATAATAGTAATTAGTATATTATAAATACTATAGAAAAAAGCTTCTATTTTAGATTAAAAATTAAGAGATACTAGTACTAATAGTTCTAATAATTTAAGCTTTATAGTTTTTATAAATTAGTAACTAATTATATTAATTTTAGTATATATATTAAGATCTATATATATTTTAAGATATTCTTATATATAGATAGGATATTAAAATTAAATAATTATTTTTACTATTAGATATAGAGTCTATAATATAGAAAAGGATATAGTTTCTAAGTATTTCTCTAATTAGTTATTTTATTATTTAGATAGTTATTAGAGTAATATCTATATTTTTTATATATATAGTACTATAGATTAGAACTAATCCCTAATTAGTTCTCTTATATAGAGAGAATAGATTTATAGTTTAGATTATTCTAATAATATTAGTTATTTAGTTAGAATCTCTATAACTATATCTTTAGTCTTAGTTATAAATCTAGTCTTAAATATTTAAGTTATTAGTTATTTAAAGAAAAACTAATAATAATTTAATTTTTCTACTATTTATTCTTTTATTATTAGTAATAAAATATAGTTTTTAATAAATATCTAGAGTTTATTCTATAATCTAATAAAATAGTCTAGAATATTAATATTATTAGGCTTTTTTAGAAAATATTATTCAAGATTTTAGAGATAAAAATAGAATTTAGATAGAGATTATAAATATTACTACTTTATTTTAAGAATAAATTAAGCTATATCTAATTATATAGTTAATATATTTACTAGTAGATTTCTAGTATATTATATCCTAAGATAATTAAGCTATAAAGTTTAATTTTTATAGAGTTATATATAAAATAGTATTTATTTACAAAGAAATAAAAAGTAAGATTTTTAAGCTAGTTAGCTTATTATTTAATATTAGGGTTAGTATAAAACTTCTATATAATATATTTAAGTTTTATTATAGGGTATAAAGATAGAGAAGGTTCTATAAAGATAGATTAAGATAGAATTAGATAAGATATATAAGCTTTAATTTTATAAACTTTTTTTATTAATCTATTTAAGTACTTAGAGATTATTAAGTCTCTTTTAAGTACTAATAAGCTTTTACTTAACTAAAACTTAGAGAATTAGAGTTAGTTATCCTTAGGAATATACTTAGGTTAATTCTAAGGATTTTCGGTAATAGTTTAGATAATTAATAAAATAGATTTATAGAGTATACTTTAAGTTAATGGAGATACTATCTTAATATTTTAGGTAATTATTTTATTAAAATATTAGAATTATAAAAGAATACTAGATTAGATAGTACTAGCGACTAGATAAAGTTTATAAGATAGACTTAGAAAAAGAAGATTAATTAGTAGATTATTATAAGTAGAGACTAACACTTAAAGAATAGAGGCTCCTCCTATATAAGTCGTTCTAATAAATAACGGGGTACACCGTCTATATAACTTTTGATCTAATCAGACCTATTCTACCCCGCTTAATCTTATTCCCTGCCTGATCCTCTAGGCAACTCAAGAGGTTATTTGAACTATTCGCCAAATTCCTTAACAATAATATTTAGCATTTTCCGGCCCTAGATAGCGCTGTTTACTAACTATAGGTGTAATGCTATTTCACTAAGATGATCCAAAAAAAGCAGGAAGGGCGTGATACAATAAATGCTATCTAGCATAAATGTCTCAATAAATATAAGTATCATCTTTGAGACCGTAGATGTCAAAGCATATACTCGGAATACAACACATGTCGATCGGTTGATAAATGGATTATTAAGCTGCTGGCAACCGATACGGAGAAACTAGGTGAGTATTAGCTTGAAAGTGGCCTATTTAGTAACCGAGATGTACGGTTTGTATCGACTATATTATTGAAAGAATACCAAGAGGGATTTGGATCCATATCGATGGCTTCTTTCTCCATCAAAATCCTGTCAAAACAGCGGACAGAAGAAAAGATAAGACGTATAGAGCCAAGTCTATCTTATAAAAAGGCCAATCATCTTCGAAGACCCACAGAAAAATTAACCTGACAACCTGGCAACCCATCAAAATGGCGAAGGATTTACAACTACTGTGCCTTGATGTTATCTGAACCACCGAATAATGACCACGTCGGCCTTGACATTGATTCCAAAATGTTCATTTTATCGTATCCAACACCTCCAGGGCACTTCCCACCAGATGAAGACTGCCAGTTATCAACACTATCGCATTGATATGCTCTCGATCCCTACAAAAGCTGGGATCACCACTATCAGCTACGCATCGAATGGCCTCTTCTACTGTTCGTACCACTGAGACCTGTGAATGTCCGCGGCTGATCTCCTTCCAATCAGCCGCTAATCCATATTGCACCTTGAGACCCTCCTCTGAGCCTCCGGAATATGTCATAGAGACCCTTTCAGGATCGGGGGTGTCATACCGTTCCCATGGGATATTGGTACAGAAAATCGCCTGATGAAAAACAGCTTCTTCGGAATTGAGCCATTGCGATATTGTCGAAGTGGTTATTCGTAGAAGATGACTAAGAAGCGCAGTAGCATCTTTGGTTTGTTGGTTGAAAATCAGAACCCTCCTAGCCCCTGGCTGCACCGCCATTTTCTTCACTACCCAGGCACCCACAGCCTCAATACTCTCCATGGTATGTGCCCCATCTAGCAACCATCGACTCCCAAGATGGTCGCGTGTCTCACAACGTCCCGGCCACTGCGCCCGTTCAAGACCTCGGCGGAATTTATCGGGCAGCGGAGATAGAGCCAGAGTTTCAATATCTGGGATATTCTCATATCCCATTCGAGAAAGATGTTTCGCAGCTACAGCCACCGCCAGACTAGCATTAATCCGTTGAAAGTCCCCGGCGAGACCGAGATCGATGTGTTTTAAGTCCGGATGTGTCATGACCACTCGCAGTTCTATATTTGCTTTCGTTGCCAGCTCTTGCAAAACTGCCAAGGCTTCAGTCTCTTGTGGTGCGGTGAACACTGGAACGCCTGGTTTCATAATCCCCCCCTTGGACCATGCAATCTCCTCGATGGTAGAACCCAGTATATCGGTATGTTCAAGCCCGAGACTGGTGATAGCACAGACGCTGGGCTGGCAGAGGATATTGGTTGAATCGAACCGTCCTCCGATGCCAGTCTCAACTACTGCAGTGTCGACTCCTTCCTGGGTGAATGCGTGGAGGCCCATTAGTGTGAGGAATTTGGTAAATGGTGGACTTTGGGAGGTTGGTCGGTTGTCCATCTCCAGTCTGGCCCATATTTCAGATACGAACTGGGAGAATTTCCTCTCGTCAATAGGTGTCTCGCCAAAGTTTCTAGTTTGTGGTGTTTGGAATCTGATCCTTTCCCGCACGCTGCGCAGATGCGGCGATGTATAGAGACCGATTTTTCTGAGAGTGGTGGTTGCTTCGTCGGCAACATTATCGGTCAAGTATTCCGCCAAAATAGAGAAGACAAAGGCTGCCGTGGACCCTTTGCCTTTTGAGCCGGCGATATGGATGGCGTTCAACGCGTTAAAATCAGCGGGCTAGCCCGTTATCCCCGCATTAACATCTCCCATTCAGAAATCAGGGTGACACACGTCTCACCTGATACCCAATTTCCCTGCACCAGCTTAGCATCTGCTCTACGACCAAGCTCCGGTTGTTGATCGCAATCGCCAGTTGTCTTGATTCAAAATTCGTGCGTAGGCTGTTCAATCGACGAAGTGCCTCCTGGTCATCTGTTATTCAGAACTTGGCTCAAAGCGGCTTGGGACCCCACCTCATAAATCTGGCTGGATTGTGATTTTGTGTTTGATTCCCCCATGTTGATGGGCACGGGTTTACCGAAGATGGCGATTTTGGTCCGAGGCCTGACAATATGAGACGGTCAACCACTTGAAAAATGCCGCAAGTAGCGTAAGCGAGAACAGGAAAACCCTGAAATGCGTGTGCACCTTTTGATCAATGATGCAGCCAAAAAATAGGTATTTCACCGCCATTAATCAGTCTGAAGATCTACTTTTGCTGGACTAGTTTAGGCGTAGATCAGCACTTGCAGGCTCCAATCATGACCTGCTTTCCGTCTTTAGGAGGAAGGTATAGTGCAGATTGACAGTCTAACCGAAAATAGCATAAATACTTCTTCGCACTCTAAGCGATAGGAGGGTCGGCTAGTCAGTATGTGGGCTAAACAAGTCTCCGCCTGGTGGCTTATTCGTTCAAAAGACAATAGTCGATAGCTCACAAATTATCTAATGGAAGAGGACCCACACAACTTCACTAGTGTTAAGACATGTCGCATTCTGTTGGAAAGCCTCAATTCCTTCCGGCTTCAAAGAATCATAACCACCACATATCACTATGCTCAGTGGAAGTGTTCAAGCATTTCATCGGTTTTTTATTCATGATGCAGTCTCCAAAGAGATCCTCATACATCAAATCGAGGTGGCAAGCTTCGATTCCCCGTTGCTCTCTGCCCTATTTTGTTTTTGGTGCTCCACGAGATGATGTTTTAAGCGAAAAGAAGCTGATCATTGATACTGCACGTCCTCAGGATCGATCCCTATCTTTAGCGGAATACCACAGTCTCTCTGTTCGTAAAGCTGTGGGTCTTCAACGGCTGAGGATCCAACCCAAGGATCGGATTTTGTGCATCTCGGGCAATTCTGTGAGCTATTCGGCTCTTTTAATGGGAACAATTATGGCTGGGTGCAGTTTTGTGCCTGGCCAACCTGGTCATGGTGAGCGAGAGTTGGAGAGAATTCTCTCCTTTGCAAAGCCCTCAGTCATCCTAACACAACGGGTGCACGCTGATGCTTTACTGCGAGCTAAAAAAAAACTCCTCCCTGGCTCTAGCTCGGCACTCTATATTCATCTTTGACGACGATATTTTCGATTCTACTGGTGAACCTTACTTGGAAATCCCCCACTGGCAGGACATGGTGGGATCTACCGCCGAGAATGATTGGGAATATCCCGATATCCAATCTTACCAAGATTACCACAGCACAATCGTGATAATGTTCACCTCTGATACCACTGGAAATCCGAAAGGAGTGGAAATTTCGCACTGCAACTACATCTCGGCTGCCATCAGTTATATGCAGCGAGTTTCCCTCCATCCTGACTGGCGGCAGTTCGCCCCAAATACCAATGATTCTGCTCCAATCCGTCTCTTGGGCGCACTTGGAATGCACTATATCCTTGGTCAACGTTCCTACAGCGTCATATTTCCAAAACTCGGCGACCCGCTATATTTGTTGCTTCGGCCAAATTCAGAAACATATTGGATGCCGTGGAGAGGTTCAGTATCTCTGATGCGATCATTAGAAGCTCAATACTTACTGAAATTGCAAAGACTCCTCGTCGAAAGAGCCTTATGGGTATATTGAGCTCCCTGGAAAGGGTGGAAGGGTGCGCCGCGCCAATGCCGCAATCAACCAAAACAATTCTAGAGGACATAGGAATCGACTGCGTCAGCCGTGTATAGGGTTTGACTGAGTACGGAAATATTGTCGAGGTATATATATTCTATCCATATAAAATTAAAATTATATAAATATAGCTATAGCCTAAGAATATTTATAAAATTTACTAGTTTATTAGACTAGCTATTTATTATTAATATTTTATTTATAGATTTTTATAAATCTATATATCTTTATATAAACTTTTTAAAAAATAAATATTTATTAATCTATAGTAATAAAAAATCTAATCTATTATATAGATAACTATATATAAAAATATTTTTTAAACCCTAAAAAAAGTATTTATAGAGATATCTATACTAATCTAAATAGATCTTAGTAAATCTTTTATTACTAAGACTAATATCTCTAAATAGATAATTAGAATAGTTCTACTATAGACTAGCCCTAATAGATAGTTATATTTTATAGTTTTTAATAGTTATACACTAATAGATATAGAATTAAATTATCCTATCTATAAAGAAGAGTTTTTTATTATTAAAATAATAATATAGAAATAGGACTAATATACTAAAAATAGAACTATAACTAAGATTATTACTAACTATATAAACTTATAGTATTTATATACTACTATAAATAATAATAAATAATTAGCCTATTAGATTATAGAGTTTTAAGAGTATAATCTAAAAATTAGATATTAGAAAATATTAGGTATAATAGTCCCTAATATATTAAATAGATAATCTAATTTTAGTAAAAAGGAAATCTATAAATATATTAAAATCCTAACTAATCTAGAATACTATTTTTACTATAACTCTAGTAATATATAAACTTTTATAAACTATTATAAAAATCCCTAAAAAAAGTAGTATAATATAACTATATATTTTCTAGAGATCTAGAAAAAGCTAACTAATAAACTTACTATAAAAACTATATTAAAATTCACTCTAAATTTAAATATAAAAATATTTAATAGTACTATTATAGAAGATTATTAGCTATGTTTTATCTATAATAATAATCTCTATATCCTATTTTTACTATAAGCCTTTTATAGAGATCTATTATATTAACTATATAAGGAATTTAGTTATTTAGACTCTTCTAGCCTAAATAGAGTAGTTAAACTAAAAGTTTAGTAGCTATATATAAAGACTAATATTAAATAAGCTACTAAGTCTTATTCTAAATATTAGGTTTTATAAAAATTAAGATTATCTCTAGAGTATAAATCTATATAATATATAGTTATAGTGAATATTTATCTATTTTAGAGATAGGGAATTAACTTTATTAGCTAATTATCTATAACTCTAAACAGTAATTAATAGATTATTATAGCTATTAACTATATAACTAACTAACTAGCTAGCTAGTTATATAAATAGTTCTAAAGATAGATAAAGAAACTATTAGTTAATTTCTATATGATTAGATCTTTATAGACTATAGTACTTTAAGAGTTAATATTAGACTAAAAAATAAATTTTATATCTATTACTATTAATTACTATCTTAAACTTATAAAAATAAAATATAAGATAATAATATCTTATTATCTATAAATAAGTAGAAAGATTAAAAATTTTAATAAATTTATTAGTAAAATATTTATAAAATATCTTACTAATAAACTAACTAAGATATAGAATATAATGTAAGGTACAAGCGAGCCGTTACAACAAGCGAGCCGCTACCGACCGCCAAGAGTATCACTACGTCCGTATCTATAGTCTCCAACCACCTACTATGCTACCAAAATGCTCTCGATTATTATAGAACTTGATTAATAATGAAGGTAGAGTCAAACTTACTTTATAAGCCTTTCAAAATAGCGAAATAGCCACTATTACTAAAGCTATATAGTGATTTAATATACCTTGTTTGACCCTATATAACTACACTATAGGCCTAGTGTTATGTCTAATAGTATACGCTAATAACTATAAATTGACTAAATTAGAAGAGAGCTCGTTTTATAAATAGATAGTGAGCCTAGATATATATAGAATCCTCCCTCTAGTATAGTATAGTGTAAGAAATAGCTAATCTACTACTAGCTAAGCGTGGCGACTCTACCCTATAGGTAGTTAGTATACACTAGGTAAAAAACTATATTAAATATTATACTAAGCTAGTAATATATTTCTCTAGCTATTATATATATAAATAGGCGTTATATAAAGATCTAGAGACTATATAGTAGTGGTTTAATTAGTTATAGGAGGTACTACGAGAGTATAATATTAACGATAATAATATATAGAATTTCGACGAGACTAGTTTCGCTATAGAGGTTATAAGTACTTTAAGAGTTATTATAAGAAAGGAGTATTATAGGAGAAAGAAGGTCCTATAGCTAGGTAACTAGGAATAGGTTATAGCGATTAAATATATTAATAGGAATAAGGTTCTATCACTAAGAATTATCTTTAAAGATAAAATCTTTAGTCAGGGCTAGTTTAGCACTATACCTAAAGACTAGCGCTTTTACGTTAGTGATAATAGATAGATGATAGATAATATTAGAGTAGATTAGCTTCAAAATCACTTTATTCTATATATTAATAAGCACTTAACCAGCGCCTAGAAATTCCTTATTCTAGATAGCTATAGAAGTTATTTAACACTATAATTTAATAATAACTATAAGTAAAATAAGATTATTCCTATCTATATACTAGCGAATTCCTTATATCTACTATAATCACTAGATATTAGCTATTTCGCTATTATTAAATAATAATATAGCTAGTTTATTTAAACTAAGCATAATATAGTATACACTATATTAATAAACTTGATTTTCTAGCTATATACCCTTAGGTATATACTACTACCTATAAATGGTTAATAATATTAAATAGTTTTATGGCTACTAGTATTATACTATATAACATATATAGTGCTTAATTAGTTGAATATTTAGGTTTATATATTATCTCCCCCTACTAGCTAGGGTAGTAATAGTAGTTATGACTATATACTATATACACTAATTAGGCTAGTTAATATATATTAATAGGCTTTATTAATTAAAATACTACTATAGTAGCGCTTATATACCCCACCTAAAGTAGCTAATATAGCCCTATAGTAGCTTATAAAAGGGTATAAATAGGCTATTTATTAGGTTATATTAATATTAGATAAAAATAAGCGTCTATATATAGAAAATGACCACTAGAAGAAAAAACAGGTATTACCTAAATAATATATACCTTATAATAGTGGAATAACTACTAGTGATAGCTATAAGCGTGTTCAAGCTAAGCTATATAAGGTGGAAGCTAATAGGTAGAATAGAATAGCACCTCTATAGATAGGCGAATTAACTAATAAGAGGCCATGATAAGGTTGTGGTTTTTGTAGGGAAGTAGGGTATAAGCGAAATAGATACCCTAATATTGTTATTAATAGTGATAATTAAAATATTTGGTTTTTGTTGAGCTATATATATATTTGTAGGGTAGGTGCTACGGGCGGTGGCGGCTTGCTTGTACCTTACGTTATATCTTCTAACTATAACAATAGCTATATATTACTATAAATATATAAATAAAGATAAATAGATTATTTTTTATATAAACTATTAAAATAAATTATATATATAATATTTTCGTTATAAAAACTAGCTTCTAGAAGGATATTTAGGTATTTATATAAAATAAAAATAGAAAGAAATTTAAAAATAAATAGTTTAGACTATACTAAATTCTAGAATCCTATCTATTTAGGATATATATTTTTAAAAAATTAAATAGCTATATACTAAAGAATCTTATTAATAGATTAAGATTTCTAGAAGTAAATATTAATAATCTAAAATATAATAAGATATATAGGTATTTATCTATAATAATCTAAAGAGCTATAGAAGATCTTTAAAAAAAAAATATCTTCTATATACTTAGATTTATCTATATTTATTTAAGAATAGGATAAATTTAGGTATAATAGGGTATACTATAAAGAAATAGAGAAAGAAGTAATTATAAAATATATAATTAAAAAAGTTAAAGCTATCTATATAGAAATAAAAAAAATAGTAATTAGAAAAAGTTCTAGTTAGAAGTTTTAGAAGATAAGTTAGACTAAGAGGACTTATAAGAAGAAGATATTCTCCTAAAGGCTTAAGGTACTAGGGACACTAATATATCTAAATAAGTATTATTTAATAGATTACTAGTAATTATAATATTTACTAGGAAGAATAATAAATAAACTAACTAGATTAAATTAAATTAGAGAGAGATATCTAGACTAATTATATATAAAAAAAAGATCTAGAGAAATATCTATAAATACCTCTAATATAAAGAAAATTTATGACTAATATAGAGTTAGCTAGAAAAAGGGATTACTATCCTAATCTATTACTATTAAGATATTATTAATCTCTAGTTAGCTATTCTTATTTAAGAATATATAAGATATATTTTATTATTTTTAAAATACTTCTATATTATAGAGAATCAGTAGAGAATTATATTATATTAAGCCTAATTATATTAATCTATAGATATAGAGAAAGATATATCTAAAAATAGGGAGATAAAGAACTTATTCTTAAATAAGGTAATTATAGCTAGATAACTATAAATAGGCCTAGATAAGTTAATAAAGTATAAAATAATTAGAGCCATATAGTAATAGCTAGTCTATAAAAGATATATCAGTAATAATAATGATAATAATAATATATTATAAAAAGTATTAAATTATATCTAGATACTTAGGCTAGTTAATTCTAATTTTATCTTAGAAGTCTTAGGACTCTTAGCCTAGACTTAGAGTGCTAGATAGTTAGGATTAATCTTGTAGAGTTTATTAAGGATAAATTTAGATAATCTAGCTCTCTATTCTATAAAATTATTAGTAATTATTTAAATACTAGAAAATTTATAAATATATAAAAGGAATAATTTATACTATTACTCTAAAAATTTATAACTAGTATATATATATCACTAAATACTAGATTCTTATCTATAATTGTAAATATATAAAAGTTAAAAGGTCTATTGTCTTTACTTTATTTAGTGTATTTATCTTCTTCCTAGACCTAAATATCTATTTACTATATATAAGTAGTATAAGTCTATATATATATATATATAGTAAGACTTCTATATATTATTATACTAGTTAATATCCTAATCTATATTTATTATAAAAAGCTTAAGCTTTAGTAGGGTCAAAAACTAGTTAATATAGAAATTACTAGATATATTAAGACTAGGAAGAGTTACTATGAAATATATTAATTAATATATAAATATAGAAAATAACTTACTCTATAATATACTAATACTAGAGAAATACTATAAGTACTCTATAGAAAGAGATTTCTTAATAACTAAATTAAGTTTATTATTAGTTAACTCTATAGAAAATAAATTCTTATATAAATATTTATAAATATAAGAGATTAATAATAGTAGATCTAATTAGAATATATTAAAATTAGGAATAATTAAAAGATTAGGAATTTACTACTATACTTAGAAATATAATAGATAATACTATAAACTAGTGTTACTCTATAAAAAATTTATATAGGAGATTATTTTACAATTTAAAATATTAATAAACTAATAAGACTATAATAAAGATATATAAAATATACTAAAAATATTCTAGAAATTAGGAATTATTCTAAATTTATCTATTTTAAAAGAATAGAAATAATGGTAATAAAATAGTAGTAATATATAATATAAGTTAGAGCTATAGTTAGAAATATAAGAAAGAAAAAAGAAAAAAGTTGTTAGATAGCTATATATATCTTTCTAAGAATAATAATAAAATATTTATATTTTCTCTCTTTCTCAAGATCTTTATGTCTTCCTGATTATATAAAATTAGTAACTATAATAAAGTTATAAAAAATAATAGAATACTATTTATTATTAACTAGTAGCTCTATCTCTATATCTATATTAATATCTATATTATCTCTACTATCTAGCTATTTTTTCTATTTTTAAAATTAATATTAGATAAAAAAAAAGTATAGAGAGAGAATATATATAAAATTAGATATTCTTTTTTTTATAATTTTATAGAGATATTAGAGGAATTTTTTTTTTGTTATTTATAAAAATAAATAAAAAAGTATATTAATTTATATAAAAAAAAGAGAGGTATTTACTTAGTAAAAAGATTATTTTCTATCTTAAAATCTAAATCCTTATAATTAGAAGCTTTTTTACTATCTTTTTATAAAAACTAATATAAAATATACTTTTTTTAATAAAATTATTTAACTATTTCTAGAATATATTAAAATATAGTATATATAAAAGACTAATCCTATTTACTTTCTTAGAAAATTTATAGATTTTTAAAAAGTGATTTAAGGAAATTAGAAATAAATATTAGTAATTTCTAAAAAACTTTTCTTTTAGGAATACCTAAATATATATTTAGACTTATAGCTTAGAGGGCTCTCTAGAGTAATATTCTATAGATCTATCTTAGATAGCTATAAAGAAGTTAGTTAAAACTAAAAAATATATTAGAATATAGATATATTTATAGTTTTTAGAGGAAAAATCTTATTTTTAATAATTTTATAAAAAAATAGATAATTAGGGTTTTCTAATTCTAACTTCTCTAGAAAGAAGATAGAAGAATAGTCCTCTATAAAAATTAGTAATTATAAATAAAAGAGAAAAGAAAAAAAAATAAACTTACTAAAAAAATAGTAAAGACTATATATATTAAAAATATAGTTTCTGTATAAACTACTAAATATAGGGGTTTTCCCTATAACAGTGATAATATAGGATTTAAATAGATTAAATCTTTTTTTATAGAAATTATAGATTTTCCTTAAAAGGTGATTTTATCTACTCTCTATATAAGTACTATATAAAGTTATTAAAAACCCTAGTAGTCTTTTATCTCTATTTACTGATTAGTATCCTATTTAATATTTAGAGCTAGGAGATCCTAATCTAGTTTTGTAGTAAAAAGATCTAATAGTAGATTATTATCTATATCTAAGTCAATTAGTTCTATAAAGAAATTAGTAAATATTTTAAAAAAAAAGATATTTAAAGAGATTTATAATATATATAAAAATAGAGAGATAGAGGAAAGACTAATAATAATTATTTTTATATATAATACATAAATAATATTACTAGTAATTAAGAATAATATTTATAACTTAGAAAAACTATAGAATATTAGTATAATAACTATAATAGTAGATAGATATTTATATATTTATAAGTTTACTAGAAATTACTATCTATAATATAAATATAATATAATAGTGACCTTATAATAATTACTATTTAATTATATAGTCACTATATAATTATAATATAACTATTATTATATATATTTTTAGAAATATATAAGTCTATAAACGCCCTATAATAATATAATAATAGTTATATTTTCTTTATTTCTTAGATAAATTCAGTTTAAATAATAATAATTTTATCTAAATATTTATAGTATAGGGTGATTACTCTAAACTTAAGAATATAGTTTTATTTAGATAAAGGAGGGTATAATCCTAGAAATATATATCTAGCGTATTTCGGCTACTATACTATAGCTAAACTATACCTATTTAATCCCTTCTATACTAGTAATCAAATATGCCCTTTCACTCTAAAAATCTCAAAAGTAAGTTTGACTCTACCCTCCTTATTAATCGAGTTCTATAACAATCAAGAGCATTTTAGTGGTATAGTAGGTGGTTAAATACGGACGCGTTGATACTCTTGGCGGGCGGTGGCGGCTCGCTTGTGGGTTACGTTACTACTGATATAGCTATAATATTATTTTTCTCTATCTTAAATAGTATTTTCCCTAGAGAGATATAAATATCTATAATCTTAAACTAATTTAGTTTTTTACTATAGCTCTATAATAACTATTACTAGAAATATTTATTTCTATCTATAAAATAACTAATTTATAAATACTACGAGATATAAATATAGTAATTATATATATATAGATAAAAATAAGAAGAAAAAAAGAGTTAGTATAGCTATATTAATATTTATAGAAACTATCTAGTTCTATCTATATTACCAAGCTCTATAGGATTAAACTTATATTCATCTTACTAGCTTAAAAAATACTATACTAAAAGCTAGATCTAGCTCTATTACTTATTCCTATTTTTATAGATAGCTAAGTTAGTATCTAGATATTTTAGAATCCTAGATATAGCTCTAGATATAATATCCTTTATAGAATATTTATATTACTAGGCTGGGTCTAGGCTTACTAGCTATAGTATATATAGATCTATTAATTTCCTAGCTATTAGAATATTATAGATAATAAATATACTAATATACTTATATAGCAAACTACTAAGTCTACTATATATCTAGCTAGAGTATCTTTTCTACTAATAACTATTTATATAAAATAGAAAGAAAAAAAGACTTCGTCTCTTTATAGATTATATATTAAGGACTTACTTCCTAGATCTAGAAAAGAAATATTTATTTTATATAAACTACTATAGAGACTCCTAAGTATCTTTATCTAGATATAGTCTAGTAAAATTACTCTACTAGTATATTTTACTATATTTATAATATAGTATGAAAAGAGTATAGTAGCTATACTAGAATATAGTATTTCTAAGTTTATTAGATTACTGTCTCTATAGATATAGCTAGATAGATATAAAATATATACTCTAATCTATCTATATTTCTCTTTTTTATATATAGAGGCTCTTAGCCATAGCTAACTAAACTAGAGTCTATATTTAAATTATCTTTTTTTATATTAGTAACTTATCCTCTAGATTCGTTCTACTATATACTACCTACTATTATATAGACTAGCCCTATATAATCTACTAGCTATCTCTAGGCCCTAGATAGGGCTTAAGATACCCTTCTTAGAGTCCTTTTATAGGCCTTAGGTCTTTATTTATAATACTTAATAATAGAGGATAGGATTAGAGGCTATACTAACTATAAGTCCCCTAGTAGATATTAGATTTATTTTATATCTTTTTCTTATCTATCTCTCTACTAATATTAGTAGTATAGTAAGTATAGATAAATTTAGAGAAGTGGAGCTACTAACTAGATATATTAATAGGGCATAGAGAAGTGTGATAGAGAAAGGAGGAAAACTAAGTTTAGTGTATATAGGAAACTATAGTGTTTATAGTATTTATATATTTAATCTATTCAATTTATAATTAGCCCTACTCCTTATTCTAGATATAATATAGTTATTCTAGCTACCGTATAGTGCACTACTAGTAAATTAGGCTTTATACCTAATAGTTCTATAAATAAAATTATTATTATTATTATTATTATTATTATAGTTATTAGTATATATTATTAAGTATGATATATACTCTATAAAATAGCATTATAGTTTTATGTAAGGAATATTAAATTATCTTACCACTTTTATAATAATAGGAAATTTATTATTTTTAAGAGCTTAGATAGTAAATAGTATACGGCTCTCCTATATAACCGAATTCTAACTAAATAAAGTACAAATTAGTAATATTATTAGATAGTTAAATACAATGTGTTAGAAAATATAGTCACGAAATTAGCTAGCGGCTAGCTTCTTAGTTACATTAAATTAACTATGATACTAGCTAGCTACTATATAAGTATCTCCAGGATTAAATATTTATAGAGATAGTAGAGAAGTTATTAGTATAGGATATTATTAAATATACTAGTAAGATTAAATAATAGTATATAGATAATATAGAGGCCTATTAATTACTATATTCTAAATCTATATTTATAGAGTAAATAAAGAGTGTAATTATAGGACTAGATAATCTAGCTACTAATATAGGTTTTAGTAGATTATATATTCTAAATATCTAAGTCTAGAAGCTACTACTAATTTATAAGTTTTACTAAGTATAGAGAGTAGATAGATTAGCTACTAGAGCCTTAAGTATAGTACAGCCTAGTTTATTAGGTATCTAAAGCACTACTATAGTAGCTTTATAGAAATACTAGATATAGTGGCTATACGTAAAATAAATATATATAGATTAGGAAAAAAGAAAAGTACTAATATAATCTATAAGTGAGTGGAATACCTAACCCTCTCTATATAATCTAGTATTAATTAATAACTAATAATTATATATTTAATTAATACTATTTATTTACTAATTAGGGTATTTATTTTTCTTATAGTAATTTATATACCTTAGTAGCACCTACCCTCTTATTAGCTAAATTCACTATTAAACTAGGCCCTATATCTATAATATTATTGATTTCCTACTATATATACTACTAGGCCTTATCACTATTTATCTTATTATTATTTACTATTATTTACTATTATTCTATTAGATAGTGTATATTTATACTTCTAGTAGGTACTTTTAGTATATAGTTACTTATTCTTATAGATAAGTAGTATACTATTATATATAGTACTCTTATATCCTTTAATTAACTACTTAAGTATTTACTTTATAGGATTTAGTAGTATATGTAATCACTGCTACAGTAATATTTTAATTAAAGATATCTATTATTAAATATTAATAGACGTAATTAGTATATAAAAGATGAACTTAGCACTACTACTAGTACTATAGCTATATAGTAGTATAGATATATAAAGCTTTATGTTAAGCTTATTAATTACTTATTATATATTAAATAGTATTTACTAGACTTACTACTATAAAATTATTTAATATAATAGTAGATTTATATAATTTATCTTATATATATAGATAGATAGTAAGGAAATTAAGTTCATTAATATAGTTAACTCTATACTAAAGTTTTATTTAAATAATCTATCTATAGATATATTTAATTACTATAAAATAACTAATATTATGAGATTATAGAAAATTGGATAAATATAGTAATATATAAATTAGTATAATTTAGTTTTACTAGTAGATAATATTAAATTAAATATAATATAGTAACTACTATATTATATAAAGCTAGCTATTAGCTAATAGTATAGAATACCTTTAGAGCTATAAGAGACTATTAATATCTATTATCTAGCTATTACCTAATGCTTTAAAACACTAATAATTTAGTGTATAAATAGAAAACTAGATTTTGTTAAATTATTTTACTTTAAATATAATAGTGGATTGTAGTGTCTATCTACTACTATTAATATATATATATAACTATAGTAACTTATATCTAATTACTAGATTATAAAACTTTATATTTACTATAGTACCTAGTATAGATACCTATATATAAACTATTTATATAGCCTATAGCAAAGCTAGTTATGTCAAAATTATAGATATCTATATATAATTTATATTAGACAATAATCTAGTATAAATATTTAAATTCCTCTTACATAATTTCTAGATTTTATAGTATATAGAGTATATTTATTATTATATTAATATAAAAAATATATAGTAAACTTAGAAGTATATTTAATATAACATACTTATATATCTAATCTATCCTAACTAACTTTTTCTTATACTATATTATACTAGAGAGTAATAATAAAGATCTATAGAAATTATCTATTCTTATAGTGATTCTTTCTTAGATTAAGTTAATTTATAATAGTAAATAGATATAGTAGAGCAATATATTAAGAATGGCTTTTATCTATAGAACAAGCCTATCTACTTATTATTTCCTAAGATTATAGAGTAGTTACATAGGATATAGTATCTAATAAAATATAGTAGGCACTATACTATAGGGTAGAGAGGAACCTTAAGGTACACTAGTTTAACTATTTAGTGGATAAGTAGGTCTAGGAGAGCTATACTTATAGGCACTAAGAACTAATTTAGATACTTTAATAACTAGATCTCTATACTATAGAAACTACTCTTAGTTAATAGATTTGAAAATTGAAAATTATATATATAAAACCTATAAGATTTTAGTAAAATATATAATAAAGCTAGGTTAAGCACTATAATAAAAAAATATATCTCTATTAAATTTACTAATATAGTTTTATAGGACTATTAACTATATATCTTAAGCTAAAATTAATATTAGAATCCTATCCCCTATTTTATTAGACCTTTTGAAATTATAGAAGTTATAGAGAGCTAGATCTGTAAATTATTCCTACTAAACTAATATTTGTAATTATATAATATATTCCGTATCTAATTTCTTAAACTATAGCTAAATATAAAAGGAAAATATACTCTATTTAGTAAAATAGAAGAGGTATAATATCTTAGAAACTATATAAGTATCTATTATATATCTAATAGACTACTACTAGCCTATTTAATAATATAACTAGTAACGTAAGGTACAAGCGAGCCGCCACGACAAGCGAGCCGCCACCGCCCGCCAAGAGTATCACCGCGTCCGCATCTACAGTCTTCAACCACCCACCATGCCACCAAAACGCTCTCGATCGTTACAGAACTCGATCGATAATGAGGGCAGAGTCGAACTTGCTTTGCAAGCCTTTCAAAATAGCGAAATAGCCACTATTACCGAAGCTACACGGTGATTCAATATACCTCGTTGGACCCTACGCGACCGCGCCGTAGGCCTAGTATCACGTCTAATAGTACACGCTAACAACCATAAATTGACTGAATTAGAAGAGAGCTCGCTTTATAAATGGATAGTGAGCCTGGATATATATAGAATACCCCCCTAGCATAGTATAGTGCGAGAAATAGCCAATCTACTACTAGCTAAGTGTGGCGACTCTACCCCGTAGGTAGTCGGTATACACTAGGTGAAAAACTATATTAAACGTTATACTAAGCTAGCAATACGTTTCTCTAGACATTATACATACAAATAGGCGTTATGTGAAGATCTAGAGGCTATATAGTAGTGGTTTGATCAGTTATAGGAGGTGCTTCGAGAGTACGGTATTGACGATAATGATATATAGAATTTCGACGAGACTGGTTTCGCTATAGGGGTCACAAGTACTTTAAGAGTTATCACAAGAAAGGAGTATTATAGGAGAAAGAAGGTCCTACAGCCAGGTAACCGGGAGTGGGTTATAGCGATCGAATATATCAACAGGAATAAGGCTCTACCACCAACGATTATCTTCAAAGGCAAAACCTTTAGTTAGGGCTGGTTTTGTACTATACCTAAAGACTAGCGCTTTCACGTTAGTGATAATGGATGGACGACGGATGATATCAGAATAGATTGGCTTCAAAATCACTTTATTCCGTATATCAACAAGCACTCAACCAGCGCCTAGAAACTCCTCGTTCTAGATGGCTATAGGAGTCATTTAACACCACAATTTGACGATATCTACGAGCAATATAAGATCGTTCCTATCTACATACCAGCAAATTCCTCACACCTACTACAACCACTAGATATTGGCTATTTCGCTGTTATTAAATAACAATATGGCCAGTTTATTCAAACCAAGCTACAGTATAGTATACACTATATTAATAAGCTTAATTTTCTGGCTATATACCCTTAGGCGCGTGCTATTGCCTATAAACAGTCAACAATATCAAATAGTTTTATGGCTACTAGTATTATACCATATAACCCACGTGCAGTGCTCGATCAGTTGAATATTCAGGTTTATACACCACCTCCCCCCACTAGCCAGGGTAGTGATAGTAGTCGTGACTACATACCATATACACCAATTAGGCTAGTTAATATATGTCGACAGGCTTCGTTAATTAAAACACTACTACGGCAGCGCTCATATACCCCGCCTAAGGCAGCCAATATTGCCCTACAGTAGCTTATAAAAGGGTGTGAACAGGCCATTCATCAGGTTACATTAATATCAGATGAAAACAAGCGCCTACGTGCAGAAAACGACCACCAGAAGAAAAAACGGGCATTACCTAAACAACGTATGCCTTATAATAGTGGAATAACTGCTGGTGATGGCCGTGAGCGTGTTCAAGCTGAGCTACGTGAGGTGGAAGCTGATAGGTTGAATAGAACAGCACCTCCGCGGGCAGGCGAATTGACCAATGAGAGGCCACGACAACGTTGTGGTTTTTGTAGGGAAGTAGGGCATAAGCGAAATAGATGCCCTAATATTGTTGTTAATAGTGATAATTAAAATATTTGGTTGTTGTTGAGCTATATATATATTTGTAGGGTAGGTGCTGCGGGCGGTGGCGGCTCGCTTGTCGTGGCGGCTCGCTTGTACCTTACGTTAGTAGATAAAAGAGACTTTATAGCTACACTAACTAAAAAGGTATATATATTACCCTAGGAAATAGATAATAGAAGGTTAATTAGTATAACTATTTATATTAGTGACCTTTAGATAAATGTATAAGAACCTAATAGATTAAATCAAAGGTATAATTATTCCCTTTATTAACGGTATAAGATGAATCTATCTTATATTTTTTTACTTATTAGTACTCTACACTCTTTATAGAACGATCCTTCTTTAGCTTTATAATACTTAAGGCTTATTACTATTAGGATTTAGACACTTCATATCTAGGGAAAGGTCTCCCCTAAGCTTTCTCTAGTTATAGGTAGCTCTTTTAGGATTAGATAAGGTATGAAGATAGTACTCTCCTCTATATAATTAATTATAAAAATTAGTTAGATCTTTATTACGATATATAAATATTTTTAAGCTATTAATATATATATAGTAGGATTATAGGGAAAACTTGGGGTCTACTTTTTAAAATACTCCTAGTTTATATAGTTACTATATCCTTATCTCTCTACTTCCTAGTATAGGTAGACTGTCTCTAATAATATTTATTATTAGGATAGTAGATAGCTATAAAGTTCTTATCTATATTATCCTAATATATTATATAGTCCTATTATAGATAATTTAAATACTTTAGCTATCTAGTTCGTTTCTTTAGATTAAACTTATATATTCCCTAATTTTAATATCTTATATTAATCACTTCTTTACTACAGTAGATCTATTTTAGGTAATAATATAAGTATTTATAAAAGTCCCTCTACTCTAGTCTTTTAACCCTAAATAGCAAATATATATTAAAAGATCAAAGATATATTAAATAATAGTGTTATAGATATTCTACTATAGTATAATATTTAGGAGATTTAGTTTCTAATTGGATTCTAGTTATAGGAATCCTTCCCTATAAAATAAAATTATAAAACCCTAGATTAAGTGCTATTTATAATTATCTATCTATTTAAAAAGTATTAATAGTATCTTAAGAGTAGATAGACTATTAAGAACTCTAGATAAGGACAAATAATCTCTAGCTAAAGTAGTTTTAGGTCTAATTTAGGACTAAATTATAGATACGTATATTATAATAAAATAGACACTAATTATAAAGAAAGTGTAGTTTAAAGTAGAGAAGGATCTATAGGCTATAGGCCTAGTCAAGATAAATATATTAGTCTATAAATATTTACTATAGTACTATTTCTAGATTCTAATTTAGGTACTTACTAGCTAGGAAATAGAGATAAATCTAGCTTAAAGTAAATATATCTTACTAATTATAAAAATATATTACTAGAAAATAGAATATTATAATTACAACCTTAGAATACTATCTACTAATATTTTAAAGATAAAAGTCTCTAGTAAGAGCAAAAATATAGTATGGCTTAAGGAATTAAGTGACACTTAATATATTTTGGCTTATGTAATTTAATCTTTATTAGAAGAAGAGAAGTTCTATAAAGAAAATACTACTAGACTAGATAATATCTAATATCTAAGAATATATTATAGTCTCTGACTTATTAAGGAATAAAGGTGCTATAATATAAATAATAGAGTAATCTCTAACCTTTTCTATATCTATTATAATCTTTATAGAATTATTAATAGAAGCTATAGAAGCTCTATCTAATAAATATAAAGGAAGACTTGTTAATCTAATTATTATAATTTTTAAGTATCTTATAAAGTGCTCTTAATTCTAATCTATATTAGTATTAATTATAATAGTAGAACTTATCAAACTCTTCTATAATAAAATTAAAGTAGAATATAGTAATTTAGGAATTATATCTAATTAAGGAATAATCTTTATAAAAAAATTTTTAGTTATAATTATATTACTTTTTAGTAATTAAACTATAATTCTTTATAGTATCTACCCTTAAATAGATAGATAGATAGATAGAATAAATAAGCTAAGTCCTAGAGGACTATCTTTAATATTTTATAGATATAGAGTAGATAAATTAGGCTTAACTACTAAAAACTATCTAGATGATATATAATAATAACACTTTAACTAATTAATCGATAATACTCTATTTAATATACTATTTAGCTATAAATCTAACTTCTAAATTAAAGACTAAGACTTAATTTTATAAGATATATCTACTACTAATAAGAGGATGGAGTATCTCTAATTAGCCTATAAAAACGCTATATAAAATATTAAATATACTAAAGAATAATAAAAGAAAGTATATAATAAGTACCATTTAATCAAGTAATTTAATATTAAGGATTAAATTATACTTTTAATCTATAATCTTAAACTTAAAAAGTACTAGAAAGCTATTACTAAGATAAATTAGGCTATTAAAAATCAGAGACTATATTAAATCTAATTATTTATCTATTAACTTAAATTAATAATTTAATTAATTAGTTTTATATAGTTTTAAAACTATTTTCTACTATTTATTATAGATAGCTATAGAAACTATATTATTATTTTATTTAATAATATATGCAAAGAAAATATAATTATACGAATTTAAATATTTTCTTATTTATCTTATCTATTTTAATATATTAATATTAGCTATATTATTATAATAAAATATATATATAGCTGGATTATATTAATAAAGTTTAGTATAGTATTTACTAAACTAATAGGCGTAACTTTTAGCTACCTATTACTAGATGTATACTAAGATATATAAACTAACTATTATATTAAATAGTTTTTTAGCTATAGGCCTTATACTATATAATCTATAGTAAGTGCCTAATAGGCTTAATATTACGCTTTAGATAACTACCCTTTTATCTAGCTACAGTAGTAATAATAGCTATAATTATATATATATATATATATATATTAATTTAGATAATTAATATTTAATAATAGATATTTTAATTAAGATACTACTGTATTACTAGCTATATATACTACTTAGCCCTACTAAATATATACTATAGTAGCTAAGTAAGGGATATAAGTAGGCTATTTACTAGGTTACTAGGGTAGTACCCTACAAAAATAAACAATTATATAGTAAAAATATATATTAAAAATATAAAAGACACTATATAATAGCTAAATAGTATATATATAATAGTAGTAGTATAAATAGTGATAAAGTATAGTAGTGTATAGAATAAGGTAAATTAGGGAATATAGAGAATATAGAGTATATTAATTATAGAATAGCTTATATAGAATATAGAAAATATTATTTAACCCTATATTATAATTAGTAGAGATCTAAAAGTAGAGAGCTCTCTAATTTGATAAATATAACTAGTAAATATATAGAATATATATATGCGAGTGAAATTATTAAACCCTTTCTCTATCTATATAATGTAGTATATTTAATAACTAACACTTATATTTAGTTAATACTATCTATATAATAATTAGGATATCTATTTCTCCTATACCCTATATCCTAGTAATATATATACCTTAGAAGTTCCCTCTTATTTACTAAATTAACTATTAAACTAGGCACTATATTTATCACTATTTCTATATCTATACTATTAATCTCCTACTATATATACTACTAGGCCTTATTAATATTTATCCTATTATTATTTACTATTGTTGTATTAGGTAATATATATTTATATTTCTAGTAAGTATTTTTAATATATAGTTATTTATTTTTATAGATAAATAATATATTATTGTATATAGTAATCTTATACTCTTTACTTAACTATTTAAATATTTTAGTAGAATTTAGTTATATATATATATATACACTGTTATAGTAGTATTATAATTAAAGATTTCTATTATTAAATATTATAATAGATTTAACTAGTATATAAAAATAAAATAGTACTATTATTATTACTATAGTTCTATAAAGATAGATAGATAAAGTTTTATTAAATAATCTATCTATAGATATTTTTTTATATATTATTAAATTAAATATTAATATAGTTTGTATAACTATGTATAATAAATAGTTACTATCTTCGAATTATGTAATCTTATATAAATAGTAGAAAATAGGTATAATCTAGTAGTAGTAATAAAGATATATTAAACTCTATAATAGATATCTACTACTTAGTAATCTTTAGAATATTTTAGGCTAGGATATAGAGATTACTAGGTAGAGTATATACTATAAAAGAAGATATTAGCTATATTGTTTAGGATAGTAAAATTAGTATTATATATAGAAGCCCTTTCTTTTTTACTTTAACTTTTTACCTATTTCTATAGTATATATATTTATAGAAGATATTTATAATATATTTATAAGTTAAATTAGTAAAAGAAAATAGATTTAATACTACTTACTAAAAATATATAGGGCACTATAGCTATAGATAGGATTTTATATAATAGTGTTAATATAGTTTGTTCTAAGATAATATCCTAATAAACTAAAGTAATTAATAGGGCCTATTAACTAGATATAAGCTATATATATAATATAATAATAAATATACCCTAATAAATAGAAGATAGAATTAGCTAGAGTGAATTAGAGTAAACTAGAGAGATTATAAAAATTTTTATATATAAAAAGAGAGATAATATAATATTTATATATATTACTATAGAAACTATAAAAGGATATTTAGGCTAACATAAATAGGTATCTTTAAAAATACTTAAATAATATTATATATCTAGATAGTAAACTATTTTAGTAGCTCTAGCTCTTTTCTTTCTCTAGTTTTATTATTCCACTAAATAATAGACTTATTCTTAACCCTTTTTTTTAGTGATATATATCTAGATATTATATCAAAGACTTTTCTCTCTTTTTATTCTCTATTTTCTCTATAATATATACTATAGTAGGGGATTTATTAATAGTTAGATAATATAAGCCTATGGCCTTAAATTATACAAAATATTCTATATAGTGTAGAAGGCTAGATAGAATAATAATCTTATCTATCTCTTACCTTTTAAATCAAATTTAGTTACTTAGGCTTTAGGGCCTTATATTATAGTCTTAGTTTACTTTCCTTTATTTCTTTACGACTATTATCTCTTATACCTATATAACTAAGTAGTGGTTTTATATCTCTCTTTTCCTCTTTAACCTATCTACTTAGGTGGACTAGTTATTAGGTATTTCCCTTTTATAATACCTACTTATACTAGTATTACTATCTATAGTATATACTCTAGTAGTTATATATCTACTATAATTATATTAATAGTAAAGAAGGAATACTATATTATCTTAATAGATAAATATAGTATTAAATTAGAAAAATAATAGTATATATATTAGGTGCTTTAGGCTTAACTACTATAATAAAAAATAAAGAAAGATTATATATAGCTAGCTCTATAGAATAGATAAAGAAATTAATATTATAATTTAGGGTACTATTTAGGGTAATAGTTATACTAGAGATATTTTATATAGAATAATACTCCTATTTACTAAATAAAATTAATTAAAGACTATTTTACTAAATAATATATTTATATAGAAGACTTGCCATCTAATCTATCTAATCTTAACTATATTAAATATATATAGATAAAGCTAAAGAAATATATTCATAACTTTAAGCCTTATTATAATATAATTCCTAGCTAAGTAAGAAACCTAATCTAAAATTATATCTTTTTATCTATCTATCTAATTTAACTATCTACTATACTACTAAAATATATTAAAGATATATTATATTTACTAAAATATAAGAAGGATCTTATTAGCCCTTAATAATATTAAATTAGCTATATCTAGTCTATTAATATAGTAGTAAAGCTTTATATAATACTATACTAATAGCTAATTCTTAAAAATTAGTAAATATCTATCTAGCTATAAATTAATCTAATTTAGAGAGAATTATTTAGTAATTATATTATCTTAATAGATATATATAGAGTAGCGCCTAGTTTATCTACTATATAAGAGTAGCTAATATTCTATTAGCTATATATAGTGATAATCCTCTAGCTATAGTAGATAAGAATTAGTGATTAAGCTTCATTAAAGAATATAATACACTTTATTTAACCTTCTTAAGATATCATAATCAATACCTCCTATAGCTATCTAGAATAAAGATAATCTACTCTAATATTATCTATTATCTATCTATTATCACTAATATAAAACCGCTAGTCTTTAGATATAGTATTAACTGTAGTAGAGATCTCTCTAGGAATTATAGTAACTATAGTTTATAGCTAGAAATTATATATATAGTCTTAAGGACCTTAAAGAGAGTAATTTTTGTTAGGAAATTAATAGTATTATTATAGATAAACTAGACTATTTTTAGGGGACTATTCTATTAATTTATTCATCTATATAGAAATAATAAAGATATCTTTCGACAGTTTAATTTATTTATTCTATTAAGCTATTAGTTTAGAGATGAAATATAGTAAATAGATATATTTTTATATAAGAGATCTAATATAATTTTAACTAAAATTTATTTATAATCTTAGTGTAAAATAATTCTTTATATAGATCTATACTCTATATTAATCTTCTTATAAAAGATTTCTATAGGTTTTATAGCTATAATAGATATAGAAACAGATTTATAAATATACTATTTATTCAATTTATGAATAATAATATAAATACTTTTAGTCTAATTTATTAGCCTATAATAGTAGTAGTTATAAATAGCGTGAATATAACACCTTTTCTACTAGAAAAGATGGTTATAATACTAAAATTTACTTTACTATATAGTATAGAATAGAATTTAATTATATAGAATAATAAGTAAAATAAATAGCTTATAATAGAAGAGGTTACTAAAGGTGACTATAAGATACTAGAATATATAAAAAGCTAGGAATATAACTACCCTTCTAATAGTACTATAATCTCTTTTATCTAGAGTATAGAGTAATTTCTTTAAAAAAAATATATAATATACCCTAAATAATAATAATAATATAATACTTAAGGTATAGTGGATAGTTAATAAGATTAAATCCTTAATTATATCCTCTTTCTCCTTAGTAGCATTATACTAGATAGCCTTCTAGCTATAGTAGAATAATAGTGCTACTCCTCTATTATATAGTATCTAATTAGCTATAATACCCTCCCTAGAGTTAGTAGTATAGAGCTTAGGGAGAAGACTACGAGATTATTATTAAGGTTAGTAATAATATCTGTAAGATACTACTATAGAAGGTAAGTTCCTATACTATTATAGATAATTTAGAGATATAGTATAAGATAATAGTAAATGTATCTAATTACTATCTCTAGTAGGTATAGTGTAGTCTGTTATAGTAAAAAAGCTATTTTTAGGGAATATTATAATATAAGTGAATAGCACTACTATAGCTAATATTCTATACTAATATCCCAATAATTATAGAAATAGCTACTAGAGATATAACTATTTAGGTAACTATATAGGGTATTATAGTATATAATATTCTAGTAGTAAATCTAATACTATTTCTAGAGAGATCTAGAAATATAGCTAATCTATTATAAAGCGGAATAAATCTATATAGAGGAAGTAGGCTAATATTAGATAACTTAAATAACTAGTTAGACTATAACTTGTTAGGCTAATTACTAAGTAGAAGACTAGATCTATAATTATCAAAGTTAATTAATAGCCTAATAGTAGATAATAAAATAATTAACTAGGGTATCACTTAGTAGAAACTATCTACTATATAATATATTTCTATTAAGAGATAAGGACAAAATAGTGTAGGAAACACTAGTATTTCAGGTATATCTAATCTTACTCTCTCTTTACCCTGAAATATAATTACTGTACTACTTAATACTTAATCTAGAAGTATCTAGTAGCTAGTAATATCTTAAATTTATCTAAAATATATATAATCTATACTAAAGCTCTAGCGATATTAAAAAGGCTCTCTAGTATAGTCCACTATTCTATAGAGTGCTAAGCTATTTATAGTAAATAGATAGCTCTAATAGTAAGTATAGAGTATAACTAGAGACTACTATTAGTAGTATCCTAGAGAGAGTAATAGTACTTTATTTAATCTTAACCTACTTAATATTCTTTCTCCTAATAGGATATATAACTAATAGATAGCCTTAAGGCCTTAGTTTATATACTAGTTAATATAGAGGGCAGTAATAGACTATCTATAATAAGAGATATCTAGGAGACCTAAAAGGCTTAAAGATTAAAAATAGTAATAGTACTAATAGTTAATCCTACTATAAAACCAGCTTTCTTAGGTATTATTTTTAAAGATAAATATAGAATCTATTTACTAGCTATCTATAGAAATATATCTAAGAGAAGTGATAGTCCCCAAGTAATACAACTTAGCAGGATTAGGAGAATCAATATCTCTTATAATATTTTAGTTTTTGCCTTTTCCCAGTTAAAAACTATATTTATTAAAGGTATATATTAAATAGACTAGTATATCCTCCCTCACTATATTCTTAAGCTTCTATATATCTTCTACCTAGATATACTTAGTCTCCTTGATTTTTCTACTCTACTAGTGCTAAATTTATACTCCTAGGGAGATATTAGATAAAATAATATATAAATTAACTCTCTTATATAAAACCCTATTTACGGCTATAGTACCCTATATACCTTTTAGTAGATAGTGTTAAAACCGCTTTTTCTCACTAATTTAATTAGTCCTACTTTTAATATAGAATTACTTCCTTTTAATATAGCTAGTACCTCCTCATATAGTAAATATTCTATCTAGTGATCTCTATATCTTAGCCTAAAATATTTAAAAATCACCAAATAGTAGGAAACTATTATAGAGTGTAATATATTCTTTTTATTACTATTAGACAATTTAAAGGTATTTTTTAATCTTATAATCTCCCTAACTTAGAGAATAATAGAAAATAAACTCTTTATAAAGTTATAGTATCTCTAGATATAATTTAATAATTTTAACTAGAGATAAGCTAATATACTATATAAACTATAATATTTAGTTAATCACTATACTATATAGACTATTACTATATCTATTATACTATCTTATAGCCTAATATTATACCAAGATATATTCTATCTAAAAACCTATGTCTAGTATCTAGCTAGCTTTTATTAGCTACTATGGGAATAATCTTTTCTAATAGTATCTTAAATAGCAATAATAGTAATATTACTATTCTTTTATTATATATAATATAGAAAGATTTATAGCTAATTATCTTAGGAACTAATAGTAGTCTAGTTAATTCTCTCTACTAAAATAAATAGAAACTAGTGAAAAAGGCTAACTAAAGTATTAAGACTCTCTATAATAATCTAATATTTAATATTATAATCTAGCTATCTACTAACTTTATCCTATTTAATAGTAATAATTTTTTTTAGAATAATAGTATCTTCTCTAGAGAGATATAAATATCTCTATAATAGTAATTACTAGAAATATTCATTTCTATCTATAAAATAGCTATTACTAAATATAATACTATTTTATAGCTAGTTCTAGAAATAAATATAATAATTATATATATAGTAGAAATAAAAAAATAGAAGTTAGTATAGCTATGTTAGTAATTATAGAAAAGACTGCTATAATATTAAAATTATCTAATTTTATCTATACTACTAAGCTCTATAGAATTAAACTTATATTTATTTTACTAGCTAAAGAAATATTATACTAAAGGCTAGATCTAGTTTATTATTTGCTACTATTTTTATAGATAGCTAAGCTACTATCTAGATATTTTAGAATCCTAGATATAGCTTTAGATCGTATATCTTTTATAAGATATATTACTAGACTAGATCTAGACTTACTAACTATAGTATTTATATATTTATTAGTTTCCTAGCTATTAGAGTATTATAGATTATAAATATATTAATATATCTATATAGAAAACTACTAAATCTACTATATATCTAGCTAAGATATCTCTTCTATTAATAACTATCTAATTAATTCTATATAAAATTATTTCTATAAAATAAAGAGACAAATAGATATAATCTATCTATGGATTATATATTAAGGACTTACTAAATCTATAAAAAAAAGTTTATTCTATATAAGCTACTATAGAGATCTCTAAATAGTATCCTTATCTATATATAATCTAGTAAGATTATCTTATTAATATATCTTACTATACTTATAATATAGTATCAAAAAAATATAATAGCTATACTAGAATATAGTATTATAGACTAATATCTATTAGACTACTATCTCTATAAATATAGCTAGATAGATATAAAATATATACTTCTAATCTATCTATATTTCTCTCTTATATATAGAGAGACTCTTAGCTTTATCTATTTATACTTTTCAGCTAGTAGCTAACTAAACTAGATTCTATACTTAGATTATCCTTTTTTATACTAATAATTTATTTTCTAGATTAATTCTACTATATACTATCTACTGGTATATAGATAGCCCTATATAATCTACTAGTATAGTAAATATAGATAAGTTTAGAGAAATAGAGTAAATAACTAGATATGTTAATAGGGTATAGAGAAATATAATAGGGAAAAAAAGAAAACTAAATTTAGTATACATAGGAAGCTTATAGTATTTACACTATTTATAGGTTTAATCTCTTTATTTTATAACTAGCCCTACTCTCTATTCTATATATAATATAGTTATTCTGGCTATCTTATAGTGCCCTACTAGTAAATCAGGCCTTATGCCTAACAGCTCTATAAATGAAATTATTATTATTATCAAAATCATCATTATTAGATAAAATAATATAGCTATACTTTACTAATAATACGGTTAACACTAGAACGCTATAGTAAGAGATTCATCTATCCTAGTAATATAGGGGTGACTAGTATATTATAATTATTCAATTCCTATATCCACTACCTTAAAGCTTCCTTAATATTTATTAAGAGCCTTATTATTCGGTTTCCGGGTTGTATAAGCCTATTTTCTATAATAAACACGTCTATATAGTATAATCTATGAAACACTATATTCCTATATAATATTTGATAAATTCAGCTTTCTTGGACGTAGGCGGCTTTATCAGCCTTAATAATATAAAAATCGTTAATTATTAACTATTTTAGTATACTAGGTGGTTGAGAATTATTTCGGGAAGTTTGGTGGGTGAAATTCTATCCTTATAATGTGAATTATTCTTATAGTATAGCGTACCCTCACCACTAGCTAGGGGGCGCCATAAGGCACTACTAGCTTTCTTTTTTCTCTTTTTCTCTATACTAGCTATCTAATCAATATATCTATATTGAGATTAATAATTTAAATAATATAGCTATATACTATCTTTATCCTAGTAATAGGAGCTTATGTTATATATTTAATAGTTTTATCGACATATATAATTGGTAGGGCTCCTACTTTTAGTCTAAATATTCTTCGTATATTATTAATACCTCTAGTTAACTATACTTCTAAATATATAGACTATCTAGAATACTAGAAGTATATTTATAAGCTCCTACTTCTACTAGCTCTCTAGCAATACCTAAATATTAACCTACTAAAACTAGTCCTATACATAGAGACGTCTATCTTTAGATGACTTTATATTTATATCTCTATCTATAGGGGATAATAAGGATAACTATTAGCTAAGGAATAGTAAGTACAATATAGAGTAGAAGAGTAGGGATATTCTATTGAGATAGTAAATCAGTTCTCTATTCTCTGATACACTATATATAAAAGTAGAAACAATATAATAGTGGTATTCTCCGTAAACTAAAGATTTAAAATAAATATATAATAGCTATTTAAAAGCTCTAGTGGAATAAGTATTCTAATATAATATATATCTATTATAGCTATCTACCAATTATTACTTCTGTAGGGCGTTAGTACTAACAAGTAACTAGTATATATATATATATCTATGTATACCTAAATCTGTTAATCTAAATACCTAGTTATATAGGGTGATTAGAAGGGATTACTTATTACTAAAGCTCTATTAGAAATATATTATTTCTATATTTTCTACTTTCTCTATTTCTTTCTCCTAACTAAGATCCTCCTCTATATATCTATTACTATAAATAGAATAATAAGTTCCTTAGTATTCTGTACTAATAATTATATACGTACCGTAATACTAAATATATTATTATTAGTAATCTTTATCTATATTAATATAACTCATAAGCGAGTGGAACACCTAAACCCCCTCTCTATATAATATAGTAATCTTATATCCTTTAATTGACTACTTAAGCGCTTATTTAGTAGTATTTAGTAGTATATATAATTTCTACTATAATAGCGTTTTAATTAAAGATATTTATTATTATAATATTAATAGGTTAAATTAGTATATAAGGGATAATATTAGTACTACTATCACTACTATAGCTATATAGGGGTATATATATATATAAAGCTTTATATTAAGCTTATTAATCACTTACTATATATTAAATAGTATTAGACCTACTACTATTATAAAACTATTTAATATAGTAAGGATGTTAAGTTTATTAATATAGTTAACCCTATACTAAAGTTTTATTTAAATAATCTTCCTATAGGTATATTTAATCACTATAAAATAACTAATATTAAGAGATTATAGAAAATAGGATAAATAGAGTAATATATAATTTAGTATACCTATATGTTCTTTATATATATTGTTAAATTAAGTAATAATATAGCTTCTATAGCTATCTGTAATAAGTAGTTTTACTATTTTCTAATTATATAATTTTATATAAGTTGTAGGAAATAGTTCTAAAGCTATATAACTCTAATTAAATTAGTAGTCTATCTATTATTATTAACTTTAAGTCACTAATCCCTTAGAATAAGAGAATACTATTTCTAGTTAAATTACTTCACCTTAAATATAATAGTAGATAGTAGCGCCTATCTAGTACTATTGATTATTTTGATTATAGTAGTCTACTTATAATTACCTAGTTAAAGAACCTTATATGTCCTATATTATATCGTATATATAGCTATATCGGAGGAGGTACTTATAAAGCCTATTATAAATCTAGTTTTATCGAAGTTATAGATATCCTCTAAGAATTCTATATTAATGAATAACCTACTATATGTAATTAAACTACTCTTAAATAGTCACTAGATAGTTATATAATATATATTTATAGTTATATTAGTAGGAAAAATATATAGTAATGTTTAGTGATTATTATATAAAATTATATATCTATTTTATACTAACTAAGAGGGATAACGTAATTCCCGGCCGAGCCGTACACCCAACCCTATTAGAAAATTCAAAATGGATTATCTCAACCAACACCTATTAATTCAACTAGATATAGCGATTTTTATATATATTAATCCTGTGGCCAATCTCCCTACACCCACTATACCTAGGCGGAGCCCTATTAGCCGGCTGGTCTGCCTGAATAGGCAATTCGCTGTGCGTATGCGAATCTACCATAGTAGCTGTATCTAGCAAATCTAGCTGCTGAACTAGCTGTAGGCCCTCTTTGACGGTCAAACCCTCTTCGTAGGGTATCTGTCTAGTTGACCGATTGCGTTTCTGGTGTTTCTTCTTATTCGCTACACGTAGATTTACGTTTTCTTCCGCTAGTAGCGTAGTGTTATGTAGCGATATATAGTGGCCTTTGATAATCTGATCTAGTATTGTTTTTGATGGGCTTGGAGGGCTATTTAACCGCTGCTTGAGTAGATCCTTAAGTATTAAAGCTTGCTTTTGTAGCTAAACCACAGTTCTAGGTGTTTTTGGCGTGAATTAGCTAGATCTACTACTTGGCTAGCTGCTTGGTGGTAGAGGTGTTTATAGAGAGATATTAAGCTTTGAGAGCACTCTTTCTGTATTAATAGGCACTAGGCCACTAGCTACAAAGCTATTCTGAATAATAGCTAGCTATTGGAAGACCTCTAGCCGCGTGCGCTAGTAGTCATCCAAAAAATCGAACTTGTTAATATAGTTATACCCTCTCTATATAAGATCACTTATAAAGCGACTATATATATATTTAAGCACTATAAAATATCTAATATTAAGTGGTTGTAGTAGATATAATAAATATAAAGGTATATAAAGAGGAATAATATTATTTTCTACGTAGATTCGGTCGAATTAGGGTGTAAGATAGCTCCTATAGCCGTCAAGAATCAATAACCGGAATCAGCTATATATATATAAATTCGTTGATAGGATAAAGAGCTTTTATAGCTAACGTAGGCTAATCTTATTAGTAGTCTAGCCATTATTTAAGACTTTAAATCACTAATCTTTAGGTAGATTATTAAACTAACCTATAATAGCAACTTTGCCTTTAAATATTATATATAGTAGTAGCGAATAGCTATCTATGTAGATTGCTTTGATTATAGTAATCTATTCATGATTTCCTGGCTATAAGATAGATCGTTGACTATAGTATTCTGCTTATATAACTACCTTCTATGCTAAAATAAGGCCTATTGCAAATCCTATCTTATCAAAGTTGTATATATCCTCTCCTTGTATACTGTTCTCATCAATAATACGTTATATGGTTCTAAACCACTCTTATAACGATTTTGGGTTTTCGTTTAGTGCGCGCTAATAGTTATAACGTCTCGAGAAGTGTGTACGAAGCTTATTACGCTATTGAATAAAGATTTTTGGCTAATTCTTGCTAATAGTAGGCGGAGGTTAGCTACTATATATAGCTAGTAGGATATTAGCTATCTCTTGTACAGTGTATAGCCTAGGCGCTGCTCCACGTGTATCCATAGAGAGAATCTATTCAGTAAGCAAATCCTCTTCTAATTAGGTTAGTTTATGACCAGTTAGGCGGTTATCAACACGTAAGGTTAGGCCATTAGCGCGTCTATATAGTGTAGTGTAGGGTATATCGTATAGCTTAGCCGCCGTGTGTAGAGATTTGATACGGCTATTTTTAATATCAGAAAGGGCTAATAAGACCCTGCCCTCTTGATTAGCCAATTTCTGTGAGGATTTAGTTTGAACTGGTGGCATGGTAGGTAGTTAAAATTGGTATGTAGGTTGGAAGACGCGGTTTTGGATGGGGTGATCGGGACGGCCGGGTGATCGGGTCGGCCGGGAATTACGTTATTCACTACGCTTAGTAAGTAGTAAATTTACTTCTTACACTATATTATACTAAGGTGCTATTCTATAACGTAACCCACAAGCGAGCCGCCACCACAAGCGAGCCGCCACCGCCCGCCAAGAGTCTCAACGCGTTCGTATTTACAGACTTCAACCACCCACTATGCCACCAAAACGCTCTCGATTGTTGTAGAACTTGATCGAGTAGGAGGGCAGAGTCGAACTTGCTTTGTAAGCCTTTCAAAATAGCGAAATAGCCACTATTACTAAAGCTATATAGCGATTTAACATACCTTGTTCGACCCTACGCGACTATACCGCCGGCCTAGTGTTACGTCTAATAGCACGCGCTAATAGCTATAAATTAACTAAATTAGAAGAGAGCTCACTTTATAAATAGATAGTGAGCCTGGATATATATGGAATACCTCCCCGGCATAGTATAGTGTGAGAAATAGCTAATCTACTACTAGCTAAGTGTGGTGACTCTACCCCGTAGATAGTCAGTATAAACTAGGTGGAAAACTATATCAAACGTTATTCGGAGCTAGTAACACGCTTCTCTAGACGATATATATATAAACGGGCGTTATATAAGGATCTAGAGACTATATAGTAGTAGTTTGATCGATTATAGGAGATACTGCGAGAGTACGGTATTAATAATAATAATATATAGAATTTTGACGAGACTAGTTTCGCTATAGGGGTTATAAGTACTTTAAGAGTTATCACAAGAAGGGAGTATTATAGGAGAAAGAAGGTCCTATAGCTAGGTAACTAGGAGTAGGTTATAGCGATTGAATATATTAACAGGAATAAGGCTCTACCACTAATAATTATCTTTAAAGGCAAAACCTTTAGTCAGGGCTAGTTTAGTACTATAGCTAAATACTAGCGCTTTCACGTTAGTGATAATAGATAGACGATAGATAATATCAGAATAGATTAGCTTCAAAATCACTTTATTCTATATATTAACAAGCACTCAACCAGCGCCTAGAAACTCCTTATTCTAGATAGCTATAGAAGGTATTTAGCACCACAATTTGATGATATCTATAAGTAATATAAGATCGTTCCTATCTATATACCAGTAAATTCCTTGTATCTACTATAACCACTAGATATTGGCTATTTCGCTGTTATTAAACAACACTATAGCCAGTTTGTTCAAACTAAGCTTTAGTATAGTATATACTATATTAATAAGCTTGATTTTCTAGCTATATACCCTTAGGCGTGTGCTACTACCTATAAACGGTCAACAATATTAAATAGTTTTATAGCTACTAGTATTATACTATATAACCCACCTATAGTGCTTGATCAGTTAAATATTTAGGTGTATACGCCACCTCCCCCCATTAGCTAGGGCAGTGATAGTAGCCGTGACTATATACCACATACACTAGTTAGGCTAGTTGATATATATCTACAGCGAAACAGATGCTCTAATATTACTGTTAATAGTGATAATTAAAATATTTGGTTGTTGTTGAGTTATATATACATTTGTAGGGTAGGTGCTGCGGGCGGTGGCGGCTCGCTTGTGGGTTACGTTATATATCTATATAAAGTATCTATTTCTAAAGCGATTTCTCTTCTAACTAGGTTAATTTATAGTTATTAGTATATATAGTAGAATAAGAGTCAGCTAGTGATTTAGTATTACAGGATATTAATCAGGATGTCAAATTAGTGTGCTACTTCGCAAAGAGATAGTATTTTATTATTTTTTAAAGCTTATATAGTAAGTAGGATCTTGCCCTCTTTATTACTAAATAATAATAATAATAATAATAATAATAATAATTTCATTTATAGAGCTATTAGGCATAAGGCCTGATTTACTAGTAGGGCACTATAAGATGGCTAGAATAACTATATTATATATAGAATAGAGAGTAGGGCTAGTTATAAAATAAAGAGATTAAACCTATAAATAGTGTAAATACTATAAGCTTCCTATATATACTAAATTTAGTTTTGCTTTTTTCCCCTATTATACTTCTCTATACCCTATTAATATATCTAGTTATTTACTCTATCTCTCTAAACTTATCTATATTTACTATACTACTAATACTAGTAGGGAGATAAATAAAGAAAAGATATAAAATAAATCTAATATATACTAGGGTATTTCTAGTTAGTATAGTCCCTAATCCTATCCTCTATTATTAAGTATTATAAATATCCTACTATAGCGAATGTCTAGTAAGAGGAGATTATATAGTAAAGTCTTAAGGCCTATAAAAGGACTCTAGGAAGAGTATCTTAAGCCCTATCTAGGGCTGAGAAATAGCTAGTAGATTATATAGGGCTAGTATATATAGTAATAGATAGTATATAGTAGAACTAGTCTAGAAGATGAATTACTAGTATAAAAAAAGATAATTTTAGTATAGACTCTAGTTTAGTTAGCTACTTAGCTAAAAGATATAAATAGATAAGACTAAAAGTCTCTATATATAAGAAAGAAATATAGATAGATTAGAAATATATATTTTATATCTACCTAGCTATATTTATAAAAATAATAGTCTAGTAGATATTAGTCTATAATACTATATTCTAGTATAGCTACTATACTCTTCTTATACTATTATAAATATAGTAAGATATACTAATAAAATAATTTTACTAGATTATATCTAGATAAAGATACTATTTAGGAATGTCTATAGTAACTTATATAGAGTAAATCTTTTTTATAGGTTTAGAAAATAAGTCTTTAATATATAATCTATAGATAGACTATATCTATTTCTCTCTCTATTTTATAGAAATAGTTTTATATAGAATTATAGATAGTTATTAGTAAAAAAAAATTCTAGCTAGATATATAGTAGACTTAGTAATGTTCTATATATATATATATTAGTATATTTATTATCTATAATACTCTAATAGCTAGGAAACTAATAAATATATAGATACTATAGTTAGTAAGTCTAGATCTAGTCTAGTAATATAAATATCCTATAATATATTATCTAGGGTTATATCTAGGATTCTAAAATATCTAGATAGTAGCTTAGCTATCTATAAAAATAAGAATAAATAATAAAACTAGATATAGCTTTTAGTATAATACTTCCTTAGCTAGTAAGATAAATATAAATTTACTTCTATAGAGCTTAGTAATATAGATAGAATTAGATAGTTTTAATACTATAGTAGTCTTTTCTATAATTATTAATATAACTTAGTTATACTAACTCTTATTTTCTTTTTATTTCTATCTATATATATAATTACTGTATTTATTTCTAGCACTATCTATAAAATAATATTATATTTACTAATAGCCATTTTATAGATAGAAATTAATATTTCTAGTAATTACTATTATAGGAATATAGTAAAAGAATTAGTTTAAGATTATAGATATTTATATCTCTCTAGAGAAGATATTATTTAAGATAGAGAAAAAGATATTATAGCTATTGTAGTAGTAGTGGAGTAGATATAGAACTAATTCCCTATAGTATATACTAATATCTTAAAGGTATATCTAGTAATAGTATAGGTAAGAAGATATATATAGAAATAGATATAAATAAATTCTACTAGTCTCTAGATAGTGATTAGTATAGATAGAATATAGAGAAAGATTTATAATGTAATATAGTATCTATTATTAAACAAAGATAAATATAGAGTCTATCTTATTTTTAATCTTCTTTAATATTTATTTATATGTTATATAGAGTACCTAAAACTAATTTATACAAAAATTATAGTAATCTATATATAGTAAAAATTAAGTATAGTAATACCTTATACTATACTAGTAATAGAGCTAAGAGTAACTAAAAATTATTATCTATCTATAATAGTGCTAGAGATAGTCTTTAGCTATAAGATTTTTATTAAATATTATTTCTAGATAGTAGAGTAAGACTATTAGCTTTTTTTCCACTAAAAATAGATTAGACTATATTTATTTGGAGAGAAGATAGAAACTATATAGTTTATCTAGATATCTATAATACTATATAGCATTTCTAAGAGATAGAATTTCTTAAGATAGATAGGCTCTATATAAGAATATAAATATTATTAATATATTTAGTCACTAGTATATAGCTAGAAGCTATAGTATAGATTTTATTAATTAGGTCTAAATTGTAAAATAGAAAAAGAATTAGTAATAGAGATAAATTTTAGAGAATATCTATAATACCTATTCTACTAGAGAGATCTAGTAATTAGAGAGAAAGTGAAATATCTACTATATAATTATTTCTAGAATATAATATTTCTATAAGATATATATAAACTATATATAGAAGATATTATTAAAGATTCTATTTATTTTCTAGTCTTTTATTCTTTATAGATAATTTTAAGAAATAGATAAACTATATGGTTATAGAAATAGCTATCTTAGCTACTAAGTAAGTTTCTAGTAGAAGATTAAAAGTTTTAGTAAGATATAAGAGATATATTATAATTACTAATTCTACTATCTTCTCTAGTATCTTTAGTAGGCTAATAGGGTACTAGATCTTTAGATTATTATAGTCTAGTTTATCTAGCTTATAGATTACTATTATTAGTAACTCTTAGAAGATCTCTAGATAGTATCTAAGGTATAGGTAGATATTAAAAATAGATATAAGATAGGATAGTAGGACTAGAAGACTATATTTGTATATAGTATTTAGTAATCTAGTAGATCTAAGGATATTAAATAGTTTTATATACTTAATTATATACTTAATCTCTTAGTTAGTAAGATTACATATAGCTAGTAGCTATAGATAGTAGAAACTATCTAGATTATCTAGATTAGCTAATAGTACTAAAGGGAAAAACACTATTTTTAAGATAGTATACTTTTTCTTTTATAGTAGTATACTCCTATATATTCTTTTTCTCTATAATATAGAGTATTAGGGTAGAGGATAAGCTAGAGATACTATTTATAAAAGCTCTTTTAGCTAGTCTCTACAAACTATCTAGAGAAATAATAGTCTTTTTAATGTATTTATATTAGATATACTAACTAGTCTTTTTACTCTTTTATCTAAGTTAGTATTAGAGCTAGTAGAGTTCTTTATAGTATTTATTAGAGTATAAATAGTACTACTAGCATTATTAGATATACTTTACTATATTGTTAAGTAGAGTAAGTAATATTAAAAGCTATAGATAGTATTAGATAGAGAAAGATATAAAACTAGCTACTAAAGATCTATAAACAAAGATCTATAGATACTATCTAGTAATAGATCTCTAGCTTCTATATTACTAGAATATTATAGTCTTATCTATAATAGCTAGCTCACTAAATAGGTATTTTATATTAATATTTATTTATTTATAGTAGTTTATCTATTAAATTTAGAGCTTTTAGGCTTATAATAATATAATAGTAGAAAGATAGTAATAGAAATAGGAGGATAGTCTTAGCTAAGCTTATTATCTAATTTACTAATAAGGTATTTACTATAGCCTTATAATTAGATATTAGTAAGTTATAGAGCTAACGTAGTTCCCGGCCACCCTGGCCACCTCGCGTAAAATCGCGTCATCCAACCTACCCACCTTCTTCAAACACCTACTATGCCACCAATTCGCTCTGAATCCTGGCAGAAATCGGCCAACCAAGAGGGAAAAATCTTATTAGCCCTTAAGGATATTAAAAATGGCCGCATCCTGTCTATCCGCGCAGTAGCGAAGCTATACGAAATACCACGCGCTACGCTCCAAACACGCGCTCAAGGCGTAGCCTCTATCGTGGAGAGACGCCCCCCTGGTTATAAATTGACCCAATTAGAAGAGGATTCGCTTACTGAGTGGATTCTCTCTATGGATACGTGTGGAGTAGCACCTAGGCTAGCTACTATGTGAGAAATGGCTAATATCCTACTAGCTACACGCAGTAATAACCCTCTAGCTACTATAGGCAAAAATTGGCTATTAGCCTTTATTTAGAGGCGTAACGAGCTTCGTATACGCTTCTCAAGACGTTATAACTACCAGCGTGCACTAAACGAAAACCCAAAATCGCTACAAGAGTGGTTTAAAACTATATAACGCATTATCGACGAGAACGGTATACAACTAGAGGATATATATAATTTTGATGAGACAGGATTTGTAATAGGCCTTATTTCAGCATAGAAGGTAGTTACACGAGTAGAATACTACGGTTAGCGATCTATCTTACAGCCAGGAAATCGTGAATGGGTTACTACGATTGAAGCAATCTACGTAGATGGCTATTCGCTACCGCTATATATAATATTTAAAGGCAAAGTTGCTATTATAGGTTGGTTTGATAACCTACCTAAAGATTAGCGATTTGAGGTCTTAAATAACAGCTGGACTACTAATGAGATTAGCCTACGTTGGCTACAAAAGCTCTTTATCCTATCAACGAATTCACGCGTTTATAGCCGTTTTCGGCTATTAATTCTTGATGGCTATAGTAGCCACCTTACACCCTGATTTGACTAAATTTGTGTAGAAAATGATATTATACCTCTTTGTATACCTACTTATTCTTCATATCTACTACAACCACTAGATATTAGGTATTTTGTAGTACTTAAACACATATATAGTCGCTTTATAAGTGATCTTGCGCGTTAAGGATATAACTATATTAATAAGTTCGATTTTTTGGATGACTACCAACGTACGCGGCTAGAGGTCTTCTAATAGCTAGCTATCATTCAGAATAGCTTCACAGCTAGTGGCCTAGTGCCTATTAATATAGAAAGAGTACTCTCTAAGTTTAATATCTCTCTACACACACCTCCACTACTAAGTAGCCGGCTAAGCAGTAGATCTAGCTAATTCACACCAAAAACACCTAGAATAGTGATTTAGCTATAAAAGCAAGCTTTAATGCTTAAGGAGCTACTAAAGCAACAGTCAAATAGCCCTCCAAGCCCATCAAAAACAATACTAGATCAGATTATTAAAGGCCACTATATATCGCTACACAACACTACGCTACTAGCGGAAGAAAACGCAAATCTATGTGTAGCGAATAAGAAGAAACGCCAGAAACGCCATCGGTCAACTAGACAGTTACCCTATGAAGAGGGTTTGACTGTCGAAGAGGGCCTAGAGCTAGTTCAGCAGCTAAATTTGCTAGATGAAGCTGCTATGGTAGATTCGCATACGCAGGGGGAATTACCTATTCAGGCAAACCAACCGGCTACTAGGGCTACGCCCTGGTGTAGTGGGTATAGGGAGATTGGCCACAGGATTAATATGTGTAAAAATCGCTTTGTTTAGCTGAATTAATGGGTGCTGGTTGAGATAATCGATTTTAAATTTTTTTAATGGGGTTGGGTGGCCAGGGTGGCCGGGAACTACGTTATAGAGATTAGGTCTAGTACTATAGCAAGGTCTTTAATATTATTTAAATATTAAATATAAAACTTAGTTATAGTAAATAGTTAAATATAGCTAGTAAACTTAGGATCTAAATCTAGCTTCTTAAAAATAGCTTTAGAGTAATATTTATTAGGGCTTTTAGAGTAAATAGTATATTTAGTAGTTATAGATATAGTAATTATCGATATAGTAGCTTGTTATACAAAATGAAAAGATTTATTTATTTATTCAATAGCTTAGATATTAAATATAGTTTTAGGATTAGTTTTAGTACAAATAAGATTAGAGACTATAGTAATGAAAATAGTAGAGATTTAGAAAGATATAATAGGTATTTTAGTAATAGATAAAATATATAGCTAGAGTCTATTAATCTAGTAGAAATAGATAATCTTAAACTAGTTAATATAAATAAAATATTTATAGGTAAATATAAAATAGTTTTTTTTAGTTTATTATATAATATATAAACTATATATTTTATGATTTTATAGATATAGATCTATAGATATTTTCTAGAGTTATATATCTATATATAGTATATATAATAGATCTTATATCTATAGTTATAGATAATATAGCTATATCCTTAGTAGTTAAAATATAACTAGGGTTACTAACTATTATTAAAATACTAGTAATTATAGTCTTATCTCTATAGAGCTAGGCTAGATAGAACTATCTAGATACTAGCTTCTATATTATTAAATTTAATAATAAGCTTAACTATTAATAGCTTAATTTAGTTTATCTTCTATTTAGGGATAAACTAGCCTATATAGAGAATCTTTATATTAGAGAAAAAATACAACCCCCGACATAAGTCTGATTATAACGCTAGTAGTTTTAGCGCGTTTTTCCGCGTCACCCCTAACACGCCTTTTTTTTTTTTCTCTCACAAACACATAATACGTCGATTCGGCCAAGAAATAAGCGGAAATCGTGGTAGGAATGCTGAATTATCTATTAAACAGCGAAGTGCTATAATATATGCTATTAAGAATAGTATATCTACTACTAAGATCGCTACTAATTTTGGTATTACACGTAATATAGTATACACTATAATTAAGCGTTTTAAATAACACTAAATAGTTAAATCTTTACCTCGTATCGGTCGTCCTCAAATATATACTCAATTAATATATCGTGTAGCGGCTATACGCTAAGTATGTGGCTACTATACGCGTTATTAATTAATATTTAGATAGAGAATTGATAATTCTATTAGTATTCTGAATTTGAGGCCAAAATAATAGTAGGATATGTTTGAATATATATTTTTATGAAGGTGGGGTGAGTGGGCGGGGATGACTAATTTAGCGTTATAATCAGACTTATGTCGGGGGTTGTATTAGATATTTTAAACTTTTAGATAAGCCTTTATATTACAGTTATAGAGATTAAAAATTTTAATAGATACTATATATAAATATGGAATATATTTTATACTTAATATATATATATTTACTAAAGATAATATACTATCTATTAATTTTCTTAGTATTATAGATAAAATTAGCTAGTTTCTATATATTTATAATACTATTATCCTAGAGTAATATATTACTACTAGATAAGATAAAGCTAGTAAATAGCTAGATTATAGTATTAAATATTAGATTATTATAGATAGTCTTAATACTCTAGTTAGCTTTTTTTACTAACTTCTATTTATTTTAGTAAAAAGGATTAAGTAGACTACTATTAGTTCTATAGATTATTAGTTATAAGTTTACCTATATTATATATAGTAGAGAAATAGTAATATTATTACTATTACTATTGAAGATACTATTAGCTTTTATTATCTCTATAGTAGTTAATAAAAGCTAGCTAAATACTAAGAATAGATTCTTTAAATAGAGTATATTTAGTATAATATTAGGCTATCAAATGTATAGTATAGTAATTAACTAAATATTATAGTTTATATAGTATATTAGCTTATCTCTAGTTAAAATTATTAAATTATATCTAGAGGTACTATAACTCTATGAAAAGCTTATTATCTATTATTCTCTAAATTAGGGAGATTATAAGATTAAGGAATAACTTTAAATAGTCTAATAATAGTAAGAAAAATATATTAAATTCTTTAATAGTTATCTACTACTTAGTAATTTTTATAATATTTTAGGCTATAGTATAGAGATTACTAGATAGAGTGTTTACTATAGAAAGAGACACTAGCTATATTAATTAAGGTGGTAAGCTAGCATTATAGGTAGAAGCCCTTTTTTTAGACTTTGACTTTTTATCTATTTTTATAGTACATATATTAATAGGAGGTATTTATATATTAAAGATAGGACTAATCAAATTAATGAGGAAAAGCGGATTTAACACTACCTACTAAAAAGTGTATAGGGTACTATAGCTATAGATAGGGTTTTGTATAAGAGAGTTTTTCTCCTAGATAATTTAAATTTAATTTAGGTTATTTTCCTTAAGACCTTACTTCTCTTTTAGGACTTTCCTATCCTCTATCCTTCTAAATTTTGAAATTATGTCTTATATTCTCTATATTTATAGCTAATATCTACTTATTATACTCTATGGACTATTCTATCTATCTAATAGGAAATATAGCTTATACTTAATAATCTTTTCGCTATAGACCTTTCTAGCTTTCTATTATTTGTCTTCTTTAAGTCAAGAAGTGCCTCCTCCTTATAGTTCTACTCTAAATATTCTATTTTTTGAGTAGAGATACTAGAATATTATTATAGAGTTATGTATATTTTAATAGTAATCTATCTAGTATTACTAATTTTAAGACACTAATCTTTTAGAATAAAAGAATACTATTTCTAGTTAAATTATTTTATGATAAATATAATGGTAGATAGAAATATCTATCTGCTATTATTAATTATTTTAATTATAGTAATATATTTATAATTATCTAATTGAAAAACTTATATTTTCTATAGTATTTAGTATATATAACTATATAGGAGATATTTATAAAGTTTATTATAAATCTAGTCTTATTAACATTATAGATACTTTCTATAAGAATTCTATATTAACGAATAATCTACTATATATCATTAAACTACTCTTACGTAGTCACTAGATCCTTATATAATATATATTTATAGTTATATAGAAACTATATTTTCAATATACATAGTTTTTACTATTTTTTTAGTAAATTTATCTTTTCCCTTTTTTTATATAATTACTAGTTTTTATAGAGAATTATTCTTCTATCTTTTATCTAGAGAAATTAGAATTAAAAAACCCTAATAATCTATTTTCTTTCTAAAATTAGTAAAAATAAAATCTTTCCCTAAAAATAGTAAATATATCTATATTCTAATATGTTTTTTGTTTTTAACTAATTTCTTTATAACTAGCTAAAATAGATCTATAGAATACTATTCTAGAGAGCGCTCTAAGCTATAGATCTATAAATATATATTTAGATATCTCTAAAAAAATGTTTTTTAGAAACTACTAATATTTATTTCTTAATTTCCTAAAATCCCTTTTTAAAAATCTATAGACTTTCTAAAAATAAATAAATAAATAGGATTAGACTTTCATATATACTATATTTTAATATATTCTAGAAATAGTTAAAAATAACCATCTCTTAGCGAAATTGAATTCTTATAATAACTTAATAACTAGGGATCCTATAGGACTCTTAATATATTTATCTTATCTATTATTCTAAGCACTTTATTTTAGTCTAATGTATTAGTCTATAATAGTAGTGGTTATAAGTAGCATGAATAATACTATCTCTTCCGCTAGAAAAAGGGATTATAATATCAAAATTACTTTACTATATAATATATAATAGAATTTGAATACCTAGAATAATAATAAGTAACTAAACTAAATAAGTGACTAATAATAGAAAAGGTCACTAAAGGAGCCTATAAAATACTAGAATATATAACTAGCTAGGAATATAACTACTTTCCTAATTACACTATAATCTTATTTATCTAGAGTGTTAAGTAGTTCACACTAAGCACCCTACATTAGAATATAATAATATAATCCTTAAGGTAGTAGGTAGTTAATAAGATTACTACTATTATCAAAATAATTAGTAACTAAATTAATAATATTAAATTCTAAATTATATTCTCCTTCTCTTTCTTAGTAATAGTATTATACTAGATAGTCTTCTCACTATAATAGGATAATAGTGCTACTTCTCTATCCTATAGTATATAATTAGCTATAATATCCTCCCCTAGAGTTAGTGATATTAAATTTAGGGAAGATAGAGATATTATTTTAAAATTAGTGATAATATCTATATAGCGCTATAGAAACTAAGCCCCTACCTATACTATTATAGATAAAGTAGAGAAATAGTATAAGATAATAGTAAAGAATATATAATTAATATCTCTAGTAGGTTTAGTGTGATTTACTATAGCGAGGAAGCTATCTTTAGGGAATATTATAATAGAAATGAATAGTGCTACTATAGCTAATATCCTATACTAATATACTAATTATAGAAATAGCTAGCTACTAGTATTTAGTAGAGATATAACTATTTAGGTGCCTATATAGGGAGTCATAGTATATAATATTCTAGTGGTGAACCTAACACAATCTCTAGAGATATCTAGAAATATGGCTAATCTACTATAGGAGCAAAATAAGTATATATAGGGGAAATAAGCTAATATTAGACACCTTAGGTAGCTAATTAGGCCTATTACTAAGTAGAAGACTAGCTCTATAATTATTAAGGTTAATAGCCTAACTATAGCTAATAAGATAATTAACTAGGTGATCACCTAGAAAGGCGCTACCTACTATACTACTAGATATTTGAACTAGGGGTGCCTAGTAGCTAGTGATATCTTAAGTTAGCTAAAATATATTAACTATAACTAGATTGGTTATAAAATAATAAGCAAAATATATATAATCTATACTAAAGCCCTAGAGACGTTAAAAGAGGCCCTCTAATATAGCCTACCGTTCTATAGGGTGCTAAACCACTTCTAGTAAATAGATAGCTCTAATAGTCAGTAGAGAGTATGGCTAGAGGTCACTATTAGTGGTGCTCTAGAGAAAGCTTAACCTTAACCTTAACCTTAACCTTAACCTTATACTTGATTATCCTCCTCCTAATAGGACATATAATTAATAGAAAGCCTTAAAGCCTTAGTTCACGCACTAGTCAACGCTAAGGGCTTCTAGTAAATTATCTATAAGAAGCGCCTAGGGCGCCTAAAAAGCTCAAAGAATAAGAGTAGTAGTAATAGTAGTTAATCCTAGCAATAATAACTAGCGTGATACCTAATAACTAACACTATTACCACTCTTATTAAAACTACTGAATTAGCTAGATCATAGGTATCCTCCTCCTCTCCCCCTTACCCACACTAGCTATCTATAAATATACCTATATTAATATTAATAACTTAAATAAAATAGCTATATACCTCCCTTGTCCTAATAGTAGGAGCTTAGATTATTTCTTTAATACCTTTATATAGGGAAATAACTAGTAGGGCCCCCGCTTCTAGTCCGAAGGAGTTAACCCCTAGTTAATAATAATAGTGCTTCTAAATATTCACCCTAAACGCTAGAAGTATATCCTATAGCTCCCGCTTCTACTGGCCCTCTAGTAATATCTAAAGATTAACCCGCTAAAGCCTATTCTTTAGGTAGAGCTAGAACCTATTTTAGAAGCCCTTATAATCACCCCTCCCCCTAAGGATAATAAAAAATACCTCTTAACCTAAGAAATAGTATAATATATAGTAGGAGAGCAAAGATAATTTATTATCTTAATAAATCAGTTCTCTATTCTCTAATATAATATATACAAAAATAGGGACAAAGTAATAGAGGTACTCCTCTAGGAATTAAAGGTTTAAAAGATAAGTATAATAGCCATCTAGGAGCCCTAGTAGAATAAGTATTCTAATATAATATATTAGTCCATTATAGCTACCTACTAACTACTATTTCTATAGGGCCTTAGCAATGAAAAGTAACTAGTTTATATATATAGCCAAATTAATTAATCTAAGCACATAGTTATATAGGGTGATTAGTAGGGATTACTAGCTACTAGAGCTCTATTAGAAATATATTATTTTAACAACTACTTCCTCTACTTCCTCTAGCTCGACTAATATCTTCCTCTATAATATCTATTACTATAAATAGGATAATAAGCTACTTAGTATCCCCCACTAATAACTATACACTCACCCTAACACTAAATATATTATTATTAATAACCTTAATCTACACAACCTATACTAAGGAGGTCTAAGAGTTAGTAGGCCTAAGCTAGGAGCGAATACCCTTCTCAAAATTATAGATAACAACGCCCTATAGCTAGTTAATAAGGAAGGTATTATTATATAGCAGGATTATAGAAGACTAATAGCTTAGTCACTTCCTCTATCTCTCTCTTAGTCGCCTACTTAATCACTAATACCTCTTAATCTCTCCCATAGTAGGCGAGGTAGTTAATAGTTAACCTTATAATTATAGGCATTACCCTATATAATCATTTAGTTAGGTAGAAGTATACTAATAATATTAAATACTAGTCTAATGAGATTTTTGGAGCGAAAGGGCATATTTGATTACTATCGCGGGAGAATGAGTTTAAATACACTAAGTTCGGCTGCCGTACGGCAGCCGAAATACGCCAGATATGCACTTCTGGGATCACACTAATTATTTCCCCCTCTATACTATTATTAATATTAGTACCCTACTATATATACTACTAAAAAAAAGAAACTAGATAGCTATAGGTAATAAGATATTAGTTAAGTTTATTAAGAGATATATAGCTAGTAGGGTATATATAAGGCTAGGATAATATTACTAATTAGGTATCTTAAAAAAGAGCTAGTAGAGAGTATTAAGGATAAGATATAAGTATTTAGTACTATATTCTTTCCTACTCTCTATCCAGCTAATCTATTAAATACCAAAGACTTCTAGTATCTAGGTAAACTAGAACTAGAGATATCACTAATTACTACCTATAAGATTATCAAGGCTACCTATATAGTATCTCCCTATAAGGCTCCTAGTAAGAATAGCCTACCTAATACACTTTAGTATAAGTTAGTAAAAATATTAGTAGTACTAGAGACACTATACTAGCTATTTAATACCTATATCTATATAGACTATAACTCCTACTATTTCTAGTCCTTAATCACTATTATTCTATATAAAATAGGTAAGGCTAACTACTAGTAAGCTAAATCCTACTAACTAGTTACCCTACTAAGTACACTTAGAAAGATTTTTAAATTAATTATAGCTAGAAAAATTAGCTACTTAGTAGAAAAATATACTTTGCTACTAAACACCTATCTAGGTAGTAGAAAAGATATTTCTACTAACCACGCTATCTATCTCCTAAATAATAGAATCAAAAGTGCCTAAAGTAAAAGATAGATAGACTTACTATTACTACTTAATATCTTAGGTATTTATAATAATATCTTTTATACCTAACTACTATATAACCTTAGAAAATAATAACTAGATAAGCTTATCCTATAGATAAAAGCCTTTCTCACTAGCTATAGTACCTAAATCTCTATACTAGAAGGTATTTCTAACTTAATCCTAACACTAATAGATATTCCCTAGGATTCACTAATCTCCCCTATCCTATATCTACTCTATAACACTAACTTAATTAAGGGTAGTACTAGTACTAGTCTTAACACTAATACCTCTTATATCCCTATCCTAGTTCCTGACTTCTCTAATACCTCCCTTATCTCTACACCCTCTAGCATCTCTAAGACACTATTAGGCCTTATAAATACTATGAGTATATTAATATTGACATACCACTATTATTAATATTGACCTAATACTAGTATTAATAGGTAAATTATATAATAATGATTTATAAGGACACTAGTTCTAATTAAGCTAGGTGTAGAAGGACTTAACTATATATACTCTTTTCTTTCTTTCTTTCTTTCTTTCATTCATTCTTTCTTTCTTTCTTTCTTTCATTCATTCTTTCTTTCTTTCTTTCTTTCTTTCTTTCTTTCTTTCTTTCATTCTTTCTTTCATTCATTCATTCATTCTTTCTTTCTTTCTTTCATTCTTTCTTTAAAAATTTTATAGAGTTATAAAGAAAAATTTTTAATAGTTATTTATAAAATAAATAAAAAGATATTTTAGTTTAGAAAAAAAAATATTTATTTAGTAAAAAATTTATCTTCTATTTCAATCAATCAATCAATCTTCAATTACCTAGTACCTAAGCTCGCTTTATATAAGTGCTGCTATGCTAGGGCGCTAATTAGCTAGCCAATCAAACAAAGGGAGGTTTCCAGAACCAATTAGCTAATTAGTCGGTCAGTAGGTATATGGCTACCTAAGTACCTAGGCCACCACTACTAGAGCTGCCTAAAACCCGGGGAGAGTAATTAGCTGTATAGAAGGGGATATAAACGCTTTAAAAATAAATAAACAAAGAGATAGTAGTGATACTAGGAAAATAGGTAGAAAATGAATAAACAAAATAGATAATAAGAGATACCTAATGACTCTACTACCCCTATAGCGCCTAAGTCCTTGGTCAGCACCACTTCTAACACTAATATCTATGTCCTCTTTTCTAACCAACCGAATAAGGCCTTTTAGTATATACCCTACTACTTGTTCTCTCTCTTCTTTAACTCCTACTTCTCTTACTCTACTCTCACTTTCCTATTTCCCACTCTATCTATCTTATAGTTCCCTTATATCATGACCCTAAATCACTACGTTCGCTATATACGCTATATCCCCTAAATCACTAGTCCTTAAATCACTATGATCACCTCCTTTTCCCCTCCCTTTGATTAATTGACTAGTAATACTATTTAGTGTGGAATAGGGTTATTCTTAAGATAGTACTATAGTAGACCTAGTGCCTATATACTATATTAATATATTAAGATCAGAATAATCTTACTACCTTTAGTGTGAGGGTTAATAGATGATTATTATATATCTAAATTAATAGGTTCCTATCCTACTACTTCACTCTCTATACCTTTTAAATTCGCCTAGTAGGCTAGTACCTAGAAGGAATTTAGCTATTTTGACACTAGCTAGAGGGTAGAGAGTATATTAGTTATTATTACTATTAATATTCTAGTCTATCTAGCACTCTATATAGGGTTACCTATTACTTATTAAACTAGGGATAGATTAGGAGAATATACTTAATAGTTTATTAAATATATTTAGTACTATAGCTATAGTATAGGAAGGCACTTTAGTTAATATTATAGAGATAAGAGAGACTAGTCCTATAACCCCTAAATAGACTTAAATTATCACTAATATAGTACCCTTCTGCTAGCCTTTCTAGTATTCTAATATTTTCTTTCCTAGAAGCTTGATTAATTATTTAGTTAACTTCACTATCTTTAATAGCCTTTTCTACTCTATCTCCTATTCCTTTTTTACTTTCTTCTAAATTTATACCTCTACCACTAATTAAAGCTAGTAATAATAGTTATAGATAGATTTAGGGGTATTTAGAGGTTTAAAGGCTAGCTATAATAGGCTAGTGCCTAGTTGAAGGTCACATAATCATATATGACCAATCACCCCTGACCGCCCTATTTCTTTCACGTTTATTTACCTTCTTTCACTTTTTCTTCTTACATTTTTAGTAAACTATAAATAGCCTAGTTAGGTTAAATTAATCTTGCTTTAGCCTTTTATATACTAAAAGCGTCCTTTTCTATAAGAGTAACTAATAAGACTAGATAGGATAGGATAGATTAGAGTGGATATAAACTTATTATTTCGCTCTAGTTAATAGATATTAGAAGCCCTAATTATTATACTACTAGATAATATTATAGATAGAAGGATATACTAAGCTTTAAGCCTTTCTATCTAGGTATAAATATTATGATAATAATCTATTTAAGTAGTGGCTAATTAGGAAGAAAAGGCAAGAATAATAGATAAAAATATAAAAATATAAGAAAAAAGAATAAAAAGACTAGAAAAATTTATTTATTATAATATAACTAAAAGATTATAATTAATCACTAAACTAATAGTAAATATACTAGATATATAAATATAAGTAATTATTAATAAAAAAATATTCTATTTCTATATCTATTTTTTTATTTTACTAATTTTCACTAGAAATATTAATAATTAGCTATTTTAGTAAATTATAATAGAAAATAAATTATATATAGATAAAGAGATAATAAAATTATCTTAAAACTAATTTCTCTATATATTTCTATTTAGCGAAATTTATGTAGAAAAATATTAGAATATATATAAAATAGTATTAAATAACTAGAAATATAGTAGAATTTCTTAACTATCTAGAAAAAAATTATAGAGATCTAAATATTAGAGCTTAAGTAGTATACTATCTATATTAACTATAATAATAAAAATAACTAATTATTCTTTTATTTTCTACCCTAGATAGAATAAAAATTTATAAATACTAGTACCCTAGACTAGTCTAATAAAATAAAATATTAGATTTTATTTTATACTATTAACTAAATACTAAAAATAGTATTATTTAATTATAGAATCCTATCTATATTTTAGGAAATAGTTATATAACTATATAAAATTAGTATAGATATAGATATAGTATATATTAGTTATTATAAGCTACTAAATTAGAGAATAAATACTAAGACTACTATATATAAGCTAATAGATTAGTCTCTGATACTACTAGTTATGATAAACTCCTCTTAACTATACCTAGAAGATAAGAATCTTATTAGAAAATTATATAGAAAGTCTATATCTATATTATAGATAAAATAATTATAGAATTACTAAATATCTTTTTAATCTATAATCTAGTCTAGGTATATATAATAGGCTATTTATATAACTACTATAATAATAGAGAATAAATAAATTTTAATAAAAAACTATTAAAAAAAAATAGAAAAAGTCTACTAGAGTATTAAGAATATAGGAATATAAAGATAATTATTACTTATTAGAAGAAGACTTAGGAAATAAATAATTTCTACTAAAAAATATAGATAGAAATTAACTAGAGCTAAGAAGCTATGAAAATAAGAGAATTACTTTTTTTTATTAACTTACTAATAAATAAAACCTAATTTATAAAAATATTAGTTAATATAAACTATTTTTTATATATAACTATAAATAATTCTTCTATTTAATCTTTTAATCTTTTATATATTTATATCTCTATAAGAATACTAGATAGTATTATTAAAAATTAAAAAGAAAAAATTTATTTTTATAATATATTTTAATATAGATATTTATAGTTATTAATAAAGAGAAATATATATATATATATATATATTATTTTTTAATAGATAAATAAAATAATTTTAGAAAAACTATAATTAGAAGATATAGATAGATAGTATTTAGCTAGAAAAGGATATCTTAATATCTATATAAAGAATAGTAAATAGATAAGATACTAGAACAGAGTAAACTCTACTATTAGGCCTATAAAAATAAAGACCCTATAAATATTAAAAATAATTATTTAGAAACTATAGAAAATAATTTTAAATAAAATAAAAGCTAAAAAGCTAAAAAGCTAAGAATTAGAAAAATTATAATATTAGATGTTAAAAAAACTTTATAGAAAAAGAAATATATTGATCTATAAATAAAGCTCCTTAAATACTATTAATAATAGCTAAAAATATTTAATTAGGATTTTATAGATAAGCTCCTAAATTATTATCTAAAAATAGATTATTATACCTCTCTAAAAAAGAATAAGTCTAGTAATAAAGTTTTATCTCTATATAGACTATTTTATAGGATAAATTAGAAAAATTATTTATATTAATCTAAGTTACTATAGTATATCTTTAGATTATATCTATAGATCTACTAGAAAAGAACTTTATATAAATAAGTAAATCCCTAGCTATATCTCTAGTACTATTAGTCTAGAAATCTAGTAGAGATATCTAACTCTATATAGACTATCAAAGACTTTAATAAATTTACTATTAAAAATTATTATCTATTATCCCTAATTAGAGAAATTTTATAGAATATAGTATAGATATAATAGTTTATAAAACTAGATATTATTACTATATTTTATAAGATATATATCTATCTAGAAGAAGAATAGAAGACTATCTTCTAGATCTAGTATAGTCTATTTAAATAGCTAATAACTCTATTTAGTCTAATAGAAATATCTACTATTTTTTAGTGATATATAAAGTTCTATAAAAATATCTAGATAATTTTATCTCTATATATATAGATAATATTATTATCTACTCTAATAGATTATTTAGAGACTATTATTAAAAAATAAATAAAATACTCTAAAACTATAGAATATAAAATTATAGTATAATATTAATAAATTAGAATTTAAATAAAAATTAGTAAAATATCTAGATTTTATTATATATATAGAATAGAGTATCTACATAGATCTAGAGAAAATAAAAGCTATTTAATTATAGAAAATTCTAAAGACTATTAGGGATATATAGAGCTTTTTAGAATTTACTAATTTCTACTAGATATTTATCTCTTTTTTTATAGATTTTACTAACCTTTAGTATTTATTACTAATAAAAAAAAATTAAAATATATTTATAGAGCTAGAAGAATTTTTTATTACTATACTAATCTTAGCTTATTTTATAAAAAAAAAAAGATTGAAAAAGATTGAAAACTAATATATTAGAATAGATAATAGAAACTATATTATTCTAAAAATAAAAAAATAGAATATTATAACTATATATTTATCTATCTTAGAAATTATTATCTATAGAAATAAACTATAAAATCTATAATAAGAAACTATTAGCTATTATCTATATCTTAAAGAGTATATAGAGTTAAAGCTAGTTCTATATTTTATAATTATTATAGACTATAAAAACTTATACTATTTTAGCTAAATATAATAGCTTAATAAAAAATAGATATAATAGACTAATTTATTAACTAAATTTAATTTTAAGCTATAATTTTATTCTAGAAAATTAGTAAAAAGACTAGATATATTTTTCTAAAAAAAAATAGGATATATCTTAAGATATAAAGAATAAAAAATTATTAAATTAGCTCTATTTAATATTTAATAAAATACTAGTAAAGATAGAAAAGATTAGAGAGAATATAAATATATAGTTAGATTTTAAAATATCTATAATTATATTTAAAGATAAAGATCTATAGTCTTTATTAAAAAAATTTAATAATTAGATCTATTAAATTATCTTAGAAATACTATAGAATAGTAAATAATAGCTATCAGCTAAGATATAAATAAAATAAATTTTTTAGAATACTATTTTAATAAAAAAGATCTTCTCTATTTTTAGAGTTATATTTATATTCCTAAAGATAAATTGCTCTAAATAAGGATTATCTAATAGATCTATAACTCTTATATAACTAGATATCCTAGATAGGATATAATCTATTTAATCCTTTTAAGATAGTTCTTCTAGCTAGAAGTTACTAAGGATATTTAGAGATTTTTATAAAATTACATAATCTATAGATAAAGTATAATCTAGTATAATATAAAATATAGACTTCTAAAATCCCTATCTATCCTATAATAGATATAGATAGAGATTTTAATAGACTTTATTACTAATCTACCCCTAGATAGAAATAATAATATTATAAACTATCTAGTTATAACTAATTAGCTTACTAAGGGTATAATATTAGTTTTAATAGAATTAATTACTATAGATATTTTAGTCTACATATTTTTTTTATATTTTTATATATACTATAGACTACCTTTTATAATTATGAATAATTAAGATTCCTAGTTTATAAATAGATTCTAGATAAGAATTTATAAAAGACTATAGATTTAATAAAGATTTTCTATAGTTTTCTATCCCTAATTAGATAGTTTAATAAAATAAATAAATTAAGAAATTAAAAAGATTTTATAAATATTTATAATCTATTTCTAGAAAGACTAGATAAACTTACTACTAATTATAGTAATAGTAATTAATAATTAAAATATAATATTAACTAGATTAGTATCTTTTTTTTATATATAGATACTATATTAATCTAATTAGACTAAAAGTCTCTAGATAACTATAAACTAGTCTAAAAATAACTAAGAAAATAGAAAATATATTTATAGAATAACTATAAAAAATAACTAATTAGGCCTAAATAGTAATTATAATAATATAAGATTAATAATAAGAATAAATAAATTAGAGCTAATAGACTATCTTTATCTATAAACTAAATAATAAGATATAGCTAAATCTAAAAAATATTTAATTAGAGAGACTTAAAAAAATTAGGCTAATTATATATATAATATAAAATACTTAATATTCTCTTACTATATATAGTATAGTTAGATATCTTTTTAGAGATATATCTAAATTTCTATATAGATTTAGTCTAACCCACTATTTCTAATCCTCTACTATCCTAAGTAGTAGATAATATATAATTACTACTAATACTAGTAGATAATAAAGCTAAATAGGAGATTAAAGAAATCTTTATAGTATAAATAAAATATAATTAGGAGAGAAAATCACTAAAAGGTCCTAGTTAAATAGAGAGACTACACTAAATATACCTAGTAGGATATATATATATTAGAAAAATACATTGCTCTAAATAAATTTAAAGAGTATTTTAGAAATATAAAGAATAATAGTCTATATAGCCTCTATTAAAAATATATAAGATATTCTAATTAAGTATAAATAGGAGCGCTTTAGAGCTTATTAGAGGAGGAAGAGAGATATTATAATAGGCTAGTACCTAGTTAAAGGTTATATAATGATATATAACTAATTATCCCTAACTATCCTATTTCTTTTATATTTATTTACCTTCTTTCCCTTTTTCTTCTTACACTTTTAGTAAACTACAAATAGCCTAGTTAGGTTGAATCAATCTTGCTTTAGCCTTTCACACTAGCTTAGCTATTTCCTTACTATATTATTAGTGAGCTTATTACCCTAGATACCCTATTAAGTAGGTATCTAATAGAATTTGATATTAATATTAGCTATCACTAGTTAGCGAAGTAACTTAAAATAGCTATAGATATATATCTACTTAGGTAGTATATATAGTTATTAGAGGGCCTAAAGGGTAGCCTAGCTATTAGTAAAGATAACTATACTATTAGTCTTATTTTAGTGTCTGATAGTGAGTTTAAAGGCTATTTCTATACCCTAAAGCTCTCCTATATAGAATATTGCTATACTCTTAGTACCTATCTGGGCTCTATAAGTAGAACTAGTGTCTAGAATGACTACTACTACCCTGTACGCTTCCTGATACTACTACTATCTATATAGATAGCTAGTTTACCCTATTAGGTGATGATCTTGTTATAACTCTCTTTTCCTAAATCCTTAGTTGTAACAGGCCAGTGCCTAGTTGAGGGTCACATAATCAGTTACACGTTGCTAACTGGTCACAGTGGGTGGTTAGATCCTTGGTCAACAACTTACCAGTTGTTCCTCATAGCCAGTGGTTCCACTCAGGATCCTTAAGTATCATCTCACAACCGTACTATTACTATGCTAAGCCTTATATAGACTCAGGTCCTGTTAAGCAACTTCGAAGGATATGCTAGGTAGAGCGCTAATTAGGTTAGTCCGAAGAGCTCCCCTAATTGTAGTATATTTGTTATAAGGGTTAAGAATAATAAGGAATAATCTAAAGGTATACTATAGTAACTTAGATTGATTAATCGCGAAGAACTAAATATATATACGCGAATAAACGTCCCTATATACCTAGTCCTTCCTAATAGTATTAGTGGTAGATAGTAGGATAGTAGATAGTGCTTAGTATAATCTACCTATTAATTATAATACCTATCTACCATTTATAGTCACATAGTGCTTTTACCGGGCACCTATATTTATGGCGTAATAATAATATAGGTAGAAAGAACGCTTACCTAAGCGTCACACTAACTATCTTGGTGGTTAATATAGTATTACTTAAGACTATGAATTAGAGGCTAATTCTGGCTATCACTTATATAATCTATCTACATATCTCTTTCCTAGGAACGATTGGCTCTTAGTGGCCTATCTATAGGCTACGGCCCCTTATATTATAGGGTCCGTAATATTATCCCCTCCTCTCTTTGGTTCTTATCCTCGAGAATCCCTTATAACCGCTTACCCCCCTTAGGTAGGTGTTAGTCCCTTTAATTTTTAATTTTCTCTATTATTGTTACACGTTGCTAACTAGTCATAGTGAGTGGTTAGATCTATAGTCAATAACTTACTAGTTGTTCCTCGTAGCTAATAGTTCCACTTAGGATCCTTAAGTATTATCTTATAACCATATTATTGCTATACTAAGCCTTATACGAACTTAGGTCCTATTAAGCAACTTCAAAGGATATACTAGGTAGAGCGCTAATTAGGTTAGCCTAAAGAGCTCCCTAATTATAGTATATTTGTTATAAGGGTTAAGAACTATAAAGAATAATCTAAGGTATACTATAGTAACTTAGATTGATTGATTATGAAGAACTAAATATATATATATAAATAAGCGTCCTTATATATCTAGCCCTTCTCCTACTAGTATACTAGGTGGTATACCTAATAACGTAAGGTACAAGCGAGCCGCCACGACAAGCGAGCCGCCACCGCCAGCCAAGAGTATCACCGCGTCCGTATCTACAGTCTTCAACCACCCACCATGCCACTAAAACGCTCTTGATTGTTACAGAACTCGATCGATAATAAGGGCAGAGCCGAACTTGTTTTGCAAGCCTTTCAAAATAGCGAAATAGCCACTATTACCGAAGCTGCACAGTGATTTAACGTATCTCGTTCGACCCTACGCGACCGCGCCTTAGGCTAAGTGTCACGTCTAATAGCACGCGCTAATAACTATAAATTAACTGAATTAGAGGATAGCTTGTTTTATAAATAGATAGTGAGCCTAGATATACGTAGAATAAACCCCTAGTATAGTATAGTACGAGAAATAGTTAATCTACTACTGGCTAAGCGTGGCGACTCTACCTTATAGATAGTTAGTATAAACTAGGTAGAAAACTATATTAAATATTATAATAATCTAGTAATATATTTCTCTAGATATTATATATATAAATAGATATTATATAAGGATCTAGAGGCTATATAGTAGTAGTTTATTTAGTTATAGGAGGTGCTATAAGAGTATAGTATTAATAATAATAATATATAGAATTTTGATGAGACTAGCTTCGCTATAGGGGTCACAAGTACTTTAAGAGTTATCATAAGAAGGGAGTATTATAGGAGAAAGAAGGTCCTTTAGCCAGGTAACTAGGAGTAGGTTATAATGACCAAATATATCAATATAAGGTTGCTTTTATATTAGATAAAAACAAGCGTCTATATGTAGAAAACGACCACTAGAAGAAAAAATAGGCATTAGCTAAATAATATATGCCTTATAATAGTAGAATAACTACTAGTGATAGCTATAAGCGTGTTCAAGCTAAGCTACGTAGAGGTAAAAGCAGATAGGTTGAATAGAGCAGTACCTCCGCGGGTAGGCGAATTGACCAATGAGAGGCCACGACAACGTTGTGGTTTTTGTAGGGAAGTAGGGCATAAGCAAAATAGATGCCCTAATATTGTTGTTAATAGTGATAATTAAAATATTTGGTTGTTGTTGAGTTATATATATATTTGTAGGGTAGGTGCTGCGGGCGGTGGCGGCTCGCTTGTACCTTACGTTAGTATATTAGTGTATTATATTCTAGCTACCCTCTAGTATACTAACTAGTATACCCTAGTAGTTATATACTACTTTTACTAGGTATCTACGTTTATAGTATAATAATAGTATAGATAGAAAGAATATTTATCTAAGTATTATACTAATTATTTTAGTAGTTAATATAGTATTACTTAAGACTATAAATTAGAGACTAATTCCGGCTATTACTTATATAATCTATCTATATATTCCTTTCCTAGGAATAATTAGCTCTTAGTAGCCTATCTATAGGCTATAGCCCCTTATATTATAGGGTTTATAATATCACCCTCTCCTCTCTTTAGTTCTTGTCCTTAAGAATCCCTTATAACCACTCACCTCCCTTAGGTAAGTATTAGTTCCTTTAGTTTTTTAATTTTCTCTATCATAGTCTAATATACCTAGGCCTACTATCTAAAAACCGAAATATAATAAGTACACTAATAATAACTATCTTACCCTTAGAATCAAATAGTCTAGTTATCCTATATTATCCCCTTATAATTATTACCTTATTTATAGTAAATACTATATTATAAGTCCTTATATAAATAGTAAAAAGTGTTCTATCTATACTTATTAAGGCTAGGTATATAAATAAAGTTTTTATACTAATAAAGAGTAGGATAACTTATAATAGAAGGAATAGAAAGTCTTAGTAGATCTTATAAAGGCCCAAAAATAATTTCTCTAATATTCTTAAAAGATAAACAAGGTAATAGTGAAAATTCTTCGCTTATAAAAATATTAATAATTTCTTAAAAATTATAGTAGTTAGATATTAGATTATAACTTAGTAATATTAGATTATCTTAATAAAGATAATCCCCTATCTTTTACTAATCTTTCTAAGTTTAACTATTTAGCTAAGTAGTAAGAGATTTATTAATTAGTTACTATATTAGACTTAAGTCTAATAAGGATAGTAGTATTAATAGATTAGATACTAGATACTTTCTAGATTAGCCCTAATACTTTCTTTATTTCTGCCTCTAGGGTATTCTCTTCGCCTTATAGTAATATTATTAAACTAGCTAGTAGTAGCCTCTTAGATTTATAATAGATTCCTAAATATTTTCTAAGATAGGGTATCCTTTCTATTTTACTAAAAGCTATTACTAATTATTAAACTACTTATCTTATAGAATAGCTTTAATTTTATACTTATCTTTAGTTTCTTTCTCTATTTCTATATATATAGTAAGTTTAGTGTTTTCTAGTATAGATTTAAGTAATAATATATAAAATATTAGATATATTCTATCTATACTTTTAGGTAGCTTTAGATAATAATTAACTAGTCCTATTTTTTCTTTAATTTTAAATAGTCCTAGTTTTAAGTAGTTAAGTTTTGAACTTAGTTACTTAGTTTTAATATTCTAATATAGAAGATATATTTTCTCTCCCTTTTTGAGTTTTGGCCTCTCCTAGTGATTTTTATTATAATAGTATTTTATTTATAAATTAAAAAACTTAATATCTCTAGCTAACTAGAGGTATAGTTATTTAAGTTCTAAAACTAGTAGTTATAATAACTCTATTTCTATATATTTCCTAATTATTTTTCTAATAATTAAGGGATTAAATCTATAATTTATAAAGAATAGTATTTCCTTAGTTATTATATATATAGTATTATTATATATAAATTATACTAGTAGTAATAGTCCTACCTAGTTATCCTACTAGTAGTTTATATAGTATCTAAGATACTATTCTAGTATTTAATTAACTTATTTAGTTTAGCTATTTATTTATAGATAGTAAGTAGTAGAGAGTCTATACTTAATATCTATAATATCTATAAATAATTACTATATCTTATTTATAAAGAGCTTATCTCTATCTAAGATTATCTTTTTAGATATACTATAGTTAGTAAAGATATATTAAAATAATAAAAAAGCTATAGTATTTATATTAATAGTTTCTATTATTAGTATTATATAGAAGTACTTTATTAGTCTATTAACTACTACTATAATTATATTATATCTATCTAATTTTAGTAGCTTTATAATAAAGTCTATAGTAATCTATTACTATAGTTATATTAGGGTTTCTATATTCTAGAGTTCCTTATATAGTATATATCTAGTTAGTTTATTTTATTAATATATATTATATTACCTAATATAGTTTCTAACCTTCTAGTATATACTTAGTAGATAGTAATTCTTTAAGATATATTCTATAGTTTTTTTAACCCCTAGATATCTATATATTAGATTATTATAGTATTATTAGATTACTTTATTCTATAAGATTTAAAGGATATATATTAATCTATAGATAAAAATTAGCCTATTTTTAGTGATTATTATATTATTTTTAGTTCTTTCTTAAATTCGCTATATTACTATATCTATAATAGTTATTTCTTTAATCCTTTAGATCTATCTATTATCTTATATTTTATTAGTAGTAGCTAGAATCTAGTAATTATATACTAGATAGCTATCTTTATTTATTATAAATATAGCTAGAATAGCTTCTTTAATCCCTATTATATAGTTAGGTCTTCTACTAAGTATATCTATCTAGCTATTAACTATTCCTAGATAATATTTAATTCTATAATTATATCTTACTAAGATTTCTACCTAGTATACTTATTATCTTATTAATTCTTTTATATTTATAAAAAATATAAGGTTCTTATAATCTAATTTAATAAGAATCTAGTGCTCTACTCCTTCTAGATATACTCTCTAGATTTTAAATACTAATACTATAGCTAGTAGTTCTTTATTATAGATATTATAGTTAATTTCTATAGGTATTATTTTTCTTAACTAGAATATAACTAGTTATAGTTTCCTATTATCTCTATATTAAGTAAGTCTTACTCTAAGTATATAGTCTAATATATTAGTTTCTACTATATATAGTTTACTTAGATCTACTAGTACTAGTATAGTTTATTTAATAAATAACTTTTTAAAGGTGTTAAATAAATTTTCTAATTAGTTATCCTAGACCTATTTTTGGTCTTTCTTTATTAGTTTATTAAGGTTAACTATAACTTTCCTGAATCTATTAATTAATTATTAGTAATAGTTATATAACCCTAGAAACTATTAAACTTCTTTTATATTTTTAGGCATTAGCTAATTTAGAATACTCCTAATTTTGTCTTCTTATATACTAAATCCTTTATTACTAATTATATATTCTAGGAAATCTATTTCCTTAATATAGAATTTATACTTCTTAAGCTTAAATATAATCTTAGTTTCTCTAAGCTTCTATAGTATTTTCTTATTATACTAAATATAGTCTTTTAAGATTTTAGAGAATACTAAGATATTATTAAGATATACTATTATAAAAATATTAAGATATTTCTCTAATATACTAAAAATAAATTATTAAAATACTATAGATATATTTATAAGTCTAAATAGTATAACTATATATTTATAATATCTATATTTTATTCTAAATACTATTTTCTATTTATCACCTTCTTTAATTCTAAGATAGTTATATATATTAGTGATATTATATTTAGTAAAGTAAATATTTCCCTAAATATAATCTTATATCTCCTAGATAAAAGATAGAGAGTATTAATCTTTAATAGTAATCTTATTTAGATACTAATAGTCTATATAAAGTTAAAGACTCCTATTCTTCTTATCTATAAAGATAATTAGATATCTAGCTAATAATAATAATTTCTAGATATATCTTTTTCTAAGATTCTCTTTAATATATCCTTTTAGAGTTTCTAACTCTAGAGATAATAATTAGTAGATTAGTCTAAAGATTAGTTCTTTTTCTTCCTTAATCCTAATCTTATAGTTAAATAGACTATACTCTAGAAGCTTACTATTCTTTAGTAGCTTAAATATATCCTAGTATTTATAGTACTTCTTAGGTATCTATATTTCTTCCTCTATTATATAGAGAGCTATTTTTGATTTATAGTATATTATAATATAATCTTTTAGTTTATTATCTATTATCTCTAGTAACTATTCTATTATTATAATAATACTAATATCTATAATCTTTCCTAGTACCCTATCTCTAGACCACTAACTCTATTTAAGTTTATCTTTATATAGGTTATAATAGATATCTATCTCCCTAGGACTAGGTCCTAAAATAGCTAGTACTTCCTATCTAGTCTATCTATCTTCTATTTATTTATAATTATAGTGATTAAAGTAGATTTTGTCTCTTTACTAGTTAATTTATAGATTATATTTATATAGCTATAGTATTCTAATTATTATATTATACTACCCTAGTTTAGTAATATTAAAATAGATTAACTTAAGGTAGTTACTAATAATTATATTAATCTATTAGGTATAGTATATAATTACTTTACTTAGTTTCTTATTATTTAATTCTACTAGTGAAGTAACTTAGTCTTTCTAAATAGTTAGTACTTAGTTAATTAAGCTAAAGTGTAGGTTTATAAAGTTTCCTATAGCGCTAGAGTTAATTATAATTTATACTTTAATATAGGTACTATTTAGTAGCCTTATTAGGGCTTCTATCTTTATATATTTTTCTTATATTATTACTATAAGCTATTATCTTTACTCTAGTTAATATAGCTATAGTGATAGCTTAGATTTAATATCTCTATAGTCTAGCTTTCCTTATATATAGATTATATAAGTATAATTATAATATCTAATAGTAGCTCTAAGGTCATAATTAGGGTATTATATATATCTAATATATATATAATCTTCTCTATAGTATAGATATATTCTTTCTATATAAGTGATATATAGTACTAGTTTATTATCTAATTTATTAAAAAGGATTTATCTAGGGTTTCTAGGGGCTATACTACCTATTTTATAAATCTATTATAAATCTTATTTCTCTTAGTAACTTATCTAGTAACCTATATTCTTCTAGGTCTCTAGGTTTCTCTATATCTCTTCCTCTATAAGGTTTGTCTAATAATATAGATATCTTTTAATTATATTAAGAGATTTATTATTTCTAGAGGATATTAGAGATATTTCTAGGATTATAATTAGTATTCCTAGGACCTTAATTAGTGTTCCTAGGATACCTACGCCCTACCCCTAGAAGCTATCTAATAACTTCTAGGAGTTAGTAGGTTCCTATATTTTATACTAGGTTTACCCTTAACTCTCTACTATATTTAGGTCAATCTATAGATACTATTCCTATCTATTATACTCTTCTAGCTAAGAGTAGATATTAGTACTAAGGTTATATAGTGTTCTACCCTATAGGACTCTTATATATTCCTATATAGCTTAGAGCTCCTATAGCTTATTTTCTTATTTATATATTATATATATTTAGTTAAAGATATCTATAGCTTTCTATATCTTTTTATCTAGGCTATTTTGCTTATTATATAGCTCTATCTTAAGCTAATTATATAGTTCCTTAACTTTTATAGGGTTTTATTTATTACTTAATAGCTAGTCTATTATCTACTTAAGTTATAGATCTTATTACTAAATTACACTTTTTAGGATATATTTTTTCTTCTAAGTTAATACACTTCCTATAATATCACTCTTAGATATCCTTTCTTAGATTATGCCTTCTAAGAGGTTCTTCTTAGGTTTACTATCCTTTTATATAGTATAGAGTCACTATACTAGCTCTTAGGTTATATATAGCTATTAGGGTTTTTTATCCTCTTATTTACTATAATACTCTCTTACTATATAATCTAGTTTACTATAGTTAAAATAGAGTTTATTATCTTTTTATTTTTTCTATTCTTTGGTTAGGAGTCTCACTATATTAAGCTCTATTAGTTATAGCCTATAGGGATTACTATATATCTCTCCTAGCCTTCACTAGTGTCTTTATCTACCTTTATAGTGGTAGTACCCTAGAGGTAGATTCCCTTCTTAATATATCTTATATTACTAAAGCTTTTGTTTATAAAGCTAGTTATCAAACTTAACCGCTATCTTAATTATTTTAGAGAGATCTATAGATCTATTAATTTATATAAGTTTATTCTTAATATCCTTCTTAAGGTCTCTCTTAAATAACTAAATATAAATATTATTATTATAGTTAAGGTATAATATAATCTATTAGAATTTAGTAGTATAGATACTAGCTAAATTAGTTTATTAAATTCACTTAAGTTATCTTTCTATAGTATATTATATATTAATATCCCTAAAGGTCTATTTAAGTTTTTTCTTAAATATCTAGTAGGACTTAAAAATCTTTTTAGTAGCTAATCCCTAGTTAGATTATAGTTTCTTATTAAATTTATAGATATAGGGTTTAAACTAATTAAACGCTTATCTATATAGATAAATAGATATATAGATAACTTTATTAGCTTCTATAATATAGTTAATAATACAAAACTATATATCTATCTATATAAGGAATACCCTTAGTTTAGATTATTCTTCTTTAAAGAAGTCTAGCTTAGGAGGCTTTACTACTCTTATACTATAGCTCTATTTAGTCTAAAGCTACTTTTAGAGTTAACTAATTATCTCTATAAGTTAAGTATTAGTTAGAGCGCTAGTTAAACTAGATTAACTAGTCTATAATAGATTACTATAACTATTATTTAATACTATAATAATTATTCTTTATAGTCTTAGTTAATAGGGTGATTAATATATTATATATTACTAACTAGTTATAGTAAGTGGTTAGATCTATAGTTAATAACTTACTAGTTATTCCTTATAGCTAATAGTTCCACTTAGGATCCTTAAATATTATCTTATAACTATATTATTACTATACTAAGCCTTATATAAACTTAGGTCCTATTAAGTAACTTCAAAGGATATACTAGATAGAGCGCTAATTAGGTTAGTCTAAAGAGCTCCCCTAATTATAGTATATTTATTATAAGGGTTAAGAACTATAAAGAATAATCTAAGGTATACTATAGTAACTTAGATTAATTAATCATGAAGAACTAAATATATATATATAAATAAATGTCCTTATATATCTAGCCCTTCTCCTACTAGTATACTAGGTAGTATACCTAATAGTATATTAGTGTATTATATTCTAGCTACCCTCTAGTATACTGACTAGTATACCCTAGTGGTTATATACTACTTTTACTAGGCACCTACACTTATAGCGTAATAATAGTATAGATAGAAAGAACGCTTACCTAAGCGTCACGCTAACCATTTTGGTGGTTAATACGGTATTACCTAAGACCGTGAATTAGAGGCTAATTCTAGCTATCGCTCACGTGATCCGTCTATATATTCCTTTCCTAGGAACAATTGGCTCTTAGTGGCCTATCTATAGGCTGCGGCCCCTTATGTCGTAGGGTTCGTAATAGGTTTCTACCTAGCGTGCTTATTATCTTATTAATTCTTTTATACTTATAAAGAATATAAGGTTCTTATAGTCTAATTTAATAAGAACTTAATACTCTACCCTTTCTAGGTATACCCTCTAGATTGTAAGTGCTAACACTATAGCTAGTAGCTCTTTATTATAGATATTATAGTTAATTTCTATAGATATTATTTTCCTTGACCAAAACGCGACTAGTTATAGTTTCCTATTATCCCCTAGTTAGGTAAGTCTTGCTCTAAGGCTTCGGAAACGAGTATCTTCGACCAAAGTTCTTATCTCAAATAATGCATAATGAATATCGACAGTCCTGAGGGAGTTGGTTCCAGCCGAACTTTGCCTACTAGTTTGTTCATATGTGTATTCTAGTAGGTCGAGAATTTGTTCTATGTTTTGCAAGTTGAGTGAAAAATTGCACAGATCCCGGTGTAGCGATTTCAAGCACTGATCTCTCAATGAATCGATGAGATATCGTTCCACAAAGACATATATTTTGGCATGCGCAAGAAGATTCGGGTTGGAGGAACTTAAGCCACGCTTCCGTGAAGCTTCAAGTCTCTAAAATAGCTCCATTGGCATTCATAGGGGCTCTCCATGAAGGTCGACTTCGCACTTTCAGTTCGTTTTATCATCTTCCTTCTCTCCTTCATGCTCAAATTTTTCCATTCGTCATCAGTACCATTCACGAGCTCTTGGTCAGGCCTCTCAGTATTCATATTTTGCGGTTGCATTTCACCTGAATAACAGTTGGCATTAGCGCCGATGATTAGCTTCAACCTAAATAGCTGGCTCTGACCGTACCATATGACCTAGACTCATTCTCATGCCATAGCGGCCGAATAAAAACCACGTTTCCGCACAATGATGCCGGGAGCAGTAGTCGAATAGGAACCGAGACATGGAGCCACTGGTTGTCCTTGATTAACATGTAAGAACTCAGAAAATAAGGCAGCATAAGCGTGCAGCTAAGAAGGCCGAGCAAAGTATTCGTGTCGGCAATTCGGGGTGTTGAAGGGTCTGGGACCACTATTTCTCCGACTGTATCTCGGAAAGGGCCTTGCGAAATATTGTGACGTAAAGGCCTAGGCCCAAAATGGATGTACTTGTGAAAAGAGTATAGTTACCATTTAGTCTCCATAGATGAATCAGGCTGTGACAAACGGGCTGGCTTCACGAGGCTGGCTGGTCTCCCAGCGGTATGGCACCTGTCCAGGTTTCCTGTTTCCAGCGGGATCAGCGGTACCAAATTCTCCCAACGTACTGCCAGGACGGCATTTTAATGTCGCGAGTTTTCCAAGGGTCGACTGATGGTACAATGTTCGAGGATTTTATTGAACAGCTTCTCCGTCACTGCGGTAGATGCCCGGAGCCAAAATCTGTCCTCATTATGGACAATGCGTCTTTCCACTATACCGAATGGGTAAGAGAATTATGCTCAAATGCTGGTGTCAAGTTACGTCTTGGCGGTGGGGCGTCAAAGGAGTGAAATAGTATAAACTGGTGAAGCTGCTTTTGCACTTCCCTGTACTTCTGAATGTAAGGAGTTTGCTTTGGACGCGTAATTCGGGCAATTTTGGACACCCGATAATCTCATGACAATATTTCAATATTGTCAAGGGAATATTAACTGCTATAGTGTATCTTCGATCAAAACAGAGGAAGTTGCAATTCTATAGTATCTATATGCCTATTGGTAATTAAATAAAATTTAGATATATCGGACTTAGGCTCGAAAATGTTTTGAATAACCTACTGATGCGGTGATCAATTGACCAGTGATATAGGAGCTGTATAGATAGTGAGAGATTCTAGTTGGCCTTTTTCTGAGGTCATACTGAAAGGTCGACGGTGAACTACGGTCAATAATTATGTAAATGAAGTTAATAGTTAGGATTAGCTCTCGCAGCTCGACCGCGGAGCGTGTAGTCACACGGTGTCCCTCGTGCGGGTCTGAGGTTCATCTGGCAGTACGACAGCTACCGCCAACAAAAGGACGCAATATATTGAGCCTCGACGGCGGCAGCGTTCGTGGGATTGTGCAGCTAGGTTTGCTTCAGGCGTTGGAGGAACGGCTGGGAGGAGATTTTCTGACCGCCGTAATTGACCTATTCGTAGGCACCAGTGTGGGTATGTTCGCAGTTGAAAGTCTCAATGAGCCTGGCCGTAGCTGGGCTGGCCTCGAAATCGCATTTTTCTGACATTTACCTCCGCAGGATAATCCCTCAGCACATTGCTCACATGATACATATAATTTTGCTATATCAGACCATATGATTGATCGGCCTGATCTGCCATACCTAATCTACTAGGCCTCCTAGGTAGGTTATGTGAATTCCTTGACAAGGGACCTTCGTTCCTCAAGCGTTAATCTCTATTTCATGAGAACCTATCCTCTTATATCCGAAGCCCAGCTTGTAACCTTGACCTAATCACCAGGCGCCATCCAACCTGGTATTCTCGTACGAGAGTCTTATTTAAATATATACTATCTTGCACCTATTTCAAGGTCAATTTTGTTGCTTTATCGCATGATTATTTGTTTATTAACACTACAGTAATACAGCTAAGATAACGCGTAATCTTCATATTTTATACAACGTTTATTAGCCCTTTAAAAAGCCCTAGTTTTGGGCCAAATGGGTCGACCCATGGGCCATGTACAGATCTACTCTAGCTATCAGGTTATTATAAGAATTCGCTTTCACCAAGAGATAGTTATTTGTCATACCTAGGCTAGGTCAGCCGCTATATAGTTTGTTTTGACAAATAATGAAAAATAAATAAACAATCTAGTTCTTTAATAGTTCAAATTAAGTGACTGATAATCTAGGTCAAACAAACCTTAATATTTTCATATACTAAAAAGGTCACCCATGTGCTTGGCAATACTCGGAATAAGTTTGGACCTAGCCCTTTGTAAAAACCCGCTAGTCCCTCCTGACACCAAATCTGGATGATAGCATCGGTTGCGCCACGATATATCAAATGGGCCTCGTAAGTTTGTAAACGTGATCTGACAACCTGATAAGGATAGGTGACACAACCGGCAAAGAGTTTTGATAGACTTGAGAGGACAAAGAAATCTATATTCCCAAGCCGCTGCCCTAGGCCGGCATCATTACTCCCCTTGATGGGTGTATCACGCATCGAGCGAGATCGGATGATTTTCAACTGTTCATAGGCCATAAATTGGAGAGCTCCATGGCTGACTCCGAAGAGGGCAGGTAAAAGACCCCGATAAAACCCCGATATACCCTCAGCGTAGTAGATTTGCTTCGCTCCAGACGACAGCGAGGCGTATGCCCCAGGAACCTGAGAGCCGGTGGAAAGCATTCGGGTTTTAATCACCCATATTGGGTTTGTAAGAATTGCCGTTAGAGCTCCTAAGGGGTTCACTGATTAGACCAAGTCTCCTGTGTTCAATGAGTAATTCCGGAGGGCATACCTGCGGTTCCCGAAGCCAGGAAGTAATCAGCGGACGTCAGTGCCCAGCCCTCTCGTGCCCGATGCCTGCCGATAATATCTTTGAAGCTGCCGTAACACAGAAAATATAAGCCCCAGCTGGTCGAGTTTCCGATTAGATTTGGACCCAATCCCCTGTAAAAAGCCGCGAGGCCACCCTCATTACGTGCGATCTGACGGATTATACGCAGCGAACTGCCGAGACGCAAAGATGAAGACCGATCGACTGGCCACAAGAAGATATCAGACCTGAGCTAATCCCGTCCAACGGGGAGCGAAGTTTGTAGACATACCCTGGAGTCTTGTCTTGATCAAGTCCAACGGATGAAGAGATAGTGTCGAAGCTATTCCTGCTGTGAATCCTGCTAGGGTCTCCACAACAGATGACGATAAGCCATTCTGGCTAGGCATGAACCCCCTTCTGAACCGAACGCGTCGGAAGCCAAAGCGAGGGGCGCTGGACGTGGGCGTGTTTGCGAGGGTGGCAGTCTGGCTGATTTCTTTTTTTGCCAGGCGGTCCGGAGATGATAGAGCCAAGACGCCTAACTAAGCGCGATAAGTGTCGAGTGATCGCGCTGAGAACAACCGCTTTAAAAAAGGATCAAGGGGGAGGCAGAAAGGCTAGGAATTGCACGGAAAAATATTTCTCAAAAAGAATACCTGAGAGAAGATCAAGATCGATGACGGCATACGGACTGGTCTACATGAGTGATCGCGCAGACTGCATGGGCGCAAATAGAATTCGGCATGACAGATAGATGATTACAATCAATTGATCTTAAAAATACAAATGGCAAGGTTCACTCTCATGGCGTGGCCTGACCTCGGGGTGCCCAAGTACTGAGTGGGTTGAGCCCCAAAGAGGATTCGGTCGGCCAAGGGGAGGACCGCGAAGCCAGTTTTCCTGAGACATAAAATGCTGTCGTCTCTCCCATATTCAGTCCGTCACTTTGTAGCTGTAATACTGGATCTAAGCCAGTGGCGAAAACAGCCTAATTCAAACGTTAGGAATCAATGTGGCTGGGTTGATTGAGGGAGGAAGATTCGGGGGATTGCTCGTGTGGGATCGAACGTACTTGAACAGAGACGGCTTCGGTTCGCTGTATGAATAGCCTGTTGTTTCCCCGTTAGTTAAATGTTGGAACTGGTCGTCGGATACCGGAGGAGTAGTGTGATTCTTGGGGCATTGGTTCAACATACCCAGATAGACAATGAGAGGCAGATAACCGCTAACAGATCGCAACATATTAGTTTCATTGCGAAATAAACAAGACGCATTGTCGGTATAAGACTCACTAGTGAATGGCAACCCGTGAAATGTCAATCACCTTGGAAACGCGTTCCTGATGACACCGGAAGGTCGTGGTTAGTCCTCATGAGCAAGTAGGTGTTCGCTGTGAAGGTCGACGGAATGGCTAACCTTGGTCTCTTCGGAAAACTGAACCATTGTGAGAAGGGCAGTGAGGTAGAATCACAAGAAGTAGCGAAAGAGATTCGGTTGATAGGGAAAGCCTGCGATCGTTGAGACAGGGTTGAGATGGTAAGATGGAAAGGATGATGTTGCGGGAACGGGGGGTTCAAAAGTTTTCGGGAGTCGGAAAACCCCATGATCAAAGCTCCAGCTTCTACCTTCTCCCCATCCTCCACCTCACGCATTTTTCCCACCCCACGATTAGCCGACTCTGAAACGCGCTGAATTCGCCCGTTTGAAGTTATCCTGCGCTTTTCTCATACGGTATCGCAAATTTTCGGTTGACAAGTCGGCATCATGTCTGGTGCAAGGCATTGGTACGGGCGCAATACCCCCCTTCCCTCTTGATCGGACACCAGCAAAGGCAAAGCTGACAGAGCGCAGGGAACAAGACAAGGAGGCCACGGTTTACATCGGAAATTTGGACGAACGAGCTTCAGATAGCCTAGTGTGGGAGCTCATGCTCCAGGCCGGGCGCATCGTGAATGTTCACCTACCTAAAGACCGAGTGACGCAGTCACATCAAGGGTATGGGTTTGTGGAGTTTATTAGTGAGGAAGATGCAGAGTATGCCTCGAGAATTATGAATGGCATCCGTCTTTTTGGGAAACCAATCCGTGTGAACAAGGCATCGGCAGACAAACAGAAGTCCGTGGAAATTGGGGCAGAACTTTTTGTTGGAAACCTAGACCCCATGGTCTCCGAGCAGATTCTCTATGACACCTTCAGTCGGTTTGGAAACCTCGTTAACCTCCCCAAGGTCAGTACTCTTCTCTTCCGACGAAATTGATAATTTGGGCTGAAATAACTGGGGTTTTTTCTGTTTAGATTGCTCGCGACGACAACAACCTGTCCAAGGGGTATGGTTTCGTTTCTTTTGCCGACTTTGAATCTTCTGATTCTGCAATCACCAATATGAACGGTCAATACCTGATGAACAAACAAGTCTCTGTGCAGTATGCCTACAAGAAGGATGGCAAGGGAGAAAGGCATGGTGACGAGGCGGAGCGAATGTTGGCGTCACAGGCTCGGAAACATAATGTCCAGCTGCCCACACAGCAGATTGTTGTTCCCTCTGCCGGGCCTGCCGGAATACCAAATGGCGATAGCTCACGACCTGTGAGCACTGGCCCACAGACTCCCGATTTGGGAATGGGCAGAGGCATGCCTCCGATGGGCTACCAGAACGTCCCTCCCCCGCAAATCCGACCTGCCCCTGGTGCTTCCTCTCTAGCTACTCCACCGCCAGGCTTACCAGCTCGACCGCCTCCATCTCAAGGTGGTTATGGTGGTCCCCAGTCCTTCGTGGCCCCCGGGTATAATGCCGCGGCCCAGCAGCCAGCTGGGTTTGGCCCACCTGGGTTTAACCCACCATCAAGTACAACCAGTGTACCCCCTCCATTGCCCCCTGGCTTCCAGCAGCCTGGGTATGGAAATGGTCGATGAGTGTTATGATTTCTTTTGACTTTGATTCTTTCATAACTCTCAACCCCCTACTTGAACCGGGTTGGTGATCCGGTTCCGGGCCTATTTCTTGAAAAGAAACGCACCGGATCAGATCCCATTTCGATGACATTCGCACCCCCCGCCCTCATTCGAGGGATCGATTGATCAACCGGTGAAAGCATAAGAAACCGTGCCTTTCAATGGGGTTGTCATTGGCCGGATATCAAGGCATTTACAATCCCGCTGGAGCAAATGGCCTTTGGTACCAATCCAAGATGGGACCAGCTTTATCGCCCAAGACGCAGCCTTAGCTAAAACCTCCCTGTGAACTAAGCTTTTAATGAACCAAGATAACTACGGTACGATGGCGAGCGTAAGAATCCTTCGAGTTTCGATGATTGAGGCCTCTTCAAGAACACGTGCCTTTGAACTAGCATATTATACAGGTGATAACCTAATGGATAGAGATAGAAGAGATCATACGGGAAGAAGCGGCGTCTCAACAAGAAAATAATAATAAGGAGAGTACCATATCCAGTGGAAACAAGGAGAGCGACGTAAAGAGAGGTAAAGAGAGGCGCGGTTTAAGCTTGAGAGCAGTCGTCATGAAAACGAGACGAATTTTGGATCTCGGGGGCGACCGTCTGGTCCGATATTGTTATTTGCAAATCGTTGTTCGGTGTAAATGCGTCGTGCTTCATCGAAGTTTACTCCTCTGTTCTTCATGATCTTTCTTATTGCTTGCTTTGCTCTCTGGTCCAGACCAGCTCGCGTATCCCCATCCGCAACATTGGCAGTAATGTCGAACTGCGACGAGCTCAGACCAGCTTCCAGATCCCCAGTGAAGCTTGAAGGAAGGCGATGGTAGATATAGTCTGGCATCGGGAATAAGGGCATCCATCGCGATCGGGTGAGATAGAGTGCTGGATATGTTATCAGGTCTTGTTCCAGGAAATCCGGGGGAGGGGATTGGAGGGGGAGACGTGGACTACTTACCGGTCCCTAATAAAATGACCGAGAACAAAAGAAAGTAGAAAAAAAAGTAAGTCATACTGGATGAGATGCTCAAGTGTGTGAGCTCAGGCACAGGGTAAAGGTCAAAGGCAGAGCAGAGCTAGAGCTGCCTGGCAGGCGGTCGACGCGCAATCCGAGGACGACAAGACACCTTCAGGCCTCACGGGGATCGCGGCCTGGCGGGTCAGGCCACAAAGCCTATTCCTAAAGCGGCCCGCTTAGCGAGACATGCGCCTCGCACAATTCGAGACACCGCGAGGCCAACCTCATAGTCCGATTTCTTTTCAATCCCTCCGATTCCAGTATACCCGTCACCATGGCCGCCGAACGCACAAACGTCTCCAATGACCTGATCTGGCAGATCACCCGTACGCTCTCCCACGATTCCTTTTTTCCCCGATTTTTTTTTGGACGGGGGGAGAATTCGCCTTGACTGACATTGTGGTATATAGGTAACCAGAACTCTTATCTGGTTCGCCGCAACACCGGTGGTGGCTCCCAGTTCTCTCGGGACCCCCTGAACCTGGTGAACAAGCACTCTTTCAAGGTACGATATAAAATGGGGGAGGCTCCAGGAGCAATCAGTCCGGAAGTGGTTATATTTATTTCTGGGCATTGGCTAACGGTTTGGGAACACTTTAGTATGCTGGTTACTCCAACACCAAGGTACATATCGATATTCCTCCATCGCGCACTCCTCAATTCACCACACCGAAGAATATGATTTCCTAACCGCAATTCACGATCTAGGCTATTGGTGTCCAGGGCACTGAGAACGGTGGCGTTGCCGTGACCACCAAGAAGCCCAGCAACCCCCAGCAGCCCGGCAAGAACCAGGTTACCGTGACCTACGGCCCCAACACCGCCACTCGCAAGTAAGGCTGATCGGAAATACCCATTGGCATGGCCGTATGCCAGGACAATTGGGAGAATGATGCTGACCGGGGGACCTTTCGCACTATAGGATCTACAAGGGCGTTGCCAGCAAGACCGCCCAGCACGGCTACCGTGGTGATCTCCGCGAGGAGGCTGTTGCCCGCGTGAGCGCCGTCCGCCGCTCGCAGAAGGCCAAGAAGGAGACCCCTGCCCGGAAGCCCCGTGGTGCTGCTGCCCGCCAGGCCGCCGAGAAGGCCTCGGAGTAAATATGTCCAGATGTGTGACGACCGAGAACTGGGAAGGCGAAAAGATCGTGGTGGATTTTGATGGGGTCTTATATTCTGATATGAAACCACGGCATGCTGGATGAGGACAAAGGCGTCCGTGTAATCTAGCGACTATGGTCCAGGGGGATCATGACTCCCCTCCCCGCTCCGATATTTCGAAGAGGAAAAGAAAAAAAGGAGAAAAGGGAGGGGAAAAGAGTATGCAATCCAAAAGAATTATGATACTCACATGCATTGATGGGGACCCGGAAAAGTAATCATCCTCTAGCGATGGTCGGGCCGAGCACTCGGGCAGATCGTCGAGTGGACCAACCAAGAGTAGCGTAGAGAAACAGAGAGCCGAGAGCAGCTCAATGATGTCGTTTGCCGTGGGAATTGCCCCGGTTCAAGTCCCAAGGCATTACGTTCCGCCTTTTCCCGGGATGATGGAGCCAGGTCATCGGGAAATCACAAGGGCGAGACGAGAATGGTCGGAACGGCGGCAATTTGACCGTGTGAGATGGGGGAGGGAGGTTGTAATAGTGATAGTCAACAATGGTCAACAATGTAATGGTCGACAATGCAATTAAGAAACTCGGCGATTGAGATTCCCCCATGGAGGACCGACAGCTCTAGACGTATAAGGCGCTTCGGTGTAGTCTGGTCCACTTAGCACTAAGCGGCAGCGGAAACAACTCGCATTTGACTGGAAGCTGGCAAGACTGGGTAACTCCGGGGTTGCCCCTCATCCCTCATCTTGCCCCTCGCTCCCCGTGTACCTTTTATATATAGACTGCCTTTCTCCCTCCTCCCCATCTTCCCCCCTCTCCACCCAACTCCTTCCAATCCCCATTCCCTCCACTTCCATCTTCATTTACACAATACCATCATCATGGTCAAAGCTGGTAAGTTCATCTCCTCTTAAATCGATTCCGCCCGCCTAACCGTGTTCGCTTTAGTTGTCCTCGGAGCCTCTGGCGGCATTGGCCAGGTCAGCTCTCCATCCTCCGCCCTCCACCATTCCCTCGATAGATACTGATCATCTCGAAGCCCCTCTCCCTCCTTCTGAAGGCATGCCCTCTTGTCGATGAGCTTGCTCTGTACGATGTTGTGAACACCCCCGGTGTCGCCGCCGATCTTTCTCACATCTCCTCGGTTGCCGTACGTTACCTTTGCTTGCCGCCTCGCCTCACACCCCAGAGCGTGGTATCCATGCGCACGCAGTCTTGTTGATACTTCGATAGAAAATCTCCGGTTTCCTGCCCAAGGACGATGGCCTGAAGAATGCCCTGACCGGCGCCGATGTCGTTGTCATCCCTGCCGGCATCCCCCGTTAGTACTTTGCACCTAGCGTCGAATTGGCCTATTTTACTGACTGTGTGTAGGCAAGCCTGGTATGACCCGTGATGACCTCTTCAAGATCAACGCAGGCATCGTGCGCGATCTTGTCAAGGGTATTGCGGAGTTCAGCCCTAAGGCTTTCACCCTGGTCATCTCCAACCCCGTCAACTCTACCGTCCCCATTGCCGCCGAGGTGCTCAAGGCCGCCGGTGTCTTCGACCCTAAGCGCCTGTTTGGTGTTACCACCCTGGACGTTGTCCGTGCCGAGACCTTCACCCAAGAGTTCTCCGGCCTGCAGGACCCTTCCAAGGCTACCGTCCCGGTCATCGGCGGTCACTCTGGCGAGACCATTGTCCCGCTGTTCAGCAAGGTCTCTCCCGACTTCAAGATTCCTGCTGACCGCTACGATGCTCTCATCAACCGTACGTCATTCATTGCTTGCGTCTTAACATTCAGAATTCATTACCTAACCTTGCACAGGTGTTCAATTTGGTGGTGATGAAGTTGTCAAGGCCAAGGATGGTGCCGGTTCCGCCACTCTGTCCATGGCCTTTGCTGGATTCAGGTCTGATCACCCTTTCTTATTGCTCTGACCACGAAGAGTCCATTGCTGACTCCGAAGTAGATTTGCCGAGGCTGTTATCAAGGCTGCCAAGGGCGAGAAGGGCATTGTTGAGCCTACTTTCGTCTACCTGCCCGGTGTGGCTGGTGGTGATGAGATCGCTAAGGCCACTGGTGTCGAATTCTTCTCTACCCCCGTGGAGCTCGGCGTAAGTGATCTATGGCATGGATTGAAACTTCGTACAGTGCACTGACACCAATTGAATAGCCCAACGGCGCGGAGAAGGCCATCAACATCCTGAATGGTGTCACCGACAAGGAGAAGCAGCTCCTCGAGGCTTGTGTCCAGGGCCTTAAGGGCAACATTGAGAAGGGCGTTGAGTTCGTCAAGAACCCCCCACCAAAGTAAAACTACCCCTTCCCCCCAACCCCCTCCCACGATACACTGGTGATTGATTCAATTGTGTTGCGATCTGCATTCCTCCGACTGGTTCACGCCTTGTGATTTTCCCATAAAAGTGACAGAGCCTTGCTAATTATGGTCATCCCGGAAAGATAGGCTTTAAGCGTGACATCATGAGATTATGAACGAGGCAATATGACAGGGGCGATGCTCGCCCAGGTTAGTGTTTTATGGGTATACATGATAGCGGTAATCATGCATGCAAAGAAATTAAGATATGATCCCACCTGTTCCTTTCGTATTTTATTTCGTGTAGTCGAGAAACCGGACAGGCCTTTATTCCGAGGCCCATGAGAGCCAGGACGGGGAGGGAAGAGGAATGCAGCGTGGCTCTCGCCAGTCCGGCTGGAACGAGGATTATCATTTGTGAACTGCTGCACGTCCGTTATTTGATGCGTCCAGGCCGGCCTGGAAGCCGTTGCGACTTCAAGGCCGGGCTTGAACCGTTTTGATCTGGAACGTTGCCCCTGGCAGTTCCGAGGTCTCCGCTTGCACAGTGGTGTTGATTCCGAGATTTGCCAACGCGCCACGAATTACGCCACAAGGGAACCACAGATACTGAATCAAATCGTCAGCCTGCGTTTCACTGCGGGAGAGGCAAGGGGATGTTTCCTACCGCTTGTGCCATTGATACCGCGTCACCCCGCACCGCCATGCTCATCCTAGCAAATGGGCGGAATGCGCTATCTGTCAAGACGTAAACGCCCTAGCCAAAGCGAAATATATTAGCACTGCGGTCGTTCGATTGGATATGCAACCATTTCCCTAGCTCCTCAGAGCTTCGGTGCTGACGTACTCGATGGTTTGTTTTCAAATTGTCGATCTGCTTTCTGAATAGAACCGTCCACAGATCCTTACAGAGAAACTTGATGACATCGAGGTTATCGGTGAAACGAGGGCGATCCCGGGAGAACCTGTAATCACAAGGGGTTGTTAGTCGATCAAGGTACCATTTCCGATTGCTCTTTGGCCAGGACATAGGGGATGGATGATGGATGTACGCTGGCACGCGAGGGCGTTGACTCACCTTTCTGCAAGACCCTGTCCAACTCGATAGCCCAAGGTTTCCAGTCGGAAGTAGGTTGTTTCCCTGACCTCTTCATCTTCTGGCTCAGTCTCTTCTGTCGACAGGTCCTTTGCCAGACGCTCGGCCATAGGAACCAATTCTATAAGGAGAAAGTCGAAACATGAGGAGCTGAGAGCACGGGCATTTGGGTCGGAGACGGTTAATGAAGCAGACGCATCGAACGACATGGTGGGCGAGCTGGCTGAGGGAGGTTGAATAGGTTGAATTGGGGAAGTTGTTCTGCCAAGGCTCGGGGGTTCGGCGGGCAGGCAAGTATGCCCTGTGCGCTTAGCCGCCTAGGGCAAATCTAGCCGCGACCATCTTTCCGATATGTATGCTAGTGACAGATGGCTTTACACGATTCTACTCAAAGTAAATTTACTCAAAGGGGCTGGAAAACAACAACAATATAGCCTGGGAATAGTTTGATGAAGAATCAAAACCAATCATTGTCCGCCAAAGCTACCCGAATGCAATCCAGAGGAGACCATGGCCACGCCAGAAACGCCGCCAGAAACACCGCAGCAAGATGCAGAGATAGAAGAAGAAAATCCCCGCTAAACCATGAGGAAACACCAACTATAGCTAAGATCGGACTTTCAAGGTGGTGGTGGTGGATATGACCTGCTGTGAAGAGGGCTTCTAGCAATCGGGTGATGATGTTCTGGAGGGGGCAACCCTCGAATAGAGAAATGGGAGGCCTGCCGCTTCGTCGGAGGCACGGGAGACTCGTCATCGTCGTCATCGCTTCCTGTCAAGTCAATGACTTGAGAAGCTGGTCGCTTTTTGCTCGAGAATCGGGCTGCAGAAGATGGTGTTGATGTCTCACGCGACTGTGACTGTGCCGGTGTCCGCTCTAACATGATGGTGGAGGGCATAGGCTCTTGCTTGATGACGGGTGTAGGGATATTCGGCTGGCTTATTTCAATCAAGTCATCATCGTCCGATGCTGGCGTCACCCCACCCGGCTTGACGAGATCCGCATCGCTTGGGTTGGACCAATCTCCACTGGGTTCAACGACGACCTGATCTACCTCTGAAGAAGTTGAGCGAAGGATTTCATCAACATACCTAGCATTTGTTAGTCCAAATGTCCGAAACAAGTTCCACAATGAGTTAATACTTACTGGTCGACTTGGAGAGACTCAAAGCTTGTGGACTTGGAGCATACTGGACATGTCCATGTAGGTGCTTGTTTCTGTAACTCCAGAAACGAGGATGCATCAAAGCATTGATTGTGAGTACAGACAATCGAACGGCAAGGAACTTGAATTCGGAGGGTCGATAATGGGCACTTTAAAGACATCACACTTGACGTTGCAACAATGTCTGAATCCTGGGCACGGTTTTTCACTTGAAACAGTGCGCCGTTAGAAAAAAAGGTCCCTCAGAAGAGTAGAAAATGAGGGGGTGATTCTTACTTTCTCGAATGACCTGCTCTTTTGAAATCAGCTTCCGCGTTTGTAGTTGGCTCACAAGCTCCTCCACCGGGTGTAGTTGGACGAGATTGACAAGCGCGAAGAATTTCTGCATGGGAAAGTATTAGCATTAGGATTACAGGTAAACCTGGAAAGTCGTAAATGAATTAACCTTTTGCGTTAATGCGTAAGTCATGACGATATTGTTCGTATAGTTCGGTTTCTTGCGTATGTAATTCGTGACATCTGCCGGTTGGGTTGTCCCAGGTCGGTTTTTCAGCCCTCGCAGATTTGCCTTGACTTCGTCTAGGTTCGCCTTGAGCTCCATTTGATGTGGAAATGCGATATCAGACTTGGTGTATTGCTTGAGTCCGGAATCAGCCGCACAGTAGACCATCACTCGGAGATTTGGGTCTGTCTGCAGATCCGATGCGACAGATGAGGAGAGAATGACTTTCAACTCCACACTATCTCGTGTTTGCTCGCGAACTTGTCCTGGTTAGACATTGATGTAGACAGGAGGAATTCAGGGGGAAAGAGTCACCTTTACATTCCACCACTGAGGTAAGATTTGTTAGGACAGTGAAGAAGGGGCTGTCCTTGAAGGTGATATGACCTGGCAACCAGTCAGCCATTGAGCAGGTAGACGCATTGATCAGTAGGTTGGATTAACCGTGGGATAGCGAAATTGGCGCCATAGAATTGCTAGTTAGGGCAGTCCGTGACTGCGGTGGTGTTGATTGTGAGGGGAGTGAAGTTTGGAGGCCAGGATTGGATTGAAATGACATTGTTCCGGGTATTGCCGATTGATAAACACGTAGTTTAAGCGCATCGTAGCGAGCGCCGTTCCCGTCAGAGTTGGCTAGGCGTTCGAGATCTGGTGCGAAAGTAAAGTAAGAATCCGTAAAGCGGGGGAGGGGCTGTCGGTCTGAACTCGACAAGCGAGTGGAGGTGGTATGGAGGAGGGAGGAGGGCGGCGGAGAGCGGAGGGGAGGGGGTGCCCAGCAGGAGGAGACGAACAATCGATAATGCGCATTTGCAATGCCAATTTAACCCCGGATACCGCAAGGCCTTCATTTCGCAAGAGATCTTTTAATTGAGGGTTGGTGAGTGTCTTGATGAGGGCCACCAGATGTATCACCTCCGGGGATGACGCGGAGGATGCCATTGCGGCGGAAATGTCACGGGAGGAGGCAGTCAGGCAAAATGCAATGCGACCAGGTCAGCGATAGAAGATGTGCGCAGATACATCTCAATCTTCTCGTCACCGAGACCTCGTTTCGCCCCCAAAGGACATTGATCGCAGGGCCTTCCGAGAAGATGGCCGTCGCGGCGCAAGAGGTGAGGTCGGATGACTAAAGACGGGCCTGGCTATCGCGATAAAAAAAAAGCGATAAAAAAAAATCGCCCGTTCCAGTCGACGGCGGTTTTCATTCGATTCACTTCCCCGGCCACACCCTCTTTTCTTGTCCACGCTCCTCCACACTCTCCAGAATTTAGCGACTTGCATTCCGTGATACCATGGCCAAGAGTGTGCGCGCCAGCGTTTCCAAGCGCAACAGAGCCAACCTTCGCAAGAAGGTGTTTGGCCCGCTCAACGATGCTCGGACTGAACGGCTCTCCGCCAAGCTACAAGAGCTCGCCTCCCAACCTCGCCCAGAGAAAGAAGAAATGGATGTAGAGTCTACTGAGGCCGGTATGCGTGCTATCGTTGCTACTTCTTTTTTTTTTTTCTTCTATGTTTTTTTTGCCAACCCTTCACTAACCTTTTGGTCCGGCGCAGAACAAAATGACAGTGGCGTGAAGGCTGCTGCGGCTGGTGAAGGTACGTTGGCCCCATGCCCCTACACCAAGTGATGATACATGATACTGATTCTGGATTTATAGAAATGGATGTCGACGCTAAATCCTCCTCAACTCGTTCTCAAAAGGCGGGGCGCGTTCAAAAGCGCAACCGCAAACCCCGCAACTCCATAGTGTTTAAGGCCAAAACCTATTCCAAGGACAAGAAGGGCCCTAAGAGAAAGTGATATCTCTCAGTGATGATCGGATGCACAAAGGAATAAAAAGGTGTGGAGGGATTTGACGTGGCTGAAGAAGAATCAATGGCGTTGGGAGTACCCCTCGAAATCACGGGCTTATGTCTTGTCTTTACTTTCTTTTATTTTCTCTATGGAACTATTTCATCTTGACCATGTACACGTCTCAATTCATCAGTAATTGATCAATCCGCCTTTGGGAACTTGATTCCTTGTTCCTGCTGGCCTCTTATTGTAACCGCCGCATCGATGGAGAAGGCGGTGTGGTCTATTCATAAACACCGGCATCTATCATCATCACCAGACGCGAGATCGCGTTGCTCGAGTCCATCAAGTCTTTCTGGGTGCAACAGCAAGACCGGGGAGAGATTGAGCACAATGGCGATCTTCCGATCTGGCTGGGCGGTTGTCCTCGCCAATATCCTAGTGCCATTGGGTATTCTTGTCTTTTCCTCGGGCTTCTTCCCCTATAAACCGCTACTGCCCGGCCTGGCCACTTTTGACGAGGTCGACCAAAATGCCAGCCCAGCAATCTTTGACAAGGTTATTTTCATGGTTGTTGATGCACTCCGCAGGTATGTGGTCAAGCTGAACGCGGTTTCGTTCCGCAGCGGACACTTTACTAAAATGGCTGCTTTTAGTGATTTTGTCTACTCAAACGAGTCTGGGTTCTCGTTCACACAAAGGTCTGCCATGTTTCCCTTCTAATTATCTGACGATAGAAATAATGGCCTTGTATTGACTCTGTATGAGTTTGATTCGAGCGGGTGTTGCTTTGCCTTTCACTGCTTATGCCAGCTCGCCAACGGTCACAATGCCTCGACTGAAGGCGATGACCACGGGCTCGGTGCCCTCGTTTCTGGATGTGATCCTCAACATTGCCGAGTCAGACACCAGCTCGACTCTTGCGTACCAGGACACGTGGCTAGCGCAATTGAGAGCCAGAGGAGACCGCCTTATCATGTACGGTGATGATACGTGGCTTAAGCTGTTCCCGGGGATGTTCGATCGAGCCGATGGAACCACAAGTTTTTTTGTGTCGGTCAGTGAGACCTGAAGTGTACTCACAAATAACTACTCAATCTAAAACTCTATCATACAGGACTTTGTCGAAGTGGACAATAATGTGACTCGCCATGTTCCAACTGAGCTAGCCCAAAGCGACTGGTCAGCCATGATCATGCACTATCTGGGTCTTGATCATATAGGGCACAAGGCAGGCCCGAGAAGGTATCCCCGTCTTTTGCATGATTCGTTACTCTCCATATAGTTTCTAACTCTTCGCTAGTCCCTTCATGCTATCAAAACAACAGGAAATGGATGCAGTGGTGGACAGCATCTATACCGCTATTCAACACGAGTCTCACCTAGAGTCAACTCTCTTTGTTCTATGCGGCGACCACGGCATGAACGAAGCTGGTAACCACGGCGGCTCATCTGCCGGCGAAACATCCCCGGCGCTGCTCTTCATTTCGCCCAAATTCGAAACTATGGGCGCCCGTGCAGAAAGTCCCGTCGAAACACCAGATGATCTTCGGTTTTATCAAACTGTTCAACAATCAGATATCACTGCGACATTGGCGGGTCTACTGGGCATGCCAATTCCCTTGAATAGCTTAGGAGTTTTCATTCCCGATTTTCTGGATATGTGGGAGTCTGGTAGGCACTCGATTTGACTCATTGATACAAAGCATTTTACTGAACAAAATTTAGGTTCTCAGAAGCTTCAACTCTTATCTCGAAATGCCCAACGGTTGTTGAGCATTGCCAAGTCTACATTCCCTAGCGCCACATTTGACACCGAGGCCTTTTCGGGCTGCGATCTTGCCAGACTTTCCGGGATTGAAGAAGTACAATGTGCATGGTCACAGGCTGACCAGCTTCTTTCCCACAAAGAGATGACCGAAGAAGCTTTCCCCGTTGTCGGGCCAGCTTTACTACAATTCTCAAGGATCACCCAGGAAGTAATGAGCAGCACAGCCAGCAACTACGATATGCCCCGGCTTTGCGTTGGCCTACTAATCCTAGTTGCTGCGACGTCATTGCTTTTGCCTACGATATACCAAGAATTATCTCGGACTGTCTCTACTGGCGTTTTTTTGGTCTTGATGGTCACTGGTTATGGAGGCATGATGTTTGCAAGCAGCTACGTTGAAGAAGAGCAGCAGTTCTGGTATTGGATTTGCTCAGGATGGATATTCTACCTACACATGAGATCGCAATCATCCAAAATTGGCTCGCGCAGCAGAGCCGGCTCTTCCACATCACGCTTCGCCAAGTTGATGACACTCGGTTTGATTGCTTCACACCGAATTCTGAGACGATGGAATCAAACGGGACAAAAGTTCACAGCTGAGCCGGACATCGCTCGGGCCTTCTTCTCGGTCCACCCAGCCATTCTGTGGGTTTTGGTGATACTGACATATGTGGACTCCAGCTACCATTTGCTTTTGAACATGTCACCCGCTATGGTGGCGCAACTGGGAGCTCTGATCCTCCCCGCGCTAGCCTTCTTGTTCAAATTGAACTTTGTGGCAAATGATTCTCCCGAACTCCTTGTGGATTCCCCATTGTCGAAAATTGCTGCAATTTGGCCCGATAGCCTCTCTTTAGTTTGGCAGGCAAGATTGGTTTTTGGTGGATTGGCTTGCTGTGCACTTCTGGCGATTGTCTCCGCAAAGCGATCACAGACGACTCGGGGTAAGATTTCCCAGCCCAGAGACCCAATACCTTCTCGTCGTAAGACCCCGGCTGACTCCCACCTCCAGCATCCAATGCCCTTTTCCATGAGGCGATTCACCTCTTCCTGATGACCCAGTCCCGAGCCACCAATGTTCCGCTCTTCCTCATATTCCGAATCCAAGCCACGATTCTGTCGTCGCTGAGTCTCACGGGAATTGAAGTGACAGTAACAACACTGATACTGCAGTACATGACCTTCTTTGCCTTTGGCGGGTCAAACGCAATCTCCTCGGTCGATCTTTCGAGCGCATACAACGGAGTTGGCAGTTATAGCGTGGTTTCGGTTGGGGTTCTGACATTCGTGAGCAACTGGGCAGGACCCATTTGGTGGATTTCAATGAGCCATATTCTCCGTCCACGTACCCCTGAGGATCACGATTCTGCAGCGCTATTCACTTTCCATGTCGCTGCTTCACTGGTCTCCGTCATGGCGGCTTGTACAGCACTGAGAACGCATCTCTTCATCTGGACCGTGTTCTCGCCAAAATATCTCTATAGCATGGCATGGGCGACGGCAAACCACGTTGCTGTCAATATTCTGGGAGGGATCGGCCTCGCCAGTCTTTGGCCGCGGAGATAGGATATTGTAGAATCGAATCATAGACATTTGAGACATGGTCATCAAAGCTTCATTTCGTGATCTGAGTTGAAGTATGCGTGGTCCTGGGGCGAAACTCTTCAAAGTAAACCACTGAATAGATCATCAATGGCATTCTTCTTTCGTTTGCTGGAACCTTTCGCGCGCTTGGCCTTCTCCTTGGCGGGCTTCCCTTCAGAGTTCGACTGAGGCTGGCGTTTCTCGGCCGGTATACGCACCGCATTAGAATCGACGTCGGCATCATCACGACAGATATGCTCTCCACGGTCCTCGACAGATTTCGCCAAGGGAGCCTTTCGCGCTTTCAACTCCACTCGTGTGGGCTTTTCGTAATTGACACCCGCCACCTTGGCCAGACGCGCCAGGGCGGCCAAAAGCACTATGCCAAGCGTAGCGAATTGGTTATCGGCAACCACCGTGGAGAATGCACTGAGAAAGTTAGCTTGATTTTTTGGAGTGCGATTACTCGGATATCTGTCGCGACGTACTGATAGCATCTTGGGATCAGATGCAGGCTCAGATGCTGCAGGTAAGAGCTTGTCGCAAAGTCCTTCGAGTCCAGTGATGCCAGGCCGGAGACAGTGCGTTTCAGCATCGAGAGCCATCTCCACCACTTCGCCGTTTTGTGTTGATTCTTGTTGCGATGATATATCAGGTGCAGCATGGAGCGAACCGCCTGGATTTCGTGATGATCCATTCTGTTGGGTTGGTGAATCTGCATGAGCTGTCGGAGCAGAGCTCTGGGGAAATTTTTAGTCGCGCCGCGGAAGAGCCCCACACCGCTCCACCTCTCCGCGGTCTACAGAAGAATGCATTAAGAATTACATTCGATCAAAGACACCATTTGGAAGCTAAGTTCATTGAGAGTTGAGAGTTGAGAGTTGTTCAAGTCGAGATTAAAAACAAGAAAATTCAAAGGTCCGCCCATTTGTAGTAGATCCTCCTCTTTCTTGCGGGTTGAGTAACCGTTAAGTCATCACGTTAGCAGCATCATGCGCCAATGGGCCACTCTTGCAAACCTTAGGAACGAGACATGCGTCGTGACATTCCAGAACACAAATTGAAACCCGTAGAGCTAGTTCCATACTTCATCTTGAGTTGTGCCCCCCTTTTTTTCTTTTCTCGTTTCTGTTGTTAGATTCATTGTGCTCCTTGCGGCGTTCCTGATAAATCGCATGGCTACCTTGGAAGCAACCTGAGCAGCAGCAAATTGCCCCTTACTAAGTGCGGGGAGGCCGTGAGCCAGAGCTCCAGCCCTGCGAGCCCGGACGGCCATGGGCCTGTGATCCTCCGCGAGAATTGCCTCGTGCTCCTGGACGGGGGTGGCTCTGTGAGCCTGGAAGGGAGCGACTGGAGTAATCGTATTGGTCACCACGAACCGGAGTCGATACCGACTGCTCACGTTCAGTCAGACTACCAGACTCGTTGTTATCAGACGAAAAGTGTTGGCGAGAACCATTGGGACCTGGTGCGAAAACAGAATTCGAGCGGGAGCCAGCAGGGTGAGGCGCTCTGTACAGTCCTGCAAAAGTTATCAGTCGCCGATCGACCGAAAATCGAGAGTGGTGACATGGTAATTTACCGCTTCGTCTGCTTCGATCAACACCCTTAGCCAGGATGAAGAAATTGTTGACAGGGGGGAAAGAAGCCAGCCGACTTGCACGAACACCCGAGGTGTGGAAGAGCTGTGGCATATTAGAGGTGGAAATCCTTGGTTAACAGGAAGAAGACTCACTTTGGGACGGTTGTCCGGATGATTGAGCATGACTGGGCTGTTGCGGAACTTTTCCACAAGGGCTTCTTTGCCTTGGATCGCTGTTCAAAATGTTTAGTGGTGACGGAGAAACAATGGAGAAAAATGTCACATACTTGCATACGACATTTCAGCAATTTTCTCGACGTGAGTCTCGAAGCCGGGCCTAAGGGATATGAGTTAGTGCAATGATCTGTGCTCTAAGGGTAGACCAATCTCATCCTACCAAGGCATCCCCTCGCGCGCTTCAACGAACTGAAAGAAAGTTAGCAAGATTATTTCCATGTCAGATTTCAAGGCTGAAATCGAGATTGTACCGTCATTATATCCATAGGCTAAGTGAGAAGTCAATAATGATCATCAACGGAAGGGGGAACTTTGGCTTACAATGCTGAAATTGACGAAAGCATAACCAACACTAGATAGCAAAAGAGAAGATCAGTAAAAGCCCCGGAAGAGCCGGATTGTATTGAATACGTACCTTTGGTTTTGATCAAAATCTAGGATCAAGGGTTAGTGAGAGAGAGTCATTTAGTCAAAAAGGAAGACTGTTGCTTACCCATGCGCAGATACATGAAATCATAACAGTTGGAGTTGGTCAAGTCAAGAACGTGCTTCAAATGTTGCTGTTTGCTGTTAGTTACCTGTGGCTCAGAAATGTTCCATTGGAGGCCTCACCCAGGTCATCTGGTTCGGTATGTTGCGCAGCATTATCTGCAGGGCAAACCCCATAATGTCAATATTTTTCCTCCAAGTGCTGCATATGGGGACTGACCGTGGTGCGCGAGTCTTGGTTGTAATAGACCTTACTCATATCGATGATGTTTCTACTAGGCTTGGTATCGTCTGGGACAGGTGAGCTGCCCGGGTCGCTGGGGGACATGTACCGTCGTGCTGGCGAGCCGGGGTGAACCATTGAAGATCGACGAGACTTGGGGACAGAAGTCCAGTGTCGGTGCTGTATGCTCGGCATATCACGGTGAAGTGGCATCACTTCCATGACAAAATCCTGCAAAAGGTTAGAACGTCGGAGTCAAAAGTGGCAAAAGCAAAGCGTGTCAAAAAAGCATGTCAAGAAAGCGTGTCAAGAAAGCGTGTCAAGAAAGCATGTCAAGAAAGCATGTCAAGAAAGCGTGTCAAGAAAAAGAAGCCAAGTGAAGGAGTCAATGAAGGATAGATATCTTGCATACCGCAGTCCGAACAGCATTCAGGGTCTTCACCGCATTGGCTGCATGGCGAGAATCAAAGTATTTGACAGCCAACTCATGGGTTGTCAGTCGAGATCCGTCGGAAGGGATTCCAAACTGGAGCTCCTGAATTGAATGTACTTTGCCAACCATTTCCAAGAAAGGCTTCATGCGTACGACGACATCGGCAGGCTGAATTGAGGAATACGTTCCACAATAGACAGTTACCACAACCGAGTCATCGAAGCTCAGGGGCAATGGGTTGACCATTCTCGTGTCCCGAGCAAAATCCTCTGCGGAGAGAGGGACCAAATCCCATTCCTTGTAGTCCCGGGCCATGCGCTGCACCGCAATGTCGACATCCCGGCTATCAGAGAATGAGACAAAGAATCGTCCGTTTGTGTTCAAAGTAGTCCAAAATGGACCGTTGACCGATCCGAGATTCTAAAACTGATTTTAGCACTTGAGAACTTTCGACGGGGTAGAATTGACTCACTTGAAACAGTTGCACCACCTCAAGACCCTCTGTATCTGTGTCCACATTGCGCACCAGAAATCGGCGGTCGTCGCCATGCGGAGGTTCTAGTTCGCGGGTTTGTGAAGGTGACAATCGAGGGCTAGAGAAGTCGTTGCGTGTAACATAAGGCTCCCGGGGGTTGGAGGTGGGAGCACGATTTGCTGAGGTCGATGCGTTATGAGCTGCAGGAGGAGCCTGTCCAGCCCGCTGGTATGGGCTGCGCCCGAATGAGCTACCTGGGGGAGTTGCAGCAGGAAAGTTCACATTCATGGCGGCAGGCTCAAGATAGCTGGCCAACGGCTGAGCGGACGGGTTTCTCAGTGATGCCATCGACATCGGGGTTTCCACCTGGCTGATCCTTTCGAAGAAGCTGTAGGCGTTTGCCATGAACGGATCCCTGCGCATGTCAACAAGGCATAAAAGATCGACGGGATGTATACTCACATAGGCGTTCGAGGATCCATCTCTCGAGAACGACCAACCAGGGGACTGGAAGATTGCTGAGAATGAAACGAAAAGGAGGCCAGTTGACTGTCCGGTGTGGTCCGGGAGTTGGTTGCTCCAGAGGGCGACTCCCTCACGGGCTGGGATGTAACCATTTTGACCGAAGCTGGAAGCCACGCGGAGGTCAAAAGAGTACGAGGTTGGCAAGTCGAGAGCCGAGACGAAATCAAAAAAGGGACCCGGTGGAAGAAGCGCGCGTGTGAATGATCAATAAGGGAGAGAGGAGGTGGAGAGGAGAAAACGAAAGATAGAGCCTTCCTCGGGATTGTAATAGCATGGGAACAGATACTCGATGACTCGACGTGGATCCACGACAAACTGGCTGTTTATGAGTCTGTTGAGACTGATCGAGCTGGTATTCACGCTGTCGTGGATCCTGTCGTGGCACGACATTGGCCAGTTTTGCTTAGTTCCCTGGATGGGGTCGCATAAACATTGGAACAATAGAACAGCAATGCCTGTTTGGGCGACGATCTGCTGCGACATTGCTGCGACGTTGGACTGTCGCCCTGTGGCCCTGACCTTTGGGGGGTCCTGGAGGGGCGCTTATCTGGGGGGCTGGTGGAATCTGCTTTCGTCGACAACTATGGCATAGAATATGGCTAAAATATCATAATGATCGACCGGGAAGACCATCTAATATAATGCTTGTAGCTTAACTCTCCAGAGAGAGTCACTATCTGTTGTACGAGCCGACGGGCCAGAGTGATAGTGTGCCGAAACTGATTCTTCCATAGCAGATCATGGGCTCTCTTGGATTTATTTCCATTTAAGATCTGTGAATCGTGTTAACATAAATCTGAAGGCAGAAAATGTACCGCTGGTCAAAGACATACCTAAGTGAAGGGCTGTGAAGGGCTGTGAAGGGCTTTGTCGGCCAGCATCCAGGCTCATTCCAAAGAGGTGAGCACCGTGCGGGTAGTATCCCTCTATCTGAAGAGTCAAATCGGTTGCCATTGTTGCCGTGGTACTACCATCGGATTCTAGGCCAAATGTTTTGTCCATTTGTCACTTGGGACGGAGGAGAAAGTTGGAGAGGATGGGACTTGTTGATGATTGCTTATGATTTCTAACATTTGCTCTACTCTATATCAGCTCGGGTGGTCCGTGCTCCGGCGCTAAATGGAAACGGGCTAGCGCGGCTATCTGGCGGGCATCACGAGTGGCGGCCGCGGCAGCGCCATTGCCCTGTTCAGTGTTCAGTGTTTAGTGGTCGGTGGCAGACAGCTCCTTCAGCTCTGCTCCTCTGCAATGCCCATCATGGCGCCCACAATGCCAGAGCCTCATGTTCTCAACCAGGTAGGTCTCTGGATCGCTCTGCCTCGCGTTTCGGGGGATTGGGTGCTAATGTCATAGATCATCATCTCCCCGTCCGACACCGATTACCTCGACCAACTAATCCCCTCTATCCGAGACTACAGCGTTGGAAACCGGACTCCACAGTTGCTACAGTCGCTGTCACGATTTGCAACAGATAAAGAATCCGAGATCGAAAGCATCTGCAACACAAATCACCAAGAATTCGTCTCTTCCGTTAACTCCCTCCTTCGAATCCGAGAGGGAACCGTTAGCCTTACTGCCGAGATTCTGGACCTCAACCAGTCAATACAGACAAGTACCGAGCGCCTGGCGGAACAGAAGAGAGCTTTGGTCGAGTCCCGCGGCCATCGCCAAAACATCGATGAGACATCCCGTGCGATCCAGGATTGTCTGGAGGTCTTGCGCCTGGCGAACCAAGTCCATGATTTACTGGCCAAGAAGAACCATTATGCGGCACTTCGCGCCCTTGAAGAACTACAGAATGTCCATCTCAAGGGGGTAACCCAGTACAAGATTGCGGAAATGATCCAACGCTCAGTGCCGGCCACCCAGCGCGCGATCGCGGAGGCGGTCATGTCGGATCTTAATACCTGGCTTTATCGCATTCGGGAAATGACTCCTTTTCTGGGAGAGCTGGCCCTCTTCCATACCGATCAACGCAAATCAAGACTCAAGGAACGCGCAGAACAAATCCCATACCTGGAACATTTCAATCTCAATTCCGCCATCGAATTGGTAGCCGATGAAGACGAAGAGTATGACCTCCTACAGAATGATGACTTGCAAGTCCCATTTGCGCCTCTCTTTGAGTGTCTACACATTCACCAGTCCCTGGGCCAGATGGATAGATTCCGCATCGAGTATGCCAACACACGTCGCCGCCAAAAAGACCTCCTCCTTCCTGCCTCCGTTACTCTTGTTGACGAGGGTGGCGCAAGCTTACACAATCTATTGGAAGAAATGGCTGGATTTGCAATTGTCGAACGGGCGACTATGATGAAAGTTCCAGATCTAAGGTCCTCCGTGGATGTATGTCCCCCTCCCCTCCCCTCTTTCGGTCTGTCTCGACGCCGAGTTTCCCGATTAGGAATCTCCATCTGACTGATTTGTCTTCACAGGTTGAGGAACTTTGGGACTCAATGTGCCAAGCTGCCGTTGGCGTAATATCGAAGGCCCTCCACGAAGTGGACAATGCTGAAAGTATCTTGAAAACAAAAAACTTGATAGCTTTGTTCATGCAGACAATGAATGTCAGTTCAAATGCCTTCTGGAGGCTCTAGGATTTCTCCTCTCGTTGTTGATTCTAATATCTGAAACAGACATGGAACTTTTCGGTCAGGGTATTTGACGATTTCCTGCTGAAGCTGTTCGAAAAGTATGCAGAGCTCTTGAAGAGACGATTCAGTGATGATTTCCAAGAGGTGTGTTGCTTTCCTTTGCCAATGTTCCCTTTTTTTTGCTAATGGGCTAACTCTTCGGTAGATCGTATCTACGGATGACTACATGCCCATGCCAATACAGACCTTGGAAGAATATGACAAGGTTCTCAATGTGAGCTGGTATGCTCCAGAAGCATCTCGCGAAGAGCAAGTGTATGTTTCAATCCTCCACGGGTCTCGGTCGCGAGAAAATGCTGACAAATTTTATAGCTTCCCTTGCATCTTGCCATTCTCCAGAATGTACCCCCTGTGTTGTATCGATATAAGAAACTTCCTCAACCAATTTTATTTCTTCGCCAACGACGATTTTTCTCACCCCGGTGTGATCGACGATACCTTAAAAGATGTGAGTATGGTCCTGTGCCTGTATGAGCCGACCGTTGTTAATGTTTCATATAGGCCCTTGACGATCTCCTTTCACGAAAAGTATGTGATACCTTGGTCGAACGCCTCTCTTCACAGTACCTTGGACAAATCGTCCAAATTTTAATCAATTTGGAACACTTTGAGCTGGCATGTCATGAGCTTGAATTGCTCCTGGCAGCGGCGAGATCCCAAAATTCTACGGGCACTTCGATTACTCTCCGGGCAACCGAGAAATTCAGGAGCAATAAGAAAGCAGCCGAGAAACGTATATTCGAGGTCGTCAACTCCAAGATCGACGATCTTATTGAGACAGCCGAATATGAGTGGATGGCTACCACTCCCCCAAGTGAACCTAGCAACTACATGCAGACTTTGACTCGGTTCCTGTCTAACATCATGAACTCCACATTGCTCGGGCTGCCGACAGAGATCAAAGAGCTCATCTATTTCGACGCGCTCAGTCATGCAGCAAACATGATTCTGGTAAGGCCCCTTCCAATCGGCTTTCCTATGTCGCATGGCAGGTCTAACTTACTGGCTTAGGCTCAACCGATGGCACCGGAGGTCAAGAACATCAATCCAAATGGTGTCACAGCATTGGCAAAGGATGTGGAGTATCTTGCTCAATTTGTGGACAGTCTAAACGTCCCTATCTTGCGTGAAAACCTTGACGAGCTACAACAAACGGTGCTGCTCATGCAAGCAGATAATGCGGATGAGTTCTACGATATATCGACCCGAAACAAGAAATATGGTCGTGTGGATGCTATGCAAGGACCTGTTCTATTGGAGAAGTATGCCCTCCCTTACTCCCTGATTCAGTCATTTCGCATGGTTTACTAAATTTCTTGCTTCCAGGCTCACTCGGACCGTTCAAGCGCCGACAAAGGTGGATAAATTTGTGAACCTTTCTTCGCGATTCAAGAAGACTTGATATACTCCAAACATCAAATTTAAGTAATCAGCCATCTCATGAAATGCCCAGAACTGGACAGAGATGGAAAATGCAAAGTAGAGCCGGTCGGAGTCTGTGTTAGATGTAGGGTAGCGGTCGTTTACATCAATAGATTGGTCTGGCGCTTTTGTTGTGTGCATATGGCGACAGCTACTCAAATAAGAACGTCCCGAATGGCAGTAGAAATATGGCACGTTTTGTAACTTAGGTACAAAATGGTATATGTGATCCAGAAACAAAAACGAATAAACTCAGCCCAAGTGGGACTCTGAAGAGATCAAATCATTTCTCTCATGATTGACCACTCAGTATAGCGGCGTGGCCAAAGCCTTGCATAAAGACGAACCAACAACAAAACGAAACATCAAACGGAAATAGATAACCATAAATCCCAGTCTTCGCCGGGAGCCACGCATTCAAACCAAAAAACAGACAGCAAAACGAAATTAAAGAGACGCGCGAGTAAGTTACTGAGAGCATCGATTAGCACCTAGACCCATTATTGAAGGTGACCAGCGGTAAAACATACCTGTTGAGGAGGAAGATGCGGGTATGCATACATTCCCTCGAACATTTGGGACTGAGGCTGACCGTACCCGGCCGTGGGATCTTGCTGAACAGTGCCGGGGTACATAGGAGGCTGCGGGCGGTATTCTTGCTCTTGGGGAATACCGTGTTGACCAAGAGAGCTATAATCCGCCGGGCCCAGGTGGGCTTGAACACCGTGCTGGGACGGGGGGAGTTGACCAGCAGCTCCAGAAGGCCCTGGTGCAGTGCCCCCTGCCTGGCTGGATCGCTTGGCATGCGAAGTGGCCTCCTCGCGAGGAACAATGTCGATAAGGAAATCAAACATATCCGACTTCGAAAGAGCCGCGGCGATGTCAGAACGCTGGAGAGTGCGGCGCTTGTTATCCTCGGCATGGATCCAGGCGCGCATAGTCAGCTCCGTGATGAAGATATCGCAGCCCTTGGCGAACAAAATGGGGGCCTCGGCTGAGATCATCTTCACCTCTGGGTCCGCTTTCATGACCTTCTTGATACGGGCGAGTGGAAGTTGGTGGATCTTGTAGTCGTGGTTATCCGACTCGAGATGATTGATAACATGCTGCCAGTACGTCGTCAAGATATCCCGAGCTGTTCCTTGGAGACCTTGGTTTACCTGCTGGGCGTGAATAGTGATACAAAGTGAAATGGATATGTCACAAACTCACGTTGGCCCAAGTACCTGTGTAAAGCTCAGCGACAGGCGCATAACCTTGTGCCGAAAGCTGGAAAGTTGACCTCTGGTTAGCTGCAATTCCTCTCACGATATCTCCCACGCGATCCCCGCAGATTCGAAACAGGACTCTGTTCGTTATGGTAAACATACCGCTGCACTGGCACCTGTAATAAACGTCAGTATAACTAGTTCATATGTAGTGGTAAATCGCTGCGAGATCGCATAGCCCAGCGACGAGGGGCTCGCGCTCCCTCGGGGCCCTGGTGCGATTGGCAATGCGATTGTATGGGCTCAAGTACCATAATGACCCCCATTCCTGATATCATAGACAGGTTGCTGCTGAGCATGTTGCTGGCGGCTAGAAGGCAGGCCTGTTTGCGGGGCAGTACCCTGAGGTGCCGGCTCCATGGTGAAGACGCGCGCGCAAGATGGGTGGGTGTTGGGTTGAAATGCGGTCAGTCGGGGAGGACCGAAAGTTCGCGGGTGCGCTCGACAAGGGGAGCGGTTGAATCAAATGTGGAGTAAAATGCTGGTATAGACAGGCAGGCTAGGAGGAAGGAAGGCGAATGGTTCAATTCAACCGCTTGCTGTCGCGCTCCAGGTGATGAAAGAAGCGCGTCGGGTCGTGCCAAGCATGGAGGTGCTTCAGCTGTCTGACGTTTTCGGATGCTCCCCCGCCGCGGGCTGCGGCACCTCGGGGAAATATCGCATCAAGGCATTTATGGGAGAGAGAGATGTCTTCGGTAATCAATTCTTGAACTTCAGGATTATTGTTATATCGCATTCAATATCTAGTTAATTGGTCTGCATCGACTCGATGCAGACTGGGGTACTATCCTAATAAGTATCAGATACAAGAAATTTACTAGTACTATCTCCTTTCTTACAGGTACCTAGTACTTCACTCCAAAGTTCCCCCGACCCGCGTCACGTGATTGACATGCTCCTATTCTCACAAAAGTTTGTCCGATCCGACCAGCAATAACAGAAAAAAAATTCTATAAAACCCGCCTTCGCCCAGCTTGTCTGCATCCCCCAATACACCCTACCTTGAGAAGGGATGGTTGCTTCAACTCTTGTGGAGCCCACTGTCCAACCTCAGGATGAGGTTGACCTGACAGATGAGCAGATTCAACAGCTCCTGCTTGAGGCAGAGGGCCGACTGCGCGGCCCCGACGTCCAATCTACTCAAGAGTTGGACCTCACTTCTATAAGGTATGATCTAAATAACTAACCACCGATTGCCCTGAATGTCAATGCTAACGGTTTAAGTAGGATTCCTAAGTTGTCGCCCGGATCCTCGCTGGAACCATACGTTCGCCAAGAAGAGGAGATTTCCACCGCCAAAACAGCGGACCTTGTCGACAAAAAGTATAAGCAACCATCCAACACCTTGCATGCCATTTCTACCCAGAAAGAGATCAAGGTAAGACAATTCCACCCAATTTTACCCCCATCCCAATGCTATGAGGAAAAATTTTCCCAACGCACAAGCGCTTGATGCGGCGTCAGCAGTCCGTTTTGGGCTGTGCTGCACCAGTGAGAGCTCTTATTTTTCATAGTTACTCTGAGCATTCATCTCGATTCGATTCGTTTTAGGAGTGAGAGGTTGTGTTCACCTGAGCTAACTATCGTCACTCCAGGAAAAACCCACTGCCGGCCCCGACTGGTTCGACCTTCCCAAGACAGAGATGACCACGGAGTTCAAGAGAGATCTGCAACTGCTCCGAATGCGATCCGTCCTGGACCCCAAGCGTCATTACAAGAAGGAGAACGGCAAAGCGAAAGCTCCCGAGTTCTCTCAAGTTGGAACCATCATCCAGGGCCCGACAGAATTCTTCAGTGGCCGCATTGCGAAGAAAGACCGCAAGAAGACTTTCGTTGAGGAGACCATGGCAACTGAGAGCCAAACAAGACGCTTTGCGTCGAAGTATCGTGACATTCAAGATACGAAGACAAGTGGTAAAAAGGCCTTCTATAATAACCTACGGGCAAAGAGAAACAGGAACAAGAAGTGATCATGAAGTACTCGAGAAAGTTGAAATTTGGCTATGTCGCCAAGTTCTTTATTTCCACCGAGACACTTTCCATCTTCTTAACTGTCGGGTCCCGTGGTATCCCTGTCCAGCTGTGGATTTCCACGCCCTTCGGTCTATGCGTCCCCAAATACGCTCACCAAGGTCTGCACCACCAATTTCTGCGATTTTGGTCAGTTGCTGCTGCCCAGCATCCGCTGGAGAGTATCTCGTACCTGCATATCCACAGCTGCCGTGCGGCCTGCCTCCAGAACTTCTTCGTGTCCGGCCTTTCCTTCCTCTAAGAGCGCGCTAAGCTCACCTGCGGCTTTGTTCTGAAGCAACTCCTCATCCCCACGAGGCACAGGGGCTAAAACGGCATTGTTAGTCACCAAGCTCATTGCCAGCACACGGAGACCACAGTGTCTAGCGGCCACGATCTCGGGAACGGTCGACATTCCAACGACGTCGGCGCCCATCATCCGAAGCATCCGGCTTTCAGCCCTCGTCTCATAACTATTCGTTGTCAGAAAGTCGGTCTATACCAAGTTTTGTTTCTTCGATCTTACGTAGGCCCCCCAACAAAGGCATACACTCCCTCGTGTAATTTTCGGCTGCTCTCGGAGGAAATGATCTTTCGCCATTCTCGATGCACATGACGACGGAGCTCGAGGTCATATGCATCCGATAGGGGTGGGAAACGGACACCGAAATCCTCGTCATTGGGGCCTCTCAGTGGATGAACACCTGCCAGTCCCGCCAGGAAGATATGCTAGATGTGGTCAGCGATGTATTATTCTCTGGTGAAAAGAGATAGTCTTACATCATTCAGCAGGGTTATATCACCCACGCTATATTCAGAATTGAGGCCTCCGGCCGCATTTGTCACTGCCAGTCCCGTATCAATCGTCGTGTAGATGATATCTCAGCTATACAAGTAGAACTTACACACAACGGTATCCACGCCCAATCGCTTGAACACCCGGATGGGGAATGTAACATGTTCCATTGAGTGACCCTCGTAGTAGCTTTGTTGTTTCACGCATTAGTACTGAAACCATCGATGAACAGGTCCATGTTCAGGCTCACTGTGCACGGCCAACCATCAAGACGGCCGGGATTTTCTGGCCGAGAAGCCCAAACACCAATTTCCCGGCATGACCAGCAACTTTTGACCGTCAGCTTCAATCGTTTTTGACGGGCCATGAAAAATCACCTGTCGAACGGGGAAAATGAGGGATCGAAGCGTAGTCGAATTCAGCGCGAGGTTCAGCCTGGACAGTCTCTGCCAGGCCACCCAACCCAGAACCGCATACTATGGCCACCTGAGGCTTCTGCAGGCCTTCAGGTAGGCCTTTGGTCAGGAATGAAACCGCCTCGGTTGCTTTTTCAAATGAAGACATGCTAGATATGGAAATGTGAGGCTAAGGGACAGGCGACGTCGAATGTAGAGAAGAGAGCAGCGGGGTGGATCGTGGGATCTCCAAGACTCTTCTGACATTGCGGAGTCGCATGCGGTCCCATTGGCCGAAACATGCAGTTCACTTTTACGATCAAATACTGTGGATAATGCAGATAATAGGATCAGTATAGGTCATATTTATAGATTTTGAATTCTACCAACCGCTAATACTATCGACCACCCCCAGCCGGTCGTCAGAAGTATATCCATCTGGCCCATGACCAAGTCCATCAAACAAACCGAGCACTATGAGCCAATGCCCACGTTGTTCTCAACACCACATATTTTTAAATAATTATATAATTTTTGTTTCCTTCTTGACACTTTACGCATGATTATCCCTTAATAGCAATCAAATAAATCCCCAAGATCCAAAGATAAACGACCCTTGGGTGAATGCTCGCTCAGCCGTGGACGCTGAGTCCCAAGGCGGTCAGGCCAGGTCCGCATGTCTGCAACTCCGAAAAAAAACCCGCACCAAACAGACGTCAAGAGCCCATCCATTATGTTTTCGAACCCAACACGCTCCTTGGTCGGAGCCGGCAAGCGCTTGAGGGTATTTGGATCCCTCTCCACAATTCTTCATGCCAATATGCTGACCAAATCGTGGTACAGGTGCCCCTGTCCGCTCGATGGCAATCCACCCCCAGCCAACCAAACGCGCCATCTCCAGAGACGAAGACAACCTCCCCGGCTGAGTCTGTCCCAGTCCCCGAAGCGAATGCGACGTAAGCGACACTTTTGTCTATTGGGACCCGAATACACCTACTGACCGAGATGGAATTGACAGACCCGCCACCACGGAACAACCAGCTGAGCAACGTGTGAAGGAATGGTGAGTCGAGCGCATAATCCACCAGTGGATCCTCAGGCTGGACACCAAAAGAAATCAATTCTCATAATAAATCAGGTCTGAACGCTTAGGAGCTCTCGGCGACAAGGCTCGTCTGCCTCGCAGCGTGCAAGCAGTATACCTGCGACCGCTCCGGAGGAAGGCGGAGTATGGGCTACCAGTCTGCGATCTCCAACTACGATCCTACAGCGTTGAGAACGTGGAATTCTTCGCCGACTTCGCCATCCGCGCCGCCTACTACCTTAACCTCCCCGTCTCCGGTCCCGTGCCCCTCCCTCGCATCGTCGAACGCTGGACCGTCCCGCGAAGCAACTTCGTGCACAAGAAGAGCCAGGAGAACTTCGAACGCATTACTCTCCGTCGCCTCATCCAGATTAAGGATGGAAATCCACAGGCCGTACAGGCGTGGCTGGCCTTCCTCCGCAAGCACGCTTTCTACGGAGTTGGCATGAAGGCTAACGTCTGGGAACACGAATCCCTCGGTACGTCCACTCAGCCCAGAATTCACCACGAGCAACTTTCTAACGAAATAACAGATGTCAGCAAATCCATGGACCAGTCCGCCTCCGAAGTCCAGAAGAGCCTCGAACCGCATCTCGCCCAATTCGGCCAGCGCCAGGATAATTCGGCAGAAAACAATATATTCGATATCTTGGACAGTGATCGGTTTGCCGAGCGCAAGAGCGTTTGAGCGTAATCCTTGCTTTGATTTGTACCATTGCTCGGGATTTGCATTTTTGGGGAACACCTGGGCGTCATTATGTGTACTATTGTCATTTTCTACCGCTTCTTATTGTCTAACGGGGCCCTCTGTATTCTATTCCGTCATATCCATCCCTGAAACGAAAATTGGGATTCCAACTCGATGTCATATATACTTCATCATACTCGTCTAAGCGAAACCCGTAGTTTCTGATAGCGTTTTTTGGTCAATTTCATCTCTAGTTCCCTATAATACTCAGTGTGAGCAGGAAATTGATTGATATATCTATATCACGTGATCCAGGAACATGCTGTGCGGCGGAGACGCGGGTGTTTCCTTTAGAGAAAAAGCAAGAATCGGGCGTGGCCCATAACTCCTTAATACCGGGAGATTTTGACCTTAGCCACAATGAGCACCTGCATCTGTCGCCGCAGGGGCAATCCATTGAGGTCTGCGAGTGGGAATTTCACCCGTCTCTGTCCGGGAGTTGCGAGTCGACTATCAAAATGGGAACGGTCATTCAGTACAAACAAGGCCTCAAGCCCAACCCCGCAAGTCAAGAAGCCCGTTATATTTTCCGGAATTCAGCCCACTGGAGTCCCGCACCTGGGCAATTATCTCGGTGCGTTGCGGCAATGGGTAAAGCTCCAGGACGAGGCAGAGCCGGGCACGAAACTGCTCTTTTCCATCGTGGACCTGCACGCCTTGACAGTGCCGCAGGACGCGCAAAAACTACGGAAATGGAGAAGAGAGGCATTTGCGACCCTACTCGCTGTCGGTTTGGACCCGAAACGCTCTACGATATTCTATCAATCATCTGTAAGGAGGGCGCATCCCCTAAGGCTATTCAAAGTACATAATTATATTGACCCGATTCAGGTGCCGGCACATACAGAATTGATGTGGATTCTCAGTACAGTCGCTTCAATGGGCTATCTTTCGCGCATGACTCAGTGGAAGGTAGACATTTTATCCGCAATACAGCTACCATTGCGTGATATTGACTGACTTTATTGGTATAGAGCAAACTCCAGCTACCCGAGGATGCAACCCTTGACGACACAGAGGCTCGGGCGCAATTGCGCCTAGGTCTCTTCTCATATCCTGTGCTTCAAGCTGCGGATATTCTTGTCCACCGGTACGATTACCTGCAAACTTCTAAGGTCATCTATTCCCTTGCTAATAGTCATCAGAGCTACTCATGTACCAGTTGGGGAAGATCAAAGACAACACCTCGAGTTTTCTCGATACACCGCCAACAGTTTCAATCACCTCTTTGGGCCGATTTTCCCTACCCCGGAGGCTTTCATCTGTAAGTGTCACAACTCCTCGAGCCATAGCTCATAAGAGCAAAGTCTAACCATCCCAGCCCCCGCAAAACGAGTGATGTCCCTCAAGGAACCCACCTCCAAAATGTCCAAATCTCACACCGATGAGCGGTCCCGAATCCTACTCACCGACTCTGCTAGCGAGATCCAGAAGAAGGTGAAGGTCGCACTCACAGACTCAGAGCCAAAAATCACCTACGACCCCGTCCACCGGCCTGGCGTCTCCAACCTGATCGAGATCTTGAGCCATTTCGAGGGTATTTCATGCCAGGAAATTGCCTCAGAGTTTGAGACGGCTAGTCTTCGAGCATTGAAGGAGCATGTTGGCAGCCAGATCGCCCATCATCTGGCTGAAATTCGTGAACGGTATATTTCGATTGTCGATGATAAGACTGGTTATCTTGATTCTGTGGCCCAGGAGGGTGGCAAGGCTGCTCAAGCCAATGCGAACCTGACCATGCAGGAAGTCCGAAAGGCGATGGGGTTGTAAGTGTATTCAGTGTGAGCTTGTACAACAGTATCTTTGATGGCTGGCTTGGATTTTTGATCAATCTACGCCGGCGTGTATATTATAGAACTCCACGAGTGAGAGAAAATCTCCAATAAATAGGAAATGCCTATAGTCTTACAAGAAACCCGTAGTAGTCATTTCTTGCTGGTGCTAAGGGCACTTCATTCTTATTGTGTTAGTGCTTCGACTTAGTCTGCGAGAATCTACCTACTATGTGATAGGGTGTTATGGAGCTAATTTCACAATCAAATGAAGTGCCGATCGAGGAAAATAAAAGAATTGAGATATCGAAGAACTATCTAAGCCTCAATAGCAAACGCTTTCAAAAATCAGGACATATGAAAGAAATATTGACAAAGATCAAACGAGGTATTCCGTCCTGGCACCATATACACCAGAAGCATGCAAAATTCTAATAAAAAGAGACCATATCTACATAACTCAAATTCCCTACAGGGCAAGAAGGCATCCAGCACCAGCCAGACCGAGAGCCATATGCTGGACCATGCCCGTCTGCTTCGGGGCAGCATTCTCTGTGGTGGTGAACATGCCGCCACTCCCGATACCACCGATGCGTGCGCCTGAACCGCCAACGGGGGCAGAAGTTACTGGGTTAGGCACATCTGTGGCACTTGGGACCGAGTCGGTGCCGGTTCCGATCTCGACAATGGTGTTGTCCGTTGCGTTGAAGTTGGTATTGGCAAGGGAGATCTCATTGTTGGCTAGATCATACACGACGTATGCACTGCGCAAAAACGTGTCTCCCAACACTGCGGTACTGCTACCGGCGGGTGCAATACCGAAGATACAGGCACGCTCTCCGTTATCATAGGTATAATCGCCCATGTTGATGACCAATTCGCTGACGCCCACGTTGATGGTTGGAGATGAGAAGGTGTAGGAGACATTCACATCCTTCTGGGCGAGACTGCAAGGAACAATCCCGACCCCACTCGAGGAGTCATAGGTCACGCCCAGATCATTGTAAATGTCCTGCACGATAGCATTAGGCAAATACGTCAGAGAGCTTCCTGAGTCGAGTAACACGCCTGCTGGCAGTGCACTTGACGAATAGTTGTGGGTCTTGGATGAGGAGGTCACGGCAACGGCCGTGAGAGCGATGATGAATTCGGAGTAGATGTTGCCCGATCTTTGGATTGGGAGTGTCTCCAGATTTCCGTGGTATTTTGCAGTATTTACTCCGCCAAAGAGAATCGAGCCAGTGCTGGCATCCAGATCGTTCAACCAGAGACTGTAGGCGTTGGACTTGATAAGTCCCTTTTGGACCATCGCCTTGGGCAGGTTGGCATAGGCGGAATCACCGTTCTGACCGGACTGGACTTCGTTCGAAGTATATCCAATTCCCAGTACTCCCTCTATATCAAAGGGTCAGTCACTAGTATAGTATTTGCTGCCGTATAGAAAGACTGTACATACCTGACGAGGCCGATGTGAAGCCCAAACCGAATTGGAAGTCCTCGATGGTTGTCCCACCGATGGTGAGAGTATCGGTCACGTAGTCACCAGTTGCCGCGGACCCATCGGCATAGGTGATGTTGAAGTCGGATGAGACGTATGAATATGAGGACGATGAGCTCGGATCGTAGGTGCCGGAACTCTGGCAGGGATCTGATCTCGACTCGCAATAGGTGGAGTTGGGAGTATTGCACCACAGGTCACTGCTGCCGGTATCAAGGACCAAGCGCAAGCTTTGCGACGGAGTTCCCAAGGTGACATTCGAATAATAGAGGGTTTGCTACACGCAGAGGGGAGCCGTTAGCAGTGGCATTGGGGAGTATATTCGAGACTTTGGTCTTGCACATACTTCATTATCCAATGCTTGGCTCACGACCGTCTTGTCGCGCTTTCTTCGGGATCGATCTCGGCCAACGGGATCGACAACGTCCTTGCGCTGGATGTCCATGCCGATCACAGCGGGCACATCTCGCTCGTGGAGGGTCAAGCCCACCGCGGGCAACGCAAGGGATGCCCATAGAAACCAAGAATTCCTCATTTTCGAGAGGGGTTCTTTTTCGTTCCCCCGCGAATATATCCTCCCCGACAAGAATGTATGTGATCGGCCCGCTTTCTTCTCGTTCAGTTTGAGTTTCCGTTCACTCAATGCGATGGTAACAACGTGGCCGCGGGTGGCCGAAGGGGTCCTGCAGAGGGTGGTAGCAAGGTTGTAGCAAAGGTTGTACGAAGGTTAGAGGGAAGAAATTGGGGGTGATCGAGACGGAAATGAAAACGGAGACGGAAATGAAAATGGACACGAGGGATCTTCAGGTCAAATCAGATCGGATCAAATCACAGGGCTGTCGAGTGGGGGGGGGGGGGGGGGGGGGGGGGGGGGGGGGGGGGGGGGGGGGGGGGGGGGGGGGGGGGGGGGGGGGGGGGGGGGGGGGGGGGGGGGGGGGGGGGGGGGGGGGGGGGGGGGGGGGGGGGGG